>CM072804.1:14238125-14960000 GCA_037013495.1 Hippophae tibetana
TGATTAGTATCTTTAGAAATTAAGGAAATTGGCTGGCTGACAGAAGGTAGGTACTTATATATATGTGTCTATGAGTTTTCTTGTTATTTGTGTATCACGATTGTGTAAGAAAGTCATGCACGAAGCCATGGGTAGATTATAGGTTCATTGGTAACCTGATAAAGCCATGCATTTGTTGGAAGTGTTTCCCGTGAATCTTAAGGATTTCAGCAGTCTTATTAGACTTATTGACAATAATTGGGCAGTCAATAAGACTATCTATTTGACAGATGTGACAGTACAGTATCCATTGAACTCTTGAATTTCTCTGCTTGTTGGATGATACTTGTACCTGATAGATTCTGAATCTTTATATCCATTTGCTAGTTTATAAATTACATTAACATTTTTTTTTTGTGTATTACTTTACATCATTGAGAACCCATTTGTGTTTGGTTCTTTGATTGTTGTGTATTTATGATTTGTCTCTGAGACCCAACCGACATGTTCTACTTATGAATTTGTATATAATCTCGTGCTTCAAGTAAAACATGTGATAGGGGTGCTGCTTTAAGTAATGCTTGTAGTAGAGTTGTTATCCTTCCACTATGATTGAAAGTAAATTCTGCAAATTCATGATACACAGTAATTAACTTAATGTCAAACTTCGGATGCTGACAAGTATCACAAGTTGTATTGGATAGAGGAATATATTTAGGATCTTCCTTAGTGAACCAATTTCATGGACTATGTGTTCTCTGGGTCCAACATATTGCAAACTGGTGTAAGGAATATGATTATGTTGCTACTTGGATAAGTTCTAACACTGGTTAACATGATGAACTGCTTGTAACTGTCACATTGGCCTTCATTTAAACTAATAAAATCAAATAGGAGTTAGCAAGTAGTGTGAACCAAGTGTTTACATGCAGTATCTGTTGTGGTCCAGTTGAAGATCTAGATCTCTTTTTGTGATTCATGAAGTTTGCACCTTAAATAAGTTTCTGTGTTGCTATTATATTATGTTCTGAGTTTGTGTTCATCCGTCTGTGCAGCGAAGAGATAAGTCACTGGAAATCAGCCGAGCAGTGTAGAAAAGAGAGAAATCGTGAGGATGTCATTGGAAACGGCCATTGATTACTGATGTGGTGCACTGGTAGTTATCAAACCTCAAGCTGGGATTAGTGTCAGGAACATGTGACTTAAAAAGTCCCACTGCTGTTGTGCTAGGATCAACGAAGAAGAACACACTATCACAGCCATCTTTATTGTTCCCTGACCATTTTGTTGATACGTTGGGTTGATTAGCAAGTGTAGAAGTTAGGGGTCCAATATTCTTTAGAGGATTGAGATGTTAGTGTATAATTTACTGCCTAATTTAGCTGATGGCACATTGTACATGATAAATTCAGTTTATATCTAGGATCACACTGGAGCAGAATGATCGATAATATAGTAATACAATTTTTTTTTTCAAAAATCAATGTCGCGAGTAAAAAGGCTCATTTGATGATTCTTCATCGTACGTGATAAATTCAGTTTATATCTAGCATCACACTGCTTCATGAATATTTTTGATGAATGAATGGTTGTTTTAACTTGTTTTCCCTTATTTCAATAATAAATGAAGAAAAAAAAACCTTGTTTTCCCTTACTTCAATAGTAAAAGAAAAAGGAAATTTGGTTCCCCTATAATAGTCGTCTTGTGGGTCCTGATCCCTCAACATTGAGTTATCGTAACTAGGATTTCACTTGAAATCTTGTGTCCACAACCACACACCGAATATATTTTTTCTTTCTTTCTTTTGTACACTTGCAACCAAACAACTGTTTCTTCCATTGAGCTAATATTATCAAAATTGCTTAACCAAACTACTCATCAGTCATCCCCTTGAGCTAATTTAATAATAATAATTAAAACAAAAAAAGCATCTGCATGGTTTCAATCCCTCTCTTTTTCTCCTCTCCTAATACGTCTGATTATTCCCCGGCTGCTTTAGCCGAAAATTGGATCATTATCACTCACTAATATTAGAAGAGGTAATGATATTGATACAATTATTTTTGTTATTGTCATAACATATGTATATGAAAAATCTATTTTATCTTAATATTAATTACATATTTGTGTAATTTTTATTAAATAAAGTTATTATTAATGATTTATTGTTGTGACGATAATATTTTAAATTGTGAGAATATAACTACTCTCAAAGAATAAAAAAATTTGATAAATTGTCAAGAGGATGGCCACGTACATATGTATAGAAAAGTAAATACCTCTACTTTTCCCAGCAAAAAAAATATTTATAAAAATACATAAATAGGAAAAATTTACATCTGAGGTCCGAGAGGGGGCCCACTCATAAATTGCTGATATACTGAACCATTAGAAAGGTTCAAACCAGTTTCTGATATAGGCTCCACCTTTGGTTCTTTTGGCAACATGAAACCCATGCTGTTTAGCTGGCGCTGTTGCGCCAAGTATGGATGAGCAGATAGAACAGGATATTTCTGCTGTCCAGGTCCCAGCCCTGTCATACCCAGATTAGCAAGACCAGGTTGGTTCATCCCATAAGATAAGCTAAGGGAAGGCCCCATCTGATTTCTTCCTGGTAGGCCAAATGAGCCGAATGATGCCAGTGTTTCAAACCTTCCCACGCCATTATGCATTTGATATGGCTCAGGCCGGTGTATGTTGGCTTGAACTGAAGCACTAGAAGCTTGGGCACCACAACCAATTATATTGCTAGAGGCACCAGAATTGACATGACTATTATTGCGAGTAGCAGGTACATCATGATTGTGTTTCCCCTCATATGTGGTGATCACTGACTTGAGGTCATGGGATGCCCTTTCCACATGCTTCCTTACTGTGCAGCCTGGATTTGTACACTTGTAGTAACTCCTGCATTAAACAAATAAATACATACTATATAATATTATCCCCAATGTCAATTTTAAATTCTCCCTAAAATTTTGTGTGATTGTCTTATATATCCACATTTTAGCCACAATATGCCTACTTCATACCCAACTGTATTATATATAGGTATACAACTACTTGTACAGCTGGGCAAAAAGTAATCTGAAAAAATAAAAAAAAGGTTTTGGCTAGAAAGTGGGTATTTAGAGCAATTTTCACTTCTCTTCTGTGTTCATCCATTTGCATAAGCAATTCATGAAGATATAAGTAAAAACCTAGGATTTGGATTTCCTTTGACAACTTTCTGCCCATATTTACGCCAACGATATCCATCATCCAAGATATCTACTTCGCTGGTGGTCTGTACAACAACTCTAGGCTCACGAATAGCTCTGGAGGCTCCAGTCATTTCTTTTGCATATTCTTCAATTCTTCTGAAATATCAAATGCGTTATCACGATAGTCTCATTATTAAATACCAGAGTTATTTACTTTAGAGGTTGATTAAAGAGGTAAGCAGTAACCTTCTCTTCGACTCTGATTCATCTCCTTCCCCATCATAGCCCAATGATACACTGCCATGTGTACCCTGATCATCATCCTCTTCATCATTGGATAAGGTGGATGATGCGTCCACTATATCACCTGATTCAACATGAGTACCATTCTGTCCCTGCAAAGAAGCTGATCGGTTGCAATACTCGGGACCTACAGGTACTGAAGAAGTCACCTCAAGGTTGTCATGCCTCCAGTCTGGTGCTACGACAACAGATCCCTTATGTGTACTTGCCCAAAATGGGTCATTATCAGTACCAGCTTGTGTCCCAGCTTGTTTAGAAGTTGTGTCTAGAAGCCTGTCAATCATAGGGTTAGATGAACCAATACCCGAACGCCGATTAGGAGGAGGTTTAGGATGGTTGTGTGCACCCTTGTAAATAATCTCTGTTATATGGCCTTCGTGAGATCTTTCAACCTTTTTTGTGACTGAACAATTCGGATGCGTGCACTTGTAATAACTTCTTGGATACTCACTTCCTTTTACTTGTTTTTGTCCATATTTCCTCCAATTGTATCCATCTTCAGATGTTGTACCTCCACAACCACCAGCCAAAGAATCTTCAATGCCTCGTTGATCTCCTTTATCCGTTTTCTCATCAACAGGTGGAGAATGTTCCATACTTGGACCAATTTTATCCAATGTCTTTTGATTTACCAAGTTATCATTATCCCACCTATCCTTTCCAACAGATGAGTTGGAAAAGTCTTGCTGGAGCTGAAGAGTATTTGGATTCTGGCTTTGAAATTTGGTAGGTCGCAAATTTTGAGGAGTATTGCCTGACTGAACTGACACATCAGTGGTGGGAAAGGATTGATGAGAAAAAGTGGCTGACGTCATCTGCAGGGACAATGAAAATACCATGCATCAGATCAGAGAGTATTATTACCAAAACAATGTGAAAAATTTGCCTGATTGTCAATCGATAAGGCACCTAATCTCCAAATCAACTGAGATAAAAACTGAAAACAATCAGCAAGGACGCAACTAGGTAATTGTCTATTCTAATTTTGTAACGAGAAAAACAAGGTACAAGGATAATTACTTTGCTCATTGCACCAGAAAAGAAAGAGGAACCGGATTCAACATTGGGCTTGAAAGCAAAAGATGATGCGCCAATGTCCTCGTAAAAATTATCTTTACTTTGATCAGTTGCCTCCAACATGAATGCGGAACTCCGGTTACTACCATTCAGGATGAATGAAAATTTTCCAGTTGTTGGAGATGGCTGTGCCTGCAGCAAAACAGGTACAGAAGCAAATTATAAACATGTCAAAACTAAAGGCAATGAATCTTGTCACTATGAGAAACACCTCTTAGCTATATTTAGCAAAGAACACAAATGTAGTAGAGCAAGAAATTACAATATATTTGTCCTATCTCAAAATAATTAAAAAAAAAAACTCAATCAAAGATAATTATGCCAAAATATATATTTAGTTCAACCATATAAACCAGCCGCATTCTGTGAATACCTAAAACGCTTATTTCCATGTGCAGCAAAACCAATAAAAATAACTAAAACAAAACTGCAACCGTTTTGAGCCTTAAGATTCTCACAAAGTATTTTTGCTTGTGCAACTAGTTTACTAATACATCCTCATAACAAGTTAACAAAGACACTTACATCCTATACTTACCAATGAATTTGAAAGGAAAACTGGAGAATCCAGTAGTGTAGTTGGACTTAGACCAGGTGGTATTGTCAAGTAAGAAGACCGAACATCAGAAGTGAACGAAAGATCAGGAGATTTAATGCTCTCCGTATTCAGCCTCGGAGCATTAAATCCAGCTCTGGCTGCAATCCTTTCACCAAGTCCACTACGTGAGTTCGATTTTTGTTCAGAAAATGAACCTAAACATGTCGCTTGGTTCCCAGAATTATAGCCTTGTGACACATCTTTAACATTGTTATTTCCTGATACAATCTGTTCTCGATGTCCTAGAAGGAGCTCCTCTGTTCTACTACAATTTGACAGCTCTGATATTGGCCTAGAACCACAACTGTCACCTAAAATTGAAGAGAAGAATGTTCTTGGACTAGGACTAGGAGGCATCCATTCTCCAATTATAGCAACATTATCATCGATTCCCGCCATTAAATAAATCCTCTATACTACTATATGACCAATAGCTGTCAAGATGTTTCACCAAGATCAAATTCCTGAAACATTAAAAACAAACATCATTCACAATGAACAAACTCCAGAAACAATCAGAACCAATTTATTTTTTTTGTAAGTCAAAGTTGACTATAAAAAACATACAAGTATCTCTTTCGATGAGGACAATCATTTATGCAGACACATAACTGATAACTAAATCATTTTCAATTTTAAAACCCACCTACAAATTTTCACAACTTTTTAAGCAGCTTCACATTTAAACAGTAGAAGCGTCAAACAAATTTGATAAGTAACCCAGTGGTTATATCTTATCTCATGAAGATCCATCCATAAAAACCAAGGCAGTAAAAGAGAAGAGCAAGCAAAAAAGTCGACAAATTTACAAAGTTTTTATCAAAAGAAAAGATACCTATTTCACAGAATCAAGATAAAATTATGGGGACATAATTGTTATGGTCATAAAATCAAAAAGGGTGAGGTATCTCAAATTTGCAGAGATGTTTGTTCATGGTTATAAACAAGTTCTCCAAATTTGAGAGACATATATAGAGAAAAACCAAACCAAATTGGACATAGAAAGCGAAAAACAAAAATAGAGGATACAGAAGAGACAGAATCAATGATCGAAAAGCATCACCTCAATGCTTGTTGAGTCAAGGACAGATGATAACGAAGAAGACCACAAAATAAAGAGTCACCAACCTCTCTTTCACAACCACCACGAATCCACTATCACCCCACCACCACACTGACTTGATCAATTTTTTTTTCTTTTGTTCTATTTCGATTCATTCAAATTGAAGAATAAAAGAGAAACAATAGATAAACTCAGCACCTCTCCAATCAAAATCCTCAGACCACCCCTCTATTTCTTTCCTTTTCCTCTCTGGTCCCAATACAAATTGATATCGAAATGATGATATTCTTCGAGAAATTACAAAAAGAAGAAAACAAAAGTATGATTTTTATGTAGCTAAAAAAATAAAAATTTGAGAAAGGAAGAAAAGGGGTAAAAGGAGAAAGCAGGTTTTGTGGTAGTGGTGATTGTGTAATGGTAATTGTGGGTGGTGGACCAGAAACGAATTTTAGAATCTTTGAAGAAAGAAGATGAATAAGAGAATTTAAGAAACTGAGAGAGTAATATATGTAATCAAAAGAATAGAAAAAGTGTTCAATTCAAAGCCATTCTTACAGTTGATTCACACACATTTTCATCTCCCATTTTCGAGAAGGGTACATCAAACTTAACTTGCCCTTCTCCCAATGATTATTCGCCACGTGGAATTTTTAACAACATACAGAAACGTGTTAATCCTTAACAGTTCTTATTCTAAAATCGATTGGTTAGTTGCATTTGTTAGGATGGTCGTTGATAACATCAGATTATGCTTTTGAATCATTTGATGATAAAAAAATTAAAAAAAATGGAATTTACCAAAATGTTATAGGTAAATATGTGTAACGCTTAGGTGTGTCAAGTTCATAGCTGCCTAACACCTGTATAAGTACCCTTCAAAAGTGAGAGGATGTTGTAACTAACTGTTGCTTCTATTTACAGTAGAGCTTCTTTAGCTCTTGGTCTATTTTGCTTCTACTATTATTAATACATAACAACTAACAATATAGAACTACCCACTACTTAATTTTAGCATTAACTTAACTGAAAATAAAAACCCAAACAAAGTAATAGTCTTATATTTGTACCCCAAAAAAAAAAGTAACAGGCAAATTATGTGCATACACTCTAACATTTTAGGGTCTTGTTTGTTTAGCACACTGAATCAAGGTTGTAGATTCTTGAAAATAAACTATTCTTAGGAAAAAAAACTGTTAAAAATATTATTTTTAATATAGCAAACTTGACATTGTACTCGTATATGTTGAAACATCGATCGTTTGCCCAGAAGACTCGAGGATGAGATGGGAAAAATACTAAATAGAGTATGTGACTTGAAGTAAAGGAAAGAAAAAGTAATTTGTGGTTTAGGACTAAGGACAGCATGTTAAGATAAATATTTACATTGGGAGGTCCTAAAGATGTGACCTAATGAGACTAAATATTCATCCAAGTGCCGAATAATATTTTCTTTTAAAAAAAACAAAAATTTATTCATTAAAATTAATGATATAAAGATAATTTAATTACGTATTGTTTAGCAATAAATATATAGTATATACGCGGTCTAATCAATGTTGATACTTCTTTACTATACAACGAAGTGAGGAAGACGATGACTTAATGAAGATCTAGACCTTATGAATTCGAAAACGCATGGCGTAACTAATTATGACATCCTGTTATTTAATTGTGAGATCATAGAAATGAAGACCTGATGGTTGAGAACTCTACATCTCGGGACAACTTCGATCACAACATCATATTAGTGACTTGCAACCAACTTAGGAGGATTAAACGATCTGAATACAATGATCTATCTATGTAAACGTCTAACATAACTTAGTATAAATTATATTATATGTAATTATCATGTATTCAGGTTGTTGAGTTCTTAACCTTGTTAACTGCATGTCTAAGATGTTATATATATATATATATCTTTAATGAGTAAAATTTATGATTTATTTCAAATATTAAATTTATCTCTATTTTTCTCTAAAATCCTTAACATAAAGAATTCTCTCTAAACACATATAATTATAATAAATAGATGTATTATAACATCAATATCATCCTAAATAGTTTTGGTGTTAGTAAGTGACAATAATATTAATCTTTTTTATTGATTTTTGTTTGTTTGAATTGCATTATCGTCTTAAAAAACTTTATTGATTATATGAGCTTGGCCTTCAAAGTATCATTATTTTAATTAATAAAATAATAGATTTACCTTTAAGATTATGTCTGAATAAAAAAAAACATAACTAAATAATAACGAAAACATGCTAGAAAATCGTAATAGATAAAATCTATGAGAATAATTATCACCCTAAATATATATCTAGATAAAAAAAACATCATAAATTATGATTAATTTTATTTAATTAAAAAAATTAGGAAAAGTTTATTCTGACAGAGAGCCCACTCCAACAAAAGAATATCTCTCACTCCTATAAACAAAATCTAGAAACGAAGATGAAGAAAATAAATAAAATATTAATGATACCTTTGTATAAAAAAATATCAATTTGATGCAACTTATTATGTAATTAGGGATTTTTGTATATGTATAATAATACATATATAATATTCAGAAAATATTTTTATATAATCAATTAATTAAACGATATTCAAAGAATATTTTCAAATAATTAATCAATTAATTATTTTAAAATATATTCTGAATATCGTACTTATATTATTACACATGTAATTTTTTTAATTAAATGACAAATTACATTAAATTTGTATATCTTTTTAAATAAAGATACTATTAAAATATCACTTTAAAAATATAGATAAAAAATTCTAAAAATAAAATTATATTACTATCAAGATAACAAATCTTGAAAAAACTATTCTCTTCACAAATCTTAGATACGCAAAACACATTTATAATTTTCTAAATTACTTAAATACTTATTTAAAAAGATTAAAAAAACTTCAACATTTAAAATATATCGTTTAAATTATTCTTAATACACACATTTACCTCCATTACACAATCTTATCTTAAATGAACTACAAATTTCTAAAATAAATATATCTCTAAAGAGAGAAGAAGAAAAAAGAAAAATAACAAAAACAAAAAATACTTGTATCTAAATCAAAATGTAGTTATTGTTTTTCAACATGGAAAAATCGACTCTTATAATGCTTGCGTATGATGGCATGCTAATTTATTAAAATTGAACTTTATAATTAATAAAAAATTGAGAATCAATTTTAATGAATTTGAATATTTTGGTTTTGGTTTTGGTTATGGTTATGGTTAATTCGAATACAAAATGTTGAGTGTGTTGAATAATTTGTAAAATATTGTTGGTGTATGGAGATGAGAGTGTGTTGAGGGAAATGAGGTTATGAGAAGTAACTACAAATTAATATTAATTAATATGAGAATTTCTGGTTTTCATAGGATTCATGGTTAGGTCCCTTTTTTCCTTAAGCAAAATGGTAAGTTGAAAAGGACAATATCATCTTTTTGTTTACTCGGGAAACAATAAATAAAAGAATCTTCTTTATGTTAACGGGTGGATGTGCAGAACAGAGGGGGTTCTATCATATGTAATATGCTTTTCCTTTCCTTTCCTTTCCTTTTATAATAAAGTGGTGAAATGCAAATAATACTATAATAATAAATCATCTATTTTTTAACAAAAACAAAATTGAAAAAAATAATTATTTACAATACGTGTGGTTATAAAAATATATAACTTGTATATTTTATTATTATTATTTACAGTTTTTACATTAAATATCATCAAGTTTATATTGAAATTAGACTTATTTAATATTATTTTTATTATTATAAATTTTAAAAATAATATTTTATATAATATATTAATATTTTTACTATGTAAATTATTATTAAAACAAAAATATTTTATTAATCAAGTCTTACAACATAAAAAAACGTGAAGCTAGCGACGGCTGCTATATACTATATATAACGTACGGCAACGCAATAATTATGATAAACTATTTGTGAATAATGTAATTATTTTTAAAAAATTAATAATTATAACACTTTAAATAAAAATGTCATGCTTAATTAATATGAGTACAGGATCATTCCATCTTACCTTTACTAGTACATACAATAATATCAAATATTAAAATGTTTGTGATTTAAGTCATAGTTATTAATATATAAATAATATATTTATTAACTATTAGTTTTTTAATAAACATAATAATTAATTTTTTAAATAATATCAAACATATTTAGTACGAGCACACAAAAACAAACACCACTATAATTCATTTAGTTATAAACTTTAATTTAAAAAGTTATATAAAGATAAATAATTTTTTTTATGATAAATCATAAATTATATGATTCATTATTATTAATAAATATAATTCAATTTATATAAATATATAAATTACGATTATCATATTATTATAATATAAAGAATTTTTTATGGATGAATATAATAATTTTCAAACACTTAAAAATTGAAGTAGAAATCATCCGCGTCTAGAGAGAGAAATCGATAAATTTACAGGTATTTTAAAGATGATAATTTGTTTTTTACATTCTCTATTTTAAAGGAAAGACTTATACAACTGCGTTTAAAAATAACTTCTACGTCTCCTTACCTTCGCATCATCTACAGTAAGTAATATATGTTAAATCGAGCATTTATTAAGGGAAAAAAAAGAACATGTACATGTTAAAAAATATAAATGCTAAAAATAATTGAATAAACATATGTTAAATTCAAACATTTGCTCAAATTTATTTTAAACATTATTTGTTTAATAATTTTTATAAATATCCATATATATTTTCATTTCAAACATACATGTATTTAAATGATCATCTAACTAAGAAAAAAAAAAGGTCATTTCAATACATCTTAATGTTATATAAACACGTTCAATAAACAATATAAAGAGATAGTTTCTGCCTTCTCTGTAAAATAAGTCCTAACAATCTACAGTCGGCATCCACCCATTCACACACCTTTGCCACATTCGCACTGCTCTCTTTCTTTCAATTCCTGTTATATATTGTCTGTTTTCTCCAAAAGACGTTGATCTCTTTGCCTTCCCTTTTGATAATTGTTGCCATGGAGGACAACGATGACGAAAAGCCGGAGGATTATTGAGGTTATGCATGCGTGCGGTCAGAAACAAGGATGACAGCTTCTTTTTGTTTTGATGATTTTCTACCTTTCATCTAGATTGTGTAACTTTTTATTTTGTTTTTTATATTGTGAAGGGTTTGTATGATGTTATTTTTATTTTGTTTTTGTAATTATTGGGTGCGTGCATGTGTAGGTGGAGGATTGATCATCACTGTTTTTTTAAATCAAATTTCTTATCTCTTTACTTAGTAAATCTTATTGAATGATAAGATTTTTAGGATTTTTTTTTAAAGGTAGATTCTTTTGCCCTCATCTATGATGGATTTGGCTAGAAAAATTGAATCAGGTTTTGTAGCAACCTAGTTGGAAAAATATTGCATGTGTTTATATACAGTGGTGTATCTTGTCTGGGTTTTTGTTCAGGGGTGATGTATTGTGTATAGTTTTGCTACCATTGATTAACGTCATATATTGTATTCAACTCTGATAAACATATATTCAGAAATAACAAAAAATGAATTTTTTTTTTCAATACTTATAATAAAGTTTTACATGCTTTGTTTGAATTAGGGGTATCCATAAATCGATCCAGATCGGACCAAATTGTAAAACCGGATCGAACGATTTTATAAATCAAACGTTCTGTTCGGTCCAGTTAAACCGGTCGAACCAATTTAATAAATATATTAAAATTGTTACATTATTTTTCATTAAAGATGTCCAAAAAACCGAACTAATCCGAAAATCGAATCGGATCGGACTGAACGGTTTTATAAATCAAACGATCCGATCCGGTTATAATAATTAAAACCATTTCAAATGGTTTGATTCGGTCCGGTCTGGTCCAGTCCGATTTATAATAATTAAAACCGTTTTAAACAGTTTGATCCAATCCGATTCGAATAATATAAACAATCTAGTCCGATCCGATATTTTTTTCCAAAACCGGACCGGATCGGACCGGACCGTTGGACAATGCTAGTTTGAAGAATAGAAGAAAATATTAGAAAAATTAAAAAAAAAATTCTAAAACTTATAAAATTAAAAATAATATCTAAATATTAAACAAAATTTTAAAAAATAATTTTTAATATTTAATCAGTTTAAATAAATATAATTTAATTTAAACGGTATTTAATTTTATATAATTTAAAATAAAATAATGTAATAATTTTTTTTAATAATAAAAATATTAGAAATCCAAAAAAATTGTATTATTTTAATTGTTAAAGCTTAACATTTTTTTTTCTTACCTTCATTATTAGTATTATGAGGTGGTTACAAATTATTATCACACTAGATTAGATAATCATTATCAAGTGAGTATTACATAATCTGAAGGGCTGTTACATACGAATCCAATCGGGGTTTGCTCCAAAAATCAATTCTCTGTTATTCTAGAAAATATATAACGAATCAACTACTTTAAACTTTAAAGGTATTTGATAGGGAATAACGCTAGCAATAGAGAGAGAGAGAGAGAGAGAGAGAGAGAGAGAGAGAGAGAGAGCACTTTAACGGTAAAACATAATGTTGACAAATAGTAAGGGAAACATAGCGCTCAAAATTAACAAATACATTAATTCATCGAGGTTACTAGCCGGAAAAAAAGAATCAACATATATTCATGGAAGTGGTTAAGTAAGCACATTCACAACGAAATAAACCATCATTTTCTATTGATATATATTATTTGTTTTTATATTGTTGTTATATTTCCCTTATTTAAATATTATATAAATTATTTACTATCAACAAATCAACTAACAAAATATGTAATAGGGATATAAATTTTTTCTCTTTGTGTTATGATATTAATATTTTTATAATTTTATTAAAATTAATTGTTGTTTTATTTATTATTCTCACTCCATTTTTTTTATAAAAATACATATTTATTTGGTGTACAAATAGTGACTCGAGTATCTATGTAAGCATTCTTTTATTTGTATTCTATTTTTATATAAGTATTTTTATGTTTATGTTGTATAAGTTATTCATCCTCAATGTTTTGTGTGAATATGTTTATTCTTCATTAATTTCACTCATATTCGTTGTGTTTAATTAATATTTTGATTCTTCCATGGATTATAATTCTAACTTATAAGTTTATTTTAGTATTTTTAAGTTATTTTTATATTTTTTATGGGTAATTCTTTCATCATTATATATCTAACATCTGTAAGTTTTTTTACTTAATGGATAATAATTTTCTTTTCTATGACTTTTTTTAAAATATCTTTTGTTATAAAGTTTGTTATTATATATTCTCTTATATTTAGAAAAATCTTATTTTTTGAACCTTTATATTTTTTTGTATTTTTATTTGCAAGTTAGGCTTTATACTATATCCAAACTTTTTTGTCATCAGGAAATTATTACTATCATAATATATATTAGAATTTTATTTAACATAATTATATTCATTCTTCTTTGACATTGAAAAATTATCTAAGCTTTTACTTCTTTTATCTTACTCCTAAAATATATGGTGCTATTATAGTATTTCTATTTCTCTAACTTTCTTTTAGAGTTTTATATCAAGTTTTTGATAATTTTTGATAAAATATTTCTTTAAATTGTTGTTGTTGTATTTTAGGTATTTTGTGATGATACATTATATATTCGCATATAAAAATATATGTAACATATATCACATATTTTTATATTTATTAAATGTTATTTAATCTCATTTATTTCTAATTCACTTATTTTAGTAATATGGTTTCCTTTATCATCTAAATACTATTTTCCTAGTGTAGAATCTCCTTCATCCTAAGATGTTAATTTTTTTAATAGTTTTATAATTTAATAATATTATATAGATAGTTGGGTTTGTACTAATAGTTCTTGATGTTTGTATTAGTATAACAGTATCAGATTTATCTAATATCTTTTTTTTATCTCTCATATAATCTAAGTTTAGATAATTAATATTATTATTTTTATTAAGTCTAATCATTAGTATTCTAGTATAATCATTCTTCTATTTTTGGTTGTTATCTTATCCTATTTGGAGGATTAGATTTATCTTATCTTTGTTTATTTCTTTCATTTATGTGAGTTCATTTTTTTTTCATTTCTATAAGGATTGTCCTTGAATTATAAGGGACATTACTATGTTTCTTTCCATAGTAATTTTAGAATTTTTTAGTTCAAAATTTATTTAATTAATTATTGTCATATCATATTTTTTTTTATTAAAGCATATTTTTTCTTCATAATATTTTATTAATTCTTCATATGTTAATGTTAAGAGACTTACTAATATTCTTAGATCTTTATTTTCAAGATTCATAAATTACTCTTTTAATTGCTTTTTATACCCAATTAGGTTGAACTATAGGTTTTTCTTTATCCTTTTTTTCGTTACCAGGAATCATTCTATCAGTTTTTTTTTTTATGTTTCTTCTTTTACTACGGATCTATTTTTAGAATACTTAGTTATAATATATTATCATAACTATTTAGTTTTGTTTTTTTTTTAAGAATTTTTTCTTGGATTTCATTTATATTTTATAAATATTCTATTTTCTCTTCTAAAAAAATTATGGCTTTCATTATAACATTTTGATTATTTGTTATGCTTATTAGGGTATCAATACATTCTAATTCTATTCCTTGTAATCTATCATTTGATATTTTTAAGATATTTTTACTTTGTAATTTATCATTTTTTGTTATTTTTTCATTATTCTATGGATAAGATTTTTGATTTTTTTAACTTTATTTAATTTTTTATTTCTTCTTAATTTTTGCTTATTTTTGTTTGATTATTTGTAAATTATATTCGTTGTATGTTATTTTTTTTCTTAATAAAATGTTTTCCTTTATCACTTGGGTTCTATTCTTCAAACATATTAAAATTTGTTAATATTTTTGGTTTTATTAATTTTTCAATTTTTTGAAAGATTTTATCTATTTTTATTAATTCATTTCGTCCTCATATTTAACTATTATGAATATTTGTTAACCAATATTCTGTTATATAATATTTACATTAATTAACTAGAGAACATAGATTAAATAATACTGACATAGTCTAAAAAAAAAAAATTGGAGTAGTGACATTGTGGCAGGGTAGTAATTATAAAGTACTACTTTTGTTCTAATTAGGACATTAATATACTCGTATAGAGAGGTTTTAATCCAACAATAGCTTTCCATGCTACCCAGAAAGATATGTCGTTTTGTGGAGTTAATCTGCTTATCCTAACTTTAACAGTTAAACACAAAATTGAGGTGTATGCATGGCAAGATTTTTTTTTTATATACTATTTTATTTTCGTGAATCTAAGTTATCTTCTTGCATGCATGTATTTTTGTATTCCAAAGGAAAAAAAGGAAAAAAGAAAAAGAAAAAATACAAAAAAAAAAGAAAGAAATAAGGAAACAAGTAACTAATAGTAGTGATAGAAGGGCATCTCCATCCATAAATTTTATTTTACATCAAATATTATAATAAATTTTTATTCCTCTCCACTCCACAACATCAAATATTACACTAAAAAATATATTTTTTTATAAAATAAAATATTTTTTTAGTTTTCTTTTACCAATAAATTCAACCAATTAAATAATTATATATTACTATTAGTTCATTAAAAATTATATTATTAGAAAATTAAAAAATTAAAAAATTATTAAATAAAACATTATATTTATTATATAAATTAAAAATTATATTTAATTAAAAAACATGATTAAAAGTACATACATATAGATATTATTTAAAGATTTAAATTTCATATTACATACAAATATAAGTGAATTTATTTGAAATGAACAAATAATAATTATACAAAGTAAGATCCATATATTTTTTGTTAATACTTTAATAATATAGAGGATTTTAAAATAATTTATCCGATTATTAAATTATTATTTTAATTTATATTATATTTTAGCTATATGTTGAATTCGTATTTTTTTTAGTTATTTTGTATTATATAAATTCTAATTTATTATATGTAATATAACAATATTTTTAGAATTTTACTAAATTATTGTTTTAGTTTATATTAATTTTTTATCTTTATGTTGTATTATAATATTTTTTTAGTCATTTTATATCATATATTTAATTTTAATTTTTTATTAATAATATTTTTAGAATTTAAAAAAAACAACTCATTATTAACTGTGTTTGGTGCGATTAATAATATCTTAATAAATTTTGTATGATTTTATTTATCATATTAAATTTAGTATTAGATTTAATCAATATTATTCCAAATATAGAGATTTGAAGTGGGGTTGGAGATCCCGTAAGGAATCGGGCTAGCTACAAAATAACTAAATATTTTTTAAAATTAATTAATAATATGAAGAAGATAATGGGATTTATTTTCTTAAATTAATTAATAATATGGAGAAGATTGAGGAGGATTTTATTATTTAGAGAAAAATGTTAAAAAATATATTTTAAATTAGATTTTTAGTATTGTTAAATCTCTTATATTAAATATAATATCATTTAATCGTTTAATTTTATAAAAATGTTAAATTAAAGATAAAAAATATTATTTTAATAATAAAATTATAATTAATATAAAAAAATATTAATTTTTTATTTTTTTATTTATTAATTATAATTTTTTTATTTTAATATTTTATTAAATTTTATTTTTATTAAATAATTTTTTGTTTAAATTTTATTATTATTTATTTTTTAAAAACTATTTAATTTTAAATTTTACATTTATTCTACTTAAAAACTCATATTTAAAAAAAATTAAAATAATATTATTTTTAATATAAAAATTAAAATAATATAATCTGAATACATCTCATCCTATTATTTATTAGTGATCGACAAGGCGACGAGAAAATGTTGGGTAAACTAAAGTGCAGAACTGCAGATTATGCGGGGATATGCTCTCAATGCTTATTAGATTATGAAAAGCTCACAAGTCATATAAAGCCAAAATAATCACATAAAGTAATAACGAAGCTAAACCCTATTCAATTATCTTACACTCTTTACGTAATAAAGTGTAAGTCCACATGTTCTCATCATCATCACCAAAGACTTTACACCGCTAACCTTTGAAAATCCCTGGTGTCTGGAGCTTGGATGATCCCCACTTGACTTGAAACGCAGCTAATTGTCAAAATCTATATAAAATCGCTTTTTGGTCTTTATTTATATATAACGAGTTATATTTTGAAATTATATATATATATTTTTTAATTTTTAAATTAAATTAATTTTTTTCATTTATTTTACTTGTAAAATAACATAACAAGTATTTACTCCAATGAAGTTTTATTACTGGAAAAATAATAAAAGAAAAAAGAAAAGGAGGGAGTCGATAACAATGCGTGAACATGCAGACGATAAGTCCCTCATGATTTTATGTCTGACTAACAAAAGGGCTTAATTAAAATGTTTTTGAATAAAATATTAAATACCATCGAGGACTTGTCTCCCACTAAGGAAGACTATAAGTTATGCTCTTATTACCTTTCCTCTAAAAAATATCAGTAAATTTATCTTTATTTAATAAATAAATAAAATTGTGATTCAAATTTAAATTTACCTTCATCGAAATCATACCGTTTAAATTATAAATAAATCATCTTAAAATTCTAAATAGTAGAAAACTGTATGCTCATCATCATATTACCTTTGTTTATAAGCTACATTGTATCTTTTAAACATGGGAATATTAATTGTCTTGTATAAATTAATCTCATCTCAAATTTATTTTAAAGCATGATCAATGTGGATAACTACCCCGCAGTGACACCCCAAAAAAAAAATTATATATAAAAAAATGTAATTAGTTATAAGAACAAAGTTTATTTTTTTTGGAATAATTATAGGACTTAATAAAAGTGTATTTTTAAAAAAATGCTTATGAGATTTTGAGTATTTATTTTTAATAATTATGTGATTATATATATTTACTTAATAATATTAGCCAGTTGATCTCCAAAAATTATGGGATAAAGCTCATTTTTAAAAATGAGATTATTTTGTGCCCCTTTTTCATAAATTTTGCTGCTCTACATTCCACATGATAGGAATGGACATGACTCTATTTGATTGATTTTTGTTCCTAAAAAATTAAATGAATCAAATTAATCTGTTGTATGTAAAATGTACCAAAAATATACCAAATACTAATTTATTTAATAGTTTGTTAGGTTCCTTTAGTTGGTTTGGACCTACTATATATATATATATATTTAAATTACTACTTACATATAAAAATATTAAATCACATTATTGTATCATATACAATTGAGTAAATTCATTAAAATTAAAATCATATAATAAGTACTCCTATAAAGATACCATGATAATAATGTACATATACATAAATTACAATACATTTTCTATAAGATATAATAATTATATTATTTAAAGTATGATTTTTAAGTATTTTTTTAATATTTAAAACCTATACGGATCAATTTTTGTCTGTTATTAAAAATAATTAACTGAAATTTTATGTGCATAAATCAGTCAATTCGATCGATTTATAGGTTTTCATCTGCATTGCTACCAAGTGATATGTTTATATTATATGTGATTAGTGATAATGATTATAATAGATAGTAGAGTTTTTGTTATTATTATCAAGTAAAATGAATTAATTTAATTTGTAAAAATAAGTTATTTTAGTGTAAAAGCCAACATAAATCTTGATAATAAATTACATAATTTTAAGTAATTGTAAGATTAAAATATTATTTTTAATAATTATAAAATTAAATATATTCATCTTTTATAATAACAAAATTTATACAGAATTTATAGTTTCTTATCTATAAATAAATGAAAAAAATTTACACCCAACTGCGATATATAAGTCTCACATACTAAACTATATAGTAAACTATAGTAAACTATAATGAAACCCACCATTTAACTAAAACAAAGCCTTTTTTTCTAATCTATTTAAATTTCATTTTTTTTATAACTATTTCTTAAAATAATTTTAAATAAAATACTTATATTTTAAAATAACACATATCTTATTCTTTATATTTTGTTTTTTAAAATAAATTAACCCTACATAAAAAGATTACTATTCCATAATATTAATGAGTGTATTTTTCATACACTATATTAACAATTAAGGAGTTAATATTAGCTTAAAAAATTTATGCACATATTAAACTGTGAAATTTCATAACGCAAAGAATTTAATTAACGTAATTACTTTTTATATGCATATATAATTTTGGTTAAAAAGCTTTTACAATAACGGATATCCAAAAGGGTCAAAAACATATATTTCACCATAAATTTACTTTCACGATTAATTTGAAAACTTAATAAATTTAATTTTCTTTTTTATTTCAAATACATTGTAGAAATAATTAAAAGAAAAAAACGTAACAATTTACGTGCAAGGCTCATATTTTTAACTATAGTATAACTAGAACTGCTTTTCATGGAGCTTAAACCTGTAATTATAGTTTGACAAGGCTTAACTACTTGCTTAGCATAATGGTGAGGAACTGCACTCTCATTTCTAATTTGTAGAGATCATTCTAGAGAAATAGTTGTGAAAAACTCGTGTGAAGTTAACGTTCAGTTCAGAATTGAGATCAAATTTTGCTGCCACTTGCCAAGCTACAAGAAAAATAAACAATGATTAGATGAGAGATCAATGTTGCAGAGCAGAGCTCACTTGAAATGACTGTTTTAGAGATGCTTACCTGATCAATAAAACAAACATTTCTGCAGTCAGATTGTAATATGACAAAAGAATCAAGCGGAAGAAAAATGGTATAACAATTATTTCGATTTCCCAATAATACTATTGCTAAAAATTTACAAAATCCTCCACTTTCCAACTTTCTACATGAACAACAACATTAAGCATAGTGCAAAAGTATACCATGAAACATTACCTAACAAAACTGTGACAGGAAACAGAAGCAAACAATTAAGTCTGAAGCCTTCGGTAATAATCATGTTTTCTTCTTTTCATGATTCCTCTATAACAATTTGTTTCAATGAAAATCCATCAAGTCTATCATTCTCTGAATCAACCTGGCTCTGTATCATGGTTGGCCGCCTAAATGGCCGATCATCTAAGCAGTCAAAGGCAATCTTTAGATAATGGTGAAGTTCGGAATCGCTAAATTTCTCCAACAACAACTCAGGACCCAAGATCTCATTACTTCTCTGTTCTCTCTGAAGCTGCTTTGCCCATCCTCCAACAAGGTTATTATCATCACCAAACTCAAATGGATCAATTGATCTCTTGCCTGAGAGATGCTCCAGAAGTATGACACCATAGTTGTAGACATCCTTTTTTGTGGTGCACCTAAAACTCTGGTAGTACTCAGGCAGAACATAGCCTGACGTTCCACCAAAACTTCTTGAATCTATCAAGCTATTAGCATTGAAACCATTTGTAGCTTCAAGTAGATGAGCAAGAGTCAACTTCCGCAAAGCTTTCTCAAATATGGTTATGTTTATGCTCAGAGGCTCAGGAACTGTGGAAAGTTTCCAGCTGCTGCCAGCTAAAGTTGGAAGACTTTTGATGTATTTTTCTCTCTGTTCCATGTTTTGCTGGTACATGTTTACTCAATAAAGAGCTAATGTCAAAAGAAGGATACAAAGGACAAAAAAGGTGATGCCAATGGCCATGGCTGACGCCACAGGTGATTTCTTCTCATGAGTTCTAAACCGCATGGCATGACCTGCTGAGCTACATGGTTGCAAGGGTACCCCCACAAAGGCCAGAATTATTCTTATATCTTAATTGTGGAAAAGTGGTGAGCTTCCCTCTAGACGGATTTGGACCGATAAGATTGTTGTTAGAGACATGCATCAAGGTCACTAAGAACTCCTACTGCCTTTAATCCCCCAAAGCTGTCAGGAATATTTCCAGTTAACCTATTGTGCCCAAAATTCAACACTTAACACAAAGCTCATTGTACCAATGCTTTCAGGAGTGTTTCCAGACAAGGTATTGTAAGAGAGGTTAAGGTAAATCATGCTTCCATTGCTCGAAAGTATATAAACCGTCAATCCAGAGTATATTTGAGTTGAAGGACAAGAGTGAACCATTGAAAATCTTTCCAACCTCTCAGCTCGGATCCCCTCAAATTCGACTAGTCCTCCTCTGCTCCACTACAAGCTGTTCCACCCTCTTCTCTTATGAAGGCAGACTGCTTATCAGAAACAATCCCAGCAATAACCAAGCCAGCTTGATTGGCCAGCTTTGAAGGGATAGAAACAGTTCACTCATTGCTATTTAGATCAAGCCAGATGAGGCTCCGACACTTCCCAAGCTCTGGCGGTATCAGTCCAAATAATGAATTTTTGCCCATTTGAAGGAAAGCTAATTTCTGAAGATTACCTATGCCAGAAGGAATTTCTCCCGTGAGCCGGTTGCTAGACAGTGATATCCATATCATATTGGTGCAGTTAATAATGGAATGTAAAGGGTGCCATTAATAAGATCATTGTTCAAAATGAGGGTCTGCAGGTTTCCTCCATTGACGCAAATGCCTTTCAGGATTTCACCACTAAGGTTATTAGCCCACATAATCATGTAAGAAAGATTAAGCAATGTTTGGACTTCCAAGGGAATTGATCCGCTTAAACTTTTGAAATTAAAATCAATTGTCTTCAAGTTCTTGCATTTTCCAATCCCCAAGGGAACACTTCCAGAAAGTAAATTATTGGCAAGAAGCATATTTTCCAAAGCTGTAAGACTTGTTGAGGAGCAAACCAAGAAGGAAGTAAAGACATTAGAACTGAGGTCGAGCAGTTGAAGCTGAGTACAATTGGTGAGAGATTGAGGCACAGTGCTAGTTAAGTTATTGAATGGCACATAGAGATATCTCAGACCCTGCATATGATCAACTAACAACAGTACTTAAGATCAAGCTCCTCAAGAGTTCCACAAAGCTGTCCTAATTCAGGAGAAATTTCACCAGAAAAATGATTACGAGCCAAAGAAAGTTGCCTCAAATTCCTTAAAGTCCCAAAAGACTTGGAATACTACCCTGCAGCTCATTATTAGAGAGATCAAGTGTCTCTAGAAGATGACAATTTCTTGGACTAACCGGAAATTGATCACCAAGGAGGCCATTACGTGACAACTAAAGTGGAGTAAGGTTGATAAACAACCCTAAATCAAGACTGGAGAGCTTACCAAATAAATTGTTGTGAGAGAGATCCAAATACTTAAAGAGATGCCCGGACACCTCCCTCCAAATGAGACGGTATCTCCCCGGACAGTAGATTGTATGAAACATCGAGGGTGGACAGATTTTTGTAACCCAGAAGAGAAACACTCAGCTTCCCAGTTAGCTTGTTACCAGAAAAATTCAATAGCTTCAAGTTCTGGCAGTTGGACATAGAATAAGCAAGCAAACTTGAGTCAGAAATTTGATTTCGAGAGAGATCAAGCTGCTGCAGAAAAGGACGAAAGCTGAGGCTGCCGCCTGAAATGAAATTATGAGACAATTACACAAAAACCAGACAATCACAAGAAACCAGGAAGGACTTTTCAAGAAGAGGGTCTGAGAGGTTGTTTGAGGATATGTCTAGTATTTCCAATTTGCATGAGCTAGAATTGGAAGTAGAGAGATTACCAGCTGAGAATGAATTGCCTTGAAGAAATAAATGTTGAAGATTGGACAAAGAGATGAGAGTAGGAAGGTTGAGGCTACTAATAAGGGCAATGATACTACCTTCTTGAGAACAGAAAAGTCCTCTCCATGAACAAGGATTGGAAGACAAAGATTTCAAATCGGCCCAAAAACCAAAGGGGTCAGAACAGAGGACTTCTTGAAGGCTAATAACAAACTCATTATGTCATTAGCATTCTTGCCATTTTCTGGTTGTTGCAGTATAGAGAACTCTCTGGAACCTGAAGCTAATATTAGGTGCCTGTGAAATACAAGCAACGATATAAAGCAATGTAGTCTCATGGTGTTACGAATTTATGAGAGGTTTCGTTGTTCTGATTCTATAATAGATGCCTTCGTGCTCTTCTTCTTATTATTGTTAGTTTTCCTGCATTTTCTTTTTTGGGTTTCATCAGATTTTGCTGGACAAATGAACGGGCTGATATTTGCCAAGTTTCCGGCTTGATCGTCTCGTTTTGTTTACTAAGCATCTTGTCATTAAGGATTGTGTATTGTAGACAGAGAGAGTGATATTTCTGCAGAAGAATGAAAGTAGCAGAAAGTTGCCCAAAAGAGCAGGGGAGAGGATCATCATAAACGCAGATTTCTCCCTTTCTTGGTCTCTATCTCTGGGATATCTAGACTGGACGAGATCACTTCATTTTCAGATCTGAGTCAAATCCATTCTGCTGCCTTTAAAGGTGCAGCTAGGAAAGCTGAACACTGAACAATTTACAAACAAATAAAGGGGAGTCCAGTAAAAAATAAATAAATGGGTGAGTGGTGAAAAGTGAAAACCACTAAATAGTTCTACTATCGAAAAACAGTAATGAAGTGAAAATGATCACAAGCCAAAGAAGAGCATATTAATGGGGGATAAAAAGCAAGGCTCGTGTGTAGAAATGAAGTGGTGGACAATCAATCAGTTAAGGAAAGCATAGGATAGAGATACCATTTAACCCTTGGAGTGACACAAGAGTTTGCCAAGTACGATATAATAATAAACAACTCCCTGTTACTGCTTAGTTTCCATATAATAATAATAAAATAAATCGTAAGTATACTTAAATTAAAATAAATAATTCAATTATTAAGTATAGCTTTATTTTCAACTCTTTTAATAAAAAAGTAGATTTTTTCTAAAGTTTAAAATAAAATTCATAGGTACATTTATACATATTGTTTAATTTTAATATTATTTAAAATAAATAAATTTTATAATTTTTCAAATAATTACGAATTTATATAGTATAAAAAATATATATAATTAATCCTTATTAATATTTGAAAAAAAGAAAAAATCAAACATCGAGTTTTTTCTCTTCTTTTTTTTAATTTTAGGAAGACCCAGACAAATCAAACCTCTTAACTCTTTCATTTATATCTTCCTTCGGTCTTTAAATTCGGATCAGAAGGGCCTGATGTTACTGTGACTTCGATACTCTTTGTCTCTCTTCTTTATCTCCTCTTCGCAGAAAACTAGAAGGGATTGAGAAAACGATCAGAAGAAAAAGAGGGGGAAAAAGAAAGTTGATGACTTGGTAGAAGAAGGAAGATTTTTGGAGTGGGAAATAAAGAGAGAGACACTTTAACTTGAAGTGTAAAACAGGGAATAGAGAAAAGCCAAGCTGAGTTGGTGCAGACTTTGGTCCTGTCAAGGAAAAATGTTAAATGTATTCGATTCTCCGCCTAGAAAAACCATGCCTTCATGGGAGCCATAGGCTTTGGTATTTTTTTTTAACTTATATTTTTATTAATTAAAATATATCAAATATATATATATATATTTAAATGATCGATATTTATTTTAATTAAATAAAATATTAATTTCAAGAAATTAATTTACTTTAAAAATATCAAGTATTAATAAAATTAACTAAAATAATACTAATACTTTAAATATTAATATTTCATATATTTTAATCAAAAATAATATCATCATCATAATACGATCAGTTACTGACACACTCCCCAAAACGCTCGATGAATATGTACTCGGGTTGTATAATATACTCTTTATTGTGATGTAGAGCTCTTTGGGAGGATTAATACTAATAGTTCGAGTTGCATGTCAGGATTGGTCGTCCAATCCTAACATGCATAATTGATCAGGTGTCCTCTCGTTAGAATGTAGAGTTCTTTGAGAGAGTTACTAATAGTTCGCCCACCAATCCAAATTATCAAACATGAGGTTAAGTGAATAAGTAACTATAGCATTCTAGTTGAATGCATTCAATTTCATTTGCTGTCTGTGACCTAATAACAGCAGAAAATTTGAAATGTTACTTATGAATTAAAGGGGAATTAAAAGGGAGGAAATTATGTGACGCAATCAATAGAGTTTAAATTTTACTTTAAAAAAAATTAGGGGTAGATATATATACAGCACTTGATAGAATATTGTTGACATATATTTAATATTCATGTCTTCATGAATAATATGGTGAATAAGAAAGGCTAAACTATTTTTTTTGTAAATAAATCAAAATGCAAGTGCACGGCACCTGAATCTACTTCTCTGAAATTTCTTGGTTTAATATCTTTCAATTTACTTTTATTTATAAATAATCTATTATTTGTAATATTGTAATTTTTATTAAATAATATTGAACTATTGATTAAAATGAAAACTTGAATATCACACTTTTTATGAAAAAATACCTCTAAGAATTTTTATTGAAATATCTCAATTTTTTTCTTTCTTTACATGCAGCTTTAACAATAACAAATGCTATCTTTCATTATTTTATACTAAGTTGCTAACAAGCTGCATTTGACAGCTTTAACTCTCCACAAGTAGCTGCATATGTTTTTGTCATTCTTCTTCAAGTATTACTTTGGTTACTTCAATTTTTAGTTCAAAAACTTTAAGTCCCACTTAACATTAAAAAAAATAGAAATGAAATGAAACTTACAAAAGATAAAGAGAGATAAATGATTCAAATAGAATATAATAAATTAAAATAAGTTAAAAATATAAAGTAATAATTAATTTTGAAAAATAAATCCATATTTTGAGGTTTTGAGGAGATATTAAGAGTAATATTTCTCACATTGATTGAGTTTAATGCTATATTAGAGTTTATAGAACACATATGTCTTTACTTATTATGTTAAATTTTTGAGATTTGTAGACCAATAATTTATCTAATAAACTTTTACATGATATCAGAACTTCAGTTGATTAATGGGTTAAGAAAAAATAATTTCATCAATTATGTATTTTTTTATTCTTATATTTACGAACTTTTATCAAGATACATATGTTTAGTCGAAATAAGTATTCATCGATATATTTCTTCACGGGATTATAAAAAAAATTGTTGTGAATGATATTAAGTTTTTCTTATAAATGATATTATAATTCTATATTTTTTGAAAATATGTCATTATATATTTTGATCTTGTTATATAGATTAAATAATAAAGATTTAAAAAAATTCTCTCACAAATTTGTTGAATGTGTTTTTGATAGTTAGTTTTAATTTTAGTTTTAAATTTGATATTTTGAAAAAATAGAGATTGATTTTTATTGTATGTTATATATATATATATATAGTGGGATAAATCTAATTGAGAAATTAATGATTTTATATCAAAATGGTTGTTTGGCTGTAATTTACCCGTTGAATCAAAGTAATTTTTCAAGTGAAGGCATAGTTGTAGATTGCGATGTACGAGTACAAAGAGGAGAGAAAAAAAAATAATGTTACTTGCAGAATGTGTTAGTTGAAATATTAAAATAGTAACATGAGTATACCTAAAGTTGAGATATGTTAGAAATACTTAATAATTATATTCTATTATGTAATTTAAATGAATACACATGGTTCCTTTATATAGGAATTACAAGTAAAATATATATGTATAAAGTAACTACATATAGATATCCTTAAAGTAAGTAAATATATATTAGTATATATATATATATATATATATACATTAATATGTTACTAGATATACATTAACAACCCCCCTCAAACTCAAGGTGAATGTGAGACCAACTTGAGGTTATCAATCAAATTATGAGTGCGTCCTTTGGGAAGTGCCTTAGTGAAGATATCTGCAAGTTGATCGTTGGAGGAAACAGAGAAAAACTTGAGAGCACCATGGACAAGATGAGCCCGAATAAAGTGACAATCAATCTCGATGTGTTTAGTCCGTTCATGAAAGACATCGTTGTGAGCAATATGAATGACACTCTGATTATCACAATAAAAAGGAGTAGCATTGAATGTGGTCACACCTAAATCCTTAAGAAGCCATCGTAGCCAAAGAAGCTCAGATGTGATATCAGCAAGAGCACGATATTCTGCTTCAGTACTGAAGCGGGCCACGAAGGTTTGTTTCTTACTTCGCCAAGATATCAAAGAAGAACCAAGGAGAAAGCAATAACCTGTAGTCAACCTGCGATCAGTGGGATCTCCTGCCCAATCAACATCAGAGAGTTGATCGTGGAGTAGATAGGTACTGGCTCACCTGATGAACAACATAAGAAATGTCTGAACGAGTAACTATAAGAATAACTAGGCTACCAACCAAACGTCTGTAAAGAAAGGGATTAGACAATGGTTTCCCATCTGATGGTGTGAGATGCGCATTAAGTTCAACTGGAGTGTCAACAGTCTTGCTGTCAGTGAGTCCAGCTTGAGATAAAAGGTCAGATGCATACTTAGCTTGAGTAATATAAAGACCATCTGTGGAACGAGTGATCTAAAGACCCAAGAAGTAGTTGAGATGTCCAAGGTCTTTCATCTCAAACTACTCACTAAGAAAATCCTTGAGTTCTTGAATACCACTGAGGTCATCACCAGTTATGATCATATCATCCACATATAGGAAAAGCAAAATGATGCCTTTATCATTGCGACGAAGAAATAGGGTAGAATCATAAGGATTGGCAGTGTAATCCAAGCGAAGGATGGTGGAGCTGAACTTGGCAAACCATGCTCATGGAGCTTGTTTAAGGCCGTAAAGTGCTCGTCGAAGGCGACAAACCTTATTTGTTTCAATAGAAAGACCAGGAGGAGGTTACATATAGAATTTTTCATGTAGATCCCCATTAAGGAATGCATTTTTGACATACATATGAAAAAAGTCCCATTTACTAGCAGTGGTAACAACTAAGAGTGTACGAATAGAGGAAATACGGGCAACTGGAGAAAAAGTCTCTTCATAATCAATCTCATACTCTTGTGTAAAACCTTTTGCTACAAGACGAGTCTTGTTACGATCGATGGACCCATCAGAGCGAGTCTTGATCTTATAGATCCACTTACTACCAACCACAGACTAACTAGGAGGGAGAGTAACCAAATCCCAAGTATGGTTTTTGGTTAATGCATCAATCTCTTCTTTCATTACAATCTGCCAAAAAGGGTTAGTAGATGCCTCACGATAGGTGTGAGGCTCATGAAGTGTAGCAAGGATAGTGTAACAATGATAGTCAAGTAAATGTGTAGGAATGGATCTTACCCGGGTTGAGTGGCGTAGTGGAATGTCTTGTGGAGGATTTTCAAGCGGAGCAAGAGCAAGGGACCTATGTTTAAGGTGAGATAACTCGTTATCAACCTATTCTTCTTCAACCTGTCTAGGATAATCATCAAAAATATCTGAAGATTGAATAGTGAAGTCCACAGGTGGATTAGGAGTATCTTTAGAAAGAACATGAGACTAATTTGGAAAGATTTCTAAAACATTTGAATTAGTTAGGGAAGAACGAAAGTGAGAAAGTTCAACAAATAAGCGGTGTTCCCAAAAGACAACATTTTGGGAAACATGAAGATGATGTGAGACAGGATCATAGCATCGATACTCTTTTTGAGTTTCACCATAACCAAGAAAACAACAAAGTCTAGATCGAGGCTCAAGTTTATTGTGTTCATGAGACTAAAGAAGAATGAAATAGGCAGATCTGAATGAACGAAGGTAATGATAGTAAGGAGATGACCAAAAAAGGTGTTCATATAGAGTCTGATTATGAATGACAACGCTTAGAATGTGATTAATGGAATGAACAGCATGAAGAGCAGCTTCACCCCAAAATGGGGCAGGAACTTTGGTAGAAAGAAGAAAGCACGAACAATGTCAAGAATATGACGAAGTTTTGTTTCGGCTCGACCGTTTTGTTGAGAGGTACCTGGACAGGTGAGATGATGTACAATGCCATAGGAGTGTAACAAAGCTTGAAAAGCATTTTAAGTATATTCAAGAGCATTATCAGATCAAAAAAATTTGATATGTTTGAATAATTGTATTTCAAACATTTTTGCAAAGTTACTGTATATTGGTAAGATTTCAAAATGAGATTTCATTGGAAAGATCCAACTATAACGAGAATAATCATCAAGAAAAACAACAAAATATCGAGATCCACCAATACTAGTAAGAGGAGAATGTCTCCAAACATAAGAATGAATTAACTCAAAAATACTATTAGAGATAGTTTTACTATTATTGAAAGGTAAAGCTGGTTGTTTTCCTAACTGACATGAAGTATAATCAAAATTGTCTTTGGATATAGAACTCAATAGACCTTTAGAAGCTAACTGTTGTACCCGTGTGGATGGGGCATGACCAAGACGAGAATGTCAAAGTGTTAGAGAAGGTAAGGAAGAAATTGCAGTAGGTGCAGCAGCAACAGAGGCAGGAGTAATAGATGGAAGATGAAGATTGTTTATGGGAAACATATGCCTGACCCTAGGATCGGTCCCAAGCTCTTGCCCCGTCCTCAGATCCTGCACAATACACCCAGAATAATAAAAAATAAGGCGATATCCTAGTTCACTAAATTTTCCCACCGAGTATAAATTATAGGATAGGTCAGGTACATGGAAAACCCCAGGAACAGAGAGGGTAGAGGTCGAAACAAAACCTAGACTATTCCTATGAATGGTGGAACCATCAACTATATGAATATTAAGGGGATGTGGTGCAGGGTCAAGTTTGGAGAATAAAGATGAATGAGGTGTCATGTGATTGCAACATGCAGAGTCAAAAAAAGCCAAGTCTGAGACTTACCGGGTAGAACTGAGAGAGTAGTGGAAAGAGATGCATTACCAGCCATTTGAACCACCTGAGTTATGATCTTCTATAGTTCAGTGGAGGAGAGGTTGATAGTGGATTCAAAAGACTCGGACTCTATTGAACTAGAAAGAATTTGCGAAGTAGGCTTAGTATTAGCAATAACAGCAGTAGATTTGTTACGACGGTAACAAGTCTCAACGGTGTGGCCATGACGCTTGCAATAATTGCAGAACCTTTTATTGTTTTGCTTGCGAAATGGCAGGAGCAGGAGGAGTAATAGTCAAAACATTGAGCTTATTATGGGTTTGAAGGGTTACAAGCCGAGCTTCTTCTCTAACCAACTCATTTACAACAATATCAAGGGAAGGAAGAGGACTACGATTAAGAAGTTGACCTTGGATTGACTCAAAGTTCTTATGGAGTGACATCAAGAACTCATAGAGACGAAATTCATCCTTAACTGTAGCATATTGGTGAGCATGCCCAAACTAGATCACAAAGGTCAATTTGTTCCCAAAGGAAGCGAAGTTGATCAAAGTAGCCATTGATAGATTGCCCTGGTTCTTGTTGAAGTCGATGCAATTCAACTATTAGTTGATATTTCATGGATCCGTGAGTAGTGGAGTACCTTTTGGCCAACATATCTCATGCTGATTTGGCATCATCAAAGCTGCCCAACAGATTGGAGATGGAGGGAATAGAAGTATTCCAAATCCATGTGAGGATCATGTGATTATGACTATCCCATTTAGTTATGCGACGAAGGAAAATAACATCTTCTTCACTTGCTTCTTTAACAGGAATGATAATTGTACTAGTACAATAATTCCAAAGCATACGACGCTTAAGAAAACTACGCATAGCTTGAGACCATGACAAGTAATTCTTAGTCCCTTCCAATATAGTATTTATAAGGCAAGAAATAAAAGCATTATTTTTATCCATTTGAAAACACAATATGCAAAAATGGACTGCAAAAACGAGATCTACGCGAAAAACTGGGTAGGGTGAACCTGTATTGTGAAATTCCGATCAACGGTTAACGGGTAGTCCGATCAACAGTCAGCTCGGTCAGGCCGGTCACAGTCAGCGGGTTCTGTGACGTCAGCTGGAGGCAATAATGACGTCAGCCCTAGGCAAGGTACTGATGACGTCACGAGTAGAGCACAGCGTGCTGGCGCATCAGATCCACCCGCAGTTGCTGTTGACGACGCATACGGAGGATTATGAGTGTGATACTTCCACGGTTATGTAGATCGGGTCGCGACGATAACAATGGTATCTTCAGATAGGTCATCGGGTTAAGATTAATGGCGGTAGCGACGGTGCGTGAATAGACGTGTAGATTGTTTGAGCGGCGCGTGAGGGAACGTGCGGTGACCGATGGTTGCGATACTTCCACGTTTGTGTAGATTTGATCGAGTCGATCACAGTGGTATATGCAGAAAAAAATTCGGAACAATATGCACAGCATCAGTGGTGATTGCAGTTGTTTGTATGGTGCGAAACTTCTTAACAATGGCGACTGTAGTTTCGAAACCTAAGGATAATGGCTGAAAGACGTCGGAGGTTCAGCGATGAATGATTGCAGCGACTATTGTGACAGCGGAAGCTATAAGGGTTAAGTAACACAAAAAAAAACACTGCTAGAAAGACGAGAATAATGGTTCTGATATAATGTTAGAAATATTTAATGATTTTATTCTATTCTGTAATTCAAATGAATACACATTATTTTTTTATATAGAAATTACAAGTAAAATAGATATGTATAAAGTAACTATATATAAATATTAATAAAGTAAGTAAATATACATTAATAGATATATATATATATATACATTAATATATTCCTAGATATACATTAACTACACAAAAATTATTCACGCAAATAAAAATACACTTAGCAACGAGAATGAAAATAGTGCAAAAGATATCTGTTTATAAAAAATCAAAGGATTTCATTTTAGAAGTACACGCAGAGTCTGCATTCTTTCATTTTCTTTGTAAAAAAATAAATTATTTAATTATTATTTTAATAATTTTTGAGAATAAATAATTTTTGAAATTTATTTGTAAAGATATTTTAGATAATTTAATGTATTTCTTATTTAATAAACCAACTTAAATATATTTTAAAAAAACAAATTATCAATCCAGCGAAGAACCACAAGTGGTTCTTTGGCCATCATTGCAGAGAAGACAAAGGCAATAAAAAAAATAGCTTTCAGCATCTTTCAATTTTTTTTCTCAATAAATTAGTTTTTTAAGAAAATACATTTATCATCGTTTTTCCCTCTTCGTTCTCGAAACTGAAGGTATTTCGTTTTCAGAAAAGAGGCAATGGGTTTGGGATTTCATAGGTTTAGTGGGGTTATTTATTTATTTCTAAATCTGAATTTTCAAAAACAAACCTCAATTAAAATATACATTATTTTAATATAAATATTTTACTTTGTCATAATCAAAATTAAATAATATATTTTTAAAATAAGTAGATTAAATGATACATAATTATATAACAAATAGAATATTATAGCCCGTTTCCCTTTTTTAAATTATGAAGAGAAAAAAAATACAAATCTCCATCTTAAAGGATATTCCTTACTTTGCATACGAGGATTACTCCTTTCCTATGTTCGTGTTCGTACTATGATGCTAATTGGTTAAATTTAAATTAATAAAAATGTGTTTGAATTAAAATTAACAGCTCTAATTGTTATTTATATAATCTTTTAATTAATTGATATTTTTATATATCAAAAATTATTTTTAATGATATTAAAATTTATTAATATCAACAACATTACATGAAATAAAAAAAAATAGAAAAAAATATGTTATAACAATTAATGAATAAAAAATAGATATTAATAATATCTTTTTACGCTATTATTCAAATATCAAAATTTAAAATAATTTACACTACAGATACGATAGCTTTTAATTTATAATATTTTAAATATATATAAATATTTTTAATTGGCCGACTCGAAAAAATCGGTGACTGGAATTTAGATTACCACCCGTGCCCACATTATTGACACGCATTTTTCCGGCATGCCTTTATTTTAAAAGTAAAATTGGAATCATTTTAAATTTTAATTTAAGTTTTTTATTTGGTCTAAACAAATTAAGGTTGCTAATTATGACATGTTCACTTGTTACTGTCGGTATTACGAGCACATTTGGATATAACGTTGGAAAAGTGATATAATTGTCGTTGTTTTTAAGATGATTTCTACCCAAAGCTATTTTATAAAAAAATGATTTATATATAATATTGGTTGATTTTATATTATATTAACATAATGATCTACGTTAATTATAAGAGGTGAGTAATGAGATGCTTAAGAAATATTTATTGTCTCATCTTCGTAAGCTTTCAATACTCTTCCACATACATTCTAATTTCTTAAAAATAATAATAATAATAATAATCTTTGACGTATTTTGATCGGAATAAACTGTCATATTAAATCAATAATTTTTGGCGCGGTTCACAAGTAAATATGACACGGCACAGAAACCAAAAACATTGACGTTGCAACCTGACATTACTCACCAGATATTATTAGTATAGATGAATGATGAGAAATTATTTTTCTTTATTTAAATATTTAAATTTAAATTATTTATTTTTTATTAATTTAGATAAATTTTAATATTTTCAATCAAAATTTAATATAATTATATAATTAATGTAAACTTAGATTAAATAATTTTAGATAATATTAGATTAATATTTAAATTTATTTATTAATTATTTTTATATATAAAATATTTTTTAAACTAAAATAATAATATAATATAATTATAGTATCATAATATTTAAATATAATATATTATAAAATAAAATATTTATTATTTATAATTTGATAATAATTGGATCCAAATTTGATACAACGAATTATAAATATATCAATTTGAATTTGATACGAATCCGAATAATTTGTATAATTTTCAATCTAAATTTAATCCGGTTATAAAATTTATCAATTTAATATAATCCGAATCTAATATATCACATCAAATTTCTCAAATCAAACATATTAATTAGATTACTTGTTCACCCTTAATATTTTATAATAATAATAATAAATTAAGTAGTTATTTCAAAAGTTATCTCATTAGTTCTAACCATAAAAGATGGATACTAGGCATTATGCATATCGACTCGTACAATACTGTAGTTAGCGCATTAAATATCTTGCATGGGAAGTACGTTTGTAGGAATAAAACTCAAAGAAATTGAAGAGGGTTGTATAAGCGGTGAAACATGTAGTTTAATTCGATGCAAAGCGAAGAACCTTATTAGAACGTGACATGTTGCGAATTTTCTTAAAATTCCTTTGGGAAAGCGGACATAGATAGTGCATGGTTATCATAAACTCGTGTCGTAAAGTGTTGGCTTAAGTCCCACAACGAGCGTAACCCTCATGTTTAGTTGCCACTATTAAGTTTGGAACCTTGAGGAAACTATCGAAGATGAATTTTTGGAGTTAACTCACCCTCATGAGATCGTGATTTTTTGTCTCGGCCATTGTAGCACGTGTGTCACCTAGCTCATAAGGGGCATGATGACTTGATATCATCCTCACCTTCCTCCGACTTATCATTGGCAGTTTGCTAAAGGCTCTAAATTCAATGGTGACAAATAAACATGAGGATTGTGCTCATTGCATGACTTAAGCCAACGCCTTATGGTATAAGCTGACGATAGCCATGCACCAACTATGTTCGCATTTCCAAAAACACCTCTTTCTTTCAAGAGGATTCGTGGATAAGTTTGTTCATTTTCTTCGATCCAATGGTTTGCATGATGTAATCTTCTTTGACTATATTTTTACCTAGCATAATAAGAGAAAGGGAGATGGAAAACTAGTTTTAAGGAATGTTAATTGGATACAACTTTATCCTCGTGTTAGTGTTAATCATCTTGAACTTAAAGATTTTGATCATGCATCGATTTTCTCAAGGTTGTGTGACCAAGCCTCCAAAGGAAGATATCGATTTATGTTTGATCAAAGTTAATTGGATCATATAGATTATAGAAGAGTCAAAAAGAGAATTGGGATTAAAATGTTCAAGGTTCAGGTTGGTTTCGATTTAGAAAGAAGCTTAACGCTGTAGATTAAATCATTTGAGATGGAAGCATAATTCAACAAAAAAATTAAAAAAATTAAACCTTTTAACCAAAAGCTTATGAATATAAATGCCTAGGCTTACTCTAGAGCCTATGACAATCTAGTCATTGCTCATAAATAAGAAAAAGTCGTTGGAGATAGAAATCTAGAGTAGAATGGGTAAGAGAAGGGGATAAGAATAAAAAAAAATTATGCCATTATTAAGGGAATCACGTCTCTTGATTAAAAAACCAGTGGTAATTGGGTAACTCACCAATAAAGTTTTAAATCCATTAAGTGGATTTTTTCCAGCTCATTTTTAAAAATAAGTAACCCACATCTTCCTGTTGATGTATTAGATAAAATAATTTCTCAATTTAGCTATTCTCACAATGAATGCCTAACTAAAGAAGTTTTGGAAATGAAAACCTTTGAGGCCCTCTACTAATTGAAGCCTTTTAAGGTACCAGATAGAGATGACTTCCCTTCAAAATTTTTCCAAAAGTTTTGGCATATTATTGGTAAGGGTTACAAAAAATGGAATCATGTCTTTGGATTAGAAGACAACAATCATAATTGGGTAACTGACCAACAAAGTTTTAAAATCATTAAGTGGATTTTTTAAAACAAGTAACCCACATCTTCCTACTAATGTGTTAGATAAAATAACTTCTCAAATTAGCTATTTTTTTAAAAAATAATAATTAAATAAGTATAAAAATAAAATTTGATATCATAATCATATCTAAATTAATCGAACGATTACACATTTTCAAACATCTTCTTAAAATACTACAATTTAACACTCATCCATAAATTAATTCCTAAATTATAAAGTTAAAACAGAATCTTATTTAATTTGTTAAAATATTTAGGAGTAATTTTATCATTAATTTTTTAAATTTCTTTATTTTTCTTCCTACCTTTTTTTTTCAGAGGCTTATTTTCAATCACTTTAGAGTTTAGTCTGCGTGCAGCAGCAAATAGTGGACCCAAGAGGTGGTCGTCAGTTTGACACCACCAACACCTTTGTAGATTCGACGTCGCAGATTAGAGTGATCGAAAAAGGTGCTGGTTATGTTCGTTTTGTTAAAAAAAGAATAAAGGATAAAAGAAAGGGCTAAAGAAAAAACAAAAAATTAATAACAAAATTAAATAGGATTATTTTTTTTAATTTTGCAATGTAAAAATTAATTGATAGAATGAATTATTAAATTGCAAATATTAGTGAAAATGAGTGCGTGTAGAGGATAATTACACCACCAAGCACATACAACTTTGTATGATATTGATATTTTAGTGGACGTATATATTTACTTGCAAGTTACAAGTCCTTCCTCCACGAAAGGGATAGGGATTAGATTCAAGTGGAGGAACTTCTTCATAGGGACGTTCTTACTGTAACAGGCCTAAAGTGGCAAAAGACTAAAAGAAGATTGATTCAACAAGTGGGTAAGCTCTAATTTCAGATCTCAATGCCTCAAAAAGCTTGGCTCCTCATTTCCGCTTAATTTCTTTCCACTTTTATCTTCTGCCTTTAGAATTCAGCTTGCTTTGTTGATATGATAAGTATTTTTTCGTCAATTTCAAGTATCTTGCCTGATCTTTGCCAACGACCTAGTTATATGTGTCCTGTTTGCATTTTCACACTCACCCATATAATATAGAGAATCAAAATTCACATGTAAGATAGAAGAATGCAAATCAAGAAATAGAGAGAAGGCAGTATATTGATTCGAGTTTGGATTGTGAATAGATACTATGTTTCCCAAATTGCCATCGGAAAAATCGAGACAATTATCATCAATGATGGCACATCGATGGCTTTTTGTTTCAGATACACAACCTTATTAGCATATATGTGCACTATTTTGATCCCTCAGTATATATATAGTTTTGGCGTTAACTTGGAAGTGCCTAAGAAGTTTGAATTAGTCAGAATTAAGAAACTAATTCACCATGCCCTTCAAGCTTTAGCTAAATATTAACTTAATCTTCTTTCAGATCTTCATGAGAATATATAGTATGAATATTATTATAGTATTCTGTTTTAGCCATAGTTCCTCTGTTGATCTTTTTACTGATAACAGCCTCAAAGGGCACACAAATGAGTCTTACTGATATAAAATAAATGTCTTATAGCCGCAGAAATATCAAATGGCTGCTCAACTAGCAACAGCAGAAATATGTGATACGAATGTTTCAAATTTGGAAAGCGGTGATTTGCGTGCTCTGCCACCGATCTTCCAAACATATGGACAGCGTCGAGTATTCTCAGGTCCGATTGTTACGCTTAAGGTGTTCGAGGACAATGTGTTGGTGAGAGAGTTTTTGGAAAAGAAGGGTGAAGGAAGAGTTCTAGTCATAGATGGTGGAGGAAGCTTGAGATGTGCTCTGGTTGGAGGAAATTTGGTTCAGTTGGCTCAAAATATGGGGTGGTCAGGTATTGTGGTAAATGGATGCATTAGAGATGTAGATGAGATAAATGGATGTGATATTGGTGTTAGGGCTTTGGCATCTCATCCCACAAAATCAAACAAAAGAGGGATTGGGGAAAAACATGTCCCTATTTATATTGCAGGTACTCAAATCCATGATGAGGAATGGTTATATGCAGATAGTGATGGCATCCTTGTCTCAAAAGTTGAGTTGTCTGTATATTAACTCTTGCATTAAGGAGACCACAATATTAGAGACTTATTGTATTGTTTAGATTAGATTCTCTTTAAATTTTCCCGGGGAATGATATCTATTCAGCATCCTCATGTATGTTGTATCTTTGCTTCCTGCAATAAAATTCTTAAGGCTCAATGAAACCCAAACATGAAGTACCAAATGTGATTCATACATCCTGTATTTTTCATCCCAAGGTATTCATCGTGTCACGACTTGAAGATGATGAAGCACCACATTTAGCATTAGATTAATAAGTTGTCTGAGATGGGATGATCAATTATGCCAACTTAGCAGCAGAACTTGCTCAGGCTCCTAACTTCTAACCACCTTTATCACTAAGTGAAACTGAAAACCGTGTCATTTTAATGTTAAAATAGTGTGTTTATTAATCTTCGAATGCACGAAGTTGATGAATCGTGTTAGAAATTGCCACGATATTTATTAAGTAAATTGCCCGTGTTATCATGAAGGCATAAATAAAACATTTACTGCTTCTTGTCTTTAAGTCTGGGTATAGAATCAACATTTGAAGATCTTAATTAGTCTATAGAAAATAGAGTTGGTCAATTCCTCATCGACATTTTAACTTGTGAAATTACGGAAAACCTCAAGGCCTCTTTAGATTTTAGGATCAATGATTGGTAATACGGACGCAAATAAATAAATATAGAAACGTATTACTTCTTGTAGTTTGAATTTTTTCATGTATGGTCGTTTTCTGCCAATTGGTTGCCTTTTGTTGTTGTTCTCTCTGCTATTTTAGGCCTCAGGAATAGTCAAAGCTTATAAGTATTAAGTTTTTGGATTAAGTGAATAATCATCCCAAAAACTTTTTTAAATTTATATTTAAATTATAGATGTAAAATAAATTATTATATCTCATTCTATATTATATTTAATATATATAATAATTTCGATGATAAGTAAACGAATATATAAGGTGGAGAGGAGTCAGATATGTTACATCTCAATTTTTAACAAATAAATTTTTATGTGTAATATTTATAAAATTATAGATAAATTAATATATTAAATACAAATGTATCGCAACTTAATTTTAAATATTTACTACTTAATATATCAATAAAATTCAATAATTTAATATATATTTTAATAAAATAAAATGATATATATATATAACGTATTTTTTTAATTAAAAATAAATAATAATTAAAAAATAAATAATATTATTTTTATTATTTTATATATGATGCTACTATTCGATATAAATCCTAAATTTGTCGGTCTTCGTGATTTAAATTTGTTCATCTTCGTATGCTGATGTGGCACCATTCTCTTACCACGGTTAACGCTTGGTGCCAAGAGAGCTCTGTTTACCGCCAAAAATAAATGCCTTCCTGAAATCCCTACCGGCCTCCCTTAAATATTTTTGCCTTTTTACGCTAAAAGTCTCCCTTTCTTGAAAAATCGAAAAGTCACAATAATGTTAGTATTAATCTGTCAATAAGTATTTTTCAAATATAGTGTGAAAAATAGTTTTTTTTTATGAGACGGAAAGTATTTATTTTGAATAATTTAATAGATTATAAATATTTATTGTAATAATGACTGAAAGTGTTTATTTTTAATGATAATAAATTAATAATATCTAATCTATTAATTATGAAACTAGGAGGAAAAAAAAAGAAACTTTGCTAATCCTTGTTGTCTATATTTCACCTTCTCAGTGTGAGATTAATTTCTCAAAATCTAGAAAAATAAAAGAGAGTAGGCAAAAGACTTGGCAATAGATAATACATTTATCTATCGTTGTCACTGTGGCACCACTGCAAGGGAATTTTGAGTTGGGGACTGCTGAAAGAAAACCCAGTGAGAAGGTTAGTAAAATGCCCGAAAGACACTGCAAGGATTAATGAAGGTTGTGGCTATTGGAGATGGATAGATGAGATATATATGAGATGGTCCAGTGAGCAATAGATCGAGCAAAGGCTGTGATTCTGAAACTGATGAGATCAAAGGAGATCTTGGAAGATGAAATATAAAGCTGTTGCGAAAAAGATATGAAATTATAGATTTCTTTGATTGATGTGATGATGAATTAATGGGTATATGGGCTTTATAAATTCGGATTCAAAAGTGGGTTAAAATATTTGAGTTTTATGGTTTTTTGTTCTTGAACAAAACTGATCGACAACATGGTAAGTTACATGCTTGAATGGTTTTGTGTTTTGGAATTAAAAAACTTACTCTAACATGTCAGATAATTAATGAAATGGTTTGAAGCATTCGTAACTAGCTAATGTTATCATTTGTGTTCTTCCAACTGCTAAAAGGTATATAAAACTTGCCAGCAGCTCTTTGGAAAAGGTTTAATTTTCGAGCAATTTTTGGCATATTGTTGCAACTTAATATCAATCAATAATAGAGGGAGAATCTCTGACTCACTAGAAAAGAAAAATTTGAAAAATCTTATCCCCTATTATTGCTTGTGAATTAACTTTTATGAAAAACTCTAAAATTATTTACGAATTATTTTTTTCAAATGTATAAAGTATTAGTCACGGTGCATGAAAATTGAATGTTACTTGTGGAGAAGTAGTTGAGACCGTTGAGAAGTCATGTGCAAGAAGCTACATCGTGTCTTGAGGCATGTGTGTGTTTTTGTAGAATGGGCTTCCTTATGGGTTCCAAACCTTGGATTCATTTTGGACTCATCTATTAATTAATGGTTGGAATATTTAATGGGGTTGCATGTGGTTGGAACCACTTGAATGAAATATAAGTCATGAAGTTTCCAATTAGCTAGCTAGCTATATACATATATATATATATATATATATATATAGCATGCATAACTATGTTAATTTGCTGCCTGTAAATTAATCACATATAACTATATTTTTAATTACATCTTAATATTGGAATCCAAAATAATAAGTTTTATATTATATCTTAAGCAGTAATGTATTTAATTAATATTTTGATATAGTTTAAAAGTTATAAATTTTAAACATTTTTATGAATTTTTTCAAGATTAATATTAAATAATTTTATAAAATCCTAACGAAACACAAATAATTAGATTGACACTATGCTTCTCCTGATGCTCTTCTACTACTACACACATGAATGTTCAGGATATCTCTCTATCTCTCATCAATCATTTGGATAAAGGAAGAAGGAGTGTAGTGCTACTACAATCGACAAAAAGAAATAAATACACGCACTCTCTGCCACCTGAATTGATTTTCCTTTTACTTGTTGCACACGCCCAGATTCACCCTACATTTTTGTCCATGTCTCTACCTTACAGGCTTTTACATTATTTTATATGCATATATTTAATTATATATATATATATATATATATATATATATATATATTTATATATAATCTTATTTTATATAACTATTAATAATATTTTTTTAAAAAAATTATTATTAAAATACACTAAATACTTATCAAATGATTCGTATAAAAGTTTTTTTCCAAACCCTCCCCTTATTCGGTTCACTCTATCGTAACAACACAAACACTATTCTGCATCTCAAATTAATTAATAACAAATACAATTCACATCATTTAATTTCATCATAAGCAATTCCTTAATTAGGAATTATTCGAAGTAATTGAGATAACACTTCCTATTAATGATATTGCATAATTTTTTTAACCAAATATTGAATATTTATGTTTTTTAAGAAAATAAATGCACTAAATTTATAATTTATTAACCTAATTAATTATCATTTATTTCAATAGCAATACATGATATGTTGTTCACTTTTCATTATCCAATAAATTGTAACACGTTTATTTAAATTATTTCACAAATTAAGAATTATAATATTATTATAATAAAATAAATAAAATATTTATTTTATTTTTAATATCATTATTATTAATATAATATTCTCGTAAAAATATAAATTATGCCAATATTACAATCCTAAATTAGTAATAATTTGAATTTTTCACGTCTTAAGTCTTAACTCGTATTTGAGCCATGCTATTCTACTTCTACCTGAAATATATTATATAAATAAGCAGTTCAAGAAGATAAAATAATAAATAAATAAAACCTCTTATGTATTGTTATTTTATATTATATTAGAATTTTGATATAAATGATATTATATTTGTTAAAATGATCTGATTTTTAAAAAAAACACAAATAAGATGTAATATATACTATCGATTGTGTGTTTCAAGATAATCATTTTATATATAAAAGATATCTATAAATTATGTATACATTATATAAAGGTATACGTAAATATGTGTTAGAAAATTAAATTAATAAAAAATAACAAAAAATTAATCACAATTAGTAGGATTGATCCAGCCTTAATTAGTTCATATCTATAGAGAAATCTACATCGAGATTGTATACACTACCCGATAACATATTGTATGATTTATGTCGGAACAATATTATTATTAAGATGATTTTTAGTTTAATATAATTATATAAATTTAATTATATTGATTAATTATATTTATTTGAGTATAGCTAAATTTACCTTATTAACACATTAAAAGATACTTAATTTTTAAGAATGGTGTTCTTAAAAACTGTTACCATTTGGTTTAGATATATAACAGTTTTTAAAAACCAAGTTACTTAAAGGATATAATATTTTTAATAATTTATTATAAATTATTTTTCCTTATAACATATGGGTACTGTCCTTCACTAGCCATACCACCAGCGTTTCTCCTACTGTTCATTGTTTTATCACCAATCTCTCTCTCTCTCTCTCTCTCTCTATATATATATATATATATATATATATATCCTTCAAAAATACAAAAGAATTTCCAGCTCTTTGCTTTTTCTTAGGCCAATATTTTTTTATTAAAAAAATATATATGAATAAAAAAGATAACAACAAATAAGAAGAAAAAGTAGCTACGTTGATTTTGTTTTTCTTTTTTAGTTAAAATGATATGTGTTCATTCTGGGTGTAGGATGTGTAGATCAAACCCTAAACCTGTAGCCAAAGACATTATAATTTTATTAGCTGAGCTATCAATGCTTGAATCCGAATGATGGATGAACTAAGTTGTAGTTGTAGTATATGTAATTATGTATAGCAAGGAATGTTTATTTTGATTTGGCTTGGGATATGTAACTATAGAAACTTTGAATTCAGTTCATATATAATATATTTATTCATATAATTTTATTTAAAAAATATATTATTTACTTTATAAAAAAATATAACTAATAAATTAAAAATTATACAATATATAAAAGATAATTATGTTAAGTAGTTAAAGCCAGAAACTTACTACAGCTATAAACAAGTATGCCATCCTACACTACATAAACAGTATAATGTTTAATTTAATAATTATATCAAAAATAATTAATAATAAAAAATATAATTATAAATATGTTTTTTATTTTTATTTAATAGAAAAAATGTTACATATAATTATTTTAAAATATTAAATTTGTAGTAAGTTTTTAAGTAAAAAATGACTAAAAGCTATATTCAGGAACACAATCTATAATTTATTGATAATTTATAAATACTATAGCTAAAAAATATTATTTGTCAAGTGTTAATAGTGGATCAATTCCCCCCCACCTGGCTTCAAACAATCTGCCCCGACTATGCCATTAAAATGACCAGAACTTACCGGCCAGTACTGACCGGTGGATTGACGAGCAACGGTCCAATCGTTGTTGAAATTGTCTAAGTTTCGTTAGATTTTTATTTTTTTTATAAAAATATTGAACAAAATGACATTAGCTTCATTTATACATATTTTTTAAAATATTATATAATAAAATATATAATATTTTTGCTAAATATAAAAAAAAATTAGAATTATTACTTAGAAAGAATAAGAAAAATAAAAATAAATCTATAATTGATATTTTGATTTTTTTTTCAATATTTTAATGAAATTTTAACAACATTTAGTGAAAATATCCATAATGTTCATACTATTTTAGTAAAAAAAATGATTAAACAATTATTTTAGAGATATTTTACAACAATTTAATTAAAAAATATAAGTATCTATATGAATGCCGAAATGTATAAAAATAAACATTAGTCTAAATTTTCATCGTTGTCCCCCACATACGGTATCATGAATGATATCCCATGGAAATCAATTATGAGAAAAACTGGCAATCGACTAGAATCTTGGCACTTCCAACCTATATAACTTGTAAATATATCTCTCTCATCAATACATTATCGGAAACTCCAAAGTGACATGAAATATATATATTGGGTAGAAATAGTTATTTAAAAAGTATTTATAATATTTTTAAAATTTTATAATTATAAAAATATCGTTATTTATCTTTAATTTATATATATTATTGATAAAGATATCGTGAAGGTTATAAAATGTGTTGTCTATTCCTCAAAGTTATATAGCTTGCTATTTAATCTTTCTTTTATGAAAAATAATTAAAAAATTTAATAATAAATAATATTTAAAAAATATCAAATTTCATTCTTGGAATTCTTATTCATAGACCAAATGACTAAAAACCATATTGGAATTAAATGAAACTTTTTTTTAAAAACAAAGTAATTAATTTGACTTTATACCCTATATTATATTATAAAAAGAAAATCCAACAAATATTTTAAATTAAATGTCAATAAATGAATGTTATTTAAATTAAATTGGTGCACTCAATTATAATATTGACTTAAACAATGTTAATTATTACTTAAATTTTATAAATATTAAGGAAATTATTTAAGTTAATTTTTAAAATAATTTTAAGCGTGGCTAATTTATAATTTGATAATAAACAAATATGTATATATAGAAAGTCTAAAGTCTAAACTTAATCTTAAGAAATCTCTCCATTTTTTTTATACCATAGATATGACATAATAATAATTGCAAACGAAGAAGTAGAGCATTTTTATACTTACAATTCTTTCATACTTAAAATTTATTGAACATTTTTAATTATATAGATTAAATTTTACTTATTAATAATATTATACTAAATTATTTATAATTTATAACAAAATTATGACAAATATAAAATCAGGAATGAAACGAAATGAGAAGGGAGGAAAGGATTTCCAAAGTATGGTTGGTCGAAATCATGGATGGATGAATAGAGATTGATTTCTGTCAAAGCAATGCGCACACTAACCCTAGAACAAGAGAAGTACTCAAAGAGAGCAATAAGAGCAAAGCTCTCTGCATATATAGCTTAATTATTAACATTTTATAAAAAAAAAAAAATATATATATATACACGACTATTTTATATATTCCAACACGCAAAGCTAGCTAGCTAAGCCAACAAGGTAAATATTACTTGCTTCCCTGATAAACAGTCTTATCACACTGACTCTGCTCTACAAACACTATTAGCTAATTTCTCCTATACGTACTAGCATCTCCATTTCTCACACACCTCACTTTTGTTCGATCGATCATTTTACGTTTTTAATTTTTCTTTATTAATTGTTTAAGTTAAAAGATAATAATAATAATAATAATAATAGCAAATTAAGTAGTAATTATGACAAGGTGGTCCCCACCAAGAGACAAGAGCACGTAAAAGATTAGTGGTCCTTAGGGGGGGCAACTGAAGACAGGGTAGAAATCCCAAGCTAGGTGGAGGTGGGTAAAGGGTGAACAAGAAATGGTATAATTTGACAACTTTGATGGTTTTGTTGAGGGGACATAGGGCATAATTTAGGGCATTTAATGGTGTTTTTATTATCAAAAGACCACCAACACGAATATACGGCTAACCATGCATGCATTTTCCTATTAATAAAACCCTCTTATTCCTCCTGCTTTCAGTTCATCTTGAAAACCCCCACATTAATTAAGCACCTTCAAGGAGACCAATACTAATGGAATATTTTTAGGGAACTAAAGCGCCTCATCTGTTTTTCAAACATCCATCGCTACTAACCCTTCCCTGTCTTTTCATTGCATCCTCTCTTTTCTATTCAATAATATTTTTATTAATTAAGATAAGCGAGCAGCACAGCCATTCTCAGTCTTGTTAATTGGTTGTGGTTGCATTTGGTGTCTTCACCAAACTTCTAAAATTCAAATATCAATCTCAACATTCCTCAATAACTTATTTCTCACCCTATTGAAACTCATGTAATTAAAAGATCTACAATTCATATCTCAATTATCTCTTGCTTTAGTAGTGTAATTATTTAAAAATATCAATCTTTACATCCAAAAGAAAAGAAGGAAAAGGAAAAAAAAAAATGAGTATCCGTTATTCTTAGAACATACTAAAAACAATCATATCGTTTACTTTCCTTATTAAGTATTGAATACTTGTATTTTTTTTAAAAATATTTATATTAATATTATATTTTATTAACTTAAAGTATCATATATTCGTATTCATATTTTGGGATGATTTCCTTAATGGAATATTTTGAGATTAATATTTTTGCTGGAAAAAGAGGATACATGGATCCTGGTTAGACTGGATTATGATGAGTAAAAATATTAATTAGAGGTAGCTAGGTAGCCAGTTGATGATTAAATATCATATGAAAGAGTAATTAATTATCAAATTAAATATTAAAGAAAAGATTAATTAATTGCATACAAAGAGACAAACTAATTAAACTACTTCTCTAAAAAGAGACAATGATGCTTTGAACCATTAGCTAGATGAAATAATAAATAAATAAATTATAGTAATGAGATAATGGGATTAGATGTACTCCACTTCACAACTGCTACCAGATTCCAGAAGATGGAAAAGATTAGGTTACATGATCAAATTAACAATTGATCAAGAGTAGAAATAATATAAATGTAACAAATTACATTATCAAGTTAGCCAAAAGTAGTATATAGATATATAGCTAGGTGTCATTAACCATCATTCATCAGATTCATGAGCTTCAGTTACACAGAATAAGGAGGCTGTACGTAAGGTGATGAAGTTAATGTATACCGGCAGTAGGTAGCTAAATTGCTTCAGAAGCTTAATTACTTGTTTCTCTTCAAAACATCCTCCACTAATTCATATAAATACCTTTCATGTATGTATTTAAATTAGCTCAATTTAGCCATTAATAAGGATTTAACCAACTTATCATGGCTTGGAAATGCCAGCTTAATTTGGTCATGCCTTCCCTTCGACTTCAGTCAGCTGGTGGCTTTCAGTAACTAGCTATCTAGCTAGCATTTGAATAGTAGAAAAATCCAAACATACACAACATTGCTCAATAATTTTCCAACCTAGCTTATCAATTATTTTTTCTTTCCCATCCCACGAGTGTTTGTTAGGTAAGAAACTATACTGATGATGAGGGTTTTAGAACAGGATTAGGAGAATAGTATATAGAAGTAGTCTAGCTATAGGGGCATCTCATGAAGTCGACTTATTGAATAAGAATATATATATATATATAGAGAGAGATATGATATTAGATCAATGCCATGAAGATACAGAGAAAAGTGGACGATTTTTCCAAGCTAAGAAAAATGAATCATTAAGAATGTGAAGTTGATAACCTTCTGAAGGATAATGAAGTCTAAGAAGAAGCTTAGCTTGTGATAATGCATAGGGACTCAAAGCAACATTCGTAAACCCTGAAGTTCTAAGCATCACTTTCCACGATTCGTACCTCTCCGAACGAAGTCTCTTCTCTCCCTCAATAGCCACAGCTTCCATTATCTCTCTCCCTAGCCATTTCTGCTCCACTTCCAACCTCTCGTGACTATTTGGAGGCATTGTTGCCTCCAGCGATTCGAATATTGCGGTGTAATGATCCAAAGCCTCCACGAAACCCTGTAGGAAAATCGGATGGTTGAAATTCGCTTCTCTTTCAGCAATAGTCACGACTTTAGGGTTGAGAGATTTGATCTTATGAAGAAAGAGACACAATTGTCGATAATCATTTTTGAGATGCTTGTGTAAATAAAGCACAGAGTTAACCGCCAAAGCTTCATTTGGATTAAGTAGGTCTATTGCGGAAGGAAGTAAATCAGATTGAAGCAATGGATTGAATTGAAATCGGAGACCAAGTGATTGAGCAAACAGTGAGAGTCTCTCACCAGTTCTATGAAGAAGAGGCAAATCGTTTCCAGTTGCAGTAATACGAAGCATAGGAGGAAGAGGAGGAATTGTTGTAGTATTATGATGACTAAAGGAGTGTCTCTCGGCAAGGGCTTGCATAAAAGGAGGCCATTGAAGGCCGTGCATAATATCAAAGTCTAAGATGTGAATAGATTGGTGAGTTTCATCAATGGCTTCTAAGATGGCTTGATTGGCGGTGAGATGACTGAATCGAATGAATGGAGTAACTTGATTTAGGGTTAGGTAACAGGATTGAAGTGCTTGTTGATCAATATCTAAAGACACTGCAGAAGTAGAAGAAGAAGCAAAAGCAGGAATAGTAGTAGTTAAGAGTGATGGTAGGGATGAAGTTGTAATAGTGTTAGAGAGACGAAGAAAGAGGGCTTTGGAGAAGTGATGAACAAGGCGTTCGGTGGAATCACCAAAAGGAGAAGAGTTGGAGGATAAAATGGAGAGAAGGCGGTGGGCAGAATTGAAGTCGGAGTGAGAGAGAAGCTCAGCAGAGCTAATGAGTAATTGGCGAAACTGAATTACATTATTGGGTGGTGTTGTTGTTGTTATGGTGAAACCTCTAGTAGAGGATTGTTCAATCGACTGATGTTGGTATAATTGTAGATCTGAGATTGTTCTGGTGGAATATCGTTCTGTTTCTTGTTCTTCTTCTGGAGGTTGGTGGTTGTGGCGGTCTGAAGAATTGGATGATCCCATTAGCATTTAATTATCTCTGAAAAATGAAGGAACACAAGAGAGAAGAAGAAGAAAGCATGTGTTGTTAACAGGTATATTGGGGGAAAGCGGTATTTGCGTCTCCAAGAGAGAAATATTTGTGGGAAAACAACAAAAACACAATTTTTAAAACTTATGGTAATAATAATAACATATTTTATTATTAAATATATTATTAGATATTATTTTTATACTTATAAATTTTAATAACTTTATTTTTATGATTTTTTTTTTATTTTTATATACTTATTTAATACATTATATGTTTTATTTTTTATAGGTAAAATTAAGGATTTTCAGAAGGAAATGGGAAGTAGTTAAAGATAAATAAAAACTAAGGTAGAAGCCGTAGTTATATTGTATTATTAATTGGAAATTTATATTTCTCTCTTTTTAAATAACTGATTAAGCAGCTTTTATTTGCAATGGAGATTAATATGTCTGAACGATACATCAAGTCTGAAATTTAGCTTTTGAGTGGTTATTGATTGATAGAGTTGTACGTGAATTGTCTCTTCCCGCTAGCATATCACAATAATTATTTGATTTAATTTTATAGTATAATTTATTTAGCCAAGAAAAATTTCTAAATAGTATTAACTTTTTTTTCTCTTTGTGCATATAGGGTTATTTTCATAATTATACTTTTATTTTTTTAAAATAAATAAATATTATTATTTTTTATCATACAAAATAACATGTTTCTTTAAAAGATATATGTTTTTTATATATAAAAAAACATATGTTATTTTATATTTTTAAAAAAATTACATATGTTTAGTAAAATTTCATGTATAAAAATGATATTTTGTAATTAAATTAAATTTTATTTATAAATAGAATTTTATTTTTAGCTCTCCCTTCAAAGTTCAAACACATGTATTTTTTAAAAAGTGGGAAGTTAAATTATATAAATAATTGAGATAACTATGGTAAAATAATAGTTATTATTTCAATATTTATGTTATTAATTAATTTGATGTAAAATCAGATAATTAAAAATTATATAGAAAAATCTGGTTTCTGGTTTTTTTAATTTTTTTAAGAGATTAGAGTGTAATAGGAGCATATATATTATCATGGCTTCTTAATTTCCTCTCTTTTTTATTTGTTGTAGACTGCAGGACTTCTATCCGCTGTGTTGATTCCAGGAATTGGCCAACTCGATACTTATTTTTAGATCAATAGATTAAAGTCATAACCTTATTAGATACAATTATTTAAGTTTATATTTATTAATTATATTATACCACATAATAATAATAATAATAGTAATAATAATAATAATAATAATAATAATAATAAATCTTATCATAAATTTATAATAATTAAATAGACTTTTTTATATAATGATAAATCTTATATGAACCTCTTTTTTTTTTTTAAATATTGAGTCAATCACAGGCATAAGTTTTATAAAACTAGCTACTTATAGCCTAAAACTCGTCCCGAAAATATCACTTTTATGAGGCATTAATTTATTCTTAACGGTTAAATAGTAGGAAAAACTTGCTCGTATATATTAATTTTCAAATGTATATTTTAATTTCCAGTTTTTTTTTTAAATTATACCGTAAGTTTCTAAATTATTTTTAAGGTCCATTTTAACTATAATTAATTATTTATGTTTAACTACTATAATTTAAACATATTAATGTCATGTGTGACTATAAATAAGGATAAATTTTTCAATAATAAAAAAATATTCTTCTCCCACAAATCAACCGTCTCCCTTATTACAACAAATTAATCTTATGTATGATAATACGTAACTGTTATATATTTAACTAATAATCAAGTTTAAAGATATAGTAAATATTAAATGTATATGTATCTTAAAAACAATAATAATAAAGAAAACTTTGATTGCATCTTTTAAAAATTAAGAATTAAAATGCTTATTTTGACCTCTTTTCCCTTGAATGGTCACAGGTCGGAGGAACAAATGAATCTAGCTCTTAATTCGGAACATTAGATGATTTTAATTATCCACGTGTCATTGATTACATGAAAGAAAAACCTCTGGAAAGACTGGATTTTTCTTCTAGAAAAGAAAAAATGGAATTAAATTCACTTCTTTAACTGTAGCTATAATTTGACTTTCTTTCGTTGAAATTTTTGTAAGAAAATGTGTGGTTTTTTGGGATGTAAGATAGTTTCTGAATTAAGAATAAGTAAACTTTAACCAATTATATTATTTATTGTTTTGACTTTTATATGAAAATATTTGAACAAACCAAATTTGTAATTAACCTGATTATGATATTATGTATGTTTTAGAAGAAATAAATAATTTATGAGAAGAATATACTCTTTATTGATCTAGATTTACTAATGACGACTAACTGACACATTCATGTCATCCATGGTGGGATATTCCTCTTAAAGGCTTCGTAAACCCAAACCAAATCATTTCTTAGAACTGGTGGGACAGATGAATGAATTATTAGATGCTTTAAAGCAATTAATATGTATAGCAGAGGACAGTAAAAAGTTAGTATTGTTTAATTTAATACATTTTAGATATTATTTTTTTAATCTTTTAATTTAAAAAATTATTTAATAAAAATAAATAATATTATTTTATTTTATTATTAACCGACATAGCACAATAAATATAAGTTATTAGTATTTATTTTAAGAAATTATTATTAATAATATTGTAACATAAAATTATTAAAATTGTTTTTTTTCTATATTAAAAAAAATTAAAATAAAAATTATGATAATAATCAAAATATTAATCTAGTGAAATTTTTTGTATTAATCTTCCTTTTTTATTGATAAAAAATTAAATTTTAATTACTTAATATACAAAAATAATATTTATTTAATTATTTTAAAAAAATAATAATAAATTATAAAATATATTTTCAATCTAGGTGATTGAACTAAAATTTATTATAATAGGAACTTGATTAATACTTTTTCCCATACTGGACGTAATGAAACAGAAATACGTCTGTAGATATATATACTCTTAGACTCGCAAGACTATTGTTGACTTAGTAGTCCATAATGTATAATTTAATAAATGGAGGGTGCAAAAATAATTCTATCTATAGTACTAAAGTATAATACAAAATACGTATGAAATGTAAGTTATATATATTTTGCAATAATTACGTATTACCTCATATATTTTCTCTTTTAGTAAATAAGTAAGTTAATTTTTGAACCTATCAAACATGTCCTCTATCTATTATAAAAATGCATGTTAACACCCTAAAAATGTTTGAGTATCAAATCCTTAAGTAATATCTTAATATAACATACATTCTTTGAGGGACAATCTTTTTATAAGAGTGTTAACGTATTAATTTATATACAGATTTATTAATTTATATCTATTTATTTTAGATATATTTATATTTAATTATTTTAAATATTTTAAATATTTATAATTTACTTATAATTTTTATATAAAACAATCATAGATATTCATTTAAATTACAGAATAAAATACAATCATTAATTATTTTTAACATAATATCAGAGTCATTATTTTTGTTTTTTTAATAGTCTTGTCTTTTCTGGTGTTACTCAACCCTTATAGCTTTCGCTGTCACAATATTCGTTGCAATCACCCATCGTTGAACCTCCGACGTCTTTCAGCCACTCTCCATAGGTTCCGGGACTATAGTCGTCGTTGTTAAGAAGTCCCGCACCACACAAACTACAACAATCACAGTCGTCGTCGTGCATCTAGCTCCGATAATTTTTCTACAGATACCACTATGATCGGATCCATCAGATCTACACAATCGTGGAAGTATCGCAACCATTTGACACCACACACTCCCTCACACGCCTCTTAAAACATATGCACGTCATTTCATGCGCCACCGCTTCGACTAACCGCTGCCGTGAATCTTAACCCAACGACCTATCTGTAGATATTACTATGATCGCCGTGACCAGATCTACACAACCGTTGGCGTATCACAAACAACAGACACATCGCGTGAATCAGACGTGCCAAACACGCTGTGCTCTGGTCTCATGACGCCATAAGTAACTTACATAGGGCTGACGTCATAGAGACTCCACTAACCGTTGATCGTTCTGGTCGTGCTGACCGTTGACTTTTGCAATACAAACCCTTCCTACCCAGTTTTTGGCATAGAACTCGTTTTTGGAGTCTGTTTTTGCATATTGTGTTTCCAAATGGATAAAAAGGATGTTTTTGTTTCTTGCCCTATTAATACTATATTGGAAGGAACCAAGAATTACTTGTCATGGTGTCAAGCTATGTGCAGTTTTCTTAAGGGTCGTATGCTCTAACATTATTATACTCGTGCAATTATCATTCCTGTTAAAGGAGCAAGTGAAGAAGATGCTATTTTCCTTCATCGCATGATTGAATGGGATAGTCACAACCACATGATCCTCACATGGATTTAGAATACTTCCATTCTCTCCATCTCCAATCTGTTGGGCAACTTTTATGATGCCAAATCAACATGAGATATGTTGGCCAAAAGGTACTCCATTGCTCACGGATCCATGAAATATCAACTAATAGTTGAATTGCATCAACTTAAACAAGAACCAGGGCAATCCATCAATGACTACTTTGATCAGCTTCGCTTCCTTTAGGACCAAATTGACCTTTGTGATCCAATTTGGGCATGCTCAACAGATGCTCAGCAATATGCTACAATTAGGGATGAATTTCGTCTCTATGATTTCTTGATGTCACTCCACAAGAACTTTGAACCAATCCGAGGTCAGCTTCTTAATGACAGTCCTCCTTCCTCTCCTGATACTACTGTAAATAAGTTGGTTAGAGAAGAAGCTCGACTTGCAACCCTTCAAGCTCAGAATAAGTTCAATGTTTTGGCTATTGCTCCTCCTGCTCCTACCATTGAGCAACCTCAACAATAAGGTGATTCCTCTGGCTTTTACAATCGTCACTGGTAGAACAATAGAAGGTTCTGCAATTATTGCAAGGGTCATGGCCACACCATTAAGACTTGTTACCGTCGTAACAAATCTACTGTTGTTTTTGCTAATACTGAGCCTACTTCACTAATGCCTTCTAGTTCAGCAGAGTCACAGTCTTCTGGATCCACTATCAACCACTCATCTACTAAACTATAGAAGATCATAACTCAGGCTGTTCAAATGGCTAGTAATGCATCTCTTTCCACTACTCTCTCAGTTCTGCCCGGTAAGCCTCAAACTTGGCTTTTTGACTCTGTATGTTGCAATCACATCACACCTCACTCATCTTTATTCTCCAAACTTGACCCTGTACCACATCCCCTTAATATTCATATAGGGGATGGTTCCACCATTCATGGAAATAGTCTAGGTTTTGTTTCGACCTCTACCCTCTTTGTTCCTGGGATTTTAGATGTACCTGACCTATCCTATAATTTATGTTATGTTGGACAAATTAGCTGAACTAGGAAATCGCCTTATTTTTGACTATTCTGGGTATATTGTGTAGGATCCAAGGACGGGGCAAGAGCTTGGGACTGGTCGTAGGACCGGGAGTATGTTTCCCATAACTTCATCTTCCACCTGTTGCTGCTGCAACTGCTACAGTTTCTTCCTTACCTTCTCTCACACTTTGGCATTCTCGTCTTGGTCATGCCCCATCCACTCGGGTACAACAGTTAGCTTCTATAGGTCTATTGGGTTTTGTATCCAAAGACAATTTTGATTGTACTTCATGCCAGTTAGAAAGACAACCAACTTTACCTTTCAATAATAGTAAATATATCTCTAATAGTATTTTTGAGTTAATTCATTCTAATGTTTGAGACCTTTCTCCTGTTACTAGTATTGATGGATCTTGATATTTTGTTGTTTTTATTGATGATTGTTTTCGTTATAGTTGGATCTTTCCAATGAAATCTCGTTCTAAAATCTTACTAATATATAGTAACTTTGCAAAAATGGTTGAAACACAATTCTCCAAACATATCAAAAAATTTCAATCTGATAATGCTCTTGAATATACTCAAAATGCTTTTCAAGCTCTGTTACACTCCTATGGCACTGTACATCAACTAACCTGTCTAGGAACCTCTCAACAAAATGGTCGAGCCGAAAGAAAACTTCGTCATATTGTTGACATTGTTCGTGCTCTTCTTCTTTGTGCCAAAGTTCTTGCCCCATTTTGGGGTGAAGCTTCTCTTCATGCTATTTATGCCATTAATCGCATTCCAAGCACTGTCATTCATAATCAGACTCCGTATGAGTGCTTTTTTGGGTCATCTCTTGACTATCATTACCTTCATTCATTCGGATCTGCATGTTTCATTCTTCTTCAGCCTCATGAACACAACAAACTTGAGCCTCGATCTAGACTTTGTTGTTTTCTTGGTTATGGTGAAACTCAAAAAGGGTATTGATGTTATGATCCTGTCTCACATCGTCTTCATGTTTCCCGAAATGTTGTCTTTTGGGAACACCGTTTATTTGTTGAACTTTCTCACTTTCGTTATTCCCTAACTAATTCAAATGTTTTAGAAATATTTCCAAATGAGTCTCATGTTCCTTCTACAGATATTCCTGATCCACCTATGGAATTCACTATTCAATCTTCAGATATTTTTTATGATTATCCTAGACAGGTTGTAGAAGAACAGGTTGATAACGAGCTACCCCACCTTGAACATAGGTCCCATACTCCTGCTTCTCCTGAAGATCCTCCACAAGACATTCCACCTCGCCACTCAACCCGGGTAAGATTCATTCCTACACATTTACTTGACTATTATTGTTACACTACCCTTGCTACACTCCATGAGCCTCACACCTATCGTGAGACATCTACTAACCCTATTTGGAAGATTGTAATGAAAGAAGAAATTGATGCATTAACCAAAAACCATACTTGGGATCTGGTTACTCTCCCTCCTGGTCAGTCTGTGGTTGGTAGTAAGTAGATCTATAAGATCAAGACTCACTCTGATAGGTCCATGGATCGCTACAAGGCTCGTTTTGTAGCAAAAGGTTTTACACAAGAGTATGAGATTGATTATGAAGAGACTTTTGTCACTGCTAGTAAATGAGACCTTTTTCAGATGGATGTCAAAAATGCATTCCTTAATGGGAAGAAGTTTATATGCAACATTCTTCTGGTCTTTCTGTTGAAACAAATAAGGTTTATCGCCTTCGACGAGCATTTTATGGCCTTAAACAAGCTCCACAAGCATGGTTTGCCAAGTTCAACTCCACCATCCTTCGCTTGGGTTACACTGCCAGTCCTTATGATTCTGCCTTATTTCTTCGTCGCAATTATAAAGGCACCATTTTGCTTCTCCTCTATGTGGATGATATGATCATAACTGGTGATGACCTCAGTGACATTCAAGAACTCAAGGATTTTCTTAGTGAGTAGTTTAAGATGAAAGACCTTGGACATCTCACTCATTCCATAAATGGTCTTTATATTACTCAAGCTAAGTATGCATCTGACCTCTTATCTCAAGCTGGACTCACTGACAGCAAGACTGTTGACACTCCAGTTGAACTTAATGCACATCTCACACCATCAGAGTGACAACCATTGTCTAATCCTTCTCTTTATAGACGATTGGTTGGCAGTCTAGTTTATCTTACAATTACTCGTCTAGCCATTTCTTATGTTGTTCATCAGGTGAGCCAGTATTTGTTTGCTCAACGATCAACTCACTATGTTATTGTTCTGCGTATTTTACGATACTTGAAAGGCACTATTTTCCATGGCTTTTTCTACTCAACACAGTCTTCTTTAGTACTTCGTGCATTCTCTAATGCTGATTGGGCAGGAGATCTCACTGATCGCTGGTCCACTACAAGTTATTGTTTTCTCCTTGGTTCTTCTTTGATTTCTTGGCGAAGTAAGAAACAAACCTTCCTGGCCCGTTACAGTACTGAAGCAGAATATCGTGCTCTTACTGATACCACATATGAGCTTCTTTGGCTACGAAAGTTCTTAAGGATTTGGGTGTGTCCACATCCTCTACTACTCCCTTTTATTGTGATAATTAGAGTGTTATTTATATTGCTCACAACGATGTCTTTCATGAACAGATTAAACACATCGAGATTGATTGTCACTTTATTCGCTCTCATCTTGTCCATGGTGCTCTCAAGTTTTTCCCCATTTCTTCCAACGATCAACTTGTAGATATTTTCACTAAGGCATTCCTCAAAAGAGGCACTCGTAATTTTGTTAACAACCTCAAACTGGTCTCACATACACCTTGAGTTTGAAGGAGCTGTTAATATATATCTTGTAACATATTAATGTATATATATATATATATATATATATATATATATATATATATATATATCTATTAATGTATATTTATATTTAGTTATTTTAGACATATCTAATTTACTTATAATTCTTATATAAAGACATCATGTATATTCATTTGAATTACAGAATAGAATACAATAATTAAGTATTTCTAACAAAGAGAATTTTATTATTTTAAATGTTTGAAAATAAATCAAAGAGATTAAATAAAAAATTTGTGAAATATTAAAGATATAAATTTATAGTTATATTAATTATAATATGTTTTTGATAAAATAATTATAAAATAAAAAGTTATATATGCATGTAACGTATCATAATTAATGAAAATATAAATATGTGTATAGATTTAAGTATATTTAATATATTTTTTGAAAATTTAAATGATCAAATTTGAGACAGTGTGAGTCATAATCGATCGCTACAAATTAGTTAATTAATAAAATTAAATTTAAAAAAAAAACAGAGAGAGAGAGAGATATACCTTCGTAGTCAAACAGAGCTACTTGGTTTGACAAATCATCGCTTGGGATTCGGAGGTGAAAAATGAAGGTGGTTTTAACTTTGTTTTGAAAAAGTTTAGATTTTGCTAAACGGAAAAAGCCTAAAAAGATTCCCAGGTTATCCAACATCCAACTTCGGACTCCAGAAGTTGGTCCAGCCATTGCCTCTTTTTTTTTTTTCTTTTCTTTTATTTGTTTATTATAAAAATAATATTTTAACTCTGTATTTATTTTTTTAATAATTTAATTTTATTATTAATAAAAATTGATAATATAATAATAAAGTTAATTTTTTATTTTATTTTTTCAACTCTTTTAACATTGTAATTTAAAGAATTTAAGAAAAAATAAATAAAATATAAAAACTAATAATTTGTTATCATATAGTTATTTTTTTAATAATAATATGATTAAATTATTATAATAATAAATACATAATTTAAATATTATTTTTAAAATAAATATGAAATTTTTGGTGTGATCGTTATTTTATTTATTATTATGTCAATTGCTAACACCATCAACATTCAACTTCAACAATTTATTCAGAACAACTGTATATATATTTTGGTAACTAATTATAAATTTATTTTCTTATATGAACACTCCAAACTGAACTATTTATAATAATGTATATTTAATGAATATTTATCTGTATTATAAATTATATTATAATTATAAATTATTAGTTAAAATAATAGGACTTAAATTCTTTAATTTATGATTAACTCAATAATTTAATTATAATAATATTATAATTTATAATAAAAAAGTATTCATATTTAATTTGGCACTCTCATCGTATCAGTGTTTTCACTTACTTTAAAATCATATCAAATATTATTTACTCTAAAATATTAATTAATTATAAAGAAATAAATAATAGATTATTAATTCTTCGTATATATGCACGTATTACGCATGTTAATCCGATGGCATTTATGTGTTAATTTATATTGAATCAACCAGAGTTGACCTCTTGAAATTGCGTTTTTTTTTTTTTTTGTCAGGGAGGCCTTTTGAGTTTGTTTAAGCATTTCTACTATATATATAGAAACCAAATATATATCTGGATTCTGGAGACTAATTAACTAAAATTTAGTATAAACTAAAACCAAAAATAGTAAAAGGGTTTTAACATATATATATATTACATAAAATTATTAAAACTAAAACCAAAAATAGTAAAAGGGTTTTAACATATATATATATATATATATATATATATATATATATATATTACATAAAATTATTAAAGTATATATATATATATATAGATGACAACCGAACCGACCGACAAAAGTACAATTGTTTTAAATACTAAAAAGTTGATAACATTTATAATATGGTAAGCAAAATGAAGATAGGTGGTTTAAATGCTATTTACTTTTGCCTGGTTTGTGAAATCTAGCGTAAATAAATTAAATAGATATATATGATGAGAAAGAAAGAGGAAGAGATGCATAATAAATATCAGCAAATATATAAAATAGAAAATAGGAATGCTGGGAGGGTTTGGAAGGAGGGGCAGAGAGTTTAGTTGGATAGAAATAACAAAAATACACGCAAAGTTATAAATAAGGAATATTTACTTTATAGAAACTGCAACAACTTAACCCCCATGGGTTGCCTCTATTCTGACACATGTTTTTGCTCTGTTCTTCTTCTCCTTTTGTTCGTTTCGCCATGTTCTTTCGCATCATCATTGCATCTATCTTGCATTCTCATTTCAATTTTTAGTAGATCTAACATAGTTTACTATTCAACATATACCTAGTTTCTTATATAGGAAAAAAATATTTATTTTAATAATAATTTATTAAAAATAAAATAATATATTTTTATTATATCAATATTATTACCCAAAAAAATCATTATTATAAATTTTAAATATATTTTATGACCTGCTTAGAAATCTACCTAAGAGGTGTTAAAGAGTTGGGATCATATTGTATTGTAAACTAACATGTTATATCGACCCATATAAACTTAAGAGGTGTCAAAAATTTAAATTATACCATATCGTGAACTAATATGTTATGTCGACTCATATATATATATATTCATATATAGATTGTGTCGTGTTTTTATTATTCTTAACTTATGTGTTTTATCGTATAATATAGTGCATTACTATGTTTGGTCTATTGTGTCATGTTTATCGGGGTAATACTATTAGTGGTCCATTTAGTCCATTATGTGGTAAAAATGATAGTAATAAAAGTGAAAATTTTCAATTACCTGTTGCCACTGCTAGTAAATGGGATCTTTTTCAGATGGATGTCAAAAATGCATTCCTTAATGGGGATCGACATGAAGAAGTCTATATGCAACCTCCTCTTGGTATTTCTGTTGAAACAAAAAAGGTTTGTCGCCTTCGACGAGTACTTTATAGCCTTAAACAAGCTCCATGAGCATGGTTTGTCAAGTTCAGCTCCACCATCTTTCGCTTGGGTTACACTGTCAGTCCTTATGATTCTGCCCTATTTCTTCATCGCAATGATAAAGACACCATTTTGCTTCTCCTATATGTCGATGATATGATCATAATTGGTGACGACCTCAGTAGTATTCAAAAACTAAAGGATTTTCTTAGTCAACAGTTTGAGATGAAAGACCTTGGACATCTCAGCTACTTCTTGGGTCTCAAGCTAAGTATGCATATGACCTCTTATCTCAAGCTAGACTCACTGATAGCAAGACTATTGACACTCCAGTTGAACTTAATGCGCATCTCACACCATCGGAGGGGTAACCATTGTCTAATGAATATATATATATATATATATATATCTGTTAATGTATATCTATTTACTTTAGGGATATTTATATTTAGTTAGTTTAGAAATATCTAGTTTACTTGTAATTCTTATATAAAGGCGTCATGTATATTCATTTATCACATAATAGAATACAATCATTAAATATTTCTAACACATATATAGATTGTGTCGTGCTTCTATTATTCTTAACTTATGAGTTTTATCGTGTAATATAGTTTTGATATATTGTGGCGCGTTTATTAGGATAGTACTATTCATGGCCTTATTAGTGGTCTATTTAGTCCATTATTTGGTAAATATGATAGTAGTAAGAGTGAATTTTTTCACTTGAGATGTACCAATTAATATCAACTCTATCTACTTGATTGTGTTTATATTTAATAATATGCAGATATATATATATATATATATATATATATATATATATATATATATATATATATATATATATATTTGTTTCAAACTAGAATGTCAACATAACCCAACCCATTATGTGTCATATCGTGTTTTTTTACTAACTTAACATATCGTGTCAAATATTTAATAGATCATTTCATGTTAGGCAAATAAAAAAATTTATTAAAGGGGCAAGTGTAGGATTCTTGTTTACAAGTATGTCTGATTAAAGTTGTATGTTTCGCAAATTAGGAAAACAAGATGTGAATTATCATTGTCTTTTTCTTTTTTTATTAAGTAAAATCTTCATCCACGAATAAAAAATAAATCTATTATATTTATCTTATTAATAAGGTATCTTATGTCCTTTGAATTATTAAACCACTGGCTAATTGATTACCTCTGTCGACAATGTTTTTCCAAAGAAAAAAATGAATCCAAAACTTAAAAAAAAAAAAATAGCTCGGAGTTTAAATAAGTCTACCGATCAAGTGACAATATTGATTGGAATCAAAAGCTAAATAAATGCTTATAATTTTAATTTCACACATTATCTACTGAGAAAATGTTTCATGAACAAAATGCTGAGAAGTGAAAGAGATTTTCTGTTTAGATTTTAGAAAACAAGTTCCTAGTTTTTTTTTTAATACTGTTGTTATAAGCAATGTAATAAATTTACCTTGTACCATAAAAATAATCAACCCTACAAGTGTGTTTTTTTCTTTCAGAAGAAAAAGTTTGGTTTTATGAGACATTATATTGGTCTGACAAGTAGCCACATTGACTTTCAAAGTCTATTCGTAGATATAATTGTTACTAATGAATGGTAATGAAATAGTAAAATACTCTTTATTAGCCCCCACCCACCTCAAAAAAAGAAGAAGAAAGAAGATAATGTAACACTTGAATGAAGAATAATCATATAGAACATTACTTTAAATTATATTCAATATTACGATTTTATCATATCTATTAAAAGTAATATATATGCAAATTATATGTTAGGATGATGTCATGACAAGAACATGACTCAAAATATTATGTTTACAACTATTTAAAATTATAAGTTAAATTTTTTAAAATAAAAATATATAAATTATATATAATTATTTTTATGTTTATAAATATGTTTATTGTTTAGTGAAGATATATAATATACATGCAAAGAGCACGAGAAAAAAAAAACGAGGGTAAAGTATATTACAAGTTGGTGACTTTAATTCTATAAAAACGTGATTTGATTTAATAGTTATTTGATAAGATAATATACATTTATTTTCTCTTATGATTTAAAATTAATATTTTAAAATAAATGTATTAGTTTTTATAAAAAAAATAACATAGATAATTATTTATATTTATATTATGATCCATCGTCTTATGATAAAATAATCTCAATTAATATTTATTTATTATATAAAATTATAAATTATTATTTTTTAATATTTAAATAAATATTTTTTAAAATAATAATTTTATCCTTAAAAATTTTAAACATCTTTACAAAATGGATAAAAAATTGTAATGTATAATAATTAATATTAAAATGCATTTTTATCACTTTTCAAAAGAAAGCGCGAAGAAAAAAAAGCTATATTAGGTGTAGGCGGCGTAGGTGATGGCAAGCAATGAATAGAGATAATATTATCAAGTTGGCTGAAAACCTACATGGACACACCTTTGTTTGCAGAAAAACACAAGTACTCAAAGCCTTCCCTATCTTCAATCTCAGATATGACCCCATGTTGTTTTACACAAGCAATCCTTCCCCTTTTCCATCACTTATTTTTGTCCACATCTCATGTGTATGTGTCCCTGGCACATGTGATTAATTATTTAGCACCTGATACTTTTTTTTTATTATTATTATTATCTATATAATACTAATAATAATTACTTATATATATTACACATAATTTATTAAAATTAATTATAAAATAACTAATAAATTAATTTTAAAAAAATTGCACTTTATTAAGTATTTACACGATGGTTTTACAAAAAAGTTGAAGAAATTTATTTTATAAAAATAATAAATTTTTATTGTTTTAAATTTTTATAAAATTGATCCTAATTTTTTTATAATCATAATAAATTTATATAATCATAATTAATAAAAAAAAAATATTGTACTTTGTGATATATATTGTGTAGATAATAACAAAAAGTAAAACTAAAAATCCCAAATAGTGTCACAGGGTGGGACAAGACATAAGAAAACAAAACGTCATTAGTCATTTACTGAGTAGATGATATATATAGAACATGTGTATCATCTGTTACTGTTGGTGCAATAGGAATAGAATTAGCCAAAAGTCATAATTATTTGACAAAATTAGCAACCAACATTTAAGGAAAAATAAAAAAAAATTGTTACCACGCTCAATGGTATCTTAGAGTATTGAGTATAAAAGAAAAGAAAAGAAAAAGGTATCCAGAAAAGATCATCTTTGCTGATCCAAGAAAACGACCAAGTTTGCAAATATAATTAATGTTATAAGTTATTATGGCAGATAGAGGTGGGAAAAGGGCATCTCTATTACGTACATAAAAATGACTACCAAACAAATCTTTATTTAATGCCCCTTGCAGTCCGCTGATAATCAGATCGAAACAGACTCTTTCAATCTCTCTCGTCCATAGTTTATAGTTTATAGTTTATAGTTTATAGTTTATAGCTTATAGTGATGGACTCTTTCAATATGAATTAAGAGTTTCAGATTTTATGTGAAAATCAGTGAGAATATCTATAAGAGATCAAGAGAGGTCACCACTCACCACTCACCACTCATGGAGATCCCAACCCTTTTCTGCTCCCACATGTCAAAAGATATTCATACTTTCTTTTTCCAATTCTTACATATTTCACAAAATATATTCATGTCTCTTCCTATCAAAAATGTATAGGAATTCATTAGTTATATGGCATTCTCTTGTTTTTTATAAATGTTAAATGACATCATTATTTTAATTTTAAATTTGTAATTTTTTTATGTTTAGTTTTTAAATAATATGTGAATGATATTTATATTTAAAAAATATATTAATTTAATGTGATTTTTATACGATAATTTCATTCACTTTAAATCAAATCTATTTTTAGTATTTTCTTATCTTTGTACTCTCTCTTTTTTTAAATCTTAAATGCATACTTTTAATATTAAATTAATTTTTTTATTGTCAATCAACAGCATGCTTAGAGGCTTTCAAAAAATTATTCCTCTATTTTTAAGACTTGGGTGTTTTTTATTTTTTTTTTACGGCTCAAGCATTCTAGACCCAAAGTTTATTACAATTAAATTTAGAATACAATTAAATTAGAGATATTTATCTATTTCATGAATTTATTAACTAAGTAATCACTACATTAATTTAGAATAAAAATTAACTTAATTATATTATATTTATCTCTAGTCAAGAATTCTAGAATACAATTAAATTAGAGATATTTATCTATTTCATGAAAAAAAGAGCTTAACTTTCAAATAGAAGATAGAAAAATACATTTTTAAAATATTAAGAATATATAAAAAAAAAAGATGACTTTAAGAAATGTAGGGATTTATTTATTTGTTTGGATGAAACTGAAATTACCTATTAATAGACCCAAAGTTTATTACAAATTTCATACAAAAGCAATATGTAACATAAGAACCTTATAATATCTATTTTGCTCTAACAAAAAAAAAAATAACACTTTTTTTTCCCTCTAAATATTGTTCCCCATCCTTTTCCTTAATTCCACATTAACAATCAATATGAATGGTAGATGGTATTGTTTCAGCACAGTAGCATGCATTAAAGAGAATTTTGAGGCATTTCAAGTCAAGGTTAGGATTCGATCCGAATGAGTTATGTAATGTTATTAAAAAACAATATGAACTATATACATACATGATATAATATTTGTTTTCACAAATTCACATTTATGTGAAAAAGTGATCGAGTGAGAAAAATCTCTATGTAACTCCATGTAATTAAGGTGAGTTACCAAGTTCATTATATTATAATTTTCTTCGTTCGCAAAAACAAAATTTTGTGCACTTCCTACATTTATAAAATAAAATTTGTTACGTATATCAATGTGGTAGAGTATGAACGTAGATAACAGTTGAGTTATTCAATAAATTGTAATTTTTTTTTGTTTTTGTTTTTAATAAACAACACAAAGCAAAGAAACAATAAATGAGAATAAAGAAAAATAGAATTTACGTACACATTTTAGAAGATTAGTTGAAAAACACTATTAGTTTTCAGGAATCAATTAAATGGAAGAAGAAAAAGTTGATAGCAATTAGTGCCCATTTATGATTTATGATTTGAATGGCTTACAACCTTACAACAAAGATCGGGAGTGGGTTCAGTGAGAAATAGAGTTTGGTCTAGCTATGTAACACTTTGGTTAATTTTGGAAAGCTCAACAAGTTTTGCTAATGTGGTACATAGATTCAAGTGATAATTCGATGTATTTTATTTTATTTTTTCTTGTATCCCCTTGATTTTGATGAATATAATTTCGTATTTTCTTTAAAAAAAATAGTTGCGTGTGTGAAGAGACATAATAAATTTTATGGTGGGTGTTAAAGAGAAGACGGTGGTGTGTGCAGGTAGAATTGCCTTTGTTATATCACATTGTCATAAAGATCCTTTTGATCGAAATTTTTATAGAAACCATACAGGCTCAGAAGCACGGCAACAATAGGCTGCCTGTTTACAGAGGAAATGGAAACAGCAATTTACAAGTGACCCGATGGACATTGCAAAAGAATGACAAATGAAATATTTGAAGCGTTGGGATTTTGCAAAAAGAAAACAAAAAGCCTACACTTTGTGCAAAGAAAATCAATTTAGCTAAACTAGAGAAAATAAAATTATATAACTGTCCAGGCTACAAAGAACAAAATGATGAACAAGTGCCTCATGACTGGGGCAGCTTGCCGGTAGGTACGTCTTCTTAAAGGTATTGTTTCGGTCAATATGCATCTGGAAAAGAAGACATACAGTCTCTTTTTCAAGTAACATTGACATCTAACCTTTGAAAGAAGTACGATCAAGATACAAAAATCATAAAAACATTTGTTTTGATGAGACTAAATTGGACCAACCCCCAACAAAAACAAATGTTATAGCCACTTTCTCCAGCTTGCTGTTCTTTTATCACCAGATAAAAACCTGGGAAGGCTTAGCAGACTATTAACCCGCGTAACACCTTCTAAGGCTGACCACTCCTCTTCTTCTGCATTTGAAATGCACTCAGCCAGGGTTCTCCTGGATTGGCTCTTCATAGGGATCTTTTCCTCTATTGATTCAGAGACAGGCACTATTTCATCAGAGCTACATAGAGTACCTAAGTCCTCAAGAACAGCATGAGACTCAACAACTTCTGATCTACGTACAGTACCCGAGTGCTCAAGAACAGCACGAGACACAATAAGTTCTGCAACATCTGTATTCTCATTTGTTATTTCTATCATGTCCGTGGCCTCTACATGAACTGCTGTACTTTCATTCCCCTCAACATCCATAGCAGGATCAAACCGTTGCTCTAAATAGAGGCAAACAACAGCACAGTCATCATTCTTTGACGTAGGGTATTTAAGTCTCCAGGATCTAGTTGCACAATCTACAAGAGCTCTGGCAGCTGTTGAGTGGCTTGGGGCTGAAGCCACAATGTCCACAGCTTCCCTATTTGAGAGGACATCCCAGACCTATTGAGAATGAAATTACTTCCATCACTTCCCATGACAATTTAAAAGTTAATTAAGATGAATAGCAAAACAACTGAAAAGAGATACCCCATCCGTAGCAAGAATGACGAACTCATCTTTTTCTGTAATACGATGATGATAAACATCTGGTATGGAAATCAAACCGAAATCCTTGAGACAAAAATCGCCAAATGCTCTAGCCATTGCCAGACCCGGTGAGTCACTAGTTGGCAACCAAACTCGTGCTACCTCTGGCTCGTCCTGCAGTGCAAAAACCCTTCCTTTGCATTGCTGGATCCTAGCAGCTTCCCCTATAGAGAAGAGAGAAACAACAAATTCCTATACATTTTAGTTTTACTTTTCTTTCCATATATTTGGTAGATGTGCTAACAACATATATTTAAAAAAGAAAAGCTTTCAAGAGTATTGATCTCTAAAACCTTTCTTTAGAAGAGAGAGAGAGACCTGGAAGATCAGGCTTCAAATCTACAGTCAATTGTACAGAAACCAGAGAATTGTCTTTATCTCTCGTTGCCAGCACGGCTCTTGAATCCCCAACATTTCCAATTATAAGATCCTGACCCTGATAAACCACAAACTGCATATTACTCCCATGATATAAGGTAAAAAACCAAAACACCAATGGAGATGTATCACTATTTTTTAGTACACCTAACAGCCTTCTTACTAGTTTGTCCTTGTGAATTGCTCAACATAAAACAAACGTATTAGAAATGCATCAGCATAGTTTTTACTCTCCATGCAAATGACCTAAGTCCTAACTTTTGAAGTTATACCGAACAGAGCTTTATCTAGCTTTTAACAACTGTTTCACCAAATATATGATGCAACACTTAATTTTGGATTCATACATCAGACAAAATTCTGAGTTTTCCAAATATCTATAATAACATGGCAAGCAATTCAATTACCAAAGAATTATTGTATATCAAGCTATTGAAGTATTTATGCATTAGAGACAATCAACTGACATGAATCTGATTCATCCAAAAACCAAATTCAACTATTTGGCATTAAAATACATTCTTCCACCTAACCAGTTACACGATTTTACCCACGAGTTTCTGAAGCTTAACTTGATAAATGATATCTTCTTCTTGAAGTATTACAAAATAGATACTTTGATTGATCTCTAGGCTGGAAATTATAGGGATCATGAAGACAAGTAATCACCCAAGGATCAGTCCTCTAATTATTGTTTTAATGAAAAAAAATCCAGGAATACATGGAAAAATAAATCGGCAACAAATAATTTTTACAACACTTGCAGAACATATTGTCTGCAATACTTATGCAAACATGGAAAAAAAAGAGGAAAAAAAAACTCTAAACAGGTTACAAAATTATTTAAACTATCAGATAGAATCAGTTTCTTTTACTGACACTACAATAGAACCTTTCCAGGTTATTGAAAGCTCCAAATAAACTATCTTGCACCAGAACACAACGTTACCACTTTATTTCCAGTTTATGCATATACCTGAATTCCAACATTGAAGGGTAATGATAGGTCCAAACATGTTGATCTCTTACATGTAAAAAGAAAATAGTCAGAGCATGTGTGATTAGTCACCTGCTTTATCAACGTGACGGCTGTTGACCCACTGCAGAAGCAATCAATTGTAGGATGCAATTTCAATTCCTTATCCATTAATTTAAAAGCCTTTAGCATGGATATCTTAAGTGGTAGATACATCTCAGGGATTTTACCATTTTGCTCATTCTCTAAAGACTCACACCATTCATCATCTATGCTGGGAGATGAACTTACTTCACAATTTGTGTTTCCATTAGCATTTTGATTCATGCAGAGGTTGTTTGGGTCATCATTGGAATTAGCTTTCCACTGAGTGCATAGTATAATGGGAAGAGAATCCCGAACTTTCTTGGCAACCATATGACCAAAAGGACCATGCCCATCAAATACCCCACAAAATGTTGTATCACTTCTTGAATTGAAGTTCTGCAGTAGAAATATATTAACCAAATCATCATACAAAGTAAAAACTTATAAATATGTACTATAGTTATCAAATCTTATAAACACCCTGATGTAGCTTATGTAGGAATAAGGTGGAATGAAACTGATCAATCATATTTGGATTTGAGCACAGTTTCGGCATGGGATAGAGTTCCACTGATATTAGATAACTTTTGAAGCAGATATCAAAGCCTACACTAGTTGTGGCAGGTTGAAAGAGAGGCAATACCCAAAAACAAAAATTAAACGAAGATAATTACTTTTGTGATAAAAGGTGCAATGCAACTGAAAAGAAAATAATATATTTTGGTCTATTTTCCAGCACTTGCTTCATCGGTTTGAGCTTTATGACTCCTAACCAAATTGGGCTGCTACTGAAGTTTTACATATGCTTGTCAGGGTAGACAAAGTTTAGCTCCAAACAAGGTTTGATCCGACACCTACCGTTAAGAATTAAATGGCTCCTTAGAGTATATACATAGAATTAGAACACAGTTTTCAAAAAAAGAAAAAAAAATCAAAATATGAGCTGAATAAGGCAGCAAGCTTGGCTAATGATTATCAATTTGACCAAAAACAAAATCTAGGTTACATAAACGCTCTAAGCGGCAGTCAATTATCTCCTGTCTGATAAAAATCAGTAACCCTGCACCGAACCAATAAATTTTACTCTGAAAATAGAAGGTTGGACTGCGAGCAGAAAGTTATGGTCCAGGTTCAAAGTCAGCAGCTTCTTTCATGGTCTTCTAATAAAATTTCATTCTTGCAATAACTACCAGTAGTCCCCAGAAAATTCCAAAAGCACAAGTGGCTTACACTACCTTACATAATCATCCAGGTCACAGGAACACCATAGAAAAACAAGCATAACATTGCCGTTAAAACAGTAAATCCGCAGGTTTTTGGGTTATAATAGCCATCCTTTAGTAGAACAAAAATCAAATTTATAGGAATAGTATTTGAATAAACATAAACATGCCCTTTAATTTGAAAATCCCTTATCTGTATATTTCTCTGGAACTCTAGTGGATCATAAGCTTCAGCATTTTAATCACTAAAAAATACATGGATAAGTAAAACGAAGAAGACTTTAAACAAAACAAAAAAAGGCTTTAATTACTAGTGTACTAACAAACTAACCTCCCAAATAAGCATAGCGTCTTGATTAGTGCCTTTCTTACCCTGCTGAGTATACAAGCAGGCGACTTCGCTAAAACCATTGCTACACATCCTCCCAGGGATCTCAATCTCATCACCAAACCCATTTCCATCTGAACCCCAACCTTTCTTTCTCTTCCACCTCCCAGAACTGCGCTGTTCTTGAGTAACTGTTGTGACGGCACTATCACAACCCTTTGCATTAACTTCCACCAACTTGGAAGCTTTTGATTTGTACGTAGAAGAATAACAAGAACCCATTAATCGATTTTTTGTTCTGATTGGATTCTGATTCCAGTGTTATATATTTGTGATTCTTTTTAATAGCTAAAAACCAAATTGGCTTGTTTTTCTCTTCCGGTATCTTATTGCCGAATCGGATCCACCGCAACTACTTTGGCTACTTACAATAAAACACTGTTCCTGTTTTCTTCATTGTGATTTATGAAATTTCTGGGTGGTTGTTAAAATTTTAGATTGAAAAATAATGACAAATAAAAATCAGAAATTCAAAGGAAATTTTTTCTCAAGGCATGAGGGTTAACCGTTATGGACTAAGGAGAGATTGCCAATTGAAATGGGTTGGTAGAGACTTTGTGTTGAATAAAGAAGAATAAATCCATAATATAAAAATTTGATTCACTTTTCTCTTATACATGCTGGCAAATATTGGTGACCTGGAATTTTATGACTTTTTTTTGCAACAATTTACTATCATTTAATTAGTTTATCTTTTAAATTTCTATCATTTAATTACTAAAAACATTTTTTTTTCAAAGAGGGTGTCTTTGATAAGACTTTGGTTCATGATATTTGATTTTTTAATAAAATATTTTGATAATAATTTTTATATTTTAAAAAAATTATTATCAGATATAGAGTGATCCATACATTTTTTAAAAAATTATTTTTAAATTATATTTTTTATATTTTCAAATAATATTATTTTAAAGAATAAATAAAGTTTTATAATTTCTATATATATAAAAAAATATTTGAAGAAAGTGATTAAAAAATTAATTTTTTTAAATAATAATAAAAAAATCTAATTTTAAAGCTTTTTAAAAAATAAAAACTATTGTCAAATAATTTGTATGTAATTTTTAATTTTTTTAAATCAATAAATAAAAATTATTATCAAACACATTATTAATTATTAAAAAATATAAAGTTTTAAAATTAAATATTTAATTAAATATAAAAATTAAAATTATCATCAAACGCAACCTTAAAAATAATTTGTTTTTAAGTATTTTTATATAAAAATATTCAATCACTAGTTAACTAGTTAACAGATTTGTAAATTGAAATATGATATTAATAAAATTTTAAGTATTTTTATATAATGATTATATCATAATATAATTAATGTACCAATATTTTTAGATAATAAAATTTTAAGTATTTTTATACAATGATTATATCATAATACAATTAATGTACCAATATTTTTAGATAATAAAATTTTATAAAAAAACATTAATTTAAATACATTAACAATTAAAATTATTAAACAAAAACTAAAAACTTTCTTAAACATATAGATAAAATAAGTTTTTATCTTTATTTATATTTTCAGATACTTTAACAAACTGTTTAGTAACTTTAACTGATATATTAATTATTTTTCAAAAAAATAAAATTTTGATATCATATTATAGTTTTCACTATCTTATTAATGTGAGATAAAAAAATATAAATTGATAAGAAAACACAAATTTTATGAACATAAATGTAATATAAATTATTATAGATAAATTCTTATATGATAAAAAATTAAACTAGAATTCGTAACTAAATAAAGAAATAATATAAATATGTATTTTTATTTAAAAATAACTAATAAGAAGAAGATAAATATAAATAAGACAAGCTTACTAAAGAGAGGTTTTTATAGGAGAAGATTTGTATTAAATGAAAAATAAATCAATTTTTTGAAACTTTAAAGAAAAATAAAAGAACAAAGTGATTAGGGTTTTATTATTTTAATATTATTATATTATATTAATTATAATTTATGATAAACTTGTGATAAATATTTTTTTTAAAGATTTATGTTATAATTTATTAATTTCTACCACTAATCTCATCTTATTTTACTTAAATTTTTATGAAATAAGATTTTATTAATTAAAATATCTTATTTTTCTTAAACAAGATTAAATAAGATAAATAAAATACAAAAATAATAAAAAATATGATTCATGATTATTTATAATGTGAAAATTTAATAAAAAATCATATAACATTATATTTAAAATTAAATATATATATATATTCAGATATACTTCTCAAAGCCTAGAAAAAGAGATTGATTAGTTAAATGAAATAAATCTAAACCTTTTTATGGAATTAAGAGTCAAAAATACTACATAAATAACAACAAGACTTTTTTCTTTTCTTCTATTTTCTTTTATTGTTGAAAAATTAGTGGCAGTATCACAGTAATAAATAGTACTCAAGCCAACGTTGAGTTTTTTTCTTTAAAATTAAATATATTCATTTTTTACTCAATTTTTTTAAATTTAAATTGGGATATTTGAACATTAATTATTTTTAATAACTATATTGCATGGAAAAACATTTTAGCTGAACAATTCCATCAGCCTACCTGCAACTAAGTTATTGAACATAAGCCACAGCCAATTGCTTTACGTTTCGATGTGGAATTTTAACTAGATATAAATTTGTATTTATTTTGTAATCATATTTTTTTATAGGATGTTATTCATTATTTTTAGAATATATTTTTAATCAATAATATTATTTTTTCTTTAAGTATTTTTATTTTTAAAAATAAAAAATTTACACTAATTTTAAATTTTATTAACTTGAAATACCATGTCATAATATAGTCCAAAAATAATAAATAATTTCTTATTTTTATACTGTAATATATATTAGAGTTATCTAAAAAAATGAAACAATTTTTAATTTTTAACATAATTTTAACACATAATAGGATATAAAATGTGTGGGTATAAAGACATCTACAAACTTATGTCAAATTAATATTTTATTATTAGTGTATAAAAATAGTCTCATCTTGATTAATAAAAATATCATTATAGTGTTTATAAGTAATATAAGACTTGCATTCGACATTAACACTTTAACATTAGATACATTAAGTTGTTTATACATTGTATAAAATTTAGGCATCAAAGTTTAAGTAGTTTAATGAGCTAAAAAAAATAAAAATAATAGGCTTTTTAAAAAAACATAGGTTTTGTTAAAAAAAACTCAATGATTTAAATAGAATAAAATATGTTAAAAATATATAGTGAGATTAAACCATCTAATTTTGAGAAAAATATTAGTGTATAAAAAAATATCTCGTATTGATTTTAAAAAATATTAATATAATATTTATAAATAATATAAGACAAACCTTTTAAGTTTAATGTCTTATCTTGTTTATATATTATATAAAATTCATATTGAACTGAAGTAGAAATGTTAATATTAGGTTAATTTTAACATATTTTTAAACAAATATTATTTATATTGTGTTATATATCATAATTATTTTAAAAATTAAAAAAATTATTCATTTTTTAAATAACGTGACATCATATAAAAATGTAAGTACAAAAATAAATATAAACTTATGTGTTAGTTAAAATTACTGATCATTGAATATATTACATCATTAGTATTGTTTACGTTCTATATTTTATTAAATTAAAACAATAGGGAAAAAAACTATTGTTACCATTCCTCATATTTGTTGTTAGGTTGTCTTCATTCATAGACAAAATGACATCATTGGAGGAAATGATCGTGAATGAGTTGTCTTTTCTCTTGTGTTATTTAGTGTTTTTTTTTTTCTAAAATAAATTTATTTTTGTTATATTTTGGTGGGCAAGAAAAATCATCAAAACCCATTAGTAGTGTAGAGGTGGGTTTAGTCTGTGGGTCAATTAAATTTTATTCTGTCCCATAATTTCAAATTTTCTTGGAGTTTGTTTTCGTAAATTTTGAAGTCCATTTTCTCGATTAATTGAAATGATTTTTTTTATCGATAAGAAAATTAATAAAGCTCATATATATTGAAGTCCGTTTGTGGGAGGGAGAAAGGATACATACGTGACATACTTGATAAATGCCAAAAACCTAGGGATTATATAATTTAGGTAGAAAATAATACCCAAATACCCTTTTCGAAATAAAAATTCATAAAATTTTAAAAATATACATTTATATTTCAATAATTTTTTTTATTACCCTCTAATTTTTATATAATCTAATTATTATCATTTCGTTTTTAACTTTTCAAAATTTGAATTACAAATATTTCATATGCATAGTTGGACTACAACCCAGATATTAAAAAAATAAGCACTTAATTTTTAACAATACATTATATGAAAAAATATATACAATATATGAAGAGATTAAAAATAAAACTTAAATTACAAAGGGATGTAATGCAATTAAATTTTATTATTGTCTTATTAAAATTTTAATTACAAACTTATTCCTTCTTTTCTTTTTTTACATTTTTAATTTAAAGTAGGTTACATGAATTTAGAGGGGAAAAAAGGGTTACATGAATAAAGTTCATCATGAAAACTGAATCTTTAACCATATAATTTTACGTCTTACAAAGTGGATTTGAAATTGAAAAATAGGCTTATTATAAAAATATTTAATTTCCAACTCTTTTGATTTTTCAATTAATTCTAGCAAACATTACCCCTGAAAATAATCACTTAAAGGATGTGACTGCTATTTGTTTATAAATGCTAGAGCAATATTAAAAAAAGTTAAATTCATCACGAGAATATACACAGCATAAATGCAATTAAGAAAGGAGCATTATTTTCATGTACGTAGCTGAGTAATATTGGATATGATGCCATATATTATTTTTAAAATGTCAACGGAATTGATTGCTTTGCTATTGTTGTTACAAATTCAGAACTAGAGATTAATTGTAACAATCTTAAGTAAAACAGCCAAACTTATTTTCAGGGGAAAGAAAAAAGAAAAAGTAAGAACACCCAACTTTCTCTTAATCAAACCATAATTGAAGAATGAGAGACAAATCTTACTAGAAGATATGAAAAATGTGTGATAGATATACCAAGAAAATGTTTGTTTCCGGAAAAATAATTATAAAAATTAATGGCACCAACCAAATTAAATGAACAAAAATTAATAATCATATCTTGGTTTGAATAATATAATAATCAAAATCAAGATGTGAAAAAGATTATATTGTTTTTCAAATGAAGTAGGAAAGAACGTTTATGTTGATATAAGTAAAGAAAAACGGAAGGGAAAAGGCATAACATATATAAAGCAAAGAAAAGCATAAACATTTTAAGGTATTCCACGTAGGAATGTAAAAAGTGAAATTTATTACTCTCTTAATTTTAGTATATTTAATAGCAAGGGATGGTGGTTGCACAATTCAAATATTTATTTTAAAATTAATACTTAAATTTTATAGTTATTTTTTAGGATAACTTGATCATATTATTACTAAAAAGCAATCATAAAATAATAAATGATTATTTTTTATGATGTTTTTACTTAATTTTTCTTCAATTATTTCAAGTTAAAACAATTTATATCTAATATAGTTAAAAAAAATAAGAAAATTAAATATAAAAAAATTAAATTATTATAAAATGAGTATAAAACTAAATTATTATAAAAAATGAGTATAAAACTTAAGTATCATTTTTATAATAAATAATAAGATGTATTAAACTTTTTCTATAACAGTAAAACCATACAAAAGAAAATAATTCAAAAATTACTATTAAAAAAATTAAACTATGTAAATGGTCATTATATATATATTATACACTTTAGTTCTCTATTTCTTTTATGATTTGTTATTTTTTTTATTTTTTCTTATAATTTCATCAATTTAAATTATAATATTTATACATTTAATCTAAAATTTAAAACTAATTTATAAATAATTTATATAAATTAAAAAAAGAAGAAGAAAAATTCAAAAACGTGAATGATTCCATTCCATTATTGTTACATGACCCAAAATTCTTCCCCACTCTCCGTACTCCATACTCCTTGATAGGCTCTCTTTTCAGGGAGGACAACATCGGATCAAGTTTTGTTTATGGTGACCCAAAAAAAGTTTTGCCCTAAATAGGTATGTCTTATGTGGGCCGGGCTTCTATATAAAGCTGAATTTAAACTATATTCATTTTCTTCTTTTTTGAAAAATTATTCGTGTAAAAATTGCAATGGTAATGTCAGTAAAAAAATAAAAAATAAAAAATAAAAAATATTGCAATGGTAATTTTTATATTTATAAATGGGGCATGCATTTCATGAATTGCAGGCCAACTTTAGCTACCATTATTTTGGTAAAAAATTGGGATCCATGTTGGAATAGAATGGTAGATATAGTTTATATGGATCATGGTTTCTCCTACCCTCTTCAACGTGCATAGTCTAATTGACTCGACTACAATTGAAAATAGTTTGGAAGTAGGTCCATCATATATTTCATATATAATGCTAGTATAAGGGACAAGTATGTTAGAATCAAGGTATTCAAAAGTTGAATCAAATAGAATTAAATCGAAAAAGCGTAACGATTTGAACAGTTTTATAAATCAAACGATTTGATCCGATTATATTAAGTTTTAAATCAATCAAATCGGACTGAATCGATTTTAATAATATACTAAATTTTTTCATATCATTTTTTACAAACCGTTTATTAAATTTTTCATATTTTAATCAAAGTTATATTACTAAGTATATCATATTTATGTATTATTAAATGGATCAGACTGTTGAAAAATGTTAATCAAATCGGACCAAATCATTTTATTATAATTTTTTTAATTACCAAATGGTTTGATCCAGCACCGTTTGAACAATATGAACAGTTTATCTAGTTAAATTTTTTTTTACTCAAAATCGGATCTTAGATACCTCTAATTAGAATATATAATGTAACATTGTTTCATTTATCAACAATTTAATTTTTTAGGTGTTAGTTACTTTTAAAACTATCTCTAATTTATGGTAGAAGAACTTTTAAAAACAATGTTCATATTATTAAAATTTATCTCTTTTTAGAATGAAAAATTTCACTTTATAATTTTATGTTAGTATTGTTGCAATTCCAATATAATTAATCTATAAGTGATAATACATAAGGGAGAAGCTTTTAACTTTTATGTTTAAGGAGATTATTACCTCATATCTTGTATGTATTCATTTATATTGTTTTAAATTTTTTCTATAACTACCTTACTCATTAATAGTACTTAGTTGCCTTATTCATGAAACCCTAATTGTCTAATTTGTTAAAGTCTAATATTATCTTATATTATTATATTTTAAAAATTAATTTTTAATTAAACTTTTTTTTTACATGTGATAAGTTAATGAAAATTGTTCAATCTTATTCTTAACTTAAAAGGGATTTGTAAGATTTTTTAGATGTAAAAGTAAATGTTAAGTATAGTTTCAATAATGACACCTTGAGGTGCTCACATTTCAAAAACTAAGTAATTATTGCTTAATTGAACTATATCACACCTTATAACTTATGTCTCAATTATGACATATAATATAATTTTATATATTATTCCTAATTTGTATTTATATTTCGATCTCTTGAATTCAAGTGTTAGCTTAAAGAATATATACACCTCAAATTTGAAGAATTCTAACGATTATTCGTGTAATTATGTTATATTAAATTTTAAAATTTTAGGATTATATAAATGTTATTTATAATCACGAGTAAAATAGACAAAAACATGAATAAATAATTAAAATATATATTTTAAATAAGAACAAAAATATTAACTTACTAATAATACCCCTTTATTGGTTGCCAATCGTAAATATTAAATCTTAAACTTTAAACCGATTAAATTTATGATTATTTTAAACTTTTCAATATATATATATATTTTTTAAACTGTGTATTTTAACTATTAAACATATTATTTTTATTTTTTTAATTGTTAAATATATTACTTTTCAATAATTAAAATACATGCAGTGAACTGTTTGCTGTTGATGTTGTGTAAAGAATGTTGATGGTCGCCAACTTTGAAAAGCCAAAACAAAATTGGCTTGTATTGCATTGAAGTATGCTACAACAATCATTTACAACACTACAGCTTCTTCAAGGAGAATCACTAGGGGACACACTAATGCAAGCCTCTCTACCAATACATGATAACCTCCGCCGACTTGGAGTTGCTATTGGATTGCTTATTGCACTCAGCGCATTCTGTAAATATTCTGGATCTGTAGCACTACTTGAAGCAGATTCACAATATTCCCCATCAACACTCTTCATTCTATCACTCAGTGTGTGTCTGATGCGTTTACCAGCCACTGGAGTTTCGAAGAACTGGGTGATATTGATGTCAGGAGAGCAGCAAGCTGACATAGGAGAATTGGGATTCTTCATAGCATCTTCCTTCAAAATATCTCCTATTCTAGACAGTATACTAAAACCCAAGTTTCCAAGAACCCTGGAATACGCTTCCAGAACTGAATGCCCAATATCCTGTAGAAATTTACACGTAGACATTGTTGGCATAACTATAAATAAGAAGAATTTATAGAACTTAGAATAGCTGAAGAATGACTCGAGTTTATAAAGTTGACTTACTTTGCCATATTGCACTTTGGTAGCATCAAGAAATGTTTGAGGAAGGTTTGGATATGTGGCCTTTAACTGCTGAAGAAGGACTTGTGCTCTGTCTAATAGTAGGTCCATCTTCTCAATTTCAGACATTGGATCCTTAATAAAGGAAGACCACGATGTTCGAACAGGAGATCTACTACTACTTTGTTCAGTAATTCTCTGTTTCCATGAAAACATAGCAGCTTCCAACCTATTGACAGCATCAAGTGCACTGTGCTCAGATTTTAAATTGAGAGAATTCAGTATTTCCTCTCCTGAGCTTGATTCTTCTGTCAAGGCCTTATACAATTCGTCATTAAGGCTTGCCTTTCCACACTGTTGCAGATAGAATAGAGTATAAGTTACTTTGTTCCTTCTTTTATATCCAATACACATTGGCATTCTTAGCTTCTCTCTAACCTCAGTTTTCCAAAATCTGATCTCATTTCTCTTTATAAATGGTGGCATGTTGAATTTAATCTATAAGCCGGTTTAAATTCATGAAGGTTTTTTAAAAAATGCTTAAAATGAAGACAGAAAGTTACCCTAGGAAGTGCATTGCTAATAATAGTAGGAACAGGCATTTCGAGCAAAATATTTTGGTTGATGGACTTGGCAGCCTTAAGCACTTGATGTACCACTCTTCCTTGATTAAGCAATACTTTTCTGGCTGAACTAGAAAGACCATCTTCTGGAACCTGGGGTATAGGGAGCCACCATCTCTTGCTCCTTCCTTCTGCCCGCCTTCCCCCTTCAACATACCAAAACTCGGTATTCACCATTGAATCAAGTGTCTCCTGTCAAAAAATCCCAAATGAAATGTTTTCAAAACAGGTCTATTTGTTAGCTAATAAGTGTCACAAAACTTTTGGATGGAGCAGAAGATCACATACGATGAGCATTGAATCCAACTTCCGGAGTCCTGGAAGATTCATGTGGATGTCAGCACGGGCTCTCGGGGTCATGATCTGCACAATAAAGATGGAATATTGGTATTCATGTGCACTGAAATCTAAATATGCCTGCCTTGAACCGAATAATACCTCAAGCATTCCTCCATTGGCTCCATTTTGTTTAGCAGGAACCAACTCAACCATATAATTAGTTGGAGAAAGCAACCACTCCATTTCAACTTTCCATTTGTTCTTCCTTTCTTCGGGAAGTGGTTCTAATTTCCAAAGCTCACCAAAGACCAAGGCTGCATATACGTTACTACTTTTGTAAGTGTTAAGAGTTACATCAAAATTTAAAAAAATAAAATAAAACTCATACCACATGTTAAAAAATATTCTAATGTATTCTATTTTATTCATCCTTACGAAAAACTCATATATAGTGTTGCAACTGAACAATGCAATCACAAAATCAACTTATGTCAAGCATTAATTGAATTACTCAAGCAGTATTTTCAAATTTCAATAACATTTTTTTTCAATAACAACATTACTCACGTACCCTAACTAGGACACGAAGTTCAGACCTTCTATCAGTAAGAACGAGTCTCTCTTTTCACCATTACACAACAAAAGCATACCTGCTAAATTGGAAATGGCATTAGACAATGCTAAAGCAGTGCTCAAACCATTCCGACCTCCGGTAGTATCTTCTCCCAACAATAGTTTTGAAAATTTGTGTTTCATTTCCTCCACATCAGAAAAGTGAATGTCATAGGTAGGTTTCTCTTTGACACAGAAATTTTTGGGGCTCTCAGCTGAAAGGTCAAATTCATCTAGACCATGTTCGTCTATCTTTGCCTTTAACCATTTTGAAGTAAATGAACCAAGAGCATCTTTGCTAGAAGAACAGCTGGAGGAGTAATCGTCGTCCAATGAGTCAGTGGCAAACCCATCTCCTCTGCTTGTTCTGCTTTCATCATCATATGATTGGCTGTTTAGAATGCAACTTTCAAGACCATTGTATGTCATTACCCCTGAAATTTAGTATCATAAATTAAATGAAAGGGAAGGGTATTTGTTTTACTTTTTTGTACTTGGTTTTTTTGTTTTAGAAGCTAGCTACCAACCTGCAATGTCACAATTCATAACAGAAATCCTATTGTTCAAAGATTGATATATCAGAAAATAGAAGTTTCCTTAAACAGCAGCTGGGAAACTAATACTACTACTTAAATACTTATTACTTAAAAAAGGTAGATAACTTATTAGCTAGATAGTATTGTTTAAAATGGATTTTATTTAAGATTCATTTTGAAAATTTAAACATTTAAGAATTAATGTGTTCGTTGAGAGAGATTAAATGATCACACAACAGTAGAGAACAAATTTTTATTCTCTAATTTTAGAATTGAAATTTTAATTTAAAATTTTTTTGGAAATAAAAAATAAGTTATTTAATAGTCAAGTATTAGTTTCAATTTTGAAAAGCAAAAATCAAAAATTAGAAGCGCTTATTTGATAATAAATTCATAATTTTTAATTTTTAATTTTTAATTTTTAACTTTTTAAAATTTTTACTACGTAACCATTTTGGGTAAGGTTGAATATAGTTTGATTAATTTTTAGTATCAAGATATTAAAAGAATAAAAATTTAATTCTAAAACGGAATTTTTTTAAATTTCAAAATTTAAAATAATTCAAAAAATGAGTTTTAAAATTGAATTATCAATCATATCTAATTTCAAAATTTATAAAATTTATAAAATAAAAATTAAGAATTAAAATGTTTATCAAAATAAGCCCACAAAGATATCAACAAGAGAGGGAAATCTCTGAACATCCAAATACAAACTGTGGCTCAATAAATAACCATTAAATGAAATTATAAATAGCTTGTCTCATTCAGTTACAGCGTTAGAGGTAATAAAAGTGATAAACCAACGATATTGAGGGTCCACCAAATTCAAATAAATAATCAATTAATATTGTAAGGTAATATTGTAAGGTGGGGGGGACTCTAAATGCATATTAATTAATATTTAAAAATCAACATAACCATAAGTATTTTCTTACCTTCTTATATTGGAAAATTTATGATGATGAGAAAATGAATTTAGAAGAAGACATTTACAATAAGCACGGTAATATCATATGTTAGATGGTTATATATTAAAAGTGACAGGTGGGTCACCTACGCCCCCACGATATTATAATTATTGAACAAGGTCTCTACCCTCCCTAGTCATGTTATTGTTATATACGGACCCTTTAATTTCTAAACCACGCGTATATACCGACCTCTCGTTTCAACATTTATATTATATTATAATTCATTTTGGGCAAACGTTTTTTTTAATTATTGATGTTATTTGATTTTTATTTTTATTTTTTATAATAAAAATAATTATAAATTATAAATTGAAATTTGGATAATAATAATATTATTATCATAATAAAAATAGGGTTTTTTTACGACGTAAATCTATTTTGTAATTAGTAAAACTAAATTATTATTAATGAAAAAAAGGGAGAGGCTTACTATCTTGATCATCAAAATCGACACTAGTCTGTCTTTCTCGAGAGCAACAAGCTAGCCTCCTTCTCATGATCATCGTCATCATTCTTTTCAATCGATTTAGAGAGCAAATTAAATATTAATCTAGAGCCCAAACTGATCCAAACACCTGCGCCAATTAAATGTAATAAATTTAAGTACAAATTTCAAGTATAATTAAATTATTTATATTATTAATCTAATAATCATAATAACAATTTATGTTTCATATATTATAATATTAAATTATTTATAATCAGTATTTATTTTATTTAACTATAAAATTTTATAAAAATATAATATATTTAAAAAAATTAAGAAAATTAGGTTTGCATATAGGCGGGATGTGGAGGGTAATTTTCTAACTCCATTCTATCCTCATCTAGGCATTCTCTACCAATATGAAAATCAAAAAAGTTTTCGCAAATTTTAATTCTTATGAGTAAATTAACATCCTAAATAAAAACAAAAACATATTTTACTCCCTAGTTAAGTTTTATATTAATATTTTAAATAAAATTAATAATATTATCACAATAATTTTTATTTTTAGTATAATAAAAATTAATTAAATAATATTAATAATAATATTAATATTACTATTATTAAATAAAACTATCATTAATAATTAATTATAATAATAATTATTATTTAAATTATGATAAATTACTATCATTTAATAATTATAAATAAATAGAAAGAAAGCCCACTTGAGATAGCAATAGCAATTAATAGACCGTGATATTAAGCTTAACACGTTGTCAAGAAGGATAAAAAAGGGGGTAAATACATTAAATACATGGTCGGTCGCCTCAAGTCCAACATTGTTTGCTATATAGACTAATACTTAATTTACAACATATGCTTTTATACTCCAACCTACATATATACCACTTTTTATTTCACGTTCCAGCTAGATCTCACTTAATTAATTTATTAATTATCCATAATATTTAAAATTAACAATTAGAAAACAGAGTCAGGAAGAGAGGAGCAAAAAGTAATTTTATACCTACATAATGGATTGATCTCTATTAATTTATCTATTTTTTATTTTCATTGATTTTTATAAGTATGATCCATAAATCAGATAAGGATTATAATAATTAATAAAAAAAATAAAGATAATATGAAGATAAATAATAATGAAAAAAAAAAACGAAAAGAGTGTCAGTCGTTTTGGTCTGACAGTCAAAGCTTCCCCTTTTATTTTTATTTTTATTTTTATTTTACATGATTACTGGAACGATATTTGTTCCAAAAGAAAAAGATTAATGAAAGGACAAATGTTAAATGCAATTAACATACAAATTTACTCTTATTTAAACTTTGATTCCATCCGATAAGTTAAATTTGATCAAGATAAAATTGAAATTTTATAATATGATTAAATGATATAATTTATTTAAATTAATAAATTTTATAAATTATAAATGAATAAATATTTTATTTTATAATATATTATATTTAAATATTATTCGTACCATAATTATATTAAATTATCATTTTAATTTAAAAAATAAATATAAATATTTATAATAATTTAATAATTTTAAACACATTTTTTTATTTTTTTTATTTTTTAATTATAACTATAAATAATAATATTTGTTAAAAAAAATTTCAACTAAAAATTTAAATTTATATATATATATATATATATTATATACTAATAATTTATAAATAAATTTTAATATTTGATCAAAAAAATTCTATTGATTATATTATCAATTTAAATTTTGATTAAAAATCTTAAAATTATTTTATATCATGGAATCAAATAATCAAATAATCAAATAGAACAAAACACATGGTATATATAATAATATATCACAATTACTAAATATCTTATAAAATCCCTATTTTAAGTATTATTCGAGTAATATATATATATATATATATGTGTTATAAATTATGTGTGGTATATTTCCTTAACATAAGTTTTTAATTTTATTTATAAATAATAATAATAAAATAAGTATTTTATATACCAGCATTTTCTTTTTGTTGTTTAGGAAAATCACTTGGCATTATTAACAAGAAAAAGTCGTGTTCGATATCTTCACCTTTATTCATCTAATTATCTAATCTTCTTTCTTCTCCTCCGATCCATATTGACACAATTTTGAAGTGACCCTTTTGGATTTAGATATTAAAAAATAAAATCAAAATTTAGAGCTCATAATTTATCAGAATGCAAAATAAAACCAGAGACGCAACTTATTCTTGAATAAACAGTAAGATGGTGTACTTTAAGCTAAAATTAGAGCTGATCGATAATGAATGGGGAAAAAAAGGAAGAAAGATTCGTTCACAATGATTATAATCAATCAAATTTTATATTTGTATAAATTAATAATGCATAAAATATTTTAAAAGCTAACAAGTAAATAATAATGAAGTAGGTACTAACCAGCAACCTCTAGCCAAATAAAGCTAACTCAACCGTCGACTTCCACATACATCACCATTCTTCAGAAGCAGTTCTTAATCCAGCAGCGAAGAACAAACAAAAGGTTATGGTATTAGCCTGCCGAAGGAGATAGGAGTGTGTGTGTGTGTGAGTGAGAGAGAGAGAGAGTGGAAAACTGGGGTTTGAGAGAGAGGAGTGAGGACTAGTTAGTAGAAGCGAAGTAAGTGGGATAGCATTTAATAGAGTGAGATTTCAGAATGGATGCATTTATAGAGACAGCGCAAGACTCAGACAGGCATTGAAATGGCTTTTATGAAACGAAAATGTTAAAAGACCGAGCCTCATAGAGAAAGTGAGCCTTTTCGTATCACATCAACAATAAAAAAGAAAAAAAGAAAAAAAAAAAGGTTGAGCCTTTTATCTCCTCCGCTCCAGTTACAGTGTTTAATGTGTGACGCGTCTAACATTGATCAGAACCGTTCATCGCTAGTCGGGACCCACAGATACTCATTAGTTGGACCAATTACTGGTTTTCGGTCCTGATCGATGCAAATTGGGCTGTTTGAAAATAAATATCAAGATCCCATCCTTATTATGTGGCCGAATATGGTATTGGTTAGTGAGCTGCGTCGAGCCGAAATCTAATTTGAAAAATCTTCTTTTAGATCCGGAAAACCGAACTTTAGCTAATGGAAGTGTAAAAAAATATTTATTTATTTTTTATAATAAAATAGATATACGTTTTTTTTATTAAAGGTAATAAAACAAGATAAATAATTATTTATATTTTATATAAAATATAATATTTGACGTGTGATTAATTAAATAGTTCTATTTATTTTTATTTTTATATGTGGTTTATTTTTTTTAAGTTATTATTTAATATGAGTGATGCTTTTAGAACTCTTTTTCATTTATTTGATATTTTTCAAGTAATAATTGAACAACTTTAATAATTTGATACATCTCGTTCATATAGCTAATAACACATACATATTACAATATATATGTAAGCGATCTGGTATAGGGAAATAGACGATCCAACTTGTCTACCAAACAAGTAAGGTTAAATTCTGAAACTTCACTTGCTTCATGCTTCAATTTAGAGGGAAAAAAAAAAAGAAAAACTGTTAAAAGAAGAAAGACTTGGAACAGCAAGACACAAATAGTCAACAGAAGCACAGGATATGAAGTATCTAAAAAAGAAAATGATTTTTCAAGTCAAGTTGATTTATTACGCATGCAAACAAGTATTCTGATAGAATATTCATGTAATTTACATTATAATTCTTCTAGATTTGTTCTTAATAAGAAGATCCACAAGGTGTGATGGTTTCCTGTCCTCTTCACACTCCAAATATTGGAGAAAAGATAAATAAAATTTCAAGGAAAAAAAGATTGCAACATTTTTAGAACACTTTAGTTAAGCATAAGTTGAATCAATTGGACAAAGGATTCGACATATCACAAGATAAAGACTAGAAAGTGTTTTCGAAGATGGTAATTGTTGCAATGTCTTGGTTTCTGCTTGAACTTGAACCTTCATTGAATTCCTCAATCCAGCGTTGGATAGCTCTTCAACTGCTTCAGTTTGAGTTGTTGAAAAGAGACTAACTCTACGTTGCTTTGGTAAGTGAGTAACGATGGAAGATATCTATTTATGGAATCTCATATCCAATAGTTTCTTAACTTCATCTAGAATCAAAACTTGTAACCACCAAGTAATATCAATGGATATTACAATGTAATCATCTTATAAATATACACCAAAATCGTAGTCAACTTCAACGAGAAGTTCAACGAAATCCTCTTCAACAGAAGTAGTGGACAAGTCAAGAGGCATGCATAGACTACTACTTAGACCTCTTCAACAGAAGTAGTGGACAAGTCAAGAGGCATGCGTAGACTAGTACTTAGAAATTGGACGAGCAATGTGTTGCTAAAAAATGTCATCCCAAAGCCTGAAAATTATATATTAATTATGGAATTTTTTTGAGTTAACATTTCCAACACAGTGAACCCAAGGCTTCATATATCAATTGGAATCCCATACCCTTAGCCGTTTTCGTTAACAACATGCACAATCGTATCTTAGTAAATGAATGTATTGAGATTTTTAGACACCACGCGTTCCACAAACCATACCAAACGATCTTCTTAATAAATTTTCATAACCTATCTAAGAAATATCCAACATTCAAATTTCTCAACATAAACAAGCCTTCATACAATTAGAAATAGTCTCTACATATCAAGATTTGGTACTGAGAGTCATTTATAATAGAAAAGATTCATTAAGTTTACTCATTTTAAATAGCAATAACAATAGAAATAAAAAAGATGAGTTGATGTTACTTGTAATGTTGACGAGGAGTTGCTAGAGACAAGGAAAAAGGTTAGAAACGTCACGCGAAGGTGTAGAATAGGGTTTCAGCAGAGAAAAGAAGTGGAAAACTCTCAAATATAATATAATATTATTAATAAATATAAGGTTTGAGCAGAGATTGAGAATGTCACGTTGAAAACTGAACTCACCAAGTTTGGGTTCGGACTCGGGCTTACTCAATGAGTAAATACTGATCTTTGTCTTTAAGACCATTAAATGGGACATTCAAACATTCTATTTAGTGGTGTCTGTTAGCAGAAATCTTCAAACAGTGGCCAATAAGCTACTATGGCGAGAGTAGAACAGAGGTTGAAATGCGGCACGAGAGTGAAACATTTGTGGATATGTGAGAATAGTTAGAGTTTAATTGAACTGAGAAAAGAATTGGGAAAGAAAGGGAATTTGTTTTTGGTAGAATAGTCACTTAGGAGTGGGAAAAAAAGAGAGAAAGAAAAAAGAGGAAAAAATTGATAAAAAAGTTTAGTATTTGGTGTAAAAGAGAAAAAATTGATAGAGTATATCTGTGACTTCAATTTTATAAAAATAGATGTCAAAACCCTAAAGATCATAACTTAATTTTCGAAACTATCTGTATTTATTGTAGTAGTGATACCTAATAAGATGCGTCAAAATATCCTTAATATGTTGTTATTATTAAAATTATTTTAATTAATTAATTGTTTCATTACAGAAAATTATGTTTTATGTATTTAACTGATAGATTGGTTGCATATTTGTTGACTAATTTTCTTTGGTTAAAAAAATATGCTAAACTTAATAGTTATGTTACATATAAATTTTTTAATTAATTTAATTTTTATTTATTTTACTAACAAAGCTAGTAGCAATGACATGTGAATAATAAATATCATGTTAACGTTTTTATTAAATTTGTTGATAAAATAGACTATATGTATTATAAATGTAACACGAATCATTAACTAAATAAAACATAAAATGAGGATCGTTTTTATGGTTGTTGTACATGAGTTCTATATGAACAACTAATTTTTTTATCCTTTCTTATTGTGAAAATCATAAGTTAAAAACATAGGAGAGATTATATACATGTATCATAAATAGTATTTTTGTGATCAATAATAACGTCAAGGAGATAAAATTAGGATCCATTTATTTGTTGAAGATAAGAAAAATTACAGGGAATTGTATAGAGAATATGGCGATTTGAAAAGGGGAGTAATGGAAGGGTACTCTCAGCATTCCTCGTACCAACGTTTTTGAAATTTAAAAAAAGGGAAGCTGAAAAAAGTATGTATTAATACTATATTAAACGCTAACTCAGTATTTTGTCCTTTTTTTTAATAACTATCATCTGTAGTGTATTTTTTTAAAATTTAAGGAGTAAGGACAAATGAGGAAGAGGATTAAGACTACTTTAATATGTGGGATAAAACTAGAACTCTATATTTAAAAAATAAATTAAATATCATCCAACTAATTGTCTTATAAAAATAGTTGTGATCATTAGGTTTATTCTTACAACAATGTCTCTGTGTAAAAAAAAAATTAATTCTCATTTTACTGCAATTCACCCAAAATTAATGAAATAAATTCACAGTAGAAAATTTTCAAATTTACAAGATTTAATGTTACAGTATCATTGCTAGTAAACACAGAATGAATTTGATTAATTTTATACTCTTAAGATAGCAAATTAGTTACCATCCTATTTATTATTGTTAAAGGACGATAAGTTGGTACACCAAGTTCAAGTAAATCATATATATTGTTAGATTTTTTTAATAAAGTATTGGAAGAGATGAATTTTGAGAAAATATTTGCATTATCTTAAATTTCATTTGTCTTTCATACCACATTAAAAAACAAAAAAAAACAAAAAACAATGAATGATTTTAATAATTCTTTTTAATAGATATTCTTCTCTTTAGTCATTTTGTGTTGTTGATTGAGGGTTGACTGATCCATATTTTTTTAGTCAAAATTATCCCCTCTGCTGGACTGCGAGATAACAATTTGGAGTTTAAATTTGGTTTTAATTCTTGTGCGAGCATCTCTGACGTACCAAGCATATATAAGAGAATAATACGCACATATATATAGTTTTCCCTTAAAAACTAACGCCATTAAAATAGAAATTTGGTTCTAACTTCTTATTAAAGGTAAGTTAATATATGTTTGTCACTAAGTATGGCAAAGACTTAAACCACAAAAGTATATTCTTTGTTATTGTTTGCAACATATTCTTTTATCCTTTTCAACAAAATATATTTGGTATAATTTAAACATGACATTTAAAATAGAAAAATATTAAATCTTATCATCAAATCACTAGATAAATTACAATATCTTTATGTCATTTTCAATAGACATAAAAATGAAGCATTTGATTAAAAGAAAATAATTTTTATCCCACATTGAAATATTCATTAATTCATGTGTTATCATATAATTATTATTTATCACATAATTATATTAATATAACTTATACCCAACTTCATATTTAATACAATATTATCAAATGGTCACTTATGCTTAACCTTGTTCTTAACCAAAAAAGGTAAAAGAAAACTATTGAAACACAAGGGGGTTAGAAAACTCCATGCATGGTGGGAGCTAACTTTAAGATAAGACCTAACCCTAATAGCTAGTGTTTTTTCCCCTTAGTAATAACAATTAGAAGGTTGTAGACACTTTAGATTTATTAGTTAATGTTGTGGTTTGGGATTGAAGTTTGATGATCTTAATCCAATGTCTATATGACTAAAGTATAGAGAAAAGAAATGTTGGAAGTTTGATGTTAAAGAGTTGAGATCCTCATGAGAGACGGGGGCATCGACTGAAGGTTCTTGTCCTAAATATATACAGAATGCATCCACACAAAAACAATGAATTTTGCATCTTATTTTATTTTATTTATATTTATGAGATTTGGGCTACATTGGTTATATATATATATATATATATATATATATTCTTCTTTTTTAGTAATCACTATATTAATTATATGATTTGTTGAAACAATCATCAAGCTTTGTGAGAAATATTTGGAAATTCATTCATTTCTTTATTGTTGAAAAAAAGTTTGGAGCAATTTTTTTAAGATAAAACAAAATACAATACAATACAAAATAAATAAAGGAATGGAGCGAGAAAAAATTTCATATTTTTTTTGGATAAAAAAAGTTGAGAACTTAAATAACCACAAAACCAAAATGTAATATACTTTTGCATAGATTTATAACTCCGCACAAATGACACTAAAAATGTTTTGATTACTAAGATAGATTTTGATTCAATTATTTTTAAAGTGTACAATGAAATCATATTATATAAAAAAATTATATGGTTATATAGAAATTTAATATCAATTGTGGATTATATTGGATATTTTTCTTAATTTGTCTAAAATTTTAATTTTAAAATTATGTCTTAAATTTTTCTTTCATCTCAAACTAAATATTATTTTATTTTATTTTGAAAATATAAGAAAAATATAAAAAAAATTAAATATTCATTTAAATAAATTTTTATAATAAAATTACTAATAGGTAATAATGAAAAATGTGAATTGCAAAGATTGATGAAGAGTACGAAGACAAAGATGAAGGAAAGAAAACAAGAAAGAAGAAGAACATTGTAGAAAAATGTTAGAGAAATAGTGAAAATTATGTATTCCTTATTGTATCATAATGTTCATATAGATGTACATATTTATAGTATTTGTGATACTTGATCAAGAAGCATATTCTTGTCAAAGATAATAATAATATTCCCTCAATGTTTGATTGTAACAAACTTTGTATAAAGCACTAACTTCTAACAAATTTTTATGCACTCATTGATTTTTCCATTCACTGAGATTCCTTCAACTTGTCTTGTTTGGGCGTGTGTTTCCATGACTAATCGTATCATGCTCGTGCATGCGTAACTAGTTGCTATGTGACCAAGTGCTTATATTTTTGTGCACGTGTAGCTATATGTTGTTACCATGTGTTGATGCCATCATACTAATGTCATACACTTATTTCTTCAAGAATTCTTCTTTTTCTTTTGTTCTTATTGCTCCCTTATGCTCATCTTCATGTGATGATGTATTTTTTTTATATCCCCTCCACAAACTCAATGGCAAGAAGAAGACTTGGTCTTAGTGCTATAAACTAAGCAATGGAGAGAGGTTTGGCAATGACACATACTTGTTATTATGAGGAAGGAATATGTTATACCAACAACCATTAAGATAAGATTTTTTGTTTAACAAAGTGCAAATAAAGTTCAACATGTGTTTGTTCAAGCATGACAAACTAAATTTGCAGCAAGAGATACAATGTTAAGGTTATCACACAAAATAGTTAGTGAGGAAGGGAGTGTGGTATTCAATTTTGTAAGAAGATATTGTATCCACATAAGTTCAGTTGTTGTATCAGTTAAGTCCATGTACCCAGCTTCAGTTGATGATCTAGAAACCATCCTTTGTTTCTTGCTAGACCACATGACATGATTAAGACCAAAGAAGATGATAATCCCTGAGGTGGATCATCTATCATCAGTAGCATATGCCCAATCTGTATCACAAAAATCATGAAGTTACAGATTGTTTGATTGTCTAAGCATTAAATCATAACTATAAGTGCCTTGGAAATATCTCAAAAATTTCTTTATAGCATGCCAAGAGTGTTGTAGAGGATTGCTCATGTATCGAATGATTTTGTTTATTAAGTAGGCTATCTTAGGTCGAGTAATAACAATGTATTGTAGGACACCAATAAGACTTCTATATATTATGGGATATTCAAATTGGTCACCAAAATAAGCTGATAATGTCATAGATGTAGAGATATAAGTGCAAGTAGACTTTGTATTTTCCATACCCGCTCGAGCAAGTAGTTGTTTAATGTGATAGTAATCCCAAGTATTTCAAGGCAAATTTACTATTGAATGTAGAAATAAGAGTTTGAACCTGAAGATCATCATTTCCAATTATGACTATATCATCAACATAGATAAGAAGATAAACCACAATTTGAGAAGTGTTCTGAAAGAAAAGAGACATGTCTACCTTGGACGTTTTGAATCCTATTTGAACAATAGTTATGGTAAATGTTTCAAACCAAACTCTTGGAACTTGTTTAAGGCCATATATGGCTTTATATAGCTTACAAACATAGTTTAGGTATTGAGGATCTTCAAATCCCTTAGATTGAGACATGTAGACTTATTCTTGTAATGCACCATTGAGGAATGCATAATTGATATCTAATTGATGTAATTTCCATTTTTTGAACAGTGAAAATATGATAAGAATATGAATTGTCACTTGTTTGATTACTAGGCTAAAGATTTCTAAAAAATAAAGCCATGGAATTGATCATATCTTTTTTCAACCACACGGGTTTCCTTTTATCTAATGAACCATATGATATTGTCTTTACTTGAAAAAATCATTTGCTACTAATGATGATTCTATCTTTTGGTGGCATTAAGGACCAAGTGTTACTGTTGATTATGGCATCAAACTCATCCTATATGGAGAGTTTCCATTAAGGATACTACAATTCTTGTTTCACAGATATGGGTTCTTTGAGATTGAACTCAATTAGAATGGTTACATAGGATTTTGGTTTAAACTTTTTTGATTTAGATCTAATGACCATAGAGTGAATATTTGTGTTATGAGGAGGTAATAAGGAAAGATAGAGAAGAACGTGTATAGTACCAAAGGAAACAACATTGTCTAATGAAGGTGACTAGTTTATCGAATGAATACTTATGTTGTAACATTGATTGGAGTGTGATGTGGAAATAGAATTGTTCGTGTTAGTAGTATTGGGTAAAGACAAATGTGATGATGATTGATTAGGAGAAGAAACTGACAAGGTGTTTTCTGGTATGGCTATACTTTTTTGGATTTTCTAATGCTATGTGATATGGATTGATGATATGTTCAAAAATATTTGAAACATATGGTATGCTAGGGAATGATTTTTTTATAGATGATAAGTAAGGCTATGTGTGTTGCAGTTTTCGTTGAAGCATCAGATTGGATTGGCCTTTTCGAAAAAGGGAACCTTATTTCATGAAAAAATACATTACGATTGATATAGAGTCTGTCATTTGAAGCAAGGCATTTGTAGCCTTTGTGTCATGGGTTGTATCATGTGAATGTATACGGTAAAGCACGAGGTTCTAATTTGTTGTTATTAAATAGTCTAATGCAAGGATAATAAAGACACCCAAAGACTTCAGGTAAACTATAATCTAAAATTTTGCCAAATAACATTTCAAAAGAAGATTTATTGGACAAGTGTGGGTTGGGTAATTGATTTATCAAAAAGGTACTTGAGTAGAATGTCTCATCTCAGTATTCAATGGGCAGAAAACCATGAGTGGGCATTGAAAGTTCTAGGTTTGTTATATGTTTATGTTTTCTTTTGCCATTCCATTTTGTTCAAGGGAATGAGGACAAAAGGTTTAATAAATTATTCTAGATTGAATAAGAATGGAGTTAAAGCTATAAAATTTACCACCCCAATCACTTTGATTTTTTTTATGACCCAAATGCAATTCAACCTCATTTTTAAATTGAATGAATACTTGGCACATATCTAATTTTGACTTTAGGAAATAAACCCATGTATATTTGAATTCATTAAGAAAGTGAAAATAATAAGAATATACATTTATTGAGTGCTTAGGAGCAACCCATACATCATAGTAAATAGTATATAAAGAAAAATAAGAGTAAGAGTTCCTAGGTATAAAAAAGAGTTTGATTTTTGTTTATTTCACATGCATTGCAGAATAACTCAGTAGAAACAGTTTGTAGAATAGATAGATTACACTATGTTAAGATCTATTTTACAACTAAAAATGAGACATGAGTCAACATTTGATGCCAAAGTAGTAGATATGTATTGAATTTATTGAAAACTATAATAAAAGCTTCAGGAGAGCAATCATTATGGTGATTAGACTTTAAAGAAGACGATGGCATAATAAGATAAAACACATAAAGACCATTATGTAAATTGCTTTGAATGAGTCTTCCACCTGGTCCTTGACATAACAAAAGGTAGGATAGAATTCAAAAAATCCATTATTACCTTTTGTAAATTGTGAGACACTAAGTAAGTTTTTGGCTAAAGAGAGTATATGAAGAATATTTTTTAGAAATAATAGTTTATGTGGATATTGTGAAAAGATAAAATGATTAACATCAATGTTAGAGATGTTAAAAGTCTTACCATTGCCAATCATGAGTCTTTCGTTGCTAACATAAGCTTAAGGTTTGAGTATATTTTGACTCTCTGAAGTGACATGATGACTTGCACCAGAGTCAGGAAACGACTATGTTTCAGAGACAACTTGATGAGATAATAGTACAGCTAGTGAGAAATGTTATTGATCATGTGAACATAGATAAAGCTAAGGGTGAACAAGTTGTGGGTATAGTGATGGTGTATAGAAGTTACTATAAGTAAATGGTGGTATGAAATTAGAACTTGGACATTGATTAGCTATGGCAAGCAATGCTTGTCAAGGATATTATTGAGGAGGGTTAGATTGATTGTTAAAGTTAAAATATGAATATAGAGAAGAAACATAGTTTTTATCAAATCGAAACTAACAAGTAGAAATCATATGGCCAATTTTTCCACACAGTTGACGTTGTATCCTTCCTCTACTATGACCATAAGATGGTTCTCTACCTCATAATTATGGGTAAAAGTTTAGTGGTCCATTATAAGTAGGTTGAGTAGAATATTATTGATTTCTAGGATGATTAACAAATTGAAGAATGTTGTTATTGTTGGGTGCCCTTTGATTAATGAGATTTTGGTTGGTGATGCTTTTCATAGATAAATTGACAGATAACAATAGTGAGATTTAAGCTAATTGTCATCTTTCCAACATTGACTCACGTGTTAAAAACAAAGCTTTGGCATCTAAACCTTCCAAAACTGTCATTAGTTTCTCATCCTTTGATAGTACATCACCAGCTTAGGATAATTAATCAGATAACATTTTGATTTTAAGCATGTATTCAAAAATACTAAGGCCTTATTTTTTCAAATTTTGAAGTTCCTCTTTCACTTGAATTACCATTGCTCCTTACTTGTATGCATAAACTTTTTCCAACTTTAACCAAGTATCTCAAGAGGTGTCAAAATTTGAGCTTTTCTTGAGCATTTCATCATTAATTGATGACATTAACCAACAACCAAGAATGTCATCTTGGCATTTCCAATTTTTGTAGATGTGGTTTAAGGAACCATCAAGTAGAAACTTATTGAAGAGTTCAAGGATAATATGATACTTATGTTCTAAGTTACGCAATATTTTCAAAATCTAGTGCTTTCATATTGTGTAATTTTTCTCATCTATTGTAATTGCAACAAAGATATCGTGAAAAGTAAAGATGGATTTATCAATTATGTTTTGAGTTTTATTAATCACCTAAGATTCCTGTGGATTTTGCAATTCAATCCTAGGAGATTTGCCATTGGTGAATGAGGAAAAAAGTTAAAGCTCACTAAGCTTTGCATGCTCTGATACCATGAGAAATGTGAATTGTAGAGAATGATGAAGGAAGGAAAAAAATCAAGAAGAAAGACATTGTAGAAAAATGATAGAAAATTATTGAAAATTATGTAACCCTCGTTATATCATAATGTTTGTAGAGATATACATATTTATTATATTTGAGAATCAGAAAACATATTCTTGTAAAAGATGATAATAATAATAATAATAATAATAATAATTTTTCCTCAATGATTGATTGTAACAAACTTTGTATGGAGCATTAACTTCTAACAAACTCTTATGCATATTGATTTTTCCATTCATTGAGATTCCTTCTAATTGTCTTGCTTGTAGGTGTGTTGTTATGTGCTACATGGCCATGTGTTGATCATCTCATGCTCGTACATGTGTAGCTAGTTAGTACGTGGCCAAGTGCTTATCATTTCGTGTGTGTATAGCATGTGTTGTTGTCATATGGTAATGCCATCCATACTAATGTCATGTACTGTTTTCTTTGAGTATTCTTATTTTTTTCTTATGTTCTTATTGTTCCCTTACGTTCATTCTTTATGTGATTATGTATTTCATTTGACAAAGAAAATTACATCAAATCAAATCAATATTATTTTAAATTTAAATTATTTTATTAAAATATTTATAATCATTTTTATCTGATTATATTATATAAATTGTAATTAAATATAAAACTCTTATAAATTAAAATTGATAAAAAAAAATATGCCGTCAACTTAATTTTTCCAATCAAAATTGCATTTTATTCCTCCTTTTTAATTATAGCTTTTTTCCCATTTTAGTCTAATTAATGGAAGAATCAAAACTAAGTGATCGGAGTAAAATATTGAAGCATGGATTGGAATCAGATTCCGTCAACACAACTACAACGGAAGGGGAAAAAAATAAAAGAAGAAGTAGTAGTCAATCACACCACTCATAAATCGTAATGGTGTACAAAACAAACCATTATAACGTTAGGAATTTAGAGGAAAGCTTCAACGAGTTGGAATCATATTCGTGTTATCCTATTTTATTTATATTAAAATCAACATATAAAAATTTTACTTACACGATTTATTCAATTAAGAATTTTAATGATTTTATAAAATTTTAAAATTTAAGTATATTCAATTATGATTTTTAAAGATTATCTAAAAGTTTAAATTTATTCAATTAAAATTTGAAAAACAATCTTTAAAAATCTATTAAATTTTATTATATTCAAAATATTAGTGTTATTCTAAAAAAAATTAAAAATTGACAAATATTTATGATTTTTGATGAATGTTTTTAGTTAAATCTATACATAAAATAAGCTCTACCCGTTCTTCTCGTTACTCCACATATTTTCAGGAATTTCTAAAGATTTTTATTTTTATCTTTTCTCTCTGCATTCCTTTTATTTCTATTATTTATTGAATTATACTCAATATAAAATTCACTAAAATTTAAAATTTAAGAAATAAAAAACTACTACAATGTGAAAGACTATTAAAATCTATAAAAAGTTCTTACAAATTCGAAAAAATCTTTCTTTAAAACTTATCAAAATTATAATTAAATACACACTTCTTAATTTATTTTTATAATGCATATTTCTTATATAATAAGAACTTTAAAGTATAAAAATTATGAATCAACTTTATCTAAACTTTTTTCGAGAAGTCACAAAAAATAATACTGTATGATCCAAAAACTTATTACATAAATAATAACGAAGTTTAATTAAATAATATTAAATATGGAATGGTTGTAAATGATGTAATGTTGTAAAAGATTTTCACCCTTAGATGCTTACGAGTGAAGTATCTCAAAACTGTCAATCTTTAATATCAACATCAATATGGACACAACTTCAACTAAAAAAAGGGTCAATAGCCATAACTGGTGGAATACGAAATGTTTAGGAGTGATTCTATCCAGATTGAGAGCATATACCACTCATTAAGGTTATGTAAACAATTAACCTGCTAAGAGGAACCTAGGTAAGTTAGAAGGAAAAAATATATATATATATATTGAATTTCGATAGTTTTTCCGTTGTCTCAACCGACAATTAACAATATTATCTTAATTGATTGAATTGAAAAGACTTAACAGCCAAATTAAATAAAAAAGCAAATGAAAGGACTCATTTAGTTGGGGATCAGGAAGCAGTTTTTTTTTTTTTTTTTAATATGGATAAATATAGATATAAACTATATTTATATATAAAATAAAAATAGGGATAGACTTACCATTACAGTAGCCTTTTTTCAGACACAGAATTTATAGTCTTCTCCTACCCACGACACCAAATATTAAACATATTACTTTATAAAATAAAAATGAAACATTTTATTTTACTTATCTCTATGTTGTATTTAATATTTTTTTTACTAATTTTATATCATATATTTACTTTTAATTTTTTATATGTAATAAAAAATTTAACAATTTTTTAAAAAAAAATTAAAAAAATAAATTTAACACATGAATAATATTGCCTCAAATTTAGTAATAAGATTGGAACAACTTTATATCAAATTTGATGTTTTAATGTTGGAAATGCCCTTATAAGCCAGCCCGAAATAGGTCGCCCCACATGCCTCCGAAGGACGCACCAAAAAATCATCTTTCAAGTCCCAGTCCCAGTCCCATTTCCCTTCTCATATTAATTTTGAAGTAAAATAATTGGGGAATCTAAGCCTAGCAAGTGACTTACCTGAGCAAACTTGCTTTATTCGATCAGAAACACCTGCTGCTGGCTGGCTGCTAACGAACAACCGAAATAAATAATTCTACGTTTAACAAATAAAAGGAACTAATATTTCTACCCTAAAATTTGTTCTTACATAAAATAGTATAACTATGACAACGACAATCTAGCCATCACTTAATAAAGTATCCATACCCGTTATTATGAAACAGCTAATCAAAAGAAAAGGCTAATGTGAAAGTAATCACTCGGATGAGGTATACTATTCATCTGCCTGACTTTTTCAAAAATATCAAGGACATAATTCTTCGGTTCATAATCATCAAGTCTAACAAATTTTCAGATTCAATTTGTCCACACAACTCAAGGTCCGGGAAATTAAACAGGACTGTTAATTAGGAGAGATGGATAGCTCAACTTGCATTAAAAATTCAATATTTTGAGGTTGTTAAAGAAACATATCACAAACCAAAGCATAATCGTGGTTATGTTGAAATCTTTGAACTGCACGAGACTCTTAACGAAATCATAAAAGACAATAGACCAAAGTACAATCATGTTGCATACAAAATCTACTTGGAAGATAAGATTTAAGACCTGCAGCTCATATCAAAGATAGAAATAAGTACAAACCATATCAAAATGAACAGTGAACTGTTGGCTAGGTAATGAGCCTTCTTCATATGTCTGAAGTCAACCATATAACTTCAGACACCAGATCCCACCTATCAATCTGTAAAGTCAAACCAGAAGCTTAATATGGCAAACATTTGGCAAGTCCAGAGCTGCAGTGAATGGAGATTCACGATATGTTAAGCTGCCTTTGCGCTCTACAACTACCAAGGTTTCACCTGTGCTGTACTATCATAATAAACAAACTTCAATTTCTGTTCTCTTCGAACCGTGTGACTGTTAGGCTCAAACCTTGCCATATCAAGGCACAGGATCCGATCCTTGACTTTTCCTTGGGTCACCTTGAAAAGTTGAACCTAAAATTTCGTCTTCCAAGAGGTTAAGTGGTTCTCTTATGACTTCAGGTTCTCTTTTATCTACCTCATGTGATTTGAATCACCTGATCTAACCAAAGATTGAATGACCAATAGTAAAAGTTCTCTCAGAAAATGCACTTGGTCTAAAATATAAGATAATGTCACCTTATTGTTTCTCAAATTATACACATACACTAAGACCATCCATTATAGAGTAAAAACGATAGTCATTATCCAGTAAGAGCAAAATCAATAGTTCCTTAGATTTCATGTCATACCAGCTTGGACAATTGCTATTGTTTCTTAGAGTTATTGTTGCTTGAAGATTCGAATTTGATTACCACATTTTCTAATTTGAGAAACAAAAAACTTCAATCATGCACTTCAAAGAATCAAAGCCACCAAATACTTGCACAACTATGCAGTCATATAAACAATACTGTGATGTACAGAAGTTCATAACAGACCAAAATCGTAATCTAAAGTTTTCATAAACTCACACAGTTTTTAGAGCACCTCATACTTCTACATCTAAGAGCCCAAAAATACCATCCAGACTCCCACGAATTTCACGTAATTCTGCACAGAAAAGAAGCAAGTCTTGCAGAAAAAAAATGACTGAATTATTATTGCCAAAATCTCAACTCGGTTTGTTTTCCCAAAAAAAATCTTAAAAAAACAACAAAAATAACATTCTTAAAACTTATAACTACAAAAATAAAACCCTTAAAACTTAATAATTACAAAAATAAAACCTTTAAAACTTATAACCATATAAATAACACTCCTTACATACATCTCATACATTTTCATTATAAAAAAAAAATCTGACAATTCATTTCATTTTAAATGTTGTTTAAATTAAACTATAATCATTTAAACTCATTTAATATTATTGAGATATTATTTTCGTTAAACAAAAGTTTTAAAGATTTATTTTTTATAATTTCTCAAAAATTATTCATTAGACTCCTAACTTACATGTATTTGCATTATAAACATAAGATTATTTCTTGTTGTGAGACAATATAGATGGTTGGAAATGTTCTCTTTTTAAATCCATTTCGGAAAACGGAAGATGTAATGACATCAAAAGCGGAAAGAAAGAAATATATATATGTATATATATATATATATAAAAAGGACATATAAATATGCATGTGGCGACTGGTGAATGCTAAGCCTACAAAACAAAAACATAATTTAGAATTGAATGTATTCTAAATATAGAATTCAAACTTTATTTTAACAATGGTGTTACAATTGATGCACCAACTTTATATAATGTTGCACTTCCACAAACCATACACCCTTGGAATGGTTCGTGATGTCACGGTCACTTACTTAAAAGCAATTTAAAGAGGAACATGCTTATCCGCAAGAATAATAAATAATTAAAATTAAAATTAAAAAACAGAAAAGAACACAAGTTTGACTAGTTCTATAATTCAATCAATTTTTTAATTAACAAAATAAAACTTTAAAAACAATCATAATCTTAAACACGTTAATCCCCTAGCAGACCAGAGCTAGGACGTTGTTTATAGCTAAACCCATCAAAGAAAATTCGAACATCAACCATGCGACATTTAACACTCAAATCCATTCGTTCTATTAAACACCTACAAAATCCGAAACAAAGTTTTTCCAAATCTTTACAAGGGAAAATTGCTACCGAAAGATAAGATTTGATAGATCAAAGTTGCAAAATTTTATACAGAATCAATCGGAGAGACTAACCGACAGCTTAAAATCAGAAGTCCATATCTCTCGATTAATTTTTTTCTGCTCAACGACAAACGAATTGAACATGTAAATAGGATATAAAATAAGCTATCCCATTTAATATCATTAATGAAATCATAAAATAATATTATCATTTTATTTAAATATTACTTCGTATTTAAATTTTATAATTTTAAACATATATTAGTATTATTTTCTTTATATATCATATCATATTTTATATTATATTCTTACTTATCTCCGTTAAAACAATTATTTTTCTAATAATAATTAACTGAGAGTATATAGATCTAACTAATTATATGTTTGCTATATCATAGAAACGTACATATCAGCACCACTATAAAAATATGACATGTACAACCTGAGATCTGATTCTGAACTCTAACAAAAGGAGGAAGAAAAAACTTGGATGTGTGCAACCAAACAGTACTTTCACCGCGGTATCCGATTCAGTTGATGCAAGGCGGGATCCGCTTCCATCACAAACCAACACCAGACGGCCATTAAATAAATCGAATGCCAGTCCAAAAGCGGAAGGTCAGAAGCAGTTCCCGACCTGCACCAAGCGAATTAGAGACCGCCGGTAACTCAATCAACACCATACCATAGAGACAGAAGAAAGAAATAGTTTTCTGAAGTGGTTTTAACTTTTAAGAGCGAAGAGAAAGAGAGACAGAGAGGCATTTACTTTTCTTAACCCTACAATGCGAATATAGGAGCGAGTATTGATCGGGGCGGGATGAGGTCTATTTATGGCAGTGATGGATCAAGCAGATGATGCCACGTGGTAATACCACCGACACTGTTAGGCGAGAGATTAGAATTACCGGAGGATTTTTTTTCCTTTTTCCTTTTCCATTTTCCGCATTTCTTTTTTTTTTTTTTTTTGGGGGTAAATTTTTCCATTTTCTGCCTAGAAAAGGCGGTCTGAGACTTGGATTATCTCTTGTAGATGGATGGAAACTTTTCATACTATCTAGTATCTAGTAAGGTACGATATTGGTTATCGATTTGAAAACGTAGAACGGTGTGGGAGAAAATTTGATTGATCTTCAAGGAATCAATACTTTTTGAGAAATTAAAAAAAATTAACTTATATCATTATATGGATTATATTGTATAAAACAATGTGCTGAATGTAATCAGTATTTAATTTGATATAATTTAAAATTAAATTATATATTAATTTTTTTAATATTAAAAATATATACTATAGATATAAAGATATTATTTTATAATTATAAATTTTAAAATATTATTTTTATTTTTTTTAAATAATTAATCTACTAATTAACTGTAAATAAAACTCATTTTATTCCGTCTTAAATTATAAGTTAGAATAACACTTATTATCAGTTAATCTCTAAAATAATTTGTTTGATCCCTTATTTTTTACTTTCATCTTTCAAATTATGTTTAACTAGAAATTTAATTCATTATTACACTTTGAAATAAATTAAATAATATTTTTTAATTAATTAATTTTTAATAAAATTGATAAGCAATTCATCTGTTTTTAAGGAATATTTTTGTTTACTCACATTATTTTACAATCTTTTATTTAAAAAAATCATATTTTCTTATAAAAAAAAGCAACATTATTTACCCATATATACACAATATTAAAAAAAACTTGAATAAAATATTAATTTTATAATTTCTCATTTTTTTAAAAATAAATGTATAAAGATTCGTGAAGAAAATAACCTGCATATATTGACGCAGAACAACTTTAAAAAAGGTGATAACTTAAAAGAGTAAATAAATGTTAGAAATATGGGTGAATTGAAATAGCCATTTAAAGTGAGTAAAAACTAATTACTTAAAAGATAGTAAAAATGTTAGAGATTTTATGGAATTTCAAATATTATAAGTAACTATTCTAATTTTAGTGGATATTAAACGAGAGAGAAGTGTATAACTCTATCACCATAAATGAGTTTGGGAACAGACGGAAGCTGTTATTAACGTAATAGTAACTTTCTTATATTAATTTTGTATACATTTCAATAATAATCATCAATTATAAATCGATATTAGTTTCTTCATAGTTTAACTAAGTTTTTTATTTTTAATATTTATTTAAAAATATATTTAATTTTAAAAAAATTAAATATTAATTTAATTTTAAAAAAATTAAATATTAATTTAATTCTTATTTTATTATATTATTTAAAATATTAACATTAATTTTTATTTTTTAACTATTTAATACATATTTTTAAGTAAAATAAAAATAAATAAAATTTAATCTAATTATACAAAGTATTACGTGTTTTATTATTAAAATTATATTTCTGCTATCTACTTATGTGTATATAAAATAATAATATTAATATATATTCGATTTCGATTAACCACGATTTCAATATTGAAATAATTATTATCGTTACACGTATTATCAATTACAGTTATATTTTAAGAAAACTGTTAGGTTTTTACGAATAACCACGGTTTCAGTTATTCATAATTAAAATATTCATCGATATCTATCACATTATGAAATCAATGTCATTTAGTCTCTTAAATTTTAAAAGATAAATAATAATATTTTAATAATTTTACTATTAAAATTATATTTTTTTACGGTTAAGTAATTAAAATATGATAAAAAAATAACTATTAATAAGAAAAAACTAAAATTTAGTATGAAATTATTTAAAAAAATCAACAATAATAAGTATTATAACTTTAAAATTATTTAAATAGATATTTTTATTTTTAAAAAAATAAAAAAATGAAATATTGACAATAATCAAATATCAAAAATGACTACTTTGTAAAAACATTAAATAAATGTTATTTTATTATTGTTAAATGAACAATTTTAATCGTATTTTAATCATTTGATAAAAAATAATAATTTATTAATAAAAATCATTAAAATAATTTATTTATTCTTAATTAACTTATTTTCTTAAAATTTAGAGATTAAAAATTATATTTTTGAATATAAAAACTATATACATATTAAAATTTAATATAAGGGACTTGAATGATATTTTTCTCTTTAAAATAATAAATTTGTAATTGTATTTTAATCACTTAATAAAAAAATCATTAAAATAATTTTTTTATACTTATTTTTTTACAAATAAAAAATAAAAAAATATAATTTTGAGTATAAAAAATTAAATACATATTAAAATTTAATATAAATGACTTTATAAGTGCTAAGTAATATGCTAATTATTAATAAAAGTAAAGTTAAGATACAAGATAATAAAATAATTTCATGAAATTATTTATTAATTGAGATTTGTAATATATGTATATATAATTTGATTAAAAGTGATTTATTGCCATAAAATTACATAAAAGCATTTAGATTGATAATCCAATATTTAGTTTAAAAGAGAAACATGTATATATATTATTATTTTAAAAATAAAAATAATTATTTTTCTTACAATTACAATATTATTTTCAAAACATTTGAAGCCACTGATAATAGAGATTTTTATTAGAAAGTATCTAAACCAATATAAGCAAATAAAGCACTGTATATATTTATTAATAATATCATTTCAAATTTCAAATTGAAAAATATAAATTTTTGGAAACAAATAAGCGTTCCAATGGGTCATGTTGAAATTTGGCATTTCACTACTGTCAATGCACGTGCTCTCACGCTGAGAATGCAACGTGTTTTTGGAAGGACAAAGAAAGTCACAAAATGTGTGTGAATTGGAACGGATCTGCAGTAGATATTAATCTGATTTTAAGCAATATCACGTGCAGACAAGTTATCTTGGACACCGGAAGTTGTAGCAGCATTTCAATTACATATAAGTTTTATTATTAATTACAAATTAACTTTTTTTTAAATATTGTGTGTATTAAAATAAATTTACATCTATCATTTAAAAAGTTATTAAAGTAAAAATAAAAATATAATTAAAAATATTGATAGCATATGAAAATTAAGCCTTTTCCATGTTTTCTTTTATCAAATATAACTTTAATTATATCACTATATTGTTAATGCATTTGTTATATTTTTCATATCTATGTATTAAGCTATAGTTTGCTGACTAAAATTACTTTTAATTTCCCACTACCACTTAAGGTTTGAATAACAATTTTCAACATCTACGTTTTAATTGAAACGACAACATTATTGGGAAAAATATAGTTTGAATTAAACAAGGTTTCCTTAAAAATGTAATTTTCTGCCTACAATTAATTAGTGAATGTTTGGGGAAAAAAAATCTCAAGTCAAACACTACAATAAGGTTTTAAAAAAATTCTAATATTAATATTCAACTTATAGCTTTTGAAGATTTGATTTGTTAATGAATTAATATAACTTAGCATATTTTTTTATTATTATCAAAACAATATAAATTAATACGGATTCAATCAAACAATCTATGATGTGATCTAACTCAAGAAAATATTTCGTTAACCATTAATAAGATCTTCTTAAGTCTATCTTAATCTTCCATTATTTAAAAAATATTTATTTTGATAACCAAACAATACATGAATATAGATTGTTGTAAATTAAAATTTTCCCATTTGAGAATAGTATTAACAATTTTACATACAATGTCACATATACTATTAATTTTAAAAGGAATGAGATAAGACTTCGTAGATGTCTTGGAAACTTTGATTGAAGAGAGACCAAACTTGCATAAAAGATACTTGACATATTTTTGTTAAGTAAGTACAAAAAATTCTGGATTTTTGTTATTTTAATATCCAACTTAATCGAGGACCTTCAAAGCAAACTTTTTAGGAAGACTCTTCCAAATAAGCACTATTGTTACTAGTGGTCAAGATATTATCAACATAATAGTTGTAAAGACATAATGTTTACTAAACATATTAGCATTCAGATTTAAAGTTAAAGAACTCAAGTAAAGATAAGTCTAACTTTTGTTATCAAGACTTAGGAGCTTGCTTGAGCTCGTAGAGAACCTTATTAAGTTTATATACAAAACATGGTTTGAAAGCATCCTCAAACCTAGGATGTTAAAGCATATAAATAGTTTCTGTAAGGTCATTATTGAGAAAAACATCATTAACATCTAATTACTTAATTGATCAACTTTTAGAAAGTTAAAGCAAACACAAGATGTATAATTTGAGATTTAACAAAGGAGAAAATGTTTTCTTGTAATCAATCACTTCTACTTGATTTAATCCTTTTTTAACCAATTTGGTTTTATATTTTTTCAAAATACCATCTTCTTTCAATATAACCCTAAAAAATCATTTACAACCAATAGATTTTATACCATCAGGGCACTTAACCAACTCGTCAATGATAAAGTTAGGTTTAGACAAGGGTGTGACTTACAAAACACTAGAAAAGAAGTTGAAAAATTGATAACAAATGCAACAAGTTTTAGACTTAAAAATATTAGCTTTAGACCTTATTGTTATGGGATGATAGCTTTGAACATAAGACTTTTCTTGAATCAATTAAGCTTTAAGACCATATAAAATAATGAGATATAATTGTGAAAAATGCAATCTATTTATAAAAGCAAGTAATGCTATTAGTTAGTAGCTATAACTATCTAATAGTCTACTCATACAAACTACTATTAAACCTACTTAAATTAAAGGCTAAGATTAAAGCGTCTTAAAGCTAATCCAATGATGCATAGCAATCCAATTTTTACTCCCATAACTATGATAAAAAGGTTTCAATTAAAGACAAAAAAATATTATTTTTTAAAATATTTAGTTTAAAATATTATTTTTTAATATCAAATGATTAAAATGTTATTATTTTAACAACCATAAATTGATAGGTAATAAAATAAATTTTCAATAAATATTAGGTTTTAATGTTTGCTGATTGTCACAATTAATTTTTATTTTTTTGAAAAATAAAAATAACTTATTTAAATATTTTTTGTTAGAATATTATAAATTTTGATCTTTTTCTTTAACAATTTCATATAAAGTTTAACTTTAAATTATGTTAATGAGTTGTGATTTATAGTGTTTTAATTCCTTGTTAGAAAAATATAATATTTTAATAAAAAAATCATTAAAATAATATTATTATTTTTAATCGATCATTTTTCTCAAATTTAGGTAATTAAAAAGACTTTTATAATATACAACATTAAATGATATCAATTTTTAAATACAAAAGACTTTATTACCATCTACCTTATTTTAAAAGGTATTTCAATATTTTAGCAAAATAAAATTGAAAAAATTATGTAAGAAACACATTAATATATAGAAAACTTAAGATGTGAGTTATTTTAATTATTTATCTAACGTCACATTATTAGAGATATTTTTCAAACATTTACAACATTTATAAATAAAAATAAACTTCATTTGCATCAATGATTTTTTCCCACGTTGGAATTTAGACTTCGAACCTTTTGTCAATGTCATAACCGTCTTACCAACTTAACTATGAAGGCCTGTGCAAATATTTAATTACATTATCTATTTTTTTAATTTAAATAATAAGCATCCATTTTTTTTTTATGTAGGATGTGAGAATGGCGGACCCTTAATTTTTTTTTTTTTTTTTTTTTAGGAACTAGCTACTTCTTAGATCTCTATAGTTGAATAGACGATACAAACTTATGTTTTTTCAGCATAAATGGAAAATTCATAATAAACGAAGTACTTTACGTTTTTGTTTTTAAAAAATTAAAACCTAAAATTTCAAAATTGTTAGATTTTTAATGCTTTTTCTATTAAAAAACTTACAGTGTAGTTTTTTTTACACTATTCAAAATAGACTTAACAAAATATTCAACAGGTTGAATGATCAATTTATTATTTTTTAAATAAATATGCATTTTATTTAAAATAATCGTTATAATAACAAACCATTATTATTAAAGAGTATTTCTATTAAATTTTCTTTTAATCCTAAGAAATAGTTTGTTAGAATTTAAAAATAGGAAAAATATATATATATATATACGGAAAGCGCTTGTTTATCCAATCGAAAATTCTGTAATACATTTTTTTTATGGGAAATGAATATTCATATTTCATTGAAACATATAATCCAATCCAATACAATATGTGCGGTTCATTCAATATCAAGACAACGTAAATATCTAAACAATGTATAAAAGTTCATAAAACTCCCGGCATGCAGCAACAGATCAGGAAGGAAAACATTTAATAATTATTTTCAATTTCAAGTTTTTTTGAAAAAAAAATAAAAATTATTTGACAATCAATTGCTAGTTTCAATTTTAAAAAGTGAAAATTAAAAATTAAATATGCTTGTTTGATAAATAAATCATAATTTTTAATTTAATATTTTTAAGTTATAAAATTTAATTTCAAATTATTTTTAGTAAATTTTCATTATATTTTGACTATGTAATGATTTTGAGTAAGATTGAGTTATTAATTTTTAGTGTCAAGAAATTAAAAAAAAAATTCAATTTCAAAATTAATATTTATTTTAATTTTAAAATTTACTTAAATTCCAGTTCTGAGATTGAAAACTTATAAAATATATTGAAACGAGTTATCAAATATAATTAATTTTAAAGTTTTTAAAATTTAAAATACAAAATTATGAATTATGAATTGAAATAGTTATAAAACCATCCATTAATAAAATAAAAATTTCACTGAAAGATTCTAGAACTTTCCATATTTGCTCACTTAGATCCTTTATTTTTCAGAATGGCTCGTGTGGCATGTACCATAAAGATTTTTGTAAAAATAATAAATCTAAAACTCTTAAAATTTATATTAACAATTAATTGAAACAAATAATTATTAAAAATAAATGTTATAATAATAATGATATTTTTTATAATTATGAATTTTTTATTGTAATTTGAGATAATTTTTCAAAAAAATAAATAAATAGCTGTCAATAATCTTGTAGAAAGTTGGAACCTCCGTATCTAGCTTAAAGACCTTATCAATATCTGAAAGAAAAACTCATAAAACTGTAAACAAACTGAAAATCACCCATCAAAAGTTTGACAAAAATTCCCCATGAAGTAAGACAACAAGAAGATAAGGTTATATATCCATCCATCCTATCATCTACATAAAATATAGTAGAAATATTATTGCTGATATTTTTCTTGAATCTTGAATGGCTATGTGGACTTTTTGTAGCCCTATCTTGAAAAAATTTGTTTTAATTTTCTCATCTCCTTCCCAATTTTATCCCTTGATTTTTATTTGTAATATTTATCACTATTTTAAAAACCCTTTTAACTTGTTCATCTTGAACATAATATTCATGGATGTTTTAATAAATGATATTTAGAAGATGACGATGGTGATGATACAAATGACTAAAGATGGAACCTCTTGTTAGGTGAAATTAAAGTCAAATTTCTTTAATACTCACCATGACTATATGACTAAGGTATGCATCTTCGTTTTTCATAATAAGTGATGTCAAATTCGATAAACATAATGAAAATATAATATTTATTATGAATAAAAGGTTTAATATGAAAGATTTTTTAAATCTTTCAAAGAGTTTCAATATATATTATTGTTTCATGTTTTTGAAAGAATATTATATGACTGATATTTAGTTTTGACTTCTCAATTAAAATTTTGTTATATTTAAAAATCTAGAATTTTAATTTTTATTGTATCTATTTTCATATGATTGAATAAAAAAAATTCATATTTTTATATTAAAATAATGAAAAAATATGTATATACCTTATATTTAGATTTTTCAAATTTCTTCAATGGAGCATATATTTGTAGGGATTCTTTGATCAGAGATAATGATAAAGGCAATTAAATAATAAATAGGAGTAAAGATTGGATCCCGACATAAGATTAACCAAGAACTAAGATCACATGGACATCCCATTGCTAAAAAGTTTTTATCTATTTATTATTATTTAAGAAAAAACACATATGCTTTTAAAAAAAACAAAGTATTTAGTAATATTAACACTTGGAAAATCCCTCAAATATAACCCAATCAAAATTCACCACTAATTATATATGTTATTTTTTATTTGAAAATAATTTTTTTATAATAAAATTATTTAAACTAAATATTTAAATCTATTAATATAAAACTATCTTATTATTTTGATATTTATTAATAATGATGATTTTAAATTTTTACTCACAATTATATATTTATTATAACATTTATCATAGATTTAATTTAATTATTTTTTTTATCTTACTATTAAAATAAAATTAAGAAAAAAAGTCTCAAAATATTATATAAATTACCGTTCCCGATTTGAGATTCACGTTATATTTCCTCAAAAAAATTTCTACAAAAATATAAAATAAATTTTTTAAATATTATTTTATTAACTTTTTTTTTTTAAGTTTATTTGAATTTGAGACAAAGAAAGATTCCCTACCCTACCTTGCTTACAAACCTGCTTACATTCAACGTAAAGTTAAAAATATCATGTACCGGACATAAACGGTAAAAAGTCAAAAGAAATCACTAAGCTGGTGTGGAAATAATATGATGTGGTTGAAAAAGGTCTGAACTCATCCTGATAAAGTGGGATCTCATTCACATTCATTTTTTTTAATTATTATATATTGTATAAATAATATAAAATATTTAATTTTAAAATAAGTAAATTTTATGTTATTTATAATTATTATATTAATATTTTTTAAAATCAATATCAATTTTTTTATACATTAATATTCTTTTACAGTATGAGTAGTTTAATACAACATTTTATATTTTTAATATATTTTAATTATATTAAGATTACTTGTAGTTTTGTGTAATAGTCATGTATTTTCTTTATGCGAGAGATATTAGTTTTTTTTTTTGTGTTAAATTGAAGTTTTGATACCATAACACTTATTTTTAATTATATTTATGTCACATATTTTTTTATTTTTTAAGGTTTATGTATTTTTTTATGTAACATGTTCATTAATTTTTTTTATTACTATATTAATCCAATAAAATTTTAATATCATATAAATTTTGTAAAATATATAAATAACACGAGTTATTTAATCATAAAAATTAATCTTATAAAAAAATATAAATATAATGTTATTTATAAATATTAATGCCTTTGTGGATATAAGATATTTTTTTATATAATAATAATAATAATAATACGAACCCACAATTATTTTGGTTTATTGACTTTCAGCTTTCATCGAGAAAAACTTGCATATTAAGGTCAAGTAGATCCCCTCACACGTATGATTTCATATCAATGCCTTTGTGGAAGAACAAATGTATGACTTGACAAATACGATTTTCTCTCCTTACCTTTCATCCCATTCATTCATTCAGTTAGAAAAAGAACAGTTTTTCTCTACTTCCATAATGGACTAATGATGCCAATTTGGAGAGAAAAGTGGAAGACAAAATAAGGACTTATTTAACATGTTAGAGAGAGAGAAACTTATTTAACATATATGGATCATTATTATATATTAAAAATATATTACAATAAAATCACAATTAGCATAATAATATATTATTATATATGAGTTTAATTACATATTATTTTGAGATTCATCTCAATTTAAAATACACTATTTTTTTTATAACGAATGAAAATATCATAACATATAAATATAAATATTTTAATTTTACAAATATTTGAAAAAAATTATTTGATAAATATTGTATGAAATTATTGAATTATAATTATATTTAAAATTGTGTATAAGTTTTTCAAAAATACAAAAATAAATAAATGTAGATTAATTAAATTAATTTTTTCACAAGTTATATTTGTGACTCAAAAGCACGATTAGTACTTTAGGTGTCCTACAGTTATTGGTATCTTGTATGTAATTTTATTTTAGTATTTTAATTCAATTATTGATACCCTCTTTAATCATTTTAAATAACATTTACTCTTTTTTGAATATTTAGTTTTTTAAGTTCTATAATGATATAATTTATACAATTTAATTTTATAATTATTAAGACGAATTTATTTAATTTTAAAATTTAAAAGTATGAAAAATTAATTCAAAATTTTAAAAATTTATATACCAACAACCACTCCTTTCTTCCTTCTCTTTTTTTCTTCATTTTTCTCTTATCGTTCTCTTTCTCCTACTTACTATTTCTCTCTTTCTTTTTTTTCTTTTTATTAATAAAATAATGATGGGAGAAAGAAGAGAATGAGAGAATTTTTTTATTAAATATAATATATAATTTCTATTTTATCTTTAAAAAATTTCAATATTTCAAAATTTTGACTTAAGTGATTATGTTTTTAAATTATAGAACAAATAGAGATTACTTAAAAAGTTACGTGATTAAAATATATAAATCCTATAATTATAGGATTAGAATAACCACACATCCCTTATTTTTTGATAAAAGTTGATCACATATATCTTAAATGTCAAATTTGATAAGAGTATTTTTGGGTATTTAACAAAAAAAAAGGCCAAAAAATTAATAATTCAATAACTAAAAAAGTACTAATAATTAAATTGAGAGTATTAAAATAAAACATTTTAATAACATTAGTCTTGAAAATCATCAATATATTAACTACAATATCGAACCCCATATAATGCTAATTAAAATAATAAAAAATTATTATTTATTTTTTTATATTAATAAATCACCCTTATCAATAATCATTTGATGTAAAAACAATTAACAAATGACATAAATATTTATAATAAAAAAATTAAAATGACATATTTATTACAATTTTAGAGTCAAAATTATCACAACTTACCAAAGCATGTTATTACCATAATTTTTTTATTACATAAACTTTATTAAAAAAATAATGACATGAAATTTTAATTAATTACAAAGTTGAAAAATTCAATTAATGTAATTTTATTGTGTTAATTATAATCAAATACTATTTCATTAGTCTTTTTTATCCTATGGGAATATAAAAAAAAATTCTATTATATTTTTTTTTCTAAAATTTTCACAATTATCGTTTTTTGATTTATCATATATGGTATGTTTGATCAATTTTAACTAAAAAAAGAAAAAAGTACTATTTAAAATAACTAAAAGTTGTACCAATACTTGAATTGTAGGTATTATACTAAATATTTTAACAACATAAAATATAAATGATACAAATGTATTAATTAGTGCATCAACCTCCAAATGAAACATATAATATACAAATATTGTTAACATATTATTTTAGTATTAAAAAAATTAAAAATTATTATATCTATATACATTATATGGAAATTATGAAAAATGTGAACAATTACACAATTATTTTAAAAATAAAAAATTACATAAATTAGGAATAGAAAATAAAAAGGAACAAAGAAGAGAAAAATAATTGAAAATATTAGTGTAATTAATTATGCAGAAATGCACGAGTCGTAATTAAATATTTAATATTTAAATAATGTGAAAATATAGTATAAAATAAAACTGATTGCCTTTATCTAAGTATTAACTTTTATATAATATTAGTCAAGTTAACACACTTTGCACGTGTTAACGTATATTTAATTGATAAAAAAATAGATAATTAACTGAAGTAAAAATTATATATGTTATTTAAGATAAATAATTATTAGAAAATATAAATAGTTATAATATAGATAATTTTTAATATTTTAATCACTAATAATTTATTATTAATTGATATTATTTAATTAATAAAAATAAGAAAAAAAATTAATCCAAAAAATTATAATTATTTATGTTACTTAAAATAAATAACTATAATCTAAATAAATAAAAATAGTTTACATATTAATATTATTACTTAATTGATAAAAAATAAGAATGTTAAATAAATTACAAAATAACTATGGATAATAGTAATCATTATTTTGAAATATGTAGATAATTTTGGTTAAATATTTATAAGATATGATTTAAATTTTTATATATAAATAAATAAATAATATCAATATTTTTAATTTTTAAAAAATTAAATACTTTTTTTTTACGAAAAAATGTAATTTCATTCATATAAACAAAGCAGAATATCACATTCTTGACAAAATTAAAAACATAAGAATTCATACTTCACAATATATTGCATTATATTTTTAAAATTTTCATCAAAATTTTATAAATTATATAACAATTTACAAAAATAAAAAAATATTTCATACAAGTTTTCGAATATCGTAAAAACATAATTTCAAAAAAATGTTCCTACTATATTAGGTATTTTATTGTTATGAAGTGCGCACTAATTAATGAATTTGAAACTATAATCCATCAACATCATCCATGGATTAACATGAAACAATTAATGATATTATCAAAGTAAAATATTTATTTTAAAAATACACTAAATTATATTATTGGTTATTAAATTTTGATTAAATTCACACATAAATCACAAACTTTTAAAATAAATAATTTAGTATTCAAACTTTTAAAATTTTACGCCAAAATAAAAATTATTATGCTTCAGCGCTGTGTGTACATGGTAGTGTGCAAATAAAGTTCAGATAGGAAATAACTTTATGCTACTCTAACTATTGTTTTGTCCTACACTTCACACTTCACACAATTCTTGCTTTAGTAGAGATATTGTGTGTTTAAGCTATCTTCAATCAATATACACATTATCTTTTGCTTTCCAATTTCTCTTTTTAATCTTTTCTTATGTTATCTGATGCTTCATTTTCTACTAAGTTTTTCACTGTTAAGTTTATCATGGTATCAAAGCACTTTAGGACCTGGTTATGGATTCCATTGAAAATACAATACTTGTTATAATACCTTCGATGGTGCATACTATACCTATCACTATGCCTCTGTTACTATCACAATACCAAACACAACTTCATCTTCTACTACCGTTATAGCTTTTTCAAATCTTAATCCACCTATAAGTCCTAATTTTAATGTTAAGTTAGATGATACTAATTAAGTAATATGGAGAGAACAATTAAAGCATGTAGTCATAGTCTATGGCTTGCAATGTTTTACTGATAGAACTATTGAAATCTCACCAATATGTATCAAGAAGTTGCTTGTTTTACAAACCAGGAAATTAGAGAAACTCGTTCAGATGATATTATTGTAACTAATCTTAGTTTCGAGGAGTGGGATAAGAAAGATAGTGCTATGAAGAATTAGATTTATTCGTCACTAACATTTGGCTATCTAAAACACTTGGTTGGAAAGAATAATGTTGTAGAATATTAGAATGCCTTAAAGAAAGCTTTTGTTGATGGTTTTAGTGCACAAATGATGCATTTGAGATGACAATTACAAACAATGTGTGCAATGAATGGAGAACTACATTAGCTCCTGTAAAGATCTCATCAATCATCTTATTGCATTAGGAGACACAATTAGTGAAAAATAGCAAGTTATGTATATTATTGGTGGTCTTGAAGCAAACTACAACTCATTAATCAAAATTGTGAGTCATATAAGGATAGGAAAATCTATCTTAATGAAACGTTCTCTATGATGAGAACCCATGAAAATCAAGAAGAACGAATTAATATGCCAAATCCACAACTTATACAAGCAAATATTGCTAAAACTTATCACAGTCCACAGTCCTTCGATACTTAGCCTACTAGTTCATCCCTACCATTTTCAGAACCTCAGCTTGTTAACCAACAACAACAGCGTAATCTCTCTTATAAAAAATTTGCATTACCATAAACTCAATACTCACAACCATCTGGTTACTCTAATATTGGTGTTTCTCATCAACTATACTCTTAACAACAACAACCAGAGCCTAGACCACCAAAATCATCATTTCCTTATCAATCACAACAATAACCATAACCTAGACCACAATTTCAACCACCACCTGCTATTGGACCACCAGGCTTTCCTAGACCTCATTTTGATAACAGTTTGTCAAAAGCCTATGTTAAGTCCCACATTGGCTAAGAATAAGGTAATAGTACTACTTATAAGTCTGGGCAACCCTCTAACTCACAAACTAGCTTTTGGGTTAAGAGTTAGGTTTGAGTTTCTAAGTTGGTATCAGAGCTAAGCTTTTGGCTTCTTTGTACTCCTATCGGCCCTTTTGCCATAAATCCAGACTCTAGGCGATATTGAGGGGGGATGTTAAGTCCCATATTGGCTAAAGAGTAAAGCAACAATATTGCTTATAAGTTTGGGCAATCCTCTAACTCACAAGCTGAATTTTAGGTTCAGAGTTAGGCCTGGGTTTTTAAAATGGTATCAGAGCTAGGCTCTTGGTTTCTTTGTACTCCCATCGGCCCTCGTGCCGTAAATCCAGACCGTGCCGTAAATCCGGACTCTCGCCGATGTGGAAGGGGGATGTTAAGTCCCACAATGGCTAAGAGTAAAGCAATAGTGCTGCTTATAAGTCTGGGCAACCCTCTAACAACCTGTTTTTTGGGTTCAAAGTTAGACCTGAGTTTCTAAGAGCCTCAATGTCAAATCTGAAAGCTCTTAGAGCATACTACTGCTAAGTGTTATTATAGGTATCTTCAACACATCAATGCTAGACCTAGACCTGTAACTCCTCGAAGGCTATAAACTCATTTCTAAGAAGTTCAAGGCTATGAACTTTGTCAGCCACAATCAGTTCCATAACCACCATGTATTGTTCCTTTTTTTGGACCTCAGTTTCAACCACTAACACCATGCCCTCCACCCCCTTCACCCTTATCACCATATCCCTCACTACAACAACTTTACTCTACACCTTATCCATTTTATGTATAACTCTACCCATCACCACCAGCACTAGTTTATACCACGTCTTAACCACAACACTTTGTACCTCCACCAGGCCCTACTATAATGTTGGCTCACAAACCCTCTCTTAATGTAGCTAATTCTATACAATTAGCTCGTCCTAGCATACTGATTAGCTATTCATGGTTTATGGATACAAGAGCGAGTCCCCATTTGACTTCTAACAAGGTTGATCTTGATAATTACACTCCTTATATTAGACAAGAACACGTTATGTTGGGTAATGGTCAATTTTTCCCCATAGCTCTCATTGGTTCTTCCCATATTATATTTTGAATAACGCTAGTGATCAAGTGTTGACTGTTTTATTTCACGTTCCTCAATCGACAAAAAACCTTATTTTAGTTTGAAATTTATGCTCAAATAATAATGTTTCTATTAAGTTTTTCTTTAATTTTGTTAAGGATATGGCCAATAGAATTCCAATATTAGTGAGGGGAGTTGAAGATGGATTATACAAACTACCATCAACAATTTGCTCGACTAAGTTACATCAACCACATTGCTATACAAGTATTGTTTAGAATAAAGAAGGAATGGATGGCGAACTTTGGCATTACAGGTTGGGATATCCATATTAAGAAGTTTTGGATAGAGCGATTAAAGGTATCAATCAACATGTTAGTACTGTTATGCTATGTCAATTCTTGTCAAATGGGTAAGTCATATAAGCCATTTTTGCAAAATATACATGTTATATCCTCTAAACATTTTGAAATTATTTATATGGATATTTTAGGTCCTTCATCAATTGCTGGTACTAATTGAATGATATATTATATGTTTTTTGTTGATGATTTTTCTCGATATAAGATTTATGAGTGTTAGCGATATTCATAAACAAAATATTTGAATATCGTTTAGTTTCTAGGTGAGTCTTTCAAGAACACTTTTCAAACCAAAGAAAATATCGAGCTCTAAACGAACACATCTTAAGTATATTTATATTCTTATACACGTTAGATTTTATATTAGACATATAGGAACATTTTGTACTTAAGTTACTCAATCGATCGAGACATATATGGAACAATTGAGGTGAATAGATCGATAAAAAATCAATCTACCTTGTTTAAAAGTCTTTGATTTAATTTTTAATTGGGGTAGATCGATTGATGTTTAATTTTCAATCGATTAAGTATTAGATTGATCGAGAATCGATCTACCTGTCTCGAGATTTTTTTTAATACCTTAGATCGATCGAGCATTGGTTAGATCAATCTACCTTTTGGCTCGATCAATTGAGATTGACCTAGATCAATTCGATCTCAATTGAGCGATTAGGGTTTTAACTTTAACCTAATTGTTTACCCAAACCAAACATTCCAACTACCATTTTGTTTATATGATTTACTGCTTTATGACTTATTTAATGAACAAAATTGTAATTGGACTTTAACCTAGCGTTACAACTTCAATCTTTTCTATATAAAAAACCTAGTGCTCTATATTTTGATTAGCCACAAGAGCATTAGTCTTTTCATCTTAAGCACTCTCTTTCAAATTGCTTTGCAAAAAACGAGATTATATTTCTTTAGGTTTTTTTATTCAATTAATCTGTCAAACATTGGTAGTTGTATTTGATAGATTAATAAACATAATTAATTTATGATATTTTGGTTAAATATTTATATAGCTTCTTCTTTATTTTTTCATGAATTATTGTATCAAATAATTATATGTGTAATATAATAATTATTTGGTTTGATTATTTATCTTTAAAGAAGCTATCTTTATTAAATTTGTGCTTAATATGCTTATTCTATGGTTTTCTAGTAGGGGGGGTGTCTATAAACTGGACCGGATCGGACCAAACCGTAAAACCAGACCGGATCGGACCAAACCGAACGATTTTACTAATTAAACGGTCCGGTCCGGTTTGTACTAATTTTAAACCGTTCGAAACGGACCGGACTGGACCGGTTTAATAATATATTAAAATTTTCACATTATTCTTCATTAAATTATAAAAAAATCGGACCAAATCGGACCGAACCGTTTTATAAATCAAACGGTACGGTTTGGTTTTTATTTCTTAAAACCGTTTCAAACGGTCCGATCCAGTTCGGTTCGAGTAATATGAACGGTCCAGTTTGGTTAATTTTTTTTAGGCAAAACCGGACAGGACCGGACCATGGACACCCCTATTTGCTAGTGATTTCATTTTTATTTGCAAATTTATTAAATACTCTAACTATGGTGGTTCATTGTTTAATATGCTCTATGACACACCTTGTACTTGTTTTATTGTGCTAACATTTCAAATGTCAACTGAAAAGATTCAATAACTCAATTGACTTGAGTTTATCAAAATGTTGGTCTATATTCGAACACTTTTTTTATAAAGACTGTGAAGAAAATCAACGGTTTATAAGTATATTACTTGGGGGTATTATCTTGGATGGTATTTGAAGTTTTGACCTTGTAATTTAATCATTATTTTCATAATGGATAATTAAGTAGTTCGGTAGACCGATGATTTTCCTCTTAAGTTATTGGTGTAGCCTAGGTTGTTTTCATATAAAAATATTGAGTGTCATTCTTTATTTATTTTTGCTTTATTTTATTTACACTTGATTTCATGTCTGACAATTTATGAAATTTTAATTTAACATAATTCAATTAATTATCTATTTACCCTTTAATTGATTAGATACGTAACATAAAAATTTTCACTCAACATCATGGATAGACGTTATGCATAAAAAGAGTCAAACTATTCATATTTTCCAATTCTTAATGCATTACATGCTCAATGATTTAATACAAAAATAATGCAACTCCAAAGCTAGGTGAAATTGAGTTCAAAACTTTAGAACCATTCTTGTTCTTATAAGGTTATTTGAGGTGTATATCATGTCTTTAAAATCCTTATTAAAATAAGATTGTAGGGAGAATAAATTGTCACGTGGTTAAACAGGATTAACTATGATGGTAGAGGTGGCTTACCTTTGAAATATTAGGAAAATTGTTTTTTTATTGTGTTCTTGATTAATAGACTTCCATCTAAAAGACTACAATATAAATCCCTTCATCGACGGTTATACAACCAAGATCCTTACTATTCATCTCTTAATGTGTTAGGTTATTTGTGATTTCCTTTAGTAAGGCCTTACAATGATCATAAACTTGAGCTAAGGTTAATAGCTTGTGTTTTTCTTGATTACTTTTCTTGTCATAAAGAATATCATGTCTTGATCCAGTCACTCACAAAATGTATATCACTCTTTATGTTAAGTTCAATGAAAGAGAATTTTCTTTTCTTAATATGTCTCCACTTCACCTACATCAATTCAATATTAATCAATTAGCTCTCCTCTTTGTTCAACTACCTAGTACTTCTACATTTTCTACATCATTTTACAGTACTCAAACTCATACAATTCCTTTAACACAATCTTCTCCAATTTGTTCTTTTCTTATAAGTCCATCATACCCACTTTTGCACAATCTAATTCTCACTAAGCTATTTTACTCTTATCACTACTTCTTCTCATCATTCACTCTCACTTTCACCATCTACTAGCTTTAGTACTCCTAGCATTGATAATTTACCATTGGATTCATATCATCATTCTATTTTCTCCAAAGAGTCAACTAGTATTAATCTATTTATTGATCTAAACTTTGAACCTATTGGACCTACTTCATTAGGGAATATACATCTTATAATGATAAGATCTAAGCATGAAATGGTCAAACCTAAGGCTCTTATAGTTAATGTCATACTACCTGAGCCCACCTCTGTGGAACTGAAGCCTTAAATACATTTGAGTGAAAAAAGTTTGCGTATAAAATTTGATGCCCTTAGTTAAAAAACAAACTTAGGTACTTGTATCTCATCCTAAAGATAAGAATGTGATAGGAAATAAATGGGTGAATGAGACCAAATTATAGGCTTGTGGCTTGTTAGATAAGTACAAATTTAAAGTAGTTGCAAAATAATATGATCAAGTAAAAGGATTAGACTATATTGAGACATTTAGTCTAATGGTGAAAACAATAACAATTAGGACAATTCTTACTTTGACCTTGTCTAAGGATTGACTTATATGAAAACTTGATGTTAATAATGTTTTTTTAAATGATGAATTAGAGGAAAATGTCTACATGACATAATCTGAAAAATTTGAACATCCATATTATCTTTGCTATGTTTACAAATTAACAAAAGTACTCTATGGATTGAAACAAGCACTTAGAACATGGTTTATGAAATTAAGTAAATATTTGCATGATGTAGGATTTCAATAATCTAATTCAACTACCAATATGCTTACTTACATTTTTCTTGTATATATTGATGATATAATAGTTACATACAATAACACAATTCTCATTTAAGAAATTATTGACAAACTTAATAGTAATTTTGCACTTAAGGATTTAGGATATATGTCTTATTTCTTGGGTATTAAAGTAACTAAAATATATTCTAGTTTACATCTCATCCAAAAAGAAATACATTGCCTAATTATAAAAAAAAGTGAATATACAATATGCAAAATATTTTCAACTCCTTTACCATTAGGAAAATCTTAACCAAAAATGATGGGAAATTATTATAGGATGCTACCTTGTATAGAATTATTATAGAGGCTTTACAATATAATACTCTTACAAGGCCTCGCATAGCATATTTTATTAACAAATTGTGTTAATTTTTGCATTGCCCCTTCATATGTTATAGAGTGCATTGAAACATCTTTTGATGTATCTCTATAGAACTTTAGAATACAAGCCAACAATTTGGAACTTATTGGCTACACAGATACTAACTGGATAAATGTGGAGATGATCGATGAAGCACATGAGGGCACTATATTTTTCTTAGTCATTCACTAATTTTCTAGAAATCTAACAAGCATAAAGCAATGTCTATGCCATCAACCGAAGTTAAGTTTAGAGCTTTTTCTTTAACAATTATTGAGATGTGAAGGATTCTAAAATTGCTAAGGAAATTACAAATTCAATACCACACCCACCAACAGTTTATTGTGAAAATTTCAGTGCAAGATGCCTTACTATAAATCTAATTTTAATTCAAGAATCAAGCATATTGATATTGATTTTCACTTCATCAAGGAAAAAATTATAGCTAAAAAATTGTTTGTTGAGTATACTCCTTCACAAGAGCAATTAGCAAATGCAATGACCAAATCATTAACACGATTTGAAGAGTTAAGGACAAAACTCACAATCTTACTAAGATCGTGAGTTTAAGAGAGAATGTTGAGCCAAAATAAAAACTATTATGCATTTGTACTAAGTGATGTGTGTGTATTAGTGCATAAAAAAATGTCATATAGGATATAGCTTTATGCTACTTTGACTACTTTTGTTTTGTAGGGCACCTCCTACTATACACCTCACACATTTCTTACTTCATTAGATATAGTCACTTAGTGTGTATTTAAACTATATTCAATCAACATACAAAGTATCTTTTGCCTTCTAAGTATGCATTTATGTAATCTTTTTTTATGCTCTTATAATGCTTCCTCTTCTAATAAGTTTCCATTGTTAAGTTCATCATATATAGGTTTTTAAAGTTTTAAATATATGATTTAGTCTTTAAATTTTTAAAACTTCACATATAGATATTAAAATTTTAATTTATAAATATATATTTTAGTAATCAAACTTGACCTATGTTTGAAACTTTAAAAATTTAGAAACTAAATTATAGGAATAAAATTTTTAAGAACCTATATATGAAGTTTTAAAAACTTATAGTACTGAAATATATTTTAAAATTTTGAAAAACTATTATAAATTTAATTAAAATTTAAGAATTAATAGTATACTTTAACCTTTAAAATATATATTTATAAAGATTGAGAGTAAATTTTAGATTATCTAAATTTAGATATATTTCACACAAAAATACATTAACTTTTTTCTCTATACAAGATACATAGACTTTTATTATGTTTTCACGTAAGTTTTTTATCTGATATATCAACTAACTAGTGTTAATTAACATATGTGTCTAATTAATTAACATGAACTAACTAGTATTAATTAACATATGTGCCAACTAATTAATTAACATGACGCATTGTTAATTAGTTGATGTGATAACTTAAATATAAAATTAAATGAGTTAAAACTCAGTGTATCTTTATATAAAGAAAAAAAAACTCTAAAAGCTTTAGTATAAAATAGAATAAAACTTAAATATCTAAAAACCTATTTAGCCTAGATTTTACCGTTCTACCCATCCTAGTTAAGCCAGGATATTATGAGTTGGTCTCTTTACTACGTAAAGTACCCATGACCTCAGTAATGAAGAAGTATTTAAAATGTTTCCAAAACAGGTGATATTCCTAATGGAACATTATGGCTAGGAGCATTTGCTGTGAAAGATGATCCCCATAATCAAACAACCTATATTTTTTATGACGTTAGTTGGGTCAAGTAGATATTAAAATTATGTAAATCAACTTGATAAATTCAATTGCGAGTTTTAAAAGTGAAAACCACACAACCAAATTAAACCTATACTTCTAAAACACATTTATTTTTTTAAAATATTTTTATTATTTATTCATAGACTTACATATTATAATTTTAATTGTCATTAAATTATAATTATAATTATTAATATTATATAAATTTTACTTAAAATTAAAAATGTAAACCCAATATAATATTACTCTTTTTTACTTATTTCACTTTCAATTTGAAGTCTGCGCTTTTTTCATAATATGTAAAACAGAATAGTTTTACTCCCGTATCAATTTTGAAGGTAAAATATAAAAAAAAAATGATAAGTAACAAAAAGTTTTCGTATATTAAATTTCTATCACCACATGTTTTTACTTTATTGTATTATATTTCAAATGATTAATAATGAAAACAACAATTTTATATTTACTTATTATCAATTAGAAACATCAAATGATTTTTAGTAATAAGAAATTAAATAAATAAAATATGAACTTTTAAATTAAATTATATAATATATTTTTACCGTTTTAATCAAATAAGACTTTTATCTTAATAAAATAAAATAAAAAAGCTCTTATATATCATATTATGATTGAAAATCTAAAATGGTTAAACAATCTCAAACTGAAATTATGAGTTGCCATGAATGTTGGGTTTTTAAATATATGTCGCATAATGTTTTAGATTTTTTAAGATCGTCAAAATAAAATTAACTTATAAAATTAGCCTGTAACTGTCTTAAAGGACCGCGCATACCCCTGATTAATAACATACGGTTGAGTAAAGCTGCAACTTTGATTGCAAATTTGAATCTACCCAACAACTACACCCAGAGCGTCATTATTTACGCCTACTTCTTAGATCTATTATCACTGAGCCCACATGATAAATGCAGCCCTTTTTTGGTAAGGATTCAGTCATTACCAGTTTTCATGGGACCTCTAGACCAAAAATTAGCCTAGCCAGACAAATGCTGTCAACCAGTCATGGCCACCCACCCTGTATATGACAATAATTGCAAAAAACCAATGCCAAAATTGATAGATGGATAAGCTATGACGCCATAAGAAAATGAGGTAAAATATGACTATGATTAAACTAGACTAGCACAAACTCGTATCTACAACCCTTTCAATTTTACTATCGATCACTTTCTATAATGACTACAACACCTCAATCTCTACTTTTACAATAAACTAAAAGAGAACGGAGAGACAAGGTTGCAGCAGTGACACAAGCTTAAAATCAAGACGAAAGCAGTGCCACAATATTCTAATAACTATTGCACTTAAAGACTATTTTGGTCCAGTAATGTTTTTATAATAGTTTGATTGACTGACTTTTAAAAAAATCACACAAAGTCCAAATAATCAAAACTTTTAGTTTTTTTTTTAATTTTTTAACATATTTAAAAAAATTAATATTAATTGCTAAAATAATTTTTTAAATAAAAAATTTAAAAATCAAAAACATAAAAATTAATCATTTAAACATGCGATGTCATTTCTTTAAAACTGATTGACTAAACTATCACGTAAAAATATAGAACTTAAGTGCTCAATTTTAAAAAGCTAGTGAACCTCTAAGATATCCCACCCTAACACACCCTAAAAGAAATTGGACTTCTTATTTTTATTTTCTATGCATGAACAAAGAATTCAATACAACAAACTTCCGCAACCAAAGTCTATTATACATGTATGTTACAACAACTCATTCACCTATGCCTAAGCTTAAGAAGAAAGAAGTCAAGCCAAGAAAGCGCGTTATTTGATCAGTTGATCCCAAAACCTTGATCCTAATGGAAACAATGTATGAGCAATCACTGGCAATGTTGGGTATGTAAGTGTGCCAAGTAGGAACCAGTTGAAGCTCAAGAGAGCAACGGCATCTGAAGCAGGCTTGTTCTTTATTGTAGAGAAGAACTGAACCACACTCTTTAGTGACATGCCAACAACAGTGAACAAAGCCACAATAAGAGGCATGCAAGGGTCTTCTGCTTTCCAGATAATCATTCCCACCGAAAGTGACAAAAATGCACTGAAAATACTCTGTGACATTGCAACCTCCCTTCGTTTGACAAGAGCTTCAATCATATCTGAGCTTCTTGAGGCAATACCAGCAGTGATTGGATGAATGGGGGCGATTGCTTCTGATCTGAACTTTAATAAGTTCCACACCTCAGTTTTAGTTTTGCTCTTATCTCCCCATGTAGTTGTGTTCATATAAAGGTCTTCAAAGCTTATACCATTTCCGTTGTGACTAGAATCTCGGGAAGGAATGCAATATGGAGTTCCATTTTTTTCAGAAACTCCAATTTTTGTGCTGCTGTCTTTATTATCTTGTCCCTTGAAGCTCCAATAATCCTTGCCTCGAACTTCCCTTAGTCTAAGGTTTTCACGTTTCAGATCTTGCAACTTCCAAGAATGAGGAAATTAACCATCAATAATTAATACTGCATCAACTATGAACGTATCTTCACATGCTATGAAAATGAATGAAGCACAATGCTTTTAACAAAAACAAAGAATAAATATATTTAACAATTACAAAGATTGAAAATAAATTAACATAGCTATTTTTTAGTCATATTTGTTTTTGTTCTGAAATACTCTCTCCATATAAAACTAAAAATATAGTAGCTGATAGAAGAACGGATTTCCAATCAAATCTTAGTTGTAGAATACATTCCTACAGACATGAAGAAATTTCTAGCAGTGACATAGTTAGAATTCAATTCCATCTAGAATAATTATATTTCTACTAAAATAAAGATCAATTCAGTGAAAAATAAACAAACTAAAACAAAGATCAGTAATTTAGAATTCTTCACGCTATTTATTGATAAGAAGAGGTGCTACAAGTTGGGATGTATGGATAAAGTGATTTACACATCTCAGGTACAACCCTTGATAACCTTGCTCAAGCTTATTCAGCTTGTATAGATGATCAGCAATCATGCAATAACATTCATACTTTAGACATAAAAGAAAGATGGATATTCAGGCTTACCCTTGCTACCATTCTGCCTGAATAAGCTTCAGCGGTATAATGAGAGACTGAGTATTTGCAGATGCTACTAACAGAAGATCTCAAACAAAAAAGACATATACTTTGCATAAGAGAAAGGGCCACTCAAAAAAGCATCTAGGAAGAATATCATCCTAAAAGGCTGCATGCATAATGATACTGTAGGAATGTGTTGGTTGTAAGGTGGTACGTGGCAAAAAGTCGCATAATCAAAAACAGAGGCAATAATACACTAGTAACCGAGAACCAAAAAATGAAAGTTCCAATCTAAAGATAGGCCATTGGAAAAAAAGAATAAAATTAACACTACATGTTGGGTCTACGAAAGAATCCCATTTAAAAAATTATAAAGAACAAATTGGGTATATAGTTGTGATGGACTATTCCTCCTAATAAGATTAATCTTTTGGGATGGAACTACAGATTCAATAAGTGGTATCAAAGTCGGGACATAATTTTTATTGCGTGGTGCATGCAAGTTGGATCCCAAGATGAAAGTGGACTCAGGTAGGCGACACGCGTGACCAAAGCACAAACGAATGATAGGCTTCCAATTGGATCTTGATGGGAATTGCACAATATTGATCTATACTTATTGGACTCTAGATATATGATTAAATTAGTGTAAGTTCTTTGACCTTTTCTTATCACATTGTTGCACTCGATATAGTATGGAAGCCCGATTAAGGAGGATGCAACTAAATAGCTACTCCTTGGTATAGGGCATTGTTCGAGTCTAAGGGGAGCTTTGTGTTCTCAGGGGAATTGTTGAGTATGTGAACAAATCCCATATTGAAAGATTATAGAGAACAAATTAGGTATATAATTAGAATGAGTTACTTCTCTTAATAAAGTTAACTTTTTGGATTGAAACCAAGTCCAACATTTCAACATTTGCTTTCCTAGAAATAAGAAATTCTTATGGCAGGAACATAAAAACTTGGTGACAAAAGCATGCTAATCATTAAAATTTGACAAACATCACACAAACAGCCATAATAAACTTGGCTGGAGGTGCAATCGGGCGAGTCATAATCATGTCAATATATTGACACAGGTACTTTTCATTTCATGTCAATACAACGCACACCGGTACACTAAACATAAATTATTTGTAATAAGAATTGCATTTAGCAATCAAAAAGTGCAAAACATAATCATGTATTGATGGCTAAACAGTTTCTTGTCCATCTCCTGTACATATTACTCATAAAAAAATGCTTAGCAGGCAAAAATAATCAGCTTCGTTATAAAGTTACTATTTCATATTATAGTTTCCCAAAATCAAAAGAAACAGGTTACTCCTGTATTTAAGTTCAAAGAGTTTCGATGTGCAAGATTTTGTTTATGCTAATTCTTCCAATCATACAGTCTCTCTCACTCTCGATTGAGAGGGGGATGAGGACATCCCTCTCAATTGAAAGGGAAATCTTCGATTTTCCATTCCCTAAGTATTGTTTGAAAAAAAACATTAGCATGACAATTTTATTTCATTTCAGGAACCTTATGATTTTTGGACAACTCTGACATTAACCAATCAAAGTATGCAAGGTGTATTACGCCTTCAAGAGTATGAAATATTTACCTCATCCTCCAATTGTTCTAATTTTACAATGGCCTTGTCATGTTTGTCTTCAAGTTCTGCTACCATCGACTCCATCATCTTATGTTCTCTGATGGCTGCCTGGAGATGCTCTAGAAGTTCTCTTCTGTCCCGTGCAAGATTCTCCAACCGAATATGCATATTACGCAGCTGCAATTCTAGCTGCATAAAGCAACAAACCAACCTCATATTTCATGCATCAAGGGCAGATGGTATCTTGAACAAAATATTAATAATGATTCGAATGGCCATAACTAATGAGAAATAAATGTTACGAACAAGGCAAAATAACTAACTGAAGAGTTTACTTGCGATTTTACAATATTCTCACGTGATCAATTGTAATACCCTATCAAAGATGGATCAACCAACCTTCTTTGGAATTGTCCACAAAAAGATGATGACTGAATGTCATATTGAGAAATAGTAGACTGACTAATAATGATCCACTAACCTGCCTCTCCCTATGTAAGGCAGTCACAACTTGTAAAGGAAGAGATACAAAGGCAACTATCCAAGCAATCATTTTCTGAAATACAATTAAATGAAAGTAGACTGCAGTCATGATCAACTCCGTCCAAGTATGGAAGAACATGGAAATGGTCTTCATGCCGAATAAGCATGCCTGCTTGAAGAGAGTAAAAGGCTTGGTCACCAAAATTATTGCAGAAGTTATCATCTCAGAAGATAATGCTATCAGATTACCCAATATCAATGCCTTTTCTGCTCAATTACATTGCTACATGTCCCAACATGCGGGAACCACATTTTTTAGCTTCTGGTATCCTGAAACATCAATTAAATTGGCACTTTACATAAGTTGTTGGACCATTACATTTCAACAAAAACTGCAAACTGTAGAGCTACAAGAAGTTATAAAGATCAAGTTCACAATTCGTTCTAGATTCTTCAAAAACAAATACCTTGTCTGTTATATATAGCCTAGCTTACTAATATAAATGCAAGTACACTGGCATAAGTGAGCTCCACGATATTTATATTTGTATTCTAGTAGTCTATTGATTATTATGGTTTTTATTTTAATAAATATTTTGTGTCATGGGAGACCTTGATAGGCTGATAGCAAAGAACAGGAAAAACCCAAATATGATGTAACCAAGCATAACGAGCTGAAACAAAATAAAATGCCTGTTATTGATGTTTATTTTTGCAGGTATTAATGAAATTCAGTTGCCAGTATCTCAGTAACAGCAAACTCCTCTTTGTAAGCAAATGCTTGCGAAATTGTTATTTAGCTTAATTGTGACCATAATAAGCTCTAATACTTTCTAATACATTTTGGTTCTTCGAGACGCAGATTAGTATTGCATCCTTAAGCAAAAGCAGTAATGTAGCAGACTAAGTAAAAATAAAAACATGGACAAAAACCAGCAACATGCTTGGTGATATGCAATAATTAATCATAACTTAAAGTCTTAAACGAACTGCATACAGTCATTTAGATACACTATCTGACACAAGTTCTCCTAATTATAAGGTCAATAGATCATTACAAATTATATTTTCCTAACTAATTTTATTCACTGGGTAAACTTTTCAACTTCCCTTATCTCTTTTATAAATAATGAGGAAATTCACTTTTACCCTTTTAACTTTAGTTAAATTTGATTTCAGAGAATTTCAATACGTTAATTATCTTTATATTATCCTCTTCTTTGTGAGTCCGTTAGAAAAAACACGGCTTGAATTTCAGCTCGTTTGATTATCCTTAGGTCGAGATTCAAACGACCTGCATCATATAAGTTAGGCAATTTCTTCCTCTTAATTTTACTTGCCATGTCTCATAAAGAAAAAGAGGTGATTCGCTCTCTTCCCGAGGAAACCCTTACTAAGAATATACCTTCAAGGGGATCCTTCCAAAGAAAGGTCGCAAGATTCAAATCATTTAGTGACACGGTCGTCAAAAGCTAGATGACCTTCTAAGATTGTTAGGAGTCACGATAAAAGGCCCATTTCAGAGGCACCAATCAAGGAGAGCATCCTTGCTCTTCCCGCCTCATCGGGATCCCGTGCGATCTCTTCATCGTCTCTACGAGATCTTGTACCTGTTATTAGGATCCCTATATCAACGACCACAAAAGTTCCCCGTCCCAAGAAAAAGTGTGAGAATCAGGGTGAACCCACTCATAGAACCAAAGATAAACATGAAATTGAAAATATGCCTAGCATTCTAGTAGCAAACGACCTGATTGAAATTAGGCATAGATATGGCATCCCTTCCTGCATAAGTTTAATGCTGGTACATCCTCATCTATGTGATGCCGATGATTCCCCAACGGGGTGGAGGGGTAATACATTTAGTGGCTTTTAAAATTGGGCTCTAATGTCCTTTCCCTAGGATGATAGCTCGCGCCCTTCACACTTTTGATATCAATCCTGTCCAAGTAAATCCCAATAGGTGACAAACTCTTATGTGTTTATCTGTTGTTGCTGGGGAACACAGGGTGGACCTTACTGGTGGCGAACTTAGAAACCTGTATTGTTTAAAGAAAAATGGCCTAGACAAAAGAAGAGTGTATATATCCTATGTTATTAGGCATGGGCTCCATCTCAAACTCCCCGATAGTAGTTTAGGTTGGAAGGATAAATATTTTTATATACCGTGGACATTTGGGGTAGCAAGGTAGACCTTCCTGTCCGTCATACTTGGAATCATCATTTTAGCATCACCCAACCTCGTGCAAGCAAACTGATGAGCAAATTAGATCCAAGTGGCAAAGAAAATATTAGGAGGATCGAGCTACAGAACACCTCGCACGAAAGCTATCGAAAAATACTAACTGTAACTTGCCTAAAAAAGTTCGAGGTATAGAGGGAATATATAGACGAGTATTCAGGTCATCCTTTTATTTACAAGGTGACTACTTTAGTTTGTAGTTCGTATTACTTTATTGACTTTTTTAATTTTCATGTGCATGAATGGATTACTTGCATATTGACCTGGAAGATTTAATAGACACTTCTAGTGTTCAAGACTTGGTTCCCACTTACCCACGTCTTGAACCTACATTTCCATGTCTAGAATCCATGTCGCCTTCCCTAGCCAAGGACCAGGTTCCCCATATGGAATCCATGGAGGTCCCACCCACAAAAAAGATCACACTACCTCCTGTAGTGTCTGGTCAACCAAGTTCTCTCCCATTCCTAGTCATGGGCCCACCAAAAAGAAAAAGGTTAGGGAAGAATACACCTCAGGCATGGAGGCCATGGATATGGATGACTTCGAGTTTGGCAAAATCATTTTGAAGGATGTCATTGTGTTAGACACTTTGGTCACTTATTTCAACTAGGAATATTTGGGCGAATTGACCTAAAGAGAAACCTATTTCATCATTTTGACACTGATGCTAAGAGGTCCCAAGTTAGGGCGGCTGGTAGAACAGAGGGTGGTTCAAATGCCGAACTGATGGTAGATCACATGATTGAAGTGAGTGTTTACATCGTCTTTTCATTGTTGTACTTATCAACTTTATTATGCCTCACCCATTTGTTAATGTGTGTAGGTCATGTGTTTAACAAGATAGGGCGAGTCGTCCCTTAGAGGTTATAAACGCGAGGTGCAGGCTAGTCGCCTGCAGATCGCAAAATATGAAAAGGTTATGAAGGAGAAGAACGTCCTTATGGTTGAGTATGAGGCCAAACTTTTAAAGGTGGAAGGCGACCTACTAGATAAAACTAAGAAACTGAGGAAAGCAAATAGCTACTGTTTTGAACAAGGACAGTGGGCTAAACACTTTGAGCAGATGGCTAAGGAGGTTGAGCAGGTCGCCAAAGAGACCAAGGAAAAGGCTCACACGATGCAAAGTCAGATGTGTGCGATGTTAGATCAAGTGAGCTCGCTTTCAAGTAGAAACTTTGAAAGCGAAGTACACTAAAACCTACAGAAACGGCGTGAGTTTCGTGGTTAGTAGTCTCAGGACTCAGGCCGAAAAGTTGGAGCTGATTGTGCCTTACTTTACTTTGGTGCAGGCCTTTCAAAGTAGCAAGTCTAAGACGCCCCGAGTTGATACTCCGCAACCTTCACCTTGTGGCGATGAGGTCGTACCTACGACTTGAAGGGATAATTGAAAAAGCCACTCCGCAAAAAATGCCTTGTTGTATTTATTTTTTGAGATGTAATTTTGGATATATATTTGATGTAAGAAATATTTTGGGAATTTGAATTTTTTATAGCCAATGCATGGTTTTATTTCTATTTAATGTCCCTCCTATCATTTGTGTGATTTATCTAATCATAAAAGTTGACTTTTTTTGAGTGTTTGAGGTCGTGCCTTAGAATGAAGGTCAATTATAAAGTTACACACGACCAAAGGAAAACTAGAATTTTGTTTAAGGCTGAGTGTTAAGAATAATGAATTATAGTCAAGTGAATTTAGACGATCTAATTAAAACGGGATCATGTTTTTCTTGTACCCAAGAAGTATCGTCGCTAATCACTAGAGAACTCCCCGTTAGGGGAGAACGACCTCCTTCACCCGTCATTAGCGAAGAGGTGAATCAAACGACCTTACGAGCCACTAAAGTTCTCCCCATTATAAGAAAGCGAGCTACCACTCCCACCCTTAGCGAAGAGCTAAATCAAATCCTTTCTGACATACCAAAGGGTGGGCCAATCAAAAGATCAAAGGCAATCCCTATCTCACCTCACTCCTCGGATAAGGGATCATTTGCAAAGCTAGATCAAGTTAGTATTCTTGCCAAAAAGGATGGTACAGTGGGTACACCACCTCAGCTGAGTGGGCAACGATCTGATGGATTATTACTTGGTAAGGGCTTGTCTCCATTAGAGGATGATATTAGTCTGTTACAAAGCATATACCCCTGAGAAGAGAGTGGGGTGAAGGGAGTGGCATAAACGACCTATTTAAAGGTGGGATGTTTAATAATCCGAATGCTCAAGATGAATTGTATCACCATTTCAAGGTGCACGAAGACCGACCTCTTATTTATGCAGCTCCTAAGCAAGAAAAGGGAACGATCTGACATATGATGGCCAAACATGTGCTTGATGTAAGCAACTTTATGATTTGGTTATTTTGTTATTTTCATATGTGGCTTAGGAGGCATAGTTATTAAGCCACTTGTATTGCTTTTCGTATTATTTTAATGCAAGCCATATGTCACGTCCCGCTCCGAATGTCCCGAAAAATCCAAAAGAAATGGTGGTTGCCTAAGGGATCTAGACTATCCTACAAGGAAAGTTCTAGAGTTGCCTAGAGATGTCTAGAAAGAGCTAGAGTTGGATGGACTCAACTCAAGCTAGAAGACCCTAGAATGTTCCAGAGCACGCTGGATAGTGCTAGAATGGGCTGGAATGTTCTAGAACGTGCCGGATGGTTCGGGAAGGATGTAGAAGCTGCTGGAAGCTTGCGGAAACATCCCGGAAGGCGCATGAAGGAACTAGACAAACCTAGAAGATTCTAGAGTTGGCTAGAAGGTCCTAGACCCTTGTGGCATATTGTATATAGTTCTAGAATTCTCTTGTACATTCTAGACTAGGAATACTCTAGAAAGTTGTGGCATACTCTTAAGTTTAGAAGCCACACTATAAATAGACCACTTGGTCTTCATTTGCAATCATCCTTGGGAAATTGTAAGATAATCTCTCTCTAGAGCAATACAAAGCATTCTTTGCAAACTCTCTCTCTATTCTCTTTGGAGTTTCATTCGGTTTCAAAGGCAGGCTTAGTGCAACGGACGGTGCTAAGTGTCGCACGATCGCTACTTGAAAAATAAGGTCGTGACAGTTGGTATCAGAGCGGGTTAAAGTATCTCTATCTTTGGCAAAAATGAAGAACACTGCCCCAGCTACACCAAACATGGACGTTCCACCAATGGAACGTGGCCGTGAGGAAGCTCGGAAAGTCCCAAAGGAATCTCGAGCCAAGTCTAAAGACTTGCTTTCTAGCTTGGAAGCACGAGTGGGAAGTGCGCAGGACAGCTTAGGGGAGCTGTTCGATCGGGTGGACAACTTAGAGGAGCGTTGCAATGGCTTGGAGGCCGAGGATGTGGAAATCCATGCAGCGGTTAAGATGTCACTCAACGAGCTAGATGGTGGACTAAGGCAAGAGATTGATGGGCTAAAGGCAGAACTTGCCAAGGTAAGGGATCTTGTCCAAAGAGAACTTACTAATGTATTGCATAGAATGGAGGATATGAGTGGTGATCTAGCTCTATGTAAGCGGGCTATGGCCGCGGGAACTAGTGCAACCACCGTCATTGAGGCTAAGAGGGTGGATATTCCCAAGCCTAAGACCTTCAATGGTGTTAGGAACGCTAGGGAAGTTGAGAACTTCCTATGGGGGCTAGAACAATACTTTGAGGCGACTGGCATAACGGACCATGCCAGCAAGATCCGAACTGCAGCCATGTACTTGACCGACACTGCTATGTTGTGGTGGAGACGGAGGCATGGAGATGTGCAACGTGGGGTTTGCACAATTGATACCTTTGAAGACTTCAAAAGGGAGTTCAAAATGCAGTTCTTCCCCGTTAATGCTGAGGAGGAGGCAAGAGGCCGTTTGCGACGATTGAAGCAAACGGGTAGCATAAGGGATTATGTGAAGGAGTTCACAACCTTGCTGCTAGAAGTCCCCGACACATCGGACAAGGATGCCCTATTCTTGTTCATGGATGGTCTCCAATCATGGGCTAATTTGGAGCTCAAGCGACGTGGTGTCCAAGACTTATCTTCGGCCATCGCAACTGCAGAAAGCTTTATTGATTACTCCACAAACAAGGAGGGCTCAAAAGCCTCAGATAAAAAGTTTAGTGGAGGAAAGATTGGTGGAGGCCATGCCAAGAGTCAGGGTTCCAAAAATCCTAAGGACGGCTCCTCATTCAAGCCTCGGGACAAAGGGAAGGAGAAGGAGGATCGGAATGCCTCGAAGCCCCAAGTGACGTGCTTCATATGCGACGGACCGCATTGGGCACGAGAATGTCCGAAGAGGAAGGCCTTGAGTGCCTTAGTTGCCTCCACACATGACCAAGATGGAGGTGAGTCGGACAATGGTGCAAAGATGGGTTCTTTGCGCCTACTTGGTGCATTGCAGAGCGCCCCAAAGACCCCAAAGGGCTTGATGTATGTAGATGCAGCCATCAACGGGAAGGTCGCCAAGGCTTTGGTCGACACCGGTGCATCTCACAACTTTGTTTCAGTGGAGGAAGCAAAGCGACTTGGCCTAAAGGTTGTCAACGGAGGGGGATCTCTCAAAGCAGTTAACTCAGCAGCACTGCCATTACATGGAGTCGCTCGAGGAGTTAAGGTCAGTCTTGGTGCTTGGACTGGCCAAGTGGACTTATCAGTGGCGCCTATGGATGACTACTCGATAGTATTCGGCATGGAGTTCTTGGACCAGGTTAGAGCTTTCTTGGTGCCATACTCAAACTCTATGTGTATTATGGATGGTTCGAAGGCTTGCGTGGTACCGACGGACAGGACCACCAAACGCACAACCCAAGCTCTCTCGGCACTTCAAATCAAAAGGGGATTGAAGAGGGACGAAGAGAGTTATCTGACCATCTCAAAAGAGTACAACAGGGAGGAGGAGTCACCAAAGTCAAGCTTGCCGACGGAAGTGCAAGTTGTCTCAGATAAGTCCCACGAGGTGATGTTTGAGGCGTCACCAAAGCCAAGCTTGCCAACGGAAGTGCAAGCTGTTCTAGATAAGTCCCATGAGGTGATGCCGGATGCATTGCCCCAACAGTTACCTCCAAGGAGGGAGGTGGACCACAAAGTTGAGTTGGATCTTGACACAAGACCACCAACAATGAGTCATTATCAGGTGGAAAAATCAGAGTCACGCAGCGGAAGTGTTGTGGCTGATCCACCAAGTGAAAAGACGGAGCTAGCAGCCTTGGGTAGGCCAAGTAGTCCTCTATTGGAAAGGATCAAAGAAGGGTTGGAGCATGATGCCCTTGCTCAAAACCTCCTTGCCCTCATCAAGGAAGGAAAAACGAGACGATTTTGGCTGAGTGACGGACTACTCTATGCCAAGCAGAATCGAATCTTTGTGCAAAAATGGGGGAACTTAAGGAAAGAGCTTATTAAGGAGTGCCATGATTCGTTATGGGCTGGACACCCAGGAATGAGGCGCACCCTTGCTTTGATCAAGTCTATCTACTATTGGCCTCAACTTCGGGATGATGTCGAAGCATATGTAAGAACTTGTCTTGTGTGCCAACAGGACAAGATAGAGCAGCATGCACCCGGAGGTTTGCTAGAGCCGCTGCCTATTCCAGAGAGACCATGGGAAAGTGTCTCTATGGATTTCATCACTTGTCTGCCAAAATCAGAGGGCTTTGGCAGCATTATTGTCGTGATCGACCGCTTCAGCAAATACGCAACATTCATACCTGCCTCAACGGACTGCACGGCAGATGAAACGGCACGTTTGTTCCTCAAAAATGTTGTGAAGCATTGGGGGATTCCTTCCAATATCGTGAGTGACCGAGACCCACGATTCACGGGGAAATTTTGGACGGAACTATTCAAGCTATTGGGATCAGACTTGAATTTCTCCACAAGCTTTCACCCACAAAGTGACGGACAAACGGAGCGTGCCAACGCGTTGCTGGAGTTATATCTCAGGCACTTTGTGAGTGCCAATCAGCGGGATTGGGCAAAGCTGTTGGATGTAGCCCAATTCTCTTACAACTTACAACGGAGCGAGTCTATTGCTAAAAGTCCCTTCGAGATCGTCATGGGGCAGCAACCCATGACTCCCCATGCCTTGGCTACGAGTTATGAAGGGAAGAGCCCTGCTGCCTTTAAATTTGCCAAGGCATGGCATGAACAAGCTGAGTTGGCCCGAGCCTATTTGAATAAGGCATCTAAGAAGATGAAGAAGTGGGCTGACAAGAAACGGAGGTTGGTGGAATTTCATGAGGGCGATTTGGTTCTTGTAAAACTATTGCCCCAACAATTCAAGTCCTTGCGGAAGGTTCATAAGGGGTTGGTGCGGAAGTATGAAGGACCATTTCCAGTCCTCAAGAAAGTCGGTAAGGTGTCATACAAGCTGCAACTACCTCCAAAGCTCAAAATTTATCCAGTCTTTCATGTAAGCATGCTAAAACCATATCATGGAGACAAGGAAGACCTGAGTCGAGGTGAATCCAAAAGGGCGCCTACCGCAGTGGTAACCTCCTTTGACAAGGAAGTGGACTCAATTTTGGTGGATCGCGTGATCCGGCGTAGAGGTGTACCAAGTTATCGGGAATACTTGGTCAAATGGAAGAACGCTCCGGATGTAGAAGCAAGCTGGGAACCTGAGGACTCTTTGTGGCAATTCAAAGATGACATAGAAAGGTTCAAGCTTGAAGGCGCGACGAGGGCGTCGCGAACTTGAGTGGGGGAGGGTGTCACGTCCCGCTCCGAATGTCCCGAAAAATCCAAAAGAAATGGTGGTTGCCTAAGGGATCTAGACTATCCTACAAGGAAAGTTCTAGAGTTGCCTAGAGATGTCTAGAAAGAGCTAGAGTTGGATGGACTCAACTCAAGCTAGAAGACCCTAGAATGTTCCAGAGCACGCTGGATAGTGCTAGAATGGGCTGGAATGTTCTAGAACGTGCCGGATGGTTCGGGAAGGATGTAGAAGCTGCTGGAAGCTTGCGGAAACATCCCGGAAGGCGCATGAAGGAACTAGACAAACCTAGAAGATTCTAGAGTTGGCTAGAAGGTCCTAGACCCTTGTGGCATATTGTATATAGTTCTAGAATTCTCTTGTACATTCTAGACTAGGAATACTCTAGAAAGTTGTGGCATACTCTTAAGTTTAGAAGCCACACTATAAATAGACCACTTGGTCTTCATTTGCAATCATCCTTGGGAAATTGTAAGATAATCTCTCTCTAGAGCAATACAAAGCATTCTTTGCAAACTCTCTCTCTATTCTCTTTGGAGTTTCATTCGGTTTCAAAGGCAGGCTTAGTGCAACGGACGGTGCTAAGTGCCGCACGATCGCTACTTGAAAAATAAGGTCGTGACACATAGCTCTTGCAAAAGATTCAAAAAAGGAGGCTAAAACATGTCATGAAGCGGACAAATTTGTGGATCAAGAGTTGTATCTGAAAGATTCGTTGTGGAGTCATAAATCAAGAGCTAACAAATAAGCGTAATGAATTAAAGGCTGCCTATCACAAACGAGATAAATATAAGGAACGGGATGATTTGCGTAAATTGGAAGAGTATTGGAAACATAGAGCACTCGAGAAAAATACTCGTAAGGCTCATGTATCAGAGAACCCCAAAGCATCTCCCGCACACAAGTGACAAACCTCATAATGTAGCTCAGACTTCATGTTTTCAATAATTGTATTTGTTATCTTTAAGGATTATAATTTGTTGTGCAAAATAATGTAATAACATTTATACATTTCATTTACCTATATTGATGTCATATTGTTGGAACAAATGTGTTGTTGATATGTTGTCGAGGTCTTGGTTATATTCTTCAGACGTATCCTACATCTCAAGGAGGGGGTCAATGGACTACTTCCTTCAATCATGAGGCATAAGATGTATCCTGCATCCCAAGTGAAGGGGTCAGTTGACTCCTTCCTCCAATCATAGGGGGTCACCACATTTATTTTTCACAAGACAGGAGACAAGGGCGAAATTGAATTCAACCAAAATGTGGTCCTAAAGAGGAGGTTCGCCGTGGAATTCAAAACTCTTTCTTGAGATGTATCCCGCATCTCAAGTATGGGGTCAATGGACTCCTTCCTTCAATCATGAGGCACGGGACATATCCTGCATCTCAAGTGGGGGGTCAATAGACTCTTTCCTTCAATCATGAGGCATGGGACGTATCCCGCATCTCAAGTGGGGGGTCAATGGACTCCTTCCTTCAATCATGAGGCATAGGATGTATCCCGCATCTCAAGTGGGGGGCTCAGTTAACTCCTTTCTCCAATCAAAAGGGGTCATCACGTTTATTTTTCATGGGACAAGAGACAAGGGTGAAATTGATTTCAACCAAAATGTGGTCCTAAAGAGGAGGTTTGTCGTGAAACTCAAAGCTCTTTCTTGGGACGTATCCCGCATCTCAAGTGGGGGGTCAGTAGACTCCTTCCTCCAATCATGAGACATGGGACATATTCCACATCCCAAATGGGATCATTGACTTTTTTCGCCAAGTTGTGGGGCCAGTAGATGATTTTTCACATTACAATACAATACAACACAACACAAGGATGAGCTCAAAATACATCATAATTTTTCAATATATCGATCACAAGATTTCATACATAGTATTTCTTAAGGTACTCCCCATTCCAACTTAGATCTTCCTTTATGTTGTCACGTTCAATCAAATAAGACCCTCTTGGAGTAATATCGTATATTTGATACGGGCCTTCCCATACTGCAGCAAACTTTCCATAGGTAGTTTCAACTTTATTTTCCAGTGATTTCCGTAAGATTCATTCCCCCTTACTAAAGCTTTTATGTTTGACGAATCTATTATAAGCCTTTTGAATCACTCTCTTTTGTGATTCGATGCATATCAAAACTTATTCCCTTCTCTCTTCGGCCAATAAAAGATCCTCACTTTTGAGGTGGTCATTATCTTGTTGCGTGATCCTTGACCTGAGAGTAGGTTCATGTATCTCCGAGGGTATAACTGCTTCTGTACCATAGACGAGAAAAATGACTTTTCCTCATACCCTAGGGATGGTTCTTGTGGCCCAAAGAACACCGGGCAATTCATCCACCCACTTACCTTTTGCTCCTTTCAAACGTTTTCGCAATATGTTGATAAGTGTTTTGTTAGACGACTCGGTTTGACCATTTTCTTGTGGTCTATAAGGGATGAAATGGGACAATTTGATGCCCAATTTATCGTAAAAGGATACTAACTATTGGCCTGTGAACTATCGGCCATTATGAGTGACTAACTCGCGAGACAGACCATATATACATATGATATTTTGCCAAATAAATTTTTGCACGTCCACCTCCTAAATTCTTGCCAATGGTTACACCTCTGTCCACTTAGAAAAATAATCAGTTGCTACAATTAAAAAATTTCTTTGGCCGATGGCAAGAGGTAAAAGCCCGACAATATCCAATCCTCATTTTTGAAATAGCCATGGGTTGACAATAGACTTCAAATCATTGGCTGGTTGATGTGGAACATTGGTGTGCCTTTGGCATCTATCACATCTTTTGACGTGAGCAATGCAATCCTTGAGAAGGGTAGGCCAATAATAAACCTGTTGGGTGATTCTCTAAGAGAGGGTTCTTCCTCCAAAATGAGCATCGCATTGTCCTAGTGTAATTCGCTCAACATGATCTGAGCTTTCGAGGAGGTAAGCATTTCAACCATGGTCCACCATAATTTTTTTGATACAATACCCCCTAGATAGTGGTATAATTTTTTGATTTCATCATAATTTTGCGAGCTAAGTCCTTGTCCTCGGGTAGGGTATCATTGATGAGGTATTCTAAGTACGGGGTCAACCAGAAAGTGAGTTGTAGAATTGATGTCCGACTGAATTTGATCCTTCACTCCATCTTCCCTGATACTAGGACTCGCTTAACATGATATTGGGATCACCTGTTTTAAGTTTGAGCTCACTGTTGATGCCAATGTAGCTAAGGAGTCGACATGTGCATTTCTTCCTCAAGGAATTTGTCTAATCTCAAATGTTTCAAAGGTTGTCCTCATTTTTTTCACCTCTTGCATATAAAGTTTCATCTTTTCTTCCTTAGCCTCGAACTCCTCGTTCACTTGGTTTACTACCAGCCATGAGTCGCTATGGATCAACACTAATTTAGCTCCCAAGGTTATCAATTGGTGTAAGGCCAAGAGCAACACCTCATATTTCAGCCACATTATTGGTTGTCCGGAAAGTGATATGAAGACCAATCTCAAGCCCCTTGTTGGAGTAAATATTACAATTCCAATGCCTGCTCTTCTTGAGTTACTCGCCCCATCAACATATACCTTCCATATATCGGGCATGGGGGCAAGTATTACTACTATAGACGTTGGTTCTATGGTCTCTGGTGTCGGCATACACTCCTAAGTCCATTCAGGGACGAAATATGCAAGGGCTTGTCCCTTAATTGCCAACAATGGCTTATAATGCATCTCGAACTCACTTAACTCAATGGCTATTTGAGAGAGGCAACTAGATTGATTCGACTTACCCAAAATGTTCTTTAAGGGGTATGAAGTGAGGACCACTATTTTGTGGGAACCAAAATAGTGCCTTAGTTTACGTGTCGTCATTCTTACCGTGAATGTCGCCTTATCCAATTGGGGATATAGTTATTGCGTTCCCGTCAAAGAGTGACTTACATAATGCACAGAGTGTTGTTTCCCATCTCTATCGACTATCAACACGACTCTGATAGGTTTATCCGTGAAAGACATGTACATGTATAACACCTCGCCCACAATAAGATTGATCAAAAGAGGTGTTCTCCCCAAATAGTCTTTAATGGATTGAAAAGCTTGTTTGCAATCGTTGTCCCAAACATACTCCTTGTTCTTCTTCAATAATCGAAAAAAATGGCACACTTTTCGGTACATTTAGAGATAAAGCGACTGAGTGTAGCTATACCATCGTTCAATTGTTGAACTTCCTTAAGGCAACTTGGGGACCTTATATTTACCAAGGCTAAAATTTTGTCAAGATTAGCCTCTATATCCCTAGACGATACCAGATTCCCTAGGAATTTTCCCAAGGTTACCCCAAAGACGCACTTTTTTGGGTTTAGCCGCATCTTGTAACTTTTGATTATAGCAAAGACTTTCTTGAGATCGAAAATGTGGTCCTTGGCACACTTAGTTTTTACCATCATGTCATCAACATAGACCTCCATGTTTCAACCAATTTGATCTTCAAATATTTTGTTGACCATCCTTTGGTAAGTAGCCCTTGCGTTTTTCAAGCCGAAGGGCATACTTATGAAACAATAGGTGCCTTCTTTCACGATGAACACTATTTTTTCTTCGTCCCTGCCTCCCTGGGGTGCATTTGGATTTGATGGTAACTCAAATAAGCGTCCATAAAACTCATCGATTCAAAACCAGTTATGGCGTTGACTAATTGATCAATATTAGGCAATGGGAAACAATCCTTTGGTGTCGCCTTATTCAAGTCTGTGAAATCAACACACATCTGATGTTCTCCTCCTGGTTTGTTTACTTACACCACATTTGATAACCAAGTTGGTTATGTGACCTCACGAACCCAGCCCACATTTTTCAAAGAATTGACTTTCTTTTTATGATATCGCCTTTATCTCAGGCGACCTTATGTTTTCTTTGTTGGATTGGGTTTTTGGTGTGGTCAACATATAATTCGTGGGAAATCATGTCAGAATCAACGCCAGACATGCCTTCAGGCTTCCATGCAAAAGATCGACGTTATCCCGTAAAAAATCACTAAACCAACTTTCAACAAAGGGGTCAATTTAGAGTTGATCTTCACAGATTTATCATCCCCCTGATCTCCTATGTGAATCACTTCATAATCATTGGAGTTTACTGTCATAATATGTCCCCCCCATTCGTGGAGTACTCCTCTCACCCGAACGGTCTTTGTTCTTTCATTGCTACTTCAACGGTGGGGGTAATGTGTTTTTCATGGCTGCATTATAGCAACTCCTCACCCTGTCTTGTTTTCCCTTGATTTCTTTAATTCCTTCGACAGTGGGTTACTTAATGAGCTAATGGTACGTGGAAGAAAATGCTTTCATTTTATGGATCCATGGTCGACCCAAAATTGCATTATAAGATGAGAGGGTGTTTAAAACCACAAAATTCGTAAGAATTATTACTCCTTCCACGGAGACTGATAAGCGTATAGTCCCTACTGATATGGTTACACTACTGTTGAAGCCCACTAACGACATTTGTAGTTGCGTAATCTCTTTAGGGTCGATCCCCATATCCAATAAGGCGAAACAATACAATAAATTTGAAAAACTACCATTGTCCACTAAAATCAAACGCACTTCACAATGTGCAATCTTAACTATGATGACCAGAGGGTCATCATAAGGCGGGAGAACTTCTCGTCCATCAAAAGTGATAGGGTAAATAGGTCCTTCTGATCTCAAACTATAGACCAATTGATTCGTGTCTCTGGCTTCTCGTGCATATCTTTTCTTGGGAGTACTAGAATGATCGGCCATAGTAGGTCTACCGTGTATGGTATGAACTATTCGAACATCCCCTAGTAGAGCATGATTAGTTCTGTTTGCATCCCTAAGAGCTGGATTTTGGGGTGTTCAACCTCTTTGAATGGGGTTATTACCTCCTAGGTATCCTTCTTATGGACCCCCTACTCTATCAACAATGTTTCGTAGATATCCTTTCGAAAGCAAATGTTCAATCTCTCATTTAAGGTGTCGAAAATCTCTGGTCTAATGTCATGTGTCTTTGTGGAACACGCAATATTTGTTGGGGGTTTTGAATGTAGCCTTCATGGGTGGTTGCCAATTGACATTGTGAAGACGCTCCATTCGTTGCACTACCTCTGTCAACGAGACCTATAAAGGTGGACCTCTGAAAGGGAATAATGCCCAACCCTAATCCCTGAGCCTACCCTCAGGTGTGATCATAGGTTTAAAATGAGAAGGGTTCAGACACCTCTCTCTGATAGACCTATTCTTTTCTCTTTTACTCGAGATAGGTTTATTCACACTTCTATTAATCACTCCTTTAGTGGATTTCATTTCCCTTTTCATGTTTACGAATTTTTGAGAATTTCCATTTTTTCCATCTTAAACCTTCTCATATAAGCTTCAATTGTCTCCTCCTCTTGGATTATCGAAAATAGGTGATGAGACTCCTTTCTTATGGGCTTATTGCATGCATAATTGGTAATAAACACCTTGACTAAAGGATCGAAGTTATTTATACTTTTAGGAGGCAATTCGACAAACCATTGTTGCGCAGTTACTTGGAGAGTAGCAACAAATAAATTGCAATACATTGCTTCTCTTTTGTTCTCTAGAAGGCTTACGGCAGTCATGGGCATCTTGAACTAGAGAGCATGAGCCACCGGGTCTTTTGTTCCCTTATAAGCAAGGCATGCAAAAGCATTAAATTTTGGAGGGGATAAGGTTAATTCCAAGGCATCTGAAAAAGGCGACGTTGACAACTAATTACAAACAATTTCGATATCGCCCCAAGGTCTAAGGTTTTCTTGTCCTTTAAGTTTGTCATTCATTTTATCCTACATCTTCTCCTCTATATTTTTAGTTTTTTGTCCAAGACATCATTAAATTCAAACAACAGATTTGGAAGGGATGTATGCTGCATTATATGCTCGCGAATTGGTGGATTCATCTGGGAAGGCCCTGTAGTAAAATTGGGGTTTGGACTTATACGGGGATATTGTTCTACAACACCTGCAAGTTGATGTGGGTAGAGAGTGCGTGATACACGTCCTCTTCTAGATGGACGTTTATCCAATATTGGTGGGATAAGCATATGAAATGAACTCTCAACCTCCAAATATTCTTCCCGTTCCAATTGGGACCTTAACTTGTTATTCTCTCTTTGAGATTTGGTGAAGACTTGCTGCAATTTATTTATTTATCTTTGAAGACTCTTCATCATTGCATCTTTTTCAAGGGAAGCAATTTGAGCACTATAATTCAGGGAACCGATGGGGTGTTGAGTTTGATTTGTTATAATAGGTCGGGTCACATCGTGACGAGATGAGATTTGGTGACTTTCGTTGACTAGGGGGTAAGCATTACCTAGTTCACAATTAGGTAACGGCCTGACGGGTGAAGAGACATGCGTCTAGTCGTTGAGGTCAAATTCTTGAACTGGACGGGCAACACTATCAACCTGTTCGGTAGGTAATAGTGGGTTGTTCATGTTGCGTAGCGTAGAAGTCCCTAAAACACAAGTTAATTCTCCTGAGGATAAGATATCAGGTCTCAAATGCTAACTATGGACTAGAAAGATTTAAGTTTCCACAGACAATGCCAATTATTTGAGGAGAAATTTTAGTTTTAGGGATTCTAGTGATTTTTAGTAAGAAGTAAAATATATTGATAAATAAACAGATCTTGTATTCTCTACATTAAAGAGGTATATATAACACTTAGATGAGTGTATGGGTTACATGGGTAGGAACTCTCATACAAGCAACCAGAATACATATTAAAATACTACAAAACAATTTACACTAGCTAAGTCGCCATAGACGTTTACATAAATAAGTCGTTGTATACAGATTGCTCGGGACCTTTGAATTGATCACCCAAGTTGTTAAGACGATATTGAGGTCTCGAGGTCGTTCTATGGTGTAGAACTTCAAACTCATCAAGTCTTCATCTTCATCACCTCACTATATAGTAACGAGGTACCATAGTTTACTAAATCAAGTCTTTATCTTCATCACCTCGTTATATAGGAACGGGGTACATAGTTTACTAGATCATGTCTTTGTCTTTATCTTTATCACCTTGCTATATAGTAGCAAGGTATCATAGTTTACTAAATCAAGTCTTCATCTTCATCACCTTGATATATAATAGCGAGGTATTATAGTTTATTAGGTTGTGTACCTGTTACGTGTATAATAGCAAACACTATGTATAGAGTTACTTTGCCATACATTCTGGAATACCCATAAAACCCACGTAACCCTTAACTATGGCGGTTCAAACAAATCCAAACATTGCATCAAACTCTTAAAATACCACAAATGTTGAAAATCAAAGGGGAAAACAAAATCCCCATTTATTTAACATGAGAACTCTTAAAAGCTCAATTGCAAATCTTGAAACCCCCACGGTTAGTCATACAAAGCTTTGATAGAAAATGCGACAAGTTAAATAAATCAATTTACCAGTAACTTAAACAGAAACCCTAACCGAACTATCAAATCCCAATGCCAAGAGCTGCAGTCACGTCAAAAAATAAACTCAGAAAAAGAACAAAAACAAAGAGAACACTTACAATTTACAAGGAGGTTGGCAAAATGTAAAGAAACCAAGGCAAAGCGGTGTAAGAAAGAGGGAGTAAGATAAGAACAATCGGTCATGTAGAAAGGCTGTTAAGAAAGGTGTTGAGGTGGCAAGGACCGCATCTAATGACTGACGCGTTCAATTTTAAATTTTATTTTGAGGGATTGTGTTACGTCGGCATTAATTATAATATACTAATCATATCACATTTAATACTAATTAATATACAAAATATTTTTTACTCTATTATCTAATAATTAAAAAAAATATTAAGGAAATCAAAAATTATTTATTAGTCATATGACGTGGTTTTTGTATAATTTAGTTGGTATCTTGATGATCAAAATTTATAAATTAAGTGCATCTTTATTTTTAATTAGTCCAAAATTTTGTAATTTTTACACATAAATGATGTAAGGGATAATTTTGTTAAAAAATAATTTAATAAGGATAGTAGCAACAAAAATGATGTAGATTAAAATTGTTTATTTTTTAATAATTTGAATTTAAGATTTGAAAATTTTAAATTTAAATATGATAGAATGATTCTATTGATCCAAATAATGAATTTAGATTGATTTTTTCAAATAAAATTAAATTGATATTAAAATTTATTTATTATTTATTATCATATATAAAATATATAATATTTAAGTTTTAAATTTGTGTATATCTGAAAAAAATTATTATTTATAATTATAAATAAAAAATTAAAAATAATAAGAAACATACTTAAAATTTATTAAATTATTATAGAGATAATATTTATATTTATTTTTAAAATAAAATAAAATTATAGTATATATAATATTTAAATATAACATATTATAAAATAAAAATGAGTATTTATTTATAATTTTATTAATAATTTGGTTTGGATGCAATGGATTATAAAATATGTCAAATCAAATACGATTCAAATCCGAATGAGTTATATGTTTTTAAATATAAATATGATGCATATGTAAAATATTTTAATTAATTCCTATCTAAATTCGATATATCAAAAAATTAATTTAAATATATTTATAATTATTTTTTCTACCTTTTATATGAAAAGGTTATTTGAGATGAAAACTATATATTTCAATAACGAATTCTACTTCAACGTTACCTCCTAAATTATGAATTGATATTTTCAAAATTTTATTTTATTTTATTATTAAACATTATTAATAATTTATATTTATTTAGGATGGTTGATAATGAAAAGAAATTGAATCTATTTTTATTTGGTTATTTATTTCTTAAAAATATAGTATAAAAATAAATTTATAAATTTAGGAGTTATTTCTTTAGTTTTTTCTTAAATAAAATATTTAATTCGCAGTAATATTATTATAATTATTTTTTATTAATAATAATTTTATCTAATAATAAAAATATATAAATATAATTAATTATATATTGGTATAATATTAAAAAAATTAAGAAAATATCTAAAAAATATTTTTATCACATAATACATCACATGTAAATTTAAATAGCATTCATAGTAAGATTCAAGTGCACACGCATACATTATTCGACAAAAGAAGAATCACCTCTAAATTAATGCTTCCTTTTAATAGGCATTACTTATTGGAAAAATTCTTAAATTTAAACTTGATTATTGATATTTAAGATCTTTATCAAGTTCTTAAAATATTCAATTATGATCTAATAAAATCATATTAAATAGTATAATTTTATTTTTGGCTTTAAGACACGATTTTATGTCGTTGTCCTTAAGACGTTATTTGCTCTCACAAATTCAATGATATATTAGGGTTTAGGAAATATGTCTTTAAGGTACAATAAAGTTTCATGTTTATGCAGTATACATTCACGAAGATAATCTCAAAACACCTTTGATCTTAAAAAATACTTATGATAATTAATGTTCTAAATCTGATGTATTTATAACATTAATTTTATTTGTATAGAAATCATAGTAGGAGAAAAAAGAATAAAAGAACAATTATTGTTTTCTCAAACTTCACTACCAAATAGCTTAAACAAAAAGTTTATTTATAGATTGATATATAACCATTAACAAAGGATTACAATATTTTAATGAGTTATGACTTTTGCATAAGTCATGTCTATTTAGAACTAATGTAATTTTTCACAAACAATTACAATCTATTCAAAAGATATGTTTCTTTATAAAAGGTAACAAACTTTTAACATAAATTATAGCATTTAACTTTAAAAAGTTTCGAGTCTTTAACATGTCTTTTAACAAAAGACACGTATTAAACCATTGCAATTTTTCATTCAAATGCTATAACAATTTATTTATGAAAATATTCTAACAATCTTTCACCATTTTCAAAATGAAAAAAAAAATTTAAATTTTTTTATCTTGAGTATGCTCTAAAAACTTATGCATAAATAAATGTATCCTTTGAACTTCAACATTTACTTAGTGAAAATACATCAACGTTAATCAAGTTAGTGTGGTAAGCAGGTCTTTAAACCAACAACCTTGTTAATTGGATATGTCTCATATATAAACCATCTTCATCTCTAGTATTCTTTTATTCGTTCACACATAAATGAGCATTGTGTCTTATATCTTGGGTTTTCATAAGTGCTTTAGTAATCAACCAAGTTACATAGAAAACAACACCATCTTTGACACTCATATAGGCAAACTTATCAAATGATACCTACGTAACTAAAGTATTCCATATATAATTATGTTATAAGCTTATTTAAATCTATTGAGCTTATTCTTCTCGTTTCATTATGTGCACCAAGTACATATACCTTTAGGACACCTCTTTATTTATTATTGTGCTTGGGATCACAAATATATTATATACTTTAGCTCATTAAATCCAAAATCTTGATGTTTCAAGTGTTGGGTTGAGATTTTATCATTAGTGATCTATTTGAGGCTTGCTTTTGTCCCATCCTTTTTTATGATTATTAATTATGTCTTTTATAAGGTTTTTATCATCAAAAGTCTATCAAGTTCTTTTATTATTTGATATAAAATAATGTTCTTACTATGAATATTGATCATACATGATTGTATTATAAGTTCATATACTAGTTCATTATTTTACAACTAGTTACATGCATCAAATAGAATTACTCCTCTGGATAATATACATACACAATTATATAAGAAATATTAATTTAAATCATAGATAAATACTTACAAACATGATTCACAATCATAGGTAGACCATATACATATGCAAGCATACTTTTACACGGATCCCACAACTTAACTCAACCACTATATTAACTTAATTACTTTCTTTAGTAATCCAACAATCTTAGCATATTCATATAATTCATCTATATTATATATAAGACATTGAAAAATACTTTTATCAAATCAAGAGTCCATTTTCCACTAAGAGTCATGATCTTTCATCAAGAGTCACGACCTTTCAACAAGAGTTACAACTCATTTTCAATAGTCATGAATTTTCATGAAGAGTCATAACCCTTCGAGAGCCACGACCCTTCATCAAGATTTAATGCCCTCATCAACAATCACAACTTTTCAAGAGTCGCAACTCTTTACCAAGAATCGTGACCATTTATTAAAAATTATGACCCTTCGCCAAGAGTCATAATTTTTTACCAAACATCACGACTCTTCACCAAAGATTACAACATTTCATCAAGTCATGATTTTTACTAACGGTCAAGACTCTTTTATATATTATTTTTCATGATATTTTACTAAGGATTACGACTTCACCGATAATCATGACAATTTACTACATGTAAGTTACATGTATACTATGCACCAATTGTAATATAAAAAATTACTTTATAATTGTGATCAATTTTCAAGTTATTTATATCCCGTGCATATATATAAATGCATTATCTAAATAAATACATAATATATAATCAATACCAAGTTACTCATCAAATAAATTATATGCATATTTTAAATTTTAAACTACACGAGGAACTAAAATATAAGCATATACACAAACATATATTCTTGGATACTTTTATATTCATAATTATGCTTCATAAACAAAAAAATAAGAACTTAGAAATTTCTTACTATTCGTGAAATTAACAATAAGTTCACTCATCAAAATAGTTTATTAAGATTATTGAAAAAATTCTTGAAATTATTGTTTATCGTTGATCTTCAAATAAGATCTATTAAGTCTTCAATTATGATACTATAAAATCATATTAAATAATATAATTTTTGGTTTTGGTTTCAAAGCATAACTTTAAGTCGTTATCTTTAAAACGTTATTTCCCCCTACTAATTCAATGGTGTACTAAGGTTTAGTAAATACATCTCCGAGATACAATGAAGCATCTTGTTCCCTATGATGTACATTCACTAAGACAACCTAAAAATACATTTGACTTTAAAGAGAACTTAAGATAATTAATGTTTTAAATCTGTAATATTTAGAGCATTAATTTTGTTTCTATATAAATCATGGTGGGAGAAAAGAGAATAAGAAAATAATTATTGTTTTTTCTAACTTCAATACCCAAAGGCCTAAACAAAAAGCATATTTATAGGTTGTTATGCAACTATTCACAAAGGATTACAATATTTTAATAAATTTTGACTTTTAAAAGTCATGTCTCTTTCGAACCAATGTAATTATTTACAAACAATTGCAACTCATCCAAAAGACAAGTTCGTTTTTAAAAGGTCACAATCTTTCAACATAAATAAAAGTATTTAACTTTTAAAAGTTTTAACTTTTTAACATGTCTTTTACCAAAAGACACGTACTAACCTATTACAAGTTTTTATCCAAAACTATGACAATTTCTTTTTAAAAACGTTCCAACATTACTTTCTCATCAAACTTCAAACTTGGCTCCTATTCCAAGTACGAACCCATCCTAAATTCATTTTTATAGGTTTATTGAATTGATCCTATTAAGCTTTAGATTTTCTATTAATTCTCTCGAGAACTTAAAGAATCTACTCGTTGTGAGTTGTGGTATATAATTATACTTTTTTTATAGTCATTAATTATAATCTCATAACTAGGATTATATGTTGGAAAAACTATTCTACTCTAATAAGTGATATACATTACTCTATACTAATGAATTATTCATTGTTTTTAAAGTATGTGATGACACAATATTTTAAGTCAATAAAATTTAAGATTAATGTAAATTTTTCTTTGAAAAAAAAAACAAATACTTAATAGGAGGTGGAGAGAGAAAACAATCTAATTGGTGGGAGAATATACTTCAAGAATAATGAACAATAACACATGAAATGTAACGTAAAAACACAAGTATCAAATATTTAATGATATACTCACTACTAAATTAATTAACAGACTTGTTACTACTTCTATGATAAATAATATATTAAAATCTATAGTGTACTTAGTGTTATAAAAAAATGATATATAATACTATTAAATAAATTAAATAATGATTCTTTCACTAATTATGTTACAATGATATTTAAATATATTTCATTACAATTTATTTATGATGCATTTAAGTAGTTATTTATATCAATATCATAAGAATGTATTATAATAATATCAACTTATGGTGATTAGTGGACGTGAAATATTAATATTTGGTAGTTGGGTGTTTGAAAATGTTCAGACCATATGTTGAAAAAATTCCAAAAAGAAGTGGTAAATGGAATACCAAAATCCATTAAATTTTAGATTAATTATATTTTATTTTCATAATATATAAGATAATTTATAAAAATATATAAAATATTTATTTTGTTATAATTATACCTATAATGTATAAGTAAGGATAAAAATATAATAAACTATGTACGTTTTTATAATTACAATTATATAAATAACGTATGAATAATGATGTATCTGTGCTTAAAATTGACATGTTTTTTTTACACATGAGTTATGGCTATAATTATAACAAAATAAACATCTTAAATATTTTTATAAATTATCTCATATGTTATAAGTATAAAATAAAATTAACCCTTAAATCTATGATCTGAATAGAAAGAGTATTATGATTTTGATCGAAATAACACCCTAAATAGTTTTACTAAAGAAAAAAATTAATTTTAATCTCAATTTAAATATTTATAAAATAATATTTATTAATTAAATTGAGTGATAATTATGATACTTTAATTTGAATAATTTTATATCGAATTTTTTAACTATAAAATTAATTAAATTTAAACTATGCTTTAAACTAGTGAAAACTCATGTATACTCTTAGGTTTAAACTAGAATAAGGATGGTGTATGTATGCTATAAATATAATAACTACTAAGTTTTAAAAATTGTAATTTTTTTGAGAAAATAATAGTGTAATTATAAGATTATATAATCAATTTGATTTTCATTATCGCAAGTTATTAGTTATTTTGGTAAAAATAAATTATTTTGATTTATAAAATCTAATGTCAAATAACAAATTACAATAAAATTGGTGAATTTTATCAAAGTTTCTTACTAATTTTGAAATGTTGAAATAAGTTCACACTAGTACAATAAATGATATTTAAGTCATCATTTAAAGTTATTTTCATGTAAATATTGACTTATAATGAATTTTAAGTCGATAAGTTTATAAATCGACTTAAAATTTAAATTTAATTTTAATAAAAAAATTGACTTTAAATGAAATTAAAATTAAAAAATCATTTTGTAATGTGAGTTGACACTTAAAATTAATGCGTGACATAATGTCAATCTAACGTGTCAATCGATGCAACTCTACATGTAACGTTGAATAAAGATTGTAAAATTGTTATTAAAATATAAGATATATAATTAACTATTTTTTTCTTCCATTGTTTCTTATATTGAATAAACATGAAAATATTAACTCTTTTAAATTTTAATAGGGTATGGAGTAAAATAAGAATAATAGCGTCGTCATTAAAAAATAACAATAACTTATATGAGATAATGTTATAATATGTGTAAATGAATATTAATGATAAATTTTATTAATTTAATGATTGAATGATAAATATATTCAAATTGATAAACATATATGCTTACTTTTTGTAGGTTCTACAATTAGAAGACGAAGTTATGTGTGATTACTATGTCATAAAATTTATAAGCGAGATTATCTCAAATATGAACATGAAAATTAAAGATGTTGTAATTCTCTTTAAGTAATATATTCTTTTAGCATATAAGTTATTTTTTAATAAAATTATGAGGTTAAATAATAATTTAACTTTAAATATATACAGTTATTTGGTTTGAGTAAAATAGACTTCGATATGTAAATTTTTGAAGATTTATAAAAAAAATTGATAGAACACATGCTCTAGATTATAAGTTTGTAAAATGAATATGATGATATTGTGTAATAGCAATATATATCATTACTATTATATGCTTATCTTATAAATAATAACACATATATTTGATATATGCAATTTCATATTTAATATACCATACATATGTATATTTGTTTGTATTTAATGATATTGTAATTAAGTTAGATTTATATATATGTATTATATGAAAGTTGGTTTTTTGTTATAAATTGATTCCAAATTTTTAACTTTATAATAAATAAAATATTTTAAAATCTCTTTTAATCATATTTTTTGGTTGTGTTTTCATGGTATGTAATTAAAACGAACAATGATTAGTAGAAAATAACCACAAATATATTTAGAGATTGTATTATTTTAAGTCAATTTTAATGTAAAATCAAATTTAAATTTTTAAGTTAGTTCTATTAAAGTCTATTCTTAGAATGACTTTAAAATTTTAATTAGATTGACATCTAAGATTTAAGAAATAAAACTACTAAAAAACCAACTTAAAAATTTAAAATCAATTTTATGTTAAAAGTAACTTAAATTAAGTCACTTCATTTTAAATAAGTTTGTTTAAAATTGACTTAGTAATTCTTTGTTATAATAGTATGATTAAATTAAAATGTAAAATAATAAAATGAATAATTTTCTTACAACAATGTGATAAATTTAGTATTTAATATAATAGCTACATATGAAATAGTTCGACCATTCCGGAAAAAAAAAAATCCTGCGTCGGCTCCTGCTTTTCAGTGACTCGTATAGCTAGCTTCTTGGTTATTTACTGCATGAAAAGAAATTTTGGTTTATAGATAAAATTTGGTTTATAGTCTCTTCTTGAATATGTTTGCTTTTACTTTTTAGAATTTATATATATAGTTTAATAGCATGAAATAATCTTCTTATATATATACGTGAAGTTTTATTTTTAATGTATATATTTATTTTTCTTATAACATAAATAAATATATATATATTAACTATAGTTAAAAACTAAACCAATCTAAATACTTGACCTCCTTGGCTTCTCGGTACCTTACCAATGCGTTTAAGTAGATAGTGCACGACAAGGAAAATTCAATTCAATTTTTTTTTTTTTGGAACAATATTATTCGAAGTCCTTAACATTTTTCAAATCAACTTTTTTCCTCTCAGATAAATTTTGAACTTATTTTCAACACAAGAATTTGCTCAACAAATAACCTGCTCTTGGGGCTTATACAAGTACAAATTTCAATATCTGAACATGCTAACAGCCCCACAGTTTAATTTGTGACTACTTGAACCCAAGTAACAAAACCACTGTAACCGTACGTCTTCAATATATAAGCAACTATCAGTACAGCTGTGTTGTCCTATTATGTTCAAAATGGTCATAAGCATGTCTTGTTCTAAAGAATAACAGCAAGCTTGATACTAATCCCAAAATTGATATGCATCCCCACCACACAAATGTTAAGAAATAACACTTCCTTCCCATGCACACTACTGAGTCACTGGTCATGCTCGCTAAGCTTGAGCTGGCATTGCTATCATAAACTAATGCAGCAAGAACACCATACAGTAGTGACCCAATTGGAATGTTTGTGATGAGAATATTGTGGTTAACTCCAACGTTGTTAGGACCGAACAGCTCGGATGTTATTGAAACTGCAGCAGCAAATATGAACCCCGAGCTCAACCCAATGAGCCCGGTGCCTGCATGCAATGCTATGACACCGTTCGATCCAGCTAGTACGAAAAAGGCAATTGGAGTTGGAAGCAGTGCCAGAGTCAGCCATCCTGTCCTTGCAAAGTAAAATTTCCTGCACAATTAATTTATCATTTTGTGATCAATTAATCGCATATGTTATAATATAAATGTACACATATGTGTAGTCTTATGCAAGTTATTATACATAAGGAAAATTCACTTACGCTCGAACGTAATCTGGTGTAGCTGAAAGCAAGCGACCGAAGAAGGAGAAGGAAGAATAAAGTGTGACAAGTGTTGTAGTCTTAGAGCTTTGTCCTAAAGATTGAGCAATCTGCCCAAGATTGTTACTATAAACAAGGCCAATAGTACCCCCACAAAAGTAAGCAATATAGTAAAGCCAAAAATCAAACCTACGAACAAGAACTCTAGCAGAATGCTCTTCTCCTAACATTGCTAGTTGATCTTTGCGCATTATTTTACCACAACACGACCCTTTGCTTTCTTCAATACTTTTCAGTCTGGCCATTGAATATGCAGATCCATTACTGTTTAACAAAGGATCAAATCCATTGTTGCTTAATAAAGGAGTAAATCCATTAATCCCAAAATCACTAGCCTCCCGGATAAGGAGCTCTTTGTGAAGCTCAAGTTCATCAACATCAACCAAAAGGAATCCTGAACCTTCAATTCGGAAACTTGAATGAATTGTCCGGCTGAACCAATCTCGAGCATAAACAACACCAGGGATGCACAAGGGAAGTATGAGGAGAACAAGTGCTCCACCAAATAAAAGACGAGCAGTTGTTGCACCAGAAGTTGATGAACCAAAGAGGAGTAGATAAAGGCCAGTGATAACAGCTAAGATGTTCAAGATGAGAAAGATAAGGGAATCACGGCGAACAGCATCAGGTGGAAGAGGATCTAAAGATGGTTGGCGAAGAATAGGTATAAGTGCTACTACAGAAGTGAGAAGAGGAATAATAGCATTTAGAAGGAGATAGAGGTAAGTGGATGATGAGTTAACTGCATTGGCAGCAAGAGCATATATGGCCGCACTTACTCCATTGAAGCTTACTGTTAGTGATATGGCTAACGGTTGATTTGCTGGAAAGTTCTTAATGCAAAGGACAAAACACACAGTGTTGAACCAGCATATGCTACAACCAGCCAGCAGGCAGAGGAAAAATACCTGCAACGAGTTATAATAGACTGTTAGCAAAGAAACTATCAATCAAATTTGACTAAATTAAAGTTAAATTCCAAATTTACCTATTAAAAAGAGACTATTTAGACTTAGAAACTTTTAAAAAATTAGAAATATTTAATTGCATACTTAAAAGATAGATAGATATATTAGATAAATTACGGGACATTATGTATATTCTTTTTTATTACTTATAAAAACCTTTAAAAGATAACGTAAGAATTAAATAACCTTTAGTTAAATCTGACCAGGACAATGACCAAAAGAGGATTCCGTGATCAATAACTCCATAACAGGTATTATATATTATAATTGAGCATTTCTTGATGTTTGTTGTTGAGTTAACTTTCGTATAAGCGTGAGCCTTACTTTTATTTAAATTTAAAGTTTTTTTCTTCAATTTCGGTAATGGATATTTTTTTTTTTTGGGAGACAAAAGCAAGGTCGGTAATGGATGGTGGAAGGTATCAAAGATTTTGTTTATCAACGCCGTCAAAGTTGACCATAAATAACCATTACTAGTGTGTGGAGGAAGATAAAAGTATTCGATTATTGAAAAAAAAATCAATATATTTTTAACGTCGAATTAAGATCACTGCTATTTTTATTTTTTATTTTTTATTTTTTATTGGTTTAGTCGATCTGAAAAACAAAAGTGATAAAAGTTGGTGCTAGACTAACCAAATTTTTGAATTTTTTTTAAAAAAATAAATATCAAATAAGAATTATAAAAATAAAATAATTTAATTGATATATTAAAAATAATAAATAAGAAGTCATGTTTGTGGTGTGCCGTTAATAGTCTTTTTCAAGTTGATAATAAGGAGTTATTATTTTTTATTAATTAAGGACTTATTGTTTTGTTTTGACTTGACCAGGACTTATTGTTGTAAGGATTAAAAATTTACAACCAACGGCAACCCTATTTGAAAATAAATTATTAATTTTGACAAAAGGGTAGGAAATTTAAACTTTTGTTTCTCTTTTAAATAACTAACAAGTAGCATATATATAAAAAAATGTTTGGGACCATATTGAATTACTCGATAACATGTCACGTATAAAACAATTATTGTATAACTTTTTTAAAATTTAAATAATAATCAGATTTATATTAACATAAACGATGTGTACGTGCTATACATTATTACTCTATAAAAAAGGACGAGTAAAAACTTCGTTACTGTAATGAAGATCGAATGAAATATATTATTTAATAACAGGAATGGGCATCACGTCAGCTGAATGATGTTAGCGGTAAAATTAAAAGTCACGGAATAAAAATCATAATTATGATATGGTAAGAGTTATTCTCTAAAATAGTTATAAAATTATCATAATTTAAATAATATGAATGAAATTTATGTATTATTAATATTTATTTTTAAAATTAGAAAAATTATTTATTATTTTTGAAAGTATGATCAAATTTAAAATTAATATTATTTAAAAATAAAAAAATATAGAATATTTAATAAAGTATAAATCAATGTGATTAAATTATGAATATACTTTAATAACAACTCTTCAAATTAAAGAACATATCTTACCTAACAGTCTACAAAGTTAACATATCTTACCTAAAAGTGTTAATCATTCGAGCCATTTATTTTTTTAAATAAAAATAATAGGTCACTGTCACTCTATATGTGTGAACCCTTGGAATTTTGTGAACCGGGAAAAAAAAAATATTGTGTCAATATGTAAGTGTGTAAGTATTATTCAAGAAAAAAAATGTATGGATTTTCAGTAACAAAAATGAGAGAAATTATTGTGTAGATCAGAGCTAGATTAACCTTCGTCGCAATCTCTGTAGACCCATTAACGTCTAATTGTTATATACAAGTCTTTTAGCCTAAAACTTAATAAGAGCGCGCTAGCTAATTATGAATTCAAAAAGGGTAACTACCATGTGGTTAATATTCAATATCGTGATCTACATGAAAGTAGAAAAGAAGAAAAAACACTGGAAATAAGGAATATATTGAGACAAAGAAGGTACCAGGAAATAAGGAATAGAGATGATTTGGCAAATGACAAGCCATTGAAGACCATAGCCAATAAAACCCATAAAAGCAGCCATAAACAGAACAACCCACAAAGGAAAATGCATCAAAGCCAAACCAGAAGACCATCCAAAGACTTTGCCCATATCAGAAGCCACTGCCAAATAATTCAACTGCACCTGAGAAATACCCAAAACTGATTTCAAAGACGAAGAGTAGGCTGAGAAATCAAAGTTGGTTCCCGTGAATGCCTGAATCCAAATAGTCGCTACCAAAATCATCCATTTCCGAGATTGCCCTGCCATTACTATTACTTTCACTATTACTTTCCACTTCCACCACCGTGCCTTTTGTACTTGTTTTGATTAAGATGGTGATCTAGAAGCTGCGTGGTTTGTATTTTTGCTGCGTTTATAACTTTCACTTAAAATGGTCTCTACGGGGCCTCAAAAACATTTATATGTAACCTAATCTCTCTCTCTCTCTTCTCCAGACTCCATTCATACCATGATGTCAATTTTTGTTTATCTTTTACTCTCTTGTTTTATTATTAAGAAAAACTTTTAAAAACCCTCCCCGACAATTCTCATTTTTATTTTTTTTTGCTATAAATTGTCTTCTGTGATTTTACTAACCGTCGTCTAAATATATATAGTAATAGTTTTACAATAACAAAAGGGAATTTGAGATGCATAGCTAGTTTTCACGTGGCAGCATGTGGTACAGCAGTGACATCAAAGTGAGACAGGTCGACATAGGGTATAGAACTGAATATACTTATCGATTCAAGTGATACTATTGAAATTTAGGTGGGAGTTAGAATTTCTGTTGGTTATTACAATATTCTTATTGATGATCGGTTGATGCGTTGAAATCTTCTATAGGAATTGGGAAATATTAAGGACGCAAACGGGGTATATGATCTTTTGGTTCTTACCTTAAAAAATATTTTTTAACTGATGAATATCTATATATTTTAAAAAATATAATCACATATTAAATTTGTATGTTGATTTTGGGTAAATAATACGAAAATGTTATATATACTTTTGAACAAATATTATTGAATATATGTTTTTATGAATAAAATATTTTTCAACACAAACTCATAATAACTTGGTCTAAGAATAATTTGTAGGTCCGATCACATGGAAGAGAAAGAAAATAATTTTTTTAGGTATAATTATATTTAACAAATTCATTAAAAATATATTTTTATAGCTAAATTTTTGTCACATGGTCAATTTCTAAACACATAAGAGATAGTCACTTTTGCCTATAAATATGCAATATTTTTGTTTTAGAGAAACACACAAAAAAGAAGACAAGTAAAGCAAAAGCAAATGAATAATTTTCTTTGATAAAAATAGTGTTGTGTGTATGTGTGAGAGAGAAAGAGAGAGAATAGTTTATAAAAATATTTGAGATATTTTTCTAAAAGAGAAGTAACAAAATAATGAGTTTGAGAAACACATATATATCATTATTTTAGGTTTATCTTAATTTATTGTATTGTCTTTAATTTTGTACCCATTAATTTTATTAGTAAAGAAATATTTTTTTTAGTTTGTCACATAGACATAACTCAAATTAAAAGGTAAACCACATTAAATTATCGGTGTTATTATTTTACTTTATTAAATTTATTTTATGTTTACCCACTACCTCCCAACAACTAGTATTAGAGTTGGTATAATAAAATTCTTAATATGCTCTGTGATTGCAACATAGACCGATCTACTACATTAGAAAAGATTTTATTAGGTCCATGGCGTATTTATTTGCAAAAAAAAAACATAGTGAATAAAAAACGTCTAGTCAGAAGTTAGATATTCAGAAATTTATTGGTAATAATAATATCTCTTTATGGAAAAGGAGGATGAATGATATTCTCATTCAACAGAAGGTCTATAAGGTGTTGTTGGGGAAAAAAGCAACAATCGTCACGAGGAACATTGGAAGGAGATAGACAAGATTGCAGCCAGTACAATCCGTCTAAATCTCTTAGAGAGTATCTTGCAAAATATTGAATAAAAAAATTGCAAAACTGCAAAAGAAACATAAGAGACTCTAGAAAACGTGTACATGTCAAACAACTTTGCCAATAAAATTTATTTGTAAAAGGAATTATATCATATAAGGAAGGAAGATAATGTGAGCATGATGCAACACATTAGTGATTTCAATAGCAATTTTTCTTACTTAGCAAGATTCAATGTGAGTTTCAATTATGAAGAGAAAGTTGTGATGTTGTTGGCATCACTACCATTATCATATAATCATGTGAAGGACAAGATGACGTTTGAAGTTTTTATAAAAGTTTTGTTATCATATGAGAAACATAAAATGGAGAGAGATTTAGAAGTACAAGCCTTTGTGACAGAGTCCAGAGGAATGAGACAATACATAGAACAAAAACTTAGAAGTAAGAGTAGAGAAAAATCAACACAAATTTTCCAATGTTGAATGCCATCACTGTAAGTGGAAGGGGTCACATTAAGAAATTTTGTAGAGTGTTAAAGAAGGAACAAGAAACGAATAAAGACAAAGTTGTGAAGAAAGACGACAACAGTGATGATGAGCAAACAAATACCATAAACGAGTTCAATATCATTTATGATGAATATTTTGTCAATTTTACATCACACGAGACCAGTTGGGTGATTGATAGTGATATTATAATTCACGCTACATCGCGTAGAGAATTTTTCTCATCATACACACCTGGAAGTTTTGGTGTTGTTAGAATAAGAAATGAAGACCTGTCAAAGGTTGTTGGCAGATGAGATGTTTGCTTGGGAACAAAGAATGAAACTAGACTATTTTTGAAGGATGTCATGCATATTTCATATATGCACTTGAATTTGATCTCTGTACAAAACTTGCAAGTGAATGATATTGCAGCTTCTTCATTTATGACAAATGGAAACTTACAAAAGGCTCCTTAGTAGCGGCTAGAGGTGAAAAACATACAAATATGTATATAATGCAAGCGAAGCTCTCCATTGACACAGTAAATGCCATGGAGAAAGACAAAGTAGTTGAATTATGGCATAGAAGACTCAGTCATATGGGTGAAAAAGATATGACAAGTCTAGCCAAGAAGAAGATACTACTCGAAATAGATGAAGTACATTTGGAAAAATGTGTTTATTGTCTAGTAGAAAAGCAAAATAAAGTTATTTTCAAGATTTTCCCTCTTTCCATAATGAATAATATTTTAGGTATGATTCATTCAAATTTGTGTAGACTAATGCCAAAATCACTTGGTGGTGCTCAATACTTTGGACTTTCATTGATGATCACTCAATGAAGATGTAGGTATATCTTCTGAAGACAAAGGATTAGGTGTTGTCTTCAAAGAATTAGATAGATAATAGTGAGCATGGTATTCAACATCAGATGACATCTCCAAAGACACCGTAGTTGAATGACTTAGCTGAGAGGATAAACAATACTTTGATGGAAATAGTCGGATGTTTATTATCACATGAAAATTTGCCTAAAACTTTATGGGGTGAAATCATGCTCATAGTTGCACACGTGTTGAATCTTCCACCCTATACTCCTCTGAAGATGGATGTTTCAAATAAAGTGTAGTCATAAAAGGATGTTTCCTTTGATCGTCTGCGGGTTTTTGGCTACAAAGCATTTGTTCATATCCCCAAGGATGAGAGATCCAAACTTGATGCCAAGACAAGACAATGTATTTTTATTGGCTATGGTCAAGATTAATTTGACTATAGATTTTATGATATGGCTGGAAAGAGACTTGTCAGGACCCGTGATGTTGTATTTGTTGAAGATGAAACAATTGAAGATATTATCAAAATGAAAAAGGATGTTCCTAATTCCAATGGTGACTCATCAGATATAGAATTAATTCTTCCAATATCAATGCCAAGATAAGTTGGAGATAAATATCAGGTTTATCCACTTGAAGAAGATAATGCTTCCATAGAAGTTGGTTCTGAAGATGAGAGAGACGATGATGTTCATTATCCAACACCAACACTTGTGGCTTCTCCTATTCCACTAAGAAGAAGTGATAGATTGAGACAACCCTCTACAATATATCCTCCAAATGAGTATGTAACTTTCACAGATGAGTATGAAAAAGCCATGGATGACAAAAACAAAATAGATTAAAGTCATATAAAATGAGATGAAGTCCTTGCATGATAACAAAATTTTTGAGCTGATGAAGCTGCCCAAAGGGAAGAAGGATTTGAAAAATAAATTGGTGTTCTGTGTGAAACATGAAGAGCACAATTCCAATTCGTGACACAAAGCTAGACTGGTTATCAAAGGATTCAACTAAAGAAAATAAGTTGACTTTGACGAGGTTTTCTTACCAGTTATGAAAAATGGCATCCATCTATACTATACTAGGATTAGTAGTAAGTCTTGACCTAGAGATTGATCAAATAGATGTCAAAACTGTCTTCCTACATAGTGACTTGGAAGAAGAGATATACATGGAGCAACCAAAGGGTTTCGAGAAAAAAAGGAAAACATGATTATGTTTGCAAATTAAAGAAAAGTTTATGTGGCTTAAAACATGCATTCAGATAATGGTACAGGAAGTTTGAGTCTATTATAGGAAAGCAAGGCTAAAAAAGACTATTTAAGACCATTTTGTTTTTGTGCTAAAATTATTTGATAATGATTTCATTATTCTTTTGCTCTATATGGATGATATGTTGATTGTTGACCGGAATATTTTCAGAATTAACAACTTGAAAAAGCAGTTGAGTAAGTCTTTTGTCATGAAATAATTGTGGTCAACAAAGAAAATTCTTGGCATGGGTATTATTAGAGACAAAGGTGCCAATAAATTATGGTTGTCATAGAAGAAGTACGCTGAGAAAGTACTTCATAGATTTAATATGTACAAGGCTAAAGTGATTATTGTCCTCTTTATAATCACTTTAAGCTAAGTTTTAAGAAGATCCTTCTACAGACAAAGAAAAGGAAGAGACGGAAAAGGTTACATATGCTTCAGCAATTGAAAGTGTGATGTATGTCATGGTTTGTACACGACCAGCTATCGCTCATATAGTTAGAGTTGTGAGTAGATTTATTTCAAATCCTGGAAAGGAACATTGGGTTGCAGTGAAATAGATTTTAAGGTATCTTTGAGGTACTTCCAAAATATGCTTATGTTTTGAAAATGATAAACCTGTGTTAATTGGATACACAGATGTATATATGGTTGGCGTTGTGGATTCCAAAAAATTCACTTTAGGTTACCTGATTACATTTGTAAGAGGAGCTGTGGTATGACAGTTAAAGTTATAAAAATATATTGCATTATCTACTATAGAAATAGAGTTTATAACATCAACGGAAGCATGTAAAGAGTTTTTATAGATGAAAAAGTTCTTGAAAGAACTTGTGTTGCAGCAAGACAGTAACCAGTTATTATGTGATCGTCAAAGTGCTATCCATCTTGGAAAGAATGTCTTCTTTCATTTGATCAAAACATATTGATGTGAGATATCATTGGATTAGAGATGTAATGGAGAAGAAGCTACTGCAACTTGAGAAGTTTCATTCAGAGGAAAATGGATTAGACATGTTAACGAAAAATCTTCCAAGATAAAATTTTGAATACTAACTTTTAGCTGGTGGATTGGTAGAGCCCTCCATTTAGTCGGGATGAGAGATTTGTAGGTCCCGCTCACATGGATTAGACATGTTGAGAAGATCCATACAGAGGAAAATAGATTAGACATATTGACAAAAAATCTTCCAAGATAGAATTTTGAATACTAACATTTAGTTATGGAATTGGTAGAGCCCTCCATTTAGTCGGGAGGGGGAGATTTGTAGGTCTTACTCACATGAAAAGGAACTAAAATAAAAAATTTAGGTGCAATCACATTTGACAAATTCATAAAAAAAAAAAAAATTGTAACTATAACTTAGCCAGTTATATGGCCAATTTTTGACCACATAAGTAATAAACAATGTTTTTATCTTAGAGAGACACACCAAAAAGAAGATAAGCAAAGCAAAGCCAAATGAACAATTTATTGATGAAAAATAGTATTGCGTGTGTGTGAGAGTGAGAGATAATATTTTAGAAAAATATTTGGAATATTTTTCTAAAAGATGAGTGATAAAATAATGAGTTTAGGAAACACTTGTGTGTCATTATTTTGAGTTTATCTCAATTTTTTGTATTATTTTTCACTTTGTATCTATTAATTTTATTAGTAAAAAAAATATTTTTCGTTGTTTATCCCGTGGACGTAGCCCAAATTAAAGGATGAATCATGTTAAATTATCAATGTCATTATTTTACTCTATTAAATTTATTTTATTTTTATCTGTTGTATCCAAATACAATTTTTCCTTCTGACTTTTGTATAATACTTTATATATATTTTTATATTATCAATAAATATTTAAATTTAAATATTCATTCAATAAAAAAAACCTATTTAAACACATGTTCAATAATAATGTCGATGGTTCAAGACTTTACTTGGTCTGCATGGTTCATTGATAAACATTTATTGGTAAAGTTGTTGGATCTTCAGTAATTTTTGTATTGTTGAATCTATGTATAAAAAGGAAAACAAATTAAACGTTAGGTTAAATGTAACGAGAGACTTAAAGTTATACATATTTAAAATTGAAATTCATTTGAATACATGTTAAAAAATAATGCATGTTGTTCATCCAGAACTTTACTTATTCTATTTGTTCCTCTTAGTTCCAACAATTATTCATCATCAAATTTGTTGAAGGTAAGATGAGGTTTGTGCTTTTAAATTTATGTAAAATTCAAAATATTTTGAATATGCATATAAAAATAGTGAAAGGTTAAAAATGAAATCACCTCGTAAAACTGAATAATTTTCCCATATTTTAATACATGGTTGTAACTATTATGTACACCAATAGATAGTATAAATATATTCAAAAAATAATGTAAATAATTTTTTTAAAATTTATAACTATAAAATAGTATTATTTATGATAAATTTGTAAATTTTTACTATTAAAAAAGATTCAGCCTATTATTTTATTTAATATTATTATTGTAAATTTTTTAATATAATATATTTGTAAATCATGACCAGAAACATGATATATCAGTATTAAAATTCCAGACTAATATATTGAATTTTTTTAACACTTGTATATTCATATATCCATAAAATATATACACAATGATGCTTAGACTCATATCTTGTCAATATTCTCCATAAATATATATGATTGGGTTATAAAATAACTGGTAAAATATTTTGAATTTTTGATATTAAACTAATTGTAATAGAAAGGCTATAAACGTAATTAACTGTCATGAACATTATCATGACCCACCTAGATTGTCAGGCGGGTATGCTTAATTTTAGTGAACATATTATCGGTTCTCTATTACAAATTATATATTTCTAAAACAAAATACTAAATATATATAAAGCTCTAATAGATATTATATAATAGACGAAGGTTTATGTAAACCAATTCTATTTTAGCGTTCAATTAATTCTATTAAAAAGGTAATAAATAAGATAAGTTATCAAAATATAATTGTTAATTATTACTTTAAAGTTGATAAAAATACTAATATTAATCAAATTAATAAATATAAACAATAACATAACAACATACATGATATTGAGGTTAAAAAGATGATCATTGACTTATTTTTGAAATTTAAAATTAAATCTTGAAAAAGTAGTTTATTTTATAAGAAATGTCACATTTTAAAATTTTGAGTTTTTTTTAGAGAAATTATACTCATTTTATAGAATATTGCTCATTTCAATTAAATATTTTTGAAATATAAGTTATACTAACTTATAAATATTATGATTTATTTCATATATCATTAGAAATCTCTAAAGATATAATTTTTATAAATTTTTACAATTTTTGATTTCAAGTTTTCTATAGAAATTTATACACATTTTTCTAATGATTGTTCATATTTAAAATAATTTATTTCACTCATTTTTAAAATATAAACTAAACTAATTTACAAAATTTTATAAATTATTTCATATAACATTATAAATTCTAGAAGTATAGTTTTTAATAAATTTATCATCTGTGATTTTAAGTTTTTTTTTATATAAAATTAAGCATATTTTATTATGATTATTCATATTCAAAAAAATATTTTTACTCATTTTTAAAACGTATACTATATTAATTCAAAAATATTTATGAAGTATTTCATATACCATTAAAAATCTCTAGAAGTTAAGTTTTTAAATTTTATGATGTGTAATTTTAAATTTTCTATAAAAATTTATGTTCATTTATTAATGATTATTCAAGTTCAATACAAACATTTTTGAAATATAAACGTACTGTCTTACAGAATATTATAAATAATTTCATATATCATTATAAAATTATAGAATTCTAGTTTTTTAAAAAAATTAAAATTTGTGATTTTGAATTTTTTTATAGAAAAGTGTGCTCCATCCAATCTTAACTTAAAAGTTTATAAATTAAAAAAAAAATAGGAATTAGTAATCAAACAAATAATATCTAATTTTAAATTTTTACTTTTTAAAATTGAAATTATAAATTAGTTATTAAATAACTCTTTTTCTAAAATATTTTAAATTAAAAATTTAATTCTAAAAATTATAAATTAGGAAGTGAAATGATTATCCAACATTATTTAAATGCTTAAATAATTTAAATGAATTTATGAAAAATATAAATTAACTGCACATGATTACCAAACTTGTAGTTCTCATGTATATAAGCTCCAACTCATTTTACATCTAATATTAAGTTTAATTATTATGAGCATGCTAAAAGTTTATATGTCATCGTGACCATTCACAATGTTAATAGTTAATACCAAACTTAGCTTACACCTAATTAACTTTCCTATATGATTATGAATATTTTGATTCCAGACAATTTACTTAAGATAGCAAATAAGTGAAATATTTGCCCAGGAATGAAAAAAAGAAAGTAGATAATGAAATATTAAAACATAGATATCCTTTAATTTAATAAAGATAAAATATATTCATTTTAATTGTTTTTTATCATGATATGGCAATATGCATGTAATATATATATATATATATATTAAATAATATTACCTAATTAACACGATGAGATTGAAGTTATAATTAGTGATCGTTACAACAATACGAGCTATAAATACATGTTTAGTCCCAAACAATTAGTGATGAGATAGAATTGCATATTTTTAAAAATAAATTGACTAATTTTTACATTAATTATACGTTTTGTTTAAATAAAGAAAACACAAATACACATGTTAAAAAGAAGGGAAATAATTAATTGTTCATTTTTTAATAAAAAGGGACTTTTTTCTCCATTTTTCAACCATTTCTAGAACTAAAAACAACAATTTTTTTTTATACTAGAAAGATAACTCTATTTCAAATATGAAATTAGTGTGGTATTAATATTTTTTTATGCAAGCAAACATACACACCCCTCTTTCCTTACAGTTATAGCATGTAATTTATTCCTTTAGTTAATTTACTATAATCATGATGTTCTCAAGTAATAATACAATAACAAATTGTCATTTCTAATTTTATATATTTTTTTCACATTTTTTCAAATGTCATTCAAATATCACACTTTTAGTTTTTACTTTTATTTAATTAAATTATAAATGTTCTTCTTTTTAAACTATTATAACTAATATGATTATTTTGGACAAAAACCATTAAAACACTAGGATAAATGTCTCCAATTTTTATGATAAATATGTAAATTTTATCTTATTATTTTTGAAAAATTACTATAAATTTTATTATTAAAAAAATTAAATATATTTAATCTTATAATTATTAAAAATAAATATTTTAATCTATAATTAAAATATATTTTTATACTAAAATACTTTATTTTACAAATTATATAACTAATTAAATTAAACAATGTATAAATAACGTGATTAAATTAACTTATTTTACTTAATAAAAATAATATAGTAAGATTTTTAGAATTTTTATCTCATTTATAATATCCTTTAATCACAAATATAACAAATTTTATATTTTATTATAAAAAAATTTAACTCAAAATTTTTAGATTCAATATTATGAAATTGAATATATTGAAATTAAAATTTATTATTTTATAAAAAAATAGATCTTATTATATGTTGTGAGGGAGTCATTTTTATTATAATATTATTTTATGTAAATTATAAAAGAATACTTGCGATTAAAGCTGGGCACGCTCCACCATGATCGATCCTCAGTTCCAAAATATTCATTTTAATTTGCTCGGAACAATAATGGTTAAGAGATAAGCCATATCCCAACAACTTCCATCTGCCCTAATATTAAAAAGGGTGATTCTTAACGCAAGTTTTTTTTTCTTCCTTTTTTAAAAATTTGAAAATAAAATATTAGATTTTTGAGATTTAAACCTGAGTTTGTGATAATGGTATAGATAATCGTATTATCTATATAATAATTCAATTCCAAATAGATTAGTTATATTTTTAACAATTTTATATTTTTGTTTTGAAAAAATTAAATTACAAACACAAATAATAGATTTTTTATTCTTTTTAATCATTATTGAGATATCAATTTTATAAATTTATTTTAACAATATACAATAAACTATAATATAAAAATAAAAATTTAAAATTTAATGATTTATCATTTCATTTTTAAATAATCAAATAATTAAATTGTTATAAAAATATAATAAATTAATTAAATTGCTCCTGACTATTTTAACTGAAAAATCACATTGCATTTTTATCTGTTAATTAAGTAAGGAAACATAACAAAATTAAATTATTATTATTATAAAAGGAAAGAAACCCCACCATTTTGAATAAGATACTTTATGTATAATTATTGATTAATGATCGATCGCCATTTTTGACTTAAGATAATTTCCAATATCAAAATTCAAATAAATACAGATCGGACGTCAAGTAATCACTTGGATTCGCTATAGTGATTCCAATTTCCCAATCTCATGTGATCGCAAGTACTTAATAATTGGTAAAAAAAAATGAAAAAAAACGGACATATTAAATTACACTATATTTTTATTTTGAGCAATGACAATTAGAATCACAAATTAATAATGAGACTGAAAATTTGATTTTATAGTTAATTTAGATGATAAATAATTTAAACAATTAATATTAATATATTATAATTATATCTGAATAAAATTATATTTAAAAGCATATATGTTAATTGATTTTTAAAATAAAAAAAATATTCCATTACACTATGTATTATTAAATTATATTTAATTATAATTATAATCATTTTGATAAAATTATTTATCGGTTTTAATGTTTTATAAAACATAATCATACAACACAGGAGACGGAACAATCTGGCAGACGAACATGACTTTCTCGACTCAAATAATTCGAGGCTGCGCTGTTCATATATAAAGTGATATGCATACAACGTGTACCTTTAATTTTCAAATTATTATTATTATATATATATATGAGATTGCCTTCAAATCACCGATATTAGTTGCTTTATCCAGTGAATCACGTACCTTGCATATTCTCCCTTGTATTACAATTGAAAAAATTATAAAATATTTGTTATATTTAGGTAGAAAATATTTTAATTTTTAATAATAAATTAAATAAGTAATACTTGAATATTATTAATATTCTATAAAAATACAATATAATTTTCAAAAAGAAAACAGAATTATTTAGTGTCGAAAAGTATAATCTACAACTTTATATATTAAATGATATTTAAAGTTTTTTTTTAGTAAATTAAAAGAAAAAAAATCAATTACAAAAATTCATAATATGTTGAAACATATATCAAAAAACTTGTAAAAATATGGAAGCAAAATTAAAAAAGAAGAATGATTATATTTGGAAGCAAACAAAACAAAATACTTTGTATATGAATACACTAAAAACACAAGTAAAAATTTATCAATTTTATATCATCTAAATGTAAATGATAAAATGATAATTGAAATTAATGTTTCACAAGAAAATTAGGGAGTAGTATTAAAAGCGAAAATAAATGACAGAGATTAATATTTTTGTTGGTATACTTCAAATTTTTTCGTGATATAAAATTAAATTATCATAGTAATAAAATATATTATTTAGTTGTTATAAAAACTATTGAGAAATTTACAATATATGTCATAAGTTTCAGATTCATTGTTAAAATAATAACAACAATTTTGGTTATTTTTTAAGAACTAATATTGAAGGTCATTATAAATAAGAAAAATTAATCAGATGATAATAATTATTTAATCACTACAGTTTTGATGCCACATGTCCAAAAAAATAAGAATAGTTTAACATATGTTCTTATTAGAGAATTAGCACTTTCAACTATTTTAATGCTTGAAGGAATGAAAAGTCTTGATATCAAGATCAAGATAAAAGAAAATGAGATAAAAATCATTTCTCTATTTCAAGAACAACTCGAGCTTCTATACCTCAAAAAGTCTTTTAAATAAACATAAAGAACTTGATTATTCAAAATAACTCTTATAGTTCAAAAATCGTAAAGAATAATCTTCATTAAATAATTCAAGATGAAAAGAAAGAACTAAATAGTTGAAAAAAAATAACATATATGAAATAAAAAAACTCAATTGGGTTGAGCAAGCAAAAAAAGGAGGAACATAAAAAGACTTATGTAACTATAATAACCCAAAACCATAAATATATAACAACTCAGCAAAAGTAAGTATATCTATTATTGAGTTTAGTATGGTAACTCATATAGTCTTTACTAACAGAATAAAGGCTAAAGACATGTATGTCAATTACAAAGTACCAAAACAAATAATTCTAAAGGAGATAGTAATAAATTACTCTATAGCACTAAAGACATGTATGCCAATTACAAAGTACCAAAACAAATAATTCTAAAGGAGATAGTAATAAATTATTCTATAGCACTACGATAATAACTAGCAGCACTCAACAGATTTACAACTTTAGAAAAAGTAGTACAACCTTCAATACTATTTAGAAAGGCATTTCTCCCAGAAACATCAAAGATAGTAAGACATCAAATGCTATTAAGGGAAACATTCCCAGAAAATCATTAGTCATTGAAGATGAGGACCAATATAGGAATATCAACAAACTACAATGGTCGAGTCTCTATAACTTGGTCATAAAACATACTCATGAATATATAGAAGATATGAAGTTCTATACTATAGAAAATGAATTCTTTGTAGGGAGTAAATTCAACATTTTAGAAGAAGTTAATTCAATATTTATTTACAAAGCTTTCCACGCATGACTAAAAGAATACACATATATCTAATAACTAATTTAAGCAAATTAAATTATTTTTTGATTTTTTTTAAATGCAATCAAGAACTTCAAGAATAAGATAAAAATAAGCGACAAATCTATTTATTTTAGATTTTTTTAGTTCACTAATAGATTGGAATGATGAATGATTTATCAATCCTTACCACTTTAACAAGCTAGAAATTTCCAACACAAAGTGAGAATTTCCCAAACTAATCGTGCTTACATAAAAGAAATTTAACATAGATGAACTCTTTGTATTAAGAGGTCTAATGTTAGGCCAAGTTTATTATGAACGAAAAAATTTGATAATTCTACTTAGATCAAAGTAAATTACTCAACCAGTGAAATCACCATAACTTTTTATAGTAGCATGACTCTCACCGAAGAAGATGGTGAAAAAAATCATCAAATTTGAGATAAATTTTAATAGCAATAATCTGAAAATTGTCAAGAAATAAAAAAATGTATTCTACTTATATGCCAGAAAAGCCATCAAAGATCATATGTGCATTTATTGCATCAAGAATCGAGAAGACAAAGATGCAGTGTAATCAACGTCATCCAAAAGATTGTCGACTGATAATGACAAAGAAGAATAAAAAGCAAATAGTTATACATAGAAGATGACAAATAAAAATAAAGATATAGTACCCAAATCTTTAGTCTACGACATATGACAAGAAAAAGCATGAAGCCAAAAAATAGTAAAACATATGAATTATTAAAGTAAGGATAAAATAATAATTCCTATCTTGTAAATATAGATTTATTATGCTATAAAAAAACCTTTATTTTCATTTCAGGACACACATTTCTAGTATAGTAATCCCTCTATCCATAAATCCTAGCCAATAATTATGTATCTATTATTTATGAGTGATTAAGAATCTCTTCAAGGTTTTTAGTTGGCTTTATAATTATAATAATTATTATATTATAAATAAAATATAATGCACCCACTATTTTCTAGTAAGTCTAAATTTGACATCATCTATGTATGGATGCAGAACACTTACCATTACCAGGAAAATATTAATAGTTAAACAAAGTTGAGGCATAACCACCATAACAAGAGAAGATGACTATAAGAAAAAAATCCTAATATACATATTAAATTCAGGTATAATAATTATAACTCTTAAACTAATTAAGAATCTTGAATGTTTAAATTTTTGCTTATATAAATTCATAATATTGATATACAAAAAGATGAGATAAAAATAATACAATATTATAATGAAGAATTAAAAAAATTATCTTTAATATAATATATAGAAATTAACAATTAGCGTTCTCAATGTGAGAAAATAAAAGAATTATCTTTGATCAATAATATACAGGAATTAATAATTAGTGTTAAACATTTACCCCCAATTTGATATCAAATACATATATTTAAAGATATCACATAATATGGATAAAGAAGTTAACACCATTAGATTTAGAGATATTAATAATATTAACCATAAAATCTAAAAATATTATAATATTTTTTGCAAGTCTCAAGGAAATAAATAAAGATATCTTAAATCTTAGGGATATTTTAAATATTTTTTCCTTAATTACTGATTTTTGTTACGGGGACTAAAACCGATTTTTTTATTAAATAAACAAAATAATATATGAATAAGATTTAAATTTAAGTTTAAAGTGATATGATAGATAATCATCCTTAATTATTGAATTTTAATATAAAAATCTATTTATTATAAATTGTGGTATCACATTAGTTGATTATAGGATGAAAAATTGGATCTTATTATTTTAGCTAATAATTATCTGATATATCAATTGTAATTATAATAAAACTTATAATATAAAGAAATGTTCTTTAACAAATATTATGTTACCAATTTAGTTAATGATCAACATATCCTCCTAAAATTTAATCACAAATGGTTAGGGTGTTAATTTATATCATACTTTGATCGAGTAAATCGAATATAAATTGAAAAAGTTAAATTGAATACAAATTAAATTAATTTGTGTTAGTTCAAATAGCTCAAAAAGTTTAAACAATTTTAGCTGGATTCGGATCATCCTATTAACTCAAAATTAAATTTAAAATGTTTTAATTTTATAATATATATTTAAAATATTATGGATGATAATGTGACTCAAAATTGATAAAATTTTAAATATGGTATAGATTATTTTGAATCTTATATTTGAATGATTATGTGATAGAATGTTAATATATGTTTTTTTTTGTGATTGATTAGTTGTTATAACTTTATTTTTTCTATTTTTGTTATTTTATATTAATTAATTTTAATATCATTAAAATATTTTTTATTTATAAAAAAATCTACATAATTAAAAAAATATACAGTTAATAATTTGTGCTACTTTAGATAAATTTAAATTAACCGGTTTGTATTTTATTTAGATTCGAATTTCTAATAATTTAAATTAAATTTTATTTGAGTTATGATGGATAAATTTAAGCTACACTAACTCAGTCACATATTTCACCACTACAAATATCTATACGGAAACATGGAGCTCACTGCTCACCTATTTCAACCTTCATCAGCCAATTTTTAACCAGGATAATTTACAATGACGTCAAGCACCGTCATGATTCCTTCCAAACGCGGGCGTGCTTTTCCCGAATACATCAAGCCCTATGCCATCATGCTCTCTTTGTATCAGAAACTATTATAATTAGGATATCAATAATCAAGAAAATTTGAAGCGGCCCATAGAATTAGGAAGCTCCTGAGATGCAGCTAGGTGTGCGTAGCAAATATGAGCAATAACAATGGGTTAATTCAAACCAAATTAAGACTTATCTCATGAATCTGCACAACTAATTTTGACATCATGAACATCCAAATTATCTATAGCATTATTTCGATGAAAAACCACCTTACCTATTGAAACAGCTGTAGTACTCCTCTGTTAACAAGAAACATATAACAATTGTTCAACTTCTAAAAAGATAGAATCCCTTTGAATCTAAATTTCTCTGCTCCTCAAGCTAATTCATAAGTTCTCAAACAATACTCATCAGCAAAAAAAAAAAAAAAAACTCATATAAGACATCTGGTAAATCCATTAGAAAATTAGAGGACAAATATCATGGACTTCACAAAGAACTACGCGGGCCATCAATGATCTTGAATGAGTTTATGTGAACAAAGGGGAGGGGAAGATATATGCGATTGATCTGGACCTCGCTGTACGCATAAGCCATACTAATGGTCTGAGCAAATTTTTCGATTGAAACATCGCCAACCAAAGCAGTAGCAATTGAGTCGCCGACCATGGGATCTTCGACATGGTTCGCAAGGAGGGGAGGCGAAAGAGACGAGAAAAGTACCTGAAAATTAAAGAAATATAATTAGGGGAAAAAGTGTAAACTATATAGCAAATACTACCTCGTCTAACTAGTTTTGTCAAATTGTAAAGCGGTTGCAAAAAATAACTTGGGAATGAAAACATAAATTTACATTTATTTTATATACATATTATTTATATCTTATTACATATTAATATTATTTAAAAAATTAAAAAAAATTTACAATTTTTTAAATAATTAGAACTAATGATAGGATATAAAGTGTTGATTTAAAATAATTTAGCTATGTGACATAATATAAATTAAATATCTAAAAGAATAAATAATAAGTATTCACACTCTTAATTATTCGATAATAAGATAATTAAGTGAATAAAACTTCAATATTTAAAGATAATTCTATCATTATAAGAGTTATTAACACATATATTTTATCCTATAAATATTCACCATAATTTACCATTAAACATAATTTGATAGAATTTCATTGGCAATAAGTAGAAACATTTTCTCCCTAAATATCTTTTTATATCTCTCTACATTATAAAGAGAGACACTAGTCTATTCCTTCTTCTCACTATCTACACTTATTTAAGCATTAGAGAGTCAAAAGCCACTATATCTTGTGGTGGTCCAAGGTTTTAACATTGTTTTTTTTGTATTATCGAGGCCACAAAAGGAAGAGGTGCATCCAATCATAAGTGTTGACAAAAATCGATATCAACATCTCGTGTTATCTGTGAGAACAATTGTGCTATATTAATTGAATCACAACTAGAGAGAAAAAGATTTATAATGCTCATTAGTGTTCTGAACTAGGTGTTCTTGGAAGAAAAGACCCTAAAGGCCATACATTTATGTTTTTTCAAGATAAATCAATCTCTTGACTCAAACAACCAAGCTTTTGCAAGAGATAATGAGATCCCACCTTATGTCCAACAAGTTGTGCTACCACCTATACAGATTACTAGTCTTTTATTGCCATAGCCACAGTGAGCATGAGCAAAGCACCAAAAAAGGCACGATGGAAGTCTGCTTAAACACAATGGAAATATATGCTCTATACTATCTTGAAACGTTTACCAAGGTAACAAGCTCCTGAACCTGAAGATGCCTTTGCAATATCTTCCAATACCTATAGTGCATTAGATGCTACCCATACCCACACGAGCTCAGATTGAAAAGGCAACTTTCCTGGATAAGGTCTAATCCTACGTGTCAAACAGATGGCTTCAACCCATATAGACTAGAGTTGTCCATTCACAAAGGTTAGACCCTCTTCCCTTCATCCATCCATCTTGGACCTCTTAGCACTCATTCGTCTCGACTTACGTGAGCATCTTAAAGCCTGTAGGTAGAACCACTTTATCCATGCAAGCCATGAAGACAAAGACAATATGGATTTGATGGTCAACGGCTACAACAGGGACAAATCAACCAAGGGATATACCTACAATCCTTCATCCCACCATCGTTCGGTTAACTGGCCAATTATAAGAGGTACATCAAAGACTAAACAAGGGTAGACTCTTAGATATGACTATTTCTAATGAGTCCTTATTCACTTTGGAAGTCATAGCCATCTCACTTATGAATAAAATCAAGATGCCTAGTATGGGCTCATATGATGGTAATAAGGACCCATTAGAGCACCTTGAGAACTTTAAATCTTGGATGGACCTTTATGCTTATTGTGATGCAGTCAGGTGTCGAGCCTTCCATCTCACCCTAATCAACAAAGCCTATGCATGGTATCGTACCCTCAAGCCCAACACAATTGGTACATTAAGACCTTTTCTATTTTTCAGTAAAAATAAAAGGATAAAAAATAATAGTACACTTGATGACTCTGTATCAAGGAAAAAGTGAAACCATGAAAGCAATATTTGGTAGGTTCAATATCAAAAAAATCCAAGTGATAATCTATTCTGATTCAATGGTTGTGAGTGCATTACACCAAGCTCTTTGTCAAGGACCTCTCTGAAGGGACATGGTGAAATATTTTCCAACCACATATGCAAAGGCCACTCAGTTAGTGAACATATATCTCAATGTGGAAGAAATGGCCAACAAAAACAGTCCAATGACCTCCCTACTAATGAAAGCATAAAACCATCACCCAACGTTAGGGATGAGCCTAAACCCTTAGGGAATAAAAGGCCTCATTGAGATCACATATATGAGAAAGATATGGGATGAGATCCAGGCTACATTAGTCAATCAAGAAACTTAAGGATGTTGTCCATAAAAAAATCAATATTGTAGGTTCCACAAGGACTCAAGACACTCAACGAAAGAGTCTCAAGATTTGAAGAATGAGATTGAACATCTCATTAAGAAGAGCCAATAAAGAGATTTTCCCCAAAATGGAATACTATGACAATAACGAGCCCCTCTTCCAAGGAAGCAAGAACACGCTCTTGTACAGGACGTGGGCGAGGTTTGGTTCATCATGGGTGGTCCTGTAATAGGGAACCCTAATAATACCCGTGAGGCACACATCAAGAAGGCTCACCAAAAGGTCATCCACATTGTTTATGTGCATGTCCCAATAAAGATCCTAAGATGATAGGCTCAGAAATAAACTTTTTGGAAAAGGAAGTCTGTAGGTTACTTCATCTTCACATTGATGCATTAGTAATCACCCTCACAGTGGAAATTATAAATCTACATTGAATTCTAATTGACACTGACAACTTAATTGATATGTTGTTCTCTGAAGCATGGGAAGCTATGAAGCACACTCATCCACTGATCCAATGACCGCCTTGTTAGTAGGGCTATCCACATCTTTAATGACTTCTGAAGTATGTGTGACTATACTATTCACATTGAGGTAGGGTATTGTCTATCATAGTAAACTACCCATCATTATACAATGGGATTTTAGGATGACCATTCCTGAATGTAGCCTCAATTGTAGCCTTCACTTACCATTTTGTCTTAAAGTTCCCCACAGAAAGTGGAACGGGGACAATGCAAAGAGAACAAAAAGTGTCCAAGGAATACTATGTCTTGGGAGTCTAGATGAGAAAAAAATAAAATCCCAAGAATAAAAATAAATTGCACCCCACTAGTCTTGATCTACTTGTCCTAAATGTTAAATTCATAGACTTGATTTTATTTTGAATTTGTAATTTGAATTCATCAAATAAAAAGGAAACTTCTACATTGAATGGATAAAAAGAATTGCACTTCATCTATATTAGTGGAATTCGACAAAGATGGAAAAATTCCAAACGACAAAGGGACTAAGATGTGTGGACAATGAAAATTTACACGCCATTATCCTCAGGTTTAAGAGTTGCTTCAACTTCTATATCCCACTTCTTTGGGCCATTAATGACATTTGAAAAGGTAGAAACTATGATTCAGGTTCAAGAGTTACTATGACTTCTACTCCCTATCTCTACGGGTCATGACTAACCTTTGAAAAAGTAGCTACTACGCCTCAGGATCAAAAGTTCCTATAACTTCTATGCCCCACCTTTATGGGATTCGACTAATCTTTGAAAAGGTAGAAACTATGCCTTGGGTCCAAGAGTTGATGTAACTTATACACCCTATCCATGCAAGCATATATTTACTTATATGGGAGACCTTAAGTCTCTAACCCTGATCGTTAATTAAAATTGCTAGGCATGAATAGAGTGCAGTGCAACAACACTCATAATAGGATGAAGTAATCCACTAAGGACTACAAAGTTTTCTAAGTCTCAAGACTAAATGCTTGGATGACTTGATAAATATTAGCACACTAAGCAGTGGGCTGTTATAATATGGCACACTTGGCCAGACACAACATATATGATTGAAAAAAGAGAACATAGTTAGATGTGGCATATGTGGCACAGCATAGCATATATGGTGGGACACAATGTATATGGAAAGTTAGGCTACATTTCCATGAACTCAATACCCACATATGCCACAGGTCCCAACAAAGGACATACTCAAGAAGCACCATTCGTCTCGAAATAGATTAGCTCACTGATGGATCTTGTTAAATAGTTAGAACTAAAATGTAAAAGTACATAATTCAAAGGTGCAAACATGATGAAGAAATAATAAATATGTGTATATCTAAAAGGTCTATACAAAAACTGAGCCTAATGCTAGAAAGTAAAGCCACAAAGTACATACACTTTGGTGGGAAATAAAATCAAAAGAACATAAAGGGATAGCCTATATCTAGTCATGCTTTAAGAAGCATAATCTTCTATGTCATATTTCTCCTTGGTTGCCTCAGGACCTCACAACCATATCCATTTTGGCCTTCCTCCTCTCAGTCAAAAGTGATCACACCATGGTGGAAGGTTTTTACTTTTGAATTGGGAAAGAAGGTGGTAGAAAGAACTATGTCAAGAAAAACCTTCTAAAACTAATATTTAATTATTTCAAAATTGTGAACCCATATGTCCAAGGTGTCCTCAATATAATCATTAAAAAATTTATACTCTACAACTACACTTGTTCTAAGTGTCCTTACCTTAACATTGAGCCGATATACTTACCCTCGAGATAAATGAAAGCTCATAGATAGCTCTTGAGTTAGCTCTTTCTCTTAGACCAAAGCAATATGTTAAGCCATCAATGATGTTGTATGCACCCTTTAGGCTACACGATCTACCTCTTGAACTTTTTTTACTCCCATTTTGCCTTATGGTGGTAGTCTCAAGTTCTTCCTCTATGGATATCAAGCAACCCTTCAAATCAGCATGAACCAACTTAGCAACATGGTCCAAATTTGAGGCAATTGTCTAGGCCATAGCAGTAAGGCTGTGCAAATTTAAACCCCTAAATTTTGTAAATTTTGGAAAGCTTAAAAAGTGTAAGGTGTAGGTGAAGTCACATGAGGAACATCTAAAACAATAGATTGTGAACTTGTACCACTTGTAATCGATATCAACGGAACATTGATTGGTATTAATGAGAACTTTTTCCTTCTAAAAGGTGCTCTAATGAGTGTCATTCCAAAAATTGGAGCTCTTTTCTTTTTTGAACCCCTTGAGCTATACGGCACTTTGGTCTATAAAAGAGCCTATCCTTTACTCGACTCTTTGGTAAACCTAAAGGATATCATGCTCTTGTTTTTCCTACCAACTGGAAGATCAAAGGGAGTACTTGCAAAAGGGACACAATTATCAACTAAGTATTAAGAATAAAATACTAAAAATAAAAGGTCAGTACTCATTGTCATGATATGAAGGATTACTACTCTCTAACTCAACTACTAGAGGGTTCATACCTTGGTAAGCAATCCACTATGAAAGCATGAGTCTATCAGTATGTCGCTCCTCCAAAGATGTTCTATTGTTGAGACAAAACCGACATCGGGTTAACAATATCGATTTTGAAGATATTTTGGTTTTATATTTATAAAACTCTCGCAAGTGCACATATCATTTTATAGAAAATGATAAGTATACTCCCAAAATCGACCTAAGGAAGAAATATATGTGATTTTTAATTTATTATTCAAAATTTTAAAAATGAAATCCTAAACATCCTGTCACAATATTTTGATTTTTTTATGTTTCCTAATCTAATAACATAAAAAAATAAACATAGATATGGACTCAATGAACAATTATTCAATTTTTTATCATTCATAACAATGAAATATTTATGAATAGATCGATACTTAATTTTATTAATTAAATTAATTTTTTTCTTAATAGATTGAAAATGAACCGTTTAATTTCCATATTTGATAGGGCTAGACATTTTTTAAGGAGCTATATTAAAAGTAAGAGTAGAAGAAAAAGATGAATATATATGTAGGTTTACTTCAAAGCTTTTCAAGGAGTTGAACTAAATTATCATAGTAATGAAAATAATATTTAACTATAAAAAAGGCAATAAAAAGTTGTTATATATGTAATAGCCTCAAGATTTATTGTTAAAACATACAATAAATGTTTTTTGGATATTTCTTGAGAATTAATACTGTAGGAGATTACAAACAATGAAGATTAATCAGGTAACAACAATAATTTAACCATTATAAATTTGATGTTAGAAAACAAATAGTTTGGATGATACTTATTAGCCTCGCTGATAATTTTTACAATCATAAGAAAAGTGGACAATCTTGACAAAGAAATCAAGATTATAGAAAAGGAAATAAATGTTCCAAAAGATCAACTAGAGATTTTATATCTCAAAAAGTCACTCTTATATGAAAAACAAGAAAAAATTAGTATTCCAATAAAGAAATAGATTAAAATCTCAAAGAAAGATGATAAAACCTCAGAATTAATTAAAAGAGAAAATGATAACTTCACAAAAAGAGTAAAAGCAAGTGATTATCTAGTCTTTTTAAGATTTTTTTAGTTGCATAATGGATTGACATAGAGAAAAGTCTATTAATTCTTATCATTTTATCAAAATAGTAATGACATCTTCAGCAAAAATAGTAGACCAATACATAGTTCTACCAAAAAAAGAGTTTAATGAAGAGACTCTTAAATAGTAAAAAGTAGTAATGTTGAATCAAATATACTATATCGTCATAAAAATAGGAATATCCTATAAAATCAGGGTAAATTACTCCATAAGTAAGGTCATAATGATCTCACATAGTAACTTAAATATAATTTAAGAATATATTGAAAAAAATTAGCAATTATGAAATAACATTCAATTGTAATGGATTGGATATTGTTGAAGGAATCAAATTAGAATTTTACCAACCAGTAGTAAAGAAAACCGAGGACCAAAAGTATCTTTATTGTATAAAGCACATAGAAGGATCCACATCTTTAATATTAAGAGAAAACATGTGGATAAGTGATTTTTATTAAATAAGTGTAGGTATAAATTTTTAAAAAGAAGAAATAGATAAGACAAAATATAATCATTATCCTTTCACATATTTTTATTTTAGAAAAGAATGGAAGAGAAAAATGATTTTGTATAATAAAGAAGGATATATCAAGTTCTAACCATAGAAAAACATCCCTCCCTAATGTATACCCAAATTCATATGTAATAAATTAGTAGACAACTAGGGTTGTAATGATTTTACTTCTTTAACAATTAAAAGTTCTTTTTTTTATTAAAATTCAATATTTTTCTTATATCTTAAATAAAAACACAGATTCTATCTTGGTTAAAGGCAATTCTCAATCCAAAAGACGAGACTTCTAAAAAGATAAGTAAAAATCATATACGAAATAGCAAAAGACGAAGATGAACTCGTATTCTTTAAAACAAGGTAAGATTAGATACAATTATAGATTCGATTTGTTAAAGATAATATTTATTTGTTTAAAATGAAAATAAAATAAAATTAATCAATGTTTATTTGTTAAAAATATATTAAATAAAAAAATTAATTATAACAAAAAAATGATTTGGTTTCATAGTAATAGAAAAGAAAAATATATTGTTAAAAAAGTTAATACCATTAGCTATACGATAGTATTAATGATATTAACTTAAAAATCAAAAATATTGGAATATTTTTTTTTATAAAATCATGTACATATACTATGTTAAAAATTAAGGAAATCAATCAAGTTTAATTGGAGCTGCTTAAATTGACCTCTTTCTAAAACAAAAGTGGAGGTGTATTAACTAATTTTTTTTAAGGAAAAAAAAAACCGTGACACTTCTTAACTACAATATTAACTAGAAAATTAAACTTCCTACTAATCCATTCGACAAGGCGCTGATCAAAGAAGGACACTAACCCCATGATGTCCTGCATAACTGAAACGATAATATGATACGCTTTATTTTTTCTATTAAATTACTAAGTACATAGTTCCCTCTATTAGGATTTTTTTTTTGTCTCTGTTATGATTTTTTATTGCGTTCGAATCTTTTTGATTTATTTTGTAAATGAAATTTAAGATAAGTTAAATTTTTTTCGAAAATTATTTAAAACAATAAAAATAGTATTTTTACTTAAAATTGAAAGAGACATAAATTAGTGTTAAAGAATATTATTTTTATTGTAGTAAGTCTTAGATATATTTAGTTTTAAGACATTAGTTTTGTAATTTTCTTAATTTTTTTTTAAAATGCAAATAATTAATTCTTTATAGAGAGAAAGTAATGGTTCTTACAAATATATACTACATTATAAAAATAATATCATTATAATATCACGAATAATGTGGATACAATGAAAAATTCTAAACATCTTCCGTAATAAAAACTTTTATATGAGTCAAGCTCCGTATCTAATATTACTTATTATTTGACATGTATCTTGAAGTTTTTATATCAGATTAAAATCATTAATGCATGTGATACAACAGTAATAAATATTAACAAAATTATTTAGTTTTAAAAATTTACTTGACTTTTCGTTTATCCAAAATAGGGTGGGAAATTCTTCATTCATCTTTATTATTTTCTAGTTGAAGGAAAACATCCGAACCAACTTCATACATTCTGAGAAAAGAAACATACGTGCCCTCAGTTTTTTTGTTAATCAATTGTCTTTTGTTAATTAGTATAAGTTAATAGTTAAAAAAAAATTTCATTTTATTACACCTTGCAAACAGATTGTGTTAGAAAAGATTACCGGATCGAAACTAACACACAACTAAAGTAAAATTAAGAATAATGAAAATAAAATAGACACAAATATTTTACGTGAAAAAAACCTCTGATCAAATTGGGGTAAAAAATCACGACAAAAATGTAGGAGGATTTCACTATTATAAGATAAGGATTACAACATCTTCTCTCTAATTACAATGAGATAACAATTATAATCTCTATTGTAATAGAAGAAATAACTCTATCACAAAATAGGAAAAATATTACTTACAAAGAAGGAACAAATTTTCCTTTCTAAGTGGCAACTCACAAGATAACTCCCACAAAGATTTTTACTATCTTTCTTATGGATGCTCTCTAATTCATTTGCTATTATATTTTTCACAAATGAAACAAGCTATTTATAGGCAACATCCTTGAAGAACTTGTGGTAGCAAATACTCCATGTTCATCTCCACTTTGAATGGAAAAGAAATTAATGTTTTATATTGAATGAACAAGAAATTAGTGCTCCACATTGAATGCACAAGAAATTAGTACTCCACATTGAATGCACAAGAAATTAGTGCTCCACATTAAATGCACAAGAAATTAGTGCTCCATATTAAATGCACAAGAAATTAGTGCTCCAATAACATCCTTAATTAAATGTCTTCCATGTTTCCTACTTCATCCATTAGCAAAATATAACATTAAACCAAGTAAGTGGCTTTACCACTAAACAAGTCCATCAATTATCATATTCTCCCACTTAAAGTCACTTACGTAATCCTTCCATCCTTACTCACTTACCAAATCCATGCTTGCTTATGTTTCTGCTAGACCACATGAGGATCTACACCATTTAAACTTGTTAGTGTTGATTGGCTTAGTCATAACATCTGCTAGGTTCTCGTCGGTGTGAATCTTCTACATATACACACTACCTTCTTTCACTACTTCTCGAACAAAATGATATTGAACCCTTATGTGCTTTGTTCGTGAATGAAAAGCTGGATTCCTTGCAATGTGCAAAGCACTCTGACTGTCACAAAATAGAACAATCTTTTCCTGCTTGTACCTGAGCTCCTTCAATAACCTCTGTATCTAGACTACTTCCTTGCAAGCTTGTGTAGCTGCCATGTATTCTGCTTCCATTGTAGATAGAGCTACAACTGATTGTAGTTTAGATACCTAGCTTACAGCTTCTTCTGCAAGTGTAAACACATAACCTGTAGTAGACTTGCTTTTATTGAGATCCCTTGCAAAATCTGAATCAATATAGCCTTTGACAATAAAATCTGATTCTTCGTAACATAATGCAGCATTTGAGGTTCCTCTGATGTATCTCAGAACCCTCTTCACAGTATTCCAATGCTCTCCTCCAGGATTTTCCATAAACCGACTAACTATTCCCACTACTTGTGCAATGTATGGTCTTGTACATATCATGACAAACATTAAACTTCCCACTGCCAATGCATACGGTACTCGAGACATCTCTCTCCTCTCTACTTCATTGCTAGGACACATACTTGAGGATAACTTGAAATTAATAGGAAGTGAGGTAGAAATTGGCTTACTATCTTGCATGTTGAAGTGTCGCAAGATCTTGTTGAAATAATTCTTCTGAGAAAGCCAAATCTTCCTGTTATTTTTGTCTCGGTGAATCTACATCCCTAGAATCTTGTTTGCTGGTCCTAAGTCCTTCATATCAAACTCCCTAGCTAATTGTGCCTTCAATTCTTGGATTTGATCTTTGTTGGGGCCTGCTACCAATATGTCATCCACATACAACAACAAAATAATAAAATTATTATCTCCATCAAACCTTTTGAAGCATGAACAATGGTCTGAATTGAGTCTGTTGTATCTAAGGCTAATAATGAAGGAATAAAATATCTTGTACCAACACCTCGATGCTTGTTTGAGACCGTATAAAGATATCTTCAACTTGCAAACCAAGTTCTCCTTTCTTGTTTTAGCAAAACCTTTTGGTTAGAACATATAGATTTCTTCTTCAAGTTTTCCACGAAGAAATGCAGTTTTTACATCCAATTTCTCCAGATGTAAGTCAAACGTAGCACATATAGCCAAGACTATTCTAATTGTTGTAAGCCGAACTACCGGGGAAAATATCTCATTGAAATCAATACCTTCTTTTTGAGAAAAAGCCTTTTACCACCAATCTTGCATGAAACCATTCCACTTGATCATTGTTATCTCGTTTGATCTTGTAGACCCATTTGTTACCTATGACTTTTCTCCCATGTGGCAATGGTACTAGTTCCCAAGTCTTGTTCTTGTGTAGAGCTTCAATTTTCTTCCTGCATTGCTGCCATCCATAAAGACACATCCGAGCTACTTGTAGCTTCTTGGAAAGTTGAGGGCTCTCCGTCCTCCATTAAAAGACAGTATGCAACATTGCTCTCCGTAACATACTCTGAATGCCAAGATGGTGGCCTTCTCTCACGAGTTGATCGAAGAACTTTTGAAGACTCGGACTCGACTAGTTCTTGTACCTCGTGCTCTGGTATTGCTTCAGTAGAAATTGGAGTTTCTTGTATCAGATTATTTTCCACCTGTATTATTGTAGTCTCTGAAACCTCTTTCGATGTGCTATCGTGTCCATCTGTTTGTAGTAGTTGATCTTATGCAAAGATCACATCCATGCTGACAATAACCTTGCAAGTAATGGGATCCCACAAGTGATACCTCTTCACTTCGTCAGCATATCCCAAGAATATACACTTTTTAGATTTCAGATTCAACTTTGTTCTTTCTTTGGCATTGCATATCACATACGTAGGACATCCCAAAGAATGTAAAGTAGAGTAGTCTACTGGATTACCAGTCCACATCTCCATCGGTGTCTTTAAATCAATTGTTGTTGATGGCGACCGGTTTATCACATAACAAGCGGTTTTGGCTGCTTATACCCAAAAAGAGTTAGATTGACCTACAGTCCTCAACATAGCTCTCATCATTTCTGTAAGAGTTCTATTCATCCGCTTGTCACTCCATTTTGTTGAGGCATGTATGTGACTATGAACTATCGTTTAATACCTTTTTGCTTGCAAAAAGCAAGAAACTCGATGTCTGTGTATTCTCTTCCATTATCTGTCCTCAAGCACTTGATCTTTTCCCAGATTCAAGTTCCATCCGCGCTTTGAAGTCTTTGAATATTGAAAATACATCTCACTTCTTGATTGGATACACCCAACATCTTCTAAAATAATTATCAATAAAAGACACAAAATATTTTGCTCCTCCTAGGGACATTTCTGGTGACTCCCATACATCAGAATGAATCAAGTCTAGAATACATATAATCTTGGTATCAGATCTGTTAAAATTCAATCTATGTTGCTTACTTGTAACACAATGCTCACAGAAAGGTAGATTTACCGATTTGAGCCCTGGAAGTAGCTTTCTGTCGAACAAAATCTTTAAACCTTGTTATGACATGTGACCTAGTTTGAGATGCCACATCTTCGTCGACTTTTCTCCCTTGTTGATTGACGCGACACACACATCAACTTCCTCCAATATTTCTCCTTTTAACATGAATAGATTCATCTCGATATTTTCTACCTTCATAACTACAAGTGCACCTTTGACAATTTTCATGAGCCCATTTTCAATATGGGTCTTTCATCCAAGACTATCCATTTGACCCAAAGATAATAGATTCTTCCTAAGGCCTTTCACGTGTCGTACCTCTTGAATAGTATGAATTGTACCATCAAATATCTTTATCTTGATAATACCAATACCAGCGATCTCCAAAACATGATCATCACTCATGTGTACAAAACCTCTTAAGATTGGTTCATATTTATGAAACCATTCTCTTCGAGATGTCATGTGCCATGTTGCTCCTGAGTCTAATAACTAGATATCAACGAATTGCTTTCTACCTCCAACTGTCGTTGTTGCCTTGTTGTATATAACTTTACCATCATTTGAGGCATTTTCTACATTCCCTTGAGCATTTGATGATTCAGGGACTCTACTATTCTTTTTGAACCAACAATCCTTCTTGACATGCCCTTTCTTGCCACAGTTGTAACACTTGAAATTCTTCTTATTTCTTGATTTTGATCTACCATGATTTTGACTCCCATTGGGGCCACATTCCATTGATTTTCCTCTCATCATCGTCAAAGCTTCCGCTTACTGTGAGCCTACCTGTTTGTCTTCCTTGTTTTTACGCCTAATTTCTTCTTCCAAAATAGCGGCAATAATTTTGTCAAAGACTAGATAGTCCGTGAGGATGTTGTTCGTTAGGTTGATGATGTTGTTCGTTAGGTTGATGATGAGTTGATCATACGAGTCAGGTAGACTTTGTAATAGAAGCTCTGCACGTTCAGATGTTTCTATTATGTAACCCATTGATGTAAGTTACGAAAATAGAGTATTCAAAATGTTGATGTGGTCGGTCACCGATGTGGATTCCGACATTCAAAGAGTGTACTTCTCTTCTTTAAGAAGATCTTATTATGTAGTGACTTGGCCTCGTACAGTCTTGTTAGAGTATCCCAAATATCCTTTGTAGTTTTCTTTTCTACCATACTAGATAACACTATATCGGCTAGTGCTAAGTGTAGATCGGTAATTACATTGCCGTTCATCTCGTTCCACTTGCTGTCATCAATGATCTCTGCAGGTCTTTCTCCAATTGTTGCCAAACAATTGTCTTTCCTTAAAATTGCCTTAATTTTCATTTTCCACAATGAGAAATTACTCTCATTGAACTTCTCAACATCAAACTTTGTCGTAGTCGACATCTCATTCACAACGATCTACTTCACACCTCTCAACTTGCTTTGATACCACTGTTAGGAAAAATTACCTAGTCGAAGCTAACACATAACTAAAGTGAAATTGAGAATAATGAAAATAAAATGGACACAACATCTTCTCTCTAATTACAATGAGATAACAATTATAATCTCTATTGTAATAGGAGAAATAACTCTCTCACAAAATAGGAAAAATATTACTTACAAAGAAGGAACAAATTTTCTTTTCTAAGTAGCAACTCACAAGATAACTCTCACAAAGATTTTTACTATTTTTCTTATGGATGCTCTCTAATTCATTTACTCTTATATTTTTCACAAATGAAATAAGCTATTTATAGGCAACATCCTTGAAGAAGTTGTGGTAGCAAAAACTCCATGCTTTAAATGAACAAGAAATTAGTGCTCTACATTGAATGAACAAGAAATTAGTGTTCCACATTGAATGTACAAGAAATTAGTGTTCCACATTGAATGTACAAGAAATTAGTGTTCCACATTAGTGTTCCACATTGAATGTACAAGAAATTAATGTTCCATATTGAATGTACAAGAAATTAGTGTTTCACATTGAATGTAAAAGAAATTAGTGCTTCAATAACATTCTTAATTAAATGTCTTTCATGTTTCTTATTTTATCCATTAGTAAAATAAAACATTAAATCAAATAATTGATTTTACTATTACACAAGTCTATCAATTATCATAGACATATTTGATCAAATAAAAATAAAAATAAAAATTTGATTTAGTTGACTTTGAGTTATTTAATATGATCGATATCCATTATCATGAGATCATATATTGTAATTAAAAGGATACTAATTAGAGGGTGTTGAACTGAAATGGGTTGGAGACTTGGGTTTGAGTAGTAAAATAGTTGTAGGGTGATATTCATGGAGCAAATATTTTTTGAAAAACTAAAAGTCTATTTATTGAAGTAAAAAGTTATCTTATATGTCTTTATTTTTTTTATTTTTAGAAAAAGAATAGAAAAAGGAAATTTTTATTATTTAATTTCTGAAAATCTCACTAGTACACTTATCAATAAATAAATGGATTTTCTCATCAAATAAATATTGCTGACACATGGTGAGTCAAGTTCATATAATTTTTTTTCCTTCGGTACTATCTTATACTTATTCATTCTTACCTAACAATAAATTAAATATTTTCATTCATTATTATAAATCTTAATTAATTTAATAATACAACACAATCGATAAACAATAGCTATAAAAGTGGGATCCAACTCCACCACCGTGAAGATATGTATATATATATTATAACTACTCGGAGGCCAAGCGCACTATTCCACGTGTTTCCACCCATTAGCTTTGGCTAAAAAAATCATTTATTTCTCTACTCCCCCCTTCCCTTCTCACCCAAGAGAGGAGGCCCTAAGCTAAGATTCACAGTTCTTTAAGCAGCTTGACACTCAGCAAAAGTCAGAAGAGCAATTACAGCATCACTGTATTCAACGCGCATGATATGCACGTGACACTTGTCTGTTATGCTAAATACGATTAGTTAAATGATTAACTTAATACCAATATAAGTACAGATAAGAGAGTCTTATTTATGAAAGCACTAGTAGCTGTGAGTGGTAGAGTAGGTGTAGCAGGAGAATCGTTTCGTTTGGCTTCAAGGATTCAGAATCAGCTCCATTTCCCTCTCTTTCATGCTAGCAGTTGTGCTTATTTGACGTTACGGCGATCTCCATATTTAGGATCGAGGTGAATGTTCCTCTTAATATATATATATATTTTTTTCTTTTGGGCATTTTTTATGATTATCTTAATCTTTGATTATGTTGCTACTTTAGTTTTTGTGTTTGCTTGGATGTTCGATCTCTCTTGCTGAAAGTGTTGTGATTGTAATTTGGTAATTTTGCACGAGTGTCTAATGTGAACATTTAGTACTTAATGCATGAACTGATTTGACTCCTATTTGGATTTTAATTTTGATGAGGAAGTTTAAGAAGCCAAGAAATATTGATATTCATATTGTAATTCTATTTTTTCTTCTCGTGCAGTTTATTTATTTGCTCAGCTCATGAAATTTATTTTTGACAGCTATAATTTCTTCCTATCAAATGACTATTTATCACGAGTTTATAATAAAAAGTCTATTCATGATGATTTTATAATAATTATAACTCGATGTTATTAATAACTATAAATTCACCTAGATGCATTCAATAAAAAACTGTAATGTGTAATATATATATATGGAAGTGCTCAATGCCAATTTCTTCGTTATCTCTTAATTTTTCTCTCTCCATGCTCTTGTGCTATTTTATTCTTTTAACGGACGGGATATACAATTTCTTACGCAGAAAGAAGAGGCTTTATAAGGAGTTGTTTTCTAAAAGTTTTGTATGTAAAATGGCTGATTCTGAGGGGAGGGCCTTAACTTCGGATGTCATATCAGGAAATATGATTTTTGAGCCTATCTTGGAGGATGGGGTTTTCCGATTTGATTGTTCTTCAAGTGATAGAGATGCAGCATTTCCAAGTATTTCTTTCGTAAACGGTAAGATCAGGGACATACCAGTTATGATTCACAAGGACCCTTCCTATATCCCTTTCTTTCAGTGTCTTCTGGGGCAGCAGATTGTTAAACTCGAGGTCAGTTAGTTTCTTTCTCCTTTAAATTTCGTTCTACAATTGTAATCCGTTTAATTACTTTCCCTAATCAGCATTTTGTCTATAAACTTTAGATTTAGTGCTTCTTTGCTTTTTTAATTAACAAAATAATATCCTCATTATTTAGCTTCCTGCTGGTACATCGTTCTATGGAACTGGAGAAGTAAGTGGACAACTTGAGCGGACAGGAAAAAGGGTAAGTTGCTTTAATTATTTTGCATCATTGCATTCTTTTTATCACTACGGTTGAGTGAACTTGGTATTTGTTTTAGGTTTTCACGTGGAACACAGATGCATGGGGTTATGGTCCTGGAACAACATCACTGTACCAATCACATCCCTGGGTACTAGCCGTTCTTCCAACTGGAGAGGCATTAGGCGTCCTTGCTGACACAACACAACGTTGTGAGGTGCTATAACTTTTCACCCTAAGTTACACGAAAAATTTAAAAACATTTGACAGTGTGTTGCATGTAGAAGTTGAACTTTTTGAAAATGCAAGTCAACGTGATATTTCAACTAATTTGGTGGTAATTTTTTTATGTGCATGATCAGATTGATCTGAGGAAAGAATCAGTAATACAGTTTGTTGCCCCATCCTCATATCCTGTCATTACATTTGGTCCATTTCCTTCGCCAGCAGCAGTTTTAATATCTTTGTCACATGCAATTGGTAATTTCCCAAGTTTATATGTTGTTGCTCCTTTGTGATCTCATGTTGTAGGTGCTAGCGCTGGATGTTCATCAGTGAGTTATTACTTTTTAATCATGTATAACCAATGATTTTCTGACCAGGAACTGGGTTCATGCCCTCAAAATGGTCACTAGGCTATCAGCAATGCCGTTGGAGCTATGACTCTGAAAAGAGAGTTCGTGAGGTATGTTTTGGACAGTTATGTTAACTAAGTTATCAACATGATGAAATAGTTTGAGGTCAATGCTTTTTTACTTAGATCAGAAGTTAATTATCCCCTCCCCCTCCTCTCTCTCTCTCTCTCTCTCTTTTACTAACTCACAAGCTGGAGTTAGTGCATTTTCTAAACCATTTTCTAGCACCATGTCATCTTTCTTTTCTTAATGCGTGCACGATGAGGTTGTTAATGTTTCAATATATATAGTATTTCAAATTTTTATGGTTAACAGAACTTTCTATGTTGCTGGCCATTTACCATAATACTCCCAGTTATGAACACTAAAACATTTTCATGGTTACTAATGGACTTATTTTTTCAGATTACCAGACTTTTTCGGGAGAAAGGCATACCATGTGATGTCATATGGATGGATATAGATTACATGGACAGTTTCCGTTGTTTCACTTTTGATCAGGCATGTCTTCTCTTTGATGGCAGTTCATATGTACTAATGTATAAAAGCATATCTTTATCTTCTCCTTTTTCAGCTAAAAAATTGTGAATTCTTTTTATCTTTTATCTTTTTTGTTTACTGTTGCATTTGAGTCTATGTAGTTAGATTTGTGATCATATCTTGTGCATTCTTGAAGTTTATATGCTAACCATTTCCACTTTTAAACTGCATTTGGCTGGCTTCCTTATCTCCTATTGCGTTCTTATTGTGTAAAATTTCATGATATTAAAAGTAGTCCCTAAAAGCTCCTTTGATTTTAGCTTGAAATGGGATTTTATATAACTTTGGTCTTGGATTGTACTTATGTTTAAAATCTTTCAGGATCGCTTTCCAGATCCAAAATCCTTGGTGAATGATCTTCGTCATGATGGTTTCAAAGCTGTGTGGATGCTTGACCCAGGGATCAAAAAAGAGGATGGTTATTTTGTATATGACAGTGGCTCCAGCGATGATGTTTGGATTAAGAAAGCAGATGGAGAGGTTTTTATAGGTATATTCTATTTGTTTTGCTAGCAATAATATGATTTAGTTTAAGTTGTGCTGACAAGCTTCTGTATTTTTCTAGGGGAGGTTTGGCCCGGGCCTTGTGTTTTCCCAGACTTTACCCAAGAAAAAGTCCGGTCATGGTGGGCCAACCTGGTTAAAGATTTCATATCTAATGGTGTTGATGGTATATGGAATGACATGAATGAGCCGGCTATTTTTAAGGTAATATTGTAACTTTTTCCTTCGGGTGCAGCTCCCCTCTGTTCTGTGTCTGATTTGTAGTGTTTCTTATCAGGTTGTTACAAAAACTATGCCAGATAGTAACATTCACATGGGAGATGAAGAACTTGGAGGCTGCCAAAATCATTTGCACTATCACAATGTATCATTTATCCGAACCTTATCTTTATGATTCTATTTTTACAGTTCTTGTACATTAATTGTTTGTACATACAATATGTACATGTTGATCCTGTGGCATCCTGATCAGAGTCTTTGATGGTCTCACAATCTTATGAATGCGTCTCTCTCTCTTTTTCTTTCTTTTTTCCTTTCCTTTTTCTAATATTACACTCTCTTTTCCCTCATTTTACGTATTGGTAGACCGTAAACACGATTCTGACTATTCCAGTAAGTTTTGGCCTTTTAGGTTTATGGCATGCTGATGGCAAGGTCAACCCATGAAGGCATGAAGTTGGCTAATAAAAACAAGCGCCCTTTTGTTCTCACAAGAGCTGGATTTATTGGTAGCCAAAGATATGCAGCAACATGGACAGGAGACAATCTTTCTAACTGGGAGCATCTCCATATGAGTATTTCTATGGTGCTTCAATTGGTACGTAAGAACATTCAGACTATGATGTTGGTCCAAGCTGAAGTTAGGGGCCTGAATTTCTCTTGTCATAGTTAACTCCTCCTTTTTCAATTCCTTTAATGAGCTCCTTTTGTTAGTTGAGAATTTCAAAGAGATTTTATTTTCAAACTTAGATTTGGAGCCATTGTGTCATCATGGAGATTATATTCCTTTCGTCAGTTTTTTTCTAATTTTTTTTCATCTTGACTTCAGGGACTCAGTGGCCAGCCACTATCGGGACCTGATATTGGTGGCTTTGCTGGAAATGCAACTCCCAAGCTTTTTGGAAGGTGGATGGGTATAGGTGCTATGTTTCCTTTTGCCCGTGGACACTCTGAAACTGATACCATTGATCATGAGCCATGGTCATTCGGTGAAGAGGTTTGTATGCTTCAGCAATATAAACCATCTGCTGTGCATCTAAGTACATATGTAATTCTGAATTATGATTTCAGCACTGAAAGAGTGACGCCATTTCTGGAAAATAAGTCATGGTTTGGCCTTGTTTTGACACAAAATCAGGAGTTGAATGAATGTTACAATTTTTGTTTAGAAGCATTCAAAAGCACAAAGTGGCATAAATACGAAGAATATATTTGATTTACCGATTTATTTATTGCTATGTTCAGCTAACACCCTTCTTCATTCCTACCACAGGTTGAATGTCCTAGCTATTCTGCCTGCCCTTTATTCTTTGATATTGTATTATTATGGTCCCTGGACCATGTTTCAGACTTTCAATCTTTTTGAATGATATGTATTACGTGCTTTCTGAAATTGAATGCTGTAGTTTTGTTATTCTAACTTTATGCTGCACATTATACTTGGTTTTGATAGTGGGTTTATGTTGCCTCTTCATGATGAAATTTTGGCTGTTTTTAAGGGAATGTTTCTTAAATTTAGAAGGCAGCCATTAAATATAAATATATATATATTTTTAATTCAAGATCCTTTGTCATGTTGCTTGTGATAATTTTTTTCAATTTTTTTGGGATCACAAAGGCTTGAAATGTATATTTCAAAATAATAATTTCCAATTTTTTACTTCCTGCAACTGTGGCTGCCATGAGGATTATATGTAAGTTTCAGTAGAAAGCTCACTTGCTTCTTGTCATATTGAAAATTTCTAAAACGTACAAGAAAAAGATAGAATAATTGATCAAAGGAAAACTATATATGATGAGGTGTTTTAGCATGCATGAAAGCTTTACCTCCAAAAGCATTTGTTGCTCTTCAACAGCTGGTATGAATATATGTATCATAAATTGTGAAATATTTTCGGGAGTTTAGCATCATCCAGTTAATGAATATATTTTTCACTCTCTTGGAAAAAGGAACAATTATAAACAAAAGGGATATATTCTCATGGAAAGTGGGCTGCTGCAAGATTTTACAACTTATCATTTTGAACTGCTCAATGGCTCAAACTCGTAGATCCCAAGCATAAATTTGAACTGTACTGCACTTGTATTCCTTCTTTCAAATTTACACCCACATTGCTCATGCAGCCTAATTATTATTTAAATTATAAGATGTATGATAATTTTATGACACTGTTGGGTGAACGAAACAAACATTTTCAAAATCTATTTTCCTTGTTAAATGAAACAAACATTTTCTAAATCTATTTTCTTCTCTTTCCACTATTTACTAAGTGAGTTTGTAGTTTTTTTCATCAGTGCGAAGAAGTGTGCCGTCTTGCATTGAAGAGGCGCTATTGCCTGATACCTCACATTTACACTCTTTTTTATATGGCTCATACAACTGGTACCCCAGTGGCAGCTCCTACCTTCTTTGCTGGTTGGTTCTTATGCTAAAGACTTATCTAAACCCTCTGACAAGATTTATACTTTTTTACTGTGGGCTAATTCCATGTATAAATTGCTTATCCAGATCCAAAGGATCCCGATTTGAGGAAACTGGAGCATTCTTTTCTTTTGGGTCCTCTTCTCGTCTATGCAAGGTTTCCTGTCTTAACATTTATAGATCTCATTTATGATACACGATGCATGTTCTGACTGCTGTTTTGTTCACATTAGTACTATTCTCGATCAAGAGATGGATATTTCACATTGTTTATTGCCCAAAGGAATTTGGCTAAGCTTTGATTTTGATGACTCTCATCCAGTAAGTGGTCTTCCATATCTTTATATGGTGTTCTGACTGCCTCTGACTAATGTTATTTAGTTGTATTCCATTATATTTCCTTTTTTGTTTATCTCAGGATTTACCAGCACTATATTTGCAAGGTGGGGCAATTATTCCTTTAGGTCCTCCACATCAGCATGTTGGCCAAGCTAGTCCATCTGATGACTTGACACTCATTGTGGCTTTGGATGATAATGGTATTTTAAATCCTCTAAGTTTTTCTGAAGAACATTGAGAATTTTGGTTGGCATTGTCTTTAGGGATGTTTTGATTGAACCCTTTTCAAGGTGATTGTTGGACTTTTTAGATTATTGCATGATCTAGAAGGAAAATTAGCAAATTGAAATCTAACATTAAAATGCAAGTGGTTCTTAGGAAATTTCTAGCCTTTTCAATGTGTGGCAGAGGCATCTGAATTTCTAACTATTTACTCATAAAAGCTATATGGTGCAAGTGTCAGTTTTAAACAACTAATAGTCAAGTAAGTGAGAACAATGGTGCAGAGACTCAAGAAATCTTTTGTTTTTTCTTAGATTAAAATTATTTTGCTAAAAAGGGGCAAGTGATAAAATTTCATCTAACCATGGTTCAGAGCAAAAAATGATTTTTTTTCCAAAATTTGATGCCTAATACTCATGGATAGTTCAAATTGTATATGAACAGTACTCAATTTGGGCTTGAATGGTTTGTAGAGGAACTCTACCTTCTCTGATCCATTCGACATGTGCAATTTCTTTTCCGTTGATATGCCATGCAGTTGGTACTTCAGGTTCTTTTGTACCCGCCTATTCATTTTTAGTAGCCTTTTTCTTTGCTTTGGAAAATGAAATTCTATTCTTTAATTGTCCGGCTACTTAAATTCAAAAAAGTACAAATGTACAATGACCTGTCTTAAGCAGTATTTAACAGAACAAGGGGGGAAATATTGGAAGCTTCTCAAACGTTGCAATTATCAAATACCATCCTCCGAAATAAATAACCTATTTCTAAAGCAACTCTAAATTCAGATTTTTCAGTAGTCCATTCAAGCTAAGATACAACAGAATTTTCCACAACATGTCATGCCTTTCTTACATATTCCTAAACCCTCAAAACTTTTGCATGTATGTGACATAGTTTGCTCTGCATATTTGTTTTACCTGCAGCAACATTTAATTTGGTATTTTGAATTTCACGTGATAGCATTTTTCTGTTAGAAACTTTAGTGTACATATCTTGCTTACAGGAAAAGCTAAAGGTGTTCTATTTGAAGATGATGGTGATGGATATGGATTTGCTGAAGGTCACTTTTTGTTGACTCATTACGTTGCTGAGCTTCAGTCATCCATTGTTACTGTTAGAGTTTATAATACTGAAGGATCTTGGAAGAGGCCAAAGCGTAAACTACATGTTCAGTTGTTGTTTGGGGGAGGAGCTATGGTATGTTCTATTTAGGAGAATATGGTTACATTCTTATGAAATATAGTTGGTGGCTTCTTGCTAACTTTCTACATTAATCCCAAATAACTCCAAACAGCTTGATGCATGGGGCACTGATGGTGAGGTTCTTCAAATCACAATGCCTTCAGATGAGGAAGTTTCTAAGCTGGTATCTGTGAGCATGAAGCAATATAGAACTCGTTTAGGTGATTATTTCTGAGAATAATGCTGATATCTAATCAAACTATCAGTTGATTTTGACAATTCTAAAATGAATTTGACTCATTGAAGCATCAATAGTTTACGAGTTTGAGTGATTAACTAACCCACTTTAATTGATTAGGAGGACTACAAATCTCAATAGTTGATTGAAACAATTTTACTATTGTTAGCTCCAAAACAAAGCAGAGTTTATGGAAATCTCATTGTTTGTTGCTATTGGTCTCCCTGCATCTTTCTTCTTCGTTTCCCCACTATCTTCATGATTCCTATCTCATACCTTGTGAATCTGAACTTCCCTTAGTTTTGTTGATAAGAAATAAAAATTCATTGAGAATATAAAAAAAGTTACATTAAAAGAGTCGGACCATAAAAAAATTCTTGTAACTCTTAATCTTTCCTATATCAGTGGATCCTTACTTGCCAACATTGTCTTACATGAACCTGTGTTATGATTAAGCTTGGATCACAGGGGGAAAAAATAATAATATGGTCAAAAATAGATACTTCTCTTGCTGCAGGTTATCCATATTTTGTAATATTTAATTGTCAATCTTTATTTACGCTAAATCTGTTTGAATTAATAAGATCTTAAAACTGTCTTATTTTTAAAGTTTTCGAACTTACTCTCTAAACTTTGACAGTTTGTTGTCTTGTCTAGACCATTTACACTGTTAACTTAGTACACACAGATACCTAATGTGTGTGATTTCATTACATACATATATCTATGAATTTTCTTACTTGCATGAATTGACGCATATTGTCTTTTTGCTTTACTTTTTTTTCTTACCTCCTATTATTTCCCTTTCATTTTGATTAGGAACTAGGAACTTTTTTTTATTGTTTGTCATATTTTTCATAAAAGAGATGTCTTATATAATACTTGCACGTTCCTGTCACTTACTATGGAAATTGGTAAATAAAAGCCCATATTTCATTGTGTCTCAACAAAACAAGTCCTTGTAATTGGGAAACATAAAATTGTGTTTCATAATAACCACAAGGTTTTGACTTTTATATTTTGTAGAAAATGCAAGGCGCATCCCAGATTTGGAGAAGATGCTTGGACATAAAGGAATAGAACTTTCGAGGAGTCCTATTGAATTGAAAGGTGGAGCTTGGGATATTAAAGTAGTTCCTTGGATTGGAGGTAGAATAATTTCCATGATGCATCTTCTTTCAGGTAATGCTTCCAATATATATATATTTTATTTAACTAATTGTACATAACAGAGATTCCAGTGTAGATGTCAATGTCCTTTTGTGCAACTTGATGAATGCATTTGTAACTGGCATGAAAAATGGTCTAATCTAAAATTGACATAAAAATTTAAAAATAACCAGACGGTTCTATGAATTCTTGACATGCGTCTATACTGATATGAAGCAATACACTCTTAGCAGGTGGGTAAAGCATTGGAACAAAATCCAGATCCTTATTGGCACAGCTCAACCTTTTAGAGAGTTCCATAAGAACTATATCAGCTTCATTTTTTGTTATGATTTATTTCCTTAGAAACGTTACTTCATCATATTATGTAATCATAAATCAAGGTGTTATGTTCTCTCTTAGAATTATACTCATTTTTGAAGTTCACTACCATACATTTGAAACCTGAATCACCTGCTTATGTTTGTATCTTCTGTCAAGAGGCTTGATTCACTAAACAGCATTAAATAATTTTCTAAGTAGTCTGAACTATCTCATGCCTAGTTATCTCAAAGATTCACTAACCAGCTTATTTTGATGTATGTTGCAGTATGAAAGCTATATTAAGCACAACACATTTTCATGTTCGCAGGAACCCAGTGGCTGCATAGTAGGGTTGACATTAATGGGTATGAAGAGTACAGTGGTTTAGAATACCGGTCAGCTGGATGTTCAGAGGAATACACTGTCATTGAGTAAGTTTTTAAAAAAATAAAATAAAATAGGGCACTTATAGAAAATTTGTAATGTATGGAAAAAAAGATTAGAGATGGAGAGAATAAGCATTGATACAGGGAGGCATTCAAAGCATTGTCCTAAATCCATAGAGTTCTCCCCTTGTGTGGGTTCTAGCGGTTCTAGGCCCCCAAGATACAACCCTATAGCTCTCAAAATTACTCCACAATGAGAAAGACCACTGGAAGTATTTGTACCCAGTCTGTTGGTCTAGGATTCTAGGAATGCCAATATGGAAGCAGAGGACTAAAGAAGGTGGATGAGAGGAAGAAGTTTCAAAAGGAAGCAGCTTGATCGTTGTCCTTGTATTTAAATCTTAAACCAAATAGAATAGCCTTATAAATAGGGTAGAAATCCAACAAAGAATTTAAAGAGAAAATAAAGTTGTAGATTACAAACCTAGTTTAGTGTTAACGTGATATGTAAGATCCCCGTTCAAATTAATTTTGCAACCTTGAAAATACATTTAAAGTTGTTTTCCAAAGCTTTTTCCATAACAATAATAAACCTTACAATTTGAAATACGCAAACTCCATACACTGTTTAGATTAAAGTTTGTTCTAACAGGCAGACTTGAGTCTATTACCGCTTCTAATGAAACTTTAAGATCTTGTTTCTTGTAGGCGGAATCTTGAACATGCAGGAGAAGAGGAAGCTCTTGCATTAGAAGTTGATATTGGTGGTGGATTGGTTCTGCAACGACAGATAAGTATTCCAAAGGATAATCTGGACGTTTTAAGGATTGATTCTAGCATTGTGGCACGTAAAGTTGGTGCTGGTTCCGGTGGTTTTTCAAGGTTTTCTTCAGGAAACTAATCTTTTATTTTAAAATATACTCTGACATGCTATTATTTCTCTCTGAAAATAATAAACAGTAACCCATTTATAGGATCTGATACCAAATTACTAACACACGTATCATTGTTCTGCCCTTGTAAGGCTGGTTTGTCTAAGAGTACATCCCATGTTTGCCCTATCGCACCCCGCAGAATCTTATGTACTATTTACCTCCATTGATGGATCAAGACATGATATTAGGCCAGAGTCTGGGGAGCAGTTTTATCAAGGAAATCTATTACCTAATGGTATGGCGAACTCTCTATTTTTTATTTTTTGCATTGAATTCTGTTTTATTTTGCTCAAAGAATGCTCGTGTGCAATTTTTGGGTTCATTATAATTATACTATTTCTGGACATCGCCTCACTTGCCTTTCTGGACTTTATTTGCTGCTGGTTACAAAAGTCAAGGCTCAATATTTGGCTGGATACTTTGCCTCCAATTTTATTGAAAAAAAATCCTTTTTTTTTACTTTTGTTTAATGCAAACTGTTAAGGAGATTTGACTACAGTTCTTCCAAAATTAAAAAACATTTAGGAGGTGGACCAACAATTTTGTACCGTATATTATTATTTGACTGTAAAGTAACATAAAGTGGCTTTAGACCAGTGGAAATTTAGATTTTTTATGCTGAGAGGGTTACAAAAGTATACCAAGTGAAAGAATGAGTCTCTGGACGGAGTATACATATATTCCTAATCAGTCGTGTATATGACATTACAAATTGCTGTACTTACAATATCATCCTAACTGAAAATATACCCACAACAGAATTAGAATAAAACAAAACTACATAGAGAACTATATACATAACAAAAATGGAGGAAATAAACTGGGGAAGAAGAAAAAGGACCATTAATATTTTTGGTGAAAGATATTATGATTTGCATACCAGAGCAGATATGGTAATTTATTTAACTCTGGGAAGTAAGTTATGTACCACTTAACTTGGTTCAGTTCCAAATAAATGATCTAGAATTTGCATCAGTGTAATCCCATACGAAATCCTGGTATTCTGCAGGGATGATCCTTTTATTGAAAACTGGTATGAATATGAAGTTTATTATTTTGGTGCTCTCTTAACTTCTCATTAACCTTCTCTCTCTCTGTTTTTTTTTTTGCCCATGATTGTAGGTGAATGGATGCTCATCGATAAATGTCTTGGTTTGGCTCTGGTTAACCGATTTGATGTCGGACAGGTCTACAAGTGCCTCATCCATTGGGGAACTGGTACAGTAAACTTGGAGCTATGGTCTGAGGACAGGCCAGTTTCTAAGGATTCTCCGATTCAAATTTCCCACGAGTATGAGGTGATCAGCTTTCCCTAGGTTTTGGTTGGCCTTTTCATGGATTAAGCAACATACTCCTGACATCTTAATCATTGTATATTATACACCAATATTGTATGAACCAAGATAGTTTTGAGTGATGCATATCTTTACCTGTATTTAATTTATTATTTATCAATTAAATATCTAAATTATAATTTAAGATTTTATAATTTAGAATTTTATAATTATCTAGTTTATGTTTTATTCTTATATAGGACATAATATTGTATTTGAATTTCAAACCAGAATAAATTAAATACCGTTTATTAGTTTCTTCATTAATTAGTATCAATTTATTTCATTATTGTTTGTCCAAACTTTTAAGCTCAATTAATCTATTATTTCTCTGGTTTAGTCTATCTCTCTTGTTTCTTCATTCTTTTGTATGCCATTGAGCTTCTTAAACAATATAATAAATGCATTTTTGTTAATTTCTTAATATTTTAAGTAGTTACTTAAAATTTCAAAAAAATTATATATTTTATTTTTACATGAATTTTTTGAAAATATTGATAATATTTTTCGTTATTTTTATAAAATCAAATTTTTGATATATAAATAATATTTTAATCATTGGTGGTGATGATAGAAGGTTTAAGGCGGAACAAACTTTAAGTGAAAAAGATGAATTGTAACGTACAAACTTTAAAGGACAAAGGTCTTTACTCACCACTAAATAACAATATCTTTAACCCTAAAAAATGGATAAAGAGTGCTTCAATTAGCACACTTAAGAGAATTTTGCATATATTAGGGATATAGATATACGGTGGAATGAAATTATTTTGATTCTTCGTTTTTTTATGTTTTTTATTAAAATATTATGTAAATTAAACTGAATCAATTTATTAAAAAAATAATATATTAATATTAATTATATATAATTTAAGGATTAAATTTTATGATAATATTGACTTTTACTTAAGTTATTTAAGTTTATCTCTTATTTTAGTTTAACTAGATAAAATATTTGAATTTAATATTTATTCAAATAATAATATTTAGATTTTTTTCTAATAATAATATGATAACTAATATAGATTCAAATCAAGCTAACCAAACTAAGGGACTAATCAAGTAGGTGTCAATTCGGTTATATTTTATGTATATATTAGTTTTGATTTGTTAAATTTTCTAACGAATTAGATCGATTCAATTAATTTTTTGACTAAAAATCGACTTATTTAACCTATATTCATCTATAGCTTACATTTATTTCTTTTTGTAACTAACTTGATATGTATAAATTATAACACGTATGGGTAATATCATAAAACATAATCAAATCGATAAACTAATTTATTTGTTCAGTTAATTAGGTCGGTTAGTTCGGTTTAAATCTATATCAATTATCTAACTATTATTTGATAAAATCTAACTACTCTTGTTTAAGTAAAATAATCAAATTCAAGTATTTTATTTAAAATTAAACGTAATTTGCAAACAAACTTAATTAACTTACAACTTAAAAGATAAAAGTCAATATTATCATAAATTTTAATCCTTAAATTATATATAATTAATATTAATATATTATTTTTTAATAAGATTTGGTTTGGTTTATATAATTTTTTAATATAAAATCTAAACTGAAATGATTTATTCGATTTAAAAAATAGAAACCAATGTAAAGGTTTAATTAATATCCAATCTAATTAATTTGATTAATTTTTTAATATTTATATTCATCTTTAATGTAAATGATCTCTGTAGTATTTGTAATTATATTACAAACAATACAAATATTGAATTAATTTTTATTTAGAAAAATTATTCATTATTTTTGTAATAAGTAACGATACTTTATTCTATATTAATGAAATATAATATTAGTATAATAATTAAAAATATAAATATCAAATGCTTGATAATAATAACAAACAATAACTAGCATATTACATGAGTAACTAATAAAATTTCATATATATACAATAAAGAAAAAAATTTACATAGTATATTTTCTATTAATATTAATGGATGATTTTATCCACACTTATAATATATTTTTATAAAAACTATGTTCTTTGCAAAATTATTTGAGGTGTGTTAATTGAAACACTTTTTGTCTAATTTTTTCATGATTAAAGACCTTGTTCTTTATCGTGAATAAAGATATTTGTACTTTTAAGATTTGTATGTTAAACAAATGTGACAATTTAGCAACATACTTTCATACTTTCTTACAATCTTTCGAGCCAGCCCAATTTCACCCTTGCGGCCTTGTCCTTACATAGCCTTCTCTTTCTCTCACACAAACCGGTCGTCGTGCTCTAAGCTCGACCCTTTAGTACCTACAGTGTAAACCCTCACGGCTCACAGTAGCTTCATAAGCTTAAACCCTCGCCTTTTTCACCCAATTTCATACTTCTCCATTTCTGTGATAGTTTTTTTTTTTTATCTTCCTACAGCGTGGCGCTCTCTAAGCCTTTAGTCAAAACAACCAAAACTCAATCATGGCATCTTCTCCACCTTACCTCAAAATCCTTGGATACAAATGAAAAATCCAATTTTCCGAACTGTATTTTTACTCCTCTATGGACATGAAAAGGATCCAAATCTCGATGCCCGTCCGGTTCTTCTCAACCCGTAAACGTCCCTTAACATGTTTGACATTAATCGCTCAACAAGCTCAAGAGCATCCTCAGTCAGAACCATTGCACCTCCACAATCAATCGCAATCATCTAATCAGAGTTTGGTCTGTTGGGTATCTTCTGTTCTCTCAAAACCATCCTTAGATTCTTCTAAATGTAAATAACTCATACCTCATTTGTCCCCTCATGATTTTGATTGGTTATTTTCCTCAATTAGCTCCCATGTTAACCCAAAAACAGCTTTTAATTTTTTTTTTATTTTGCTTCCGAATATTTTAAATTTCAGTTTACAGTGAGATCATATTGTCTTCTTATTCGTTTGTTAATTATTTCGGATCTTTTACCACCTGCGAGATTGCTTTTGATTCGTTTGATTGATCTGAAAGTGCCCGTTTTGTACTCTAATCCAAACAACAGGCATATTGAAATAGCCATTTCCATGTTAAATTTGCATGCTGTATTGGAGCGGCCTAGTGGGGTTCATGTATTCGATTTATTAATGCATGTCTACTGCACTCAGTTTAAAAACTTGGGATTTGGTTGTGCTGTTGATGTCTTTATGATGTTGGCAAGTAGAAGTACTTTTCCTTCACTGAAGATTTGCAATGTTTTGATAAGTTCTTTAGTGAAGGTGAATGAACTTCAAAAGTGTTACCAAGTATTTGAAGTAATGTGTCAGTGTGTTTCTCCTGATGTTTACTTGTTCACTACTGTAATTAATGCCTTTTTTAAGGGAGGGAACGTTGAAAATGCCATTGGCTTGTTTTTGAAAATGGAGGAGCTGGGGATTGCTCCAAATGTTGTTACATATAATAGTATTATTCATGGACTATGCATGAATGGGAGATTGGATGAAGCATTTGGGTTCAAAGACAAGATGATTAAGAAAAATGTGAAGCCAAATCTTAAAACGTATAGTGTGCTAATAAATGGTTTGATTAAGTCGGACAAACATGATGAAGCAAATTCTGTTTTGGAGGAGATGACCAATAGGAGGTTGGTCCCGAATGAGGTTGTCTACAACACATTGATTGGTGGATATTGCAGAAAGGGATATATTGAAGAGGCACTCAAGCTACGGGAAGATATGGTTTCCAAGGGGATAACTCCCAATTCAATTACTCTTAAATCTTTGCTACTTGGTCTTTGCAAGACTAAAGAATTCCAGTATACTGAGAAAATCTTAGATGAGATTTTGTCCAAATTATCCCTTGATCAGAATCTTTGCTGTGATGTTATTCATTTGTTGTGTGTGAACTCTAAGTTTGATTATGCATTTCGGTTCATTAGGGAAATGCTACAAAAGAACTTTAGGCCTGCTGATGGGCTGCTTACCATGTTGGTGAATGGGCTCTGTAAAGATGGAAAGCAGCCTGAGGCCATTGAACTTTGGCATAAGCTATGGGAGAAAGGGTTTGCAGCAAACACAGTGACCTCAAATGCTTTAATTAATGGTCTTTGTAAAACAGGTAACATGCAGGTGGCTGTAAGGGTTCTAAAAGCAATGCTTTGTAGGGGTTTGATACTAGATCGAGTCTCATACAATACAATAATAATGGGTTGTTGCAAGGAAGGAAAGGTGGAGGAAGCTTGTAAACTTAGGGAAGAAATGTCTAAGAAAGGTATTCAACCAGATACCTACACATACAATTTGCTTATGCATGGACTTTGCTATATAGGAAAAGTAGATGATGCTCTTGGACTCTTGGATGAGTCAAAAAATAATGGTCTGGTTCCGAATATGTATACATATGGGGTGATAATAGATGGGTACTGTAAAGCTGACAGAATCAAAGAGGCTGAAAACCTATTCAGTGAACTGGTAGCTAATGAATTGGTGCTAAATTCTGTGATATATAACATACTAATTGGTGCATATTGCCGTATTGGGAACATGGTGGCAGCCTATAGCCTTCATGATGACATGAGAAACAAGGGCATTCCACCAACTTGTGCTACATATTCTTCTCTAATACAAGGAATGAGCAATATTGGAAATGTTCAGGGTGCAAGAGATCTCATGAATGAAATGAGGAGGGAGGGTTGGTATACTGCACTAATTTGTGGTTATTCTAAGCAAGGTCAGATGGACAAAGTTCACAGTGTTTTGCAGGAAATGGCTTTGTATAACATACAACCTAATAAAATTACATACACTGTCATTATTGATGGATATTGTAAATTGGGAAATTTGGAAGAAGCTACTAATCTACTACAAATGGGTCTTGCAAAGAAGGGAAGATAGAGAAAGCTTTTGAAGTATGCAATAATGTCCTTTAAAGAATTAACTTTAGATGAAATAACTTATACAACACTGGTTCATGGATGTCATCAGCAAACAACATGCCCAAGTAAAGAATGATCGTGTAACTTCTGATAGGCTGGGGCTTTTCTTACTAGTAGATCATTTTTAGTTGTAGTAAATTTATATTCAGATAATTGAATAAGAATTTTTATATGATTCTAAACTCTTACTAGTTGATTTTTTAGTTGGATATTTTGTGGCATAAAGCAGTTGATTTACTGGTTTACATTTGTCTTTGTTTTCTTGTAGGAATGGTGATTGTGGAAGCATTTGCTTACCTTTTCTGCACTTGGAAGATTGGTTGGAGAACTTTATACTTGGCTCTCATTCTCTTGATTTGGATAAGTATGGAAACATTCTGTTAACAAGTTTGTTTGAATTCATTGAAGAATTATATTTACTCAATGAATCTTATGCACATGTGAAGCAATTATTTTTGGTGTAGTGTTTTTGCACTGCTCAAATTGTTTTTCTTCATGATGCACCACCCTGATATTTAGAACCTACTCTGCTTAGTTCTCATGTCAATACCATCACAGGACAAGATCTTTGTAATGATGTAAATTAAAGTCTATCTTTTTAATCATTTGTGAATTATTTGGAAAGAGTTTGGGTGATCTGTGAGTTTTATTCTCCAGTCTGGTCAAAGGTATTAATAGAAGCTAGGTTTTGGACTGAGGTGAGAGTTTTTTGTTATTACGAGGAGTTTGAGAAAATAATCCAAAATAAAGGAACTCATACATGAGATTCAGTATATTCATTCTGGTGCCATTAACAAAACTTGTTCTTTATTTTTTATCTGATAAAATATAGAGGAATGAGTGCCCTCTTCCTGCTTAATTTAGTAGAATGCTGCAGCAATAACCTATTATTTTGCTCATAATATATTTCTTAGTATAGTTACAAGTGAACGCTAGATGTCCCTAACAGAGCAAGACCAAGATTATTCATTTTAAGAATAGGCTCCAAGTATATGACGACACTATCTGTTGTAATAATCTTGTTTTTTGAAGGGATAGACATTAACATTGAAACCATAACAGTTGAAAAGTGGAATAATTATGTTCTTTGATTGCAATCCTTAATCTTGTTTTGGATATTTGCTTGGAAGCTGATGAACATATTGTTCCCTTAGTTTCACTTTGTCTTTTAAATCCTTCTAGAAATTGTTTGTTGTCTCTTTTTTCAGCATCTGGAAATCTGTGGGTGCCCCAAAGTCAGAAATTTAGCTTTGTGCTTCAGCTCTGACAAAATTGGCAGACTTCCTTGTATGAACATATGCTATCTGCCCAGTGCATTTTCTTCCATATGTTTTTTGGTTCATCCCTATATGTTATGTAGCACATGAAGTCCATGTAGATTCATGATGCCTACAGTACATTGGGGGAATTCTTGAATGAGCATCTTCGTCCTTTGTGTGCTACCTTCCTGAAGAAGATGATGGATGTTTTTAGACTTAACTATTTTTGAAATATTAGTGTTTGTCTACATGAAGAAAGGGAACGGTGATGGTACTTATGATGTATAAGATGGAGGCCTTTGAGAAATTCACCATACTCCAGCAATTTCTCTTTGTACAACATGAAAGGGTATGGTGGTCTTTTCTTTTATTTGTTAAAGCATATTTGCATTTATGCGTTGGATTCATATTTTTAGCATCTTGGAGTTAAAGATTAGTTTCTTTTGTTTATGTATGTGTTGAGATGTGTAGGGAAAACATCTTTGTTGGTTGTTTGAAGTGAAATGGATATTACAACTTCTAAAATATGAGTATTTCAAATGCTTTTGGAAAAGAAGTAGTTTACTTCATTATCATGTTTTTTTATAGATCAATTGATAATTAGAGGTTGGTTCTTGACTAGAGGGTAATTGGTACTTCATTATCATGTTCGATTTCATCGTCTTTTGAAGAAAATCCTATAAACTGAAAATCTTTGAGATCGCAAGAGTATTGTTAGGAAAGTAATTTTGGAAAGTTGTATAAAATAACATTTCTAAAACTTATAACAAATAATAACATTCCAATAAATTGAACGGGATCCAATTAGTCACAGTTCAATGTTGAACATGTCTAATTGTCCAGAGTTCGACTTGAACGATGTCAAGTGATAACATTCAATGTCAAATTTTTGAACTGGAGTTTTTCTTAATAGAAAATATATGAGCTCTGGATTTAAGGGGTATTATTTTTACAATTATAAGTTTTAAAGGTTTATAAATGTTTTATGTCTCTCTTGAAAAAATATTTTAGTTTTAGAGTCATCCTATGATTTTCTTTAGCTTATGAGAATTTTGATATTGTTTGACTAAAGATCTTTTGTTCTTACTGTTGGTTATGGTGTAAATTCAAAACACTAACACAGGTAAGAGGCTGAAGATCTAATTAAACTATGGTGATCATTATCTGCACTGATGAAGTACTCTAGTCGGTATGTTAAGATATTTTTGACACACTTCTAGATGCATGTTCAATTTCTATCCCGTCCTTAATATAAAAATGCTATTGGCTGTTTGATTTACAAGGTGTCTTTGGTTTAAGTTCCGGTGTATGCTCATGAAGAGCAATGCTACCAACGCTCTCAATTATACTTTTATTTTTACTTGCACCATTCTTCAAATGAGATGTATAAACTTTATTTACTTTTACACATTGGCGTTCCTTAAAAAATGTGAAAAGAGTCTAAAAGTAAGTAAAGTTTACACGTACTTGAAGAGTGGTGCAAGTAAAAATGAGTGTAATTAAAAGTGTTGTTAGTACTGTTCTTGCCCGTGAATGCTTCGGAAAAGGTTACTATTACTCATCCATGCAACCGATTTCTTCCTCTTAAACTTTTGCCAATTTGAAAGAAGTATTAGCTTATTTTTAATGTAAATGGTTCAATTTCTGTCAAGTTACAAACTTTGTGGATTAAAATGAAAAAAAGAACTACTCTCTTTCTCCATTTCTTGTCCTTTTGTTTTGATTATCATTTGTACTTTTTTGATAAACTTACAACTTTGATTTTGCAGATCAGATCACGGGCTTAGAATTGAAGCTTTTATCACACACAAAAAAAAAATTTGCAACCAAAGGCTTAGTATATTTGTGTACCCTGTTGCTATAAAAAAGAATAAAAAAAAAGTATATTTGTGTACCCATTATATGCTGACAATGAAAATATGTATTAACACGTGGTAAAATATGAATGGATGACAATGAAAATATAAATTACATTAAAATCACTTTTCTAATGATAACACTTTTATTAAAGAAACGAAATTAAATCTCAATGGTTATAAGAGAATACATAACATAGATAGCCCAAGTATATATATCAATAATAAAAAGAGGTGCGTCGACTGTTTAAATTGTAAGGAGTTGTTCAACCAATTTGTGGTTTATTAAGAACTGGACCATTATGGCAGTTATTATCAGGAGCTCTCAAAATAACACGGTTGCAGCATATAATATCTATGAGATGCACGGACATAATGTATAAATCAACTTTCACATTTGGATTGTCTCTCTCAATTATACTCTTTGCTTGCAATGCTGGTACTCCTTTTAGTTCAGGCCATTCAACTTTCAGGCCTGTATTTATATGTAAAAATTTAAATTATGTTATGGTTCATAAAAATATAAGAAAAATACAACTAATACAGATAATTCTTAATAAATTAAGTTTAATCACCTGGGAATCGACTTTCGCAATATCTGCCAGTACAGTCACAATAATCACATTTTCCTTTTGTACCTAAATCTATACAGCCTTTTCCAGCAGCTTCATGCGACACAACGTGAGCCCATGGTGAAAGTGCTTCTTCATTCATCAAGTTTCCGACTCCCAAATCAAAAGCCATTGAGAAAAGCAACAAGAAACAAACAAGTTTATGAGCTGGTTCGAAAACAATATCAAAATCCATTTTTTCCCTCTCTCTCTCTCTCTCTCTCTCTCTCTCTCTCTCTTAGATTCGGGACAACTTGGGAATATTTCGGGAATGTTTCAAATTACAAAACTTTGTCATTCTTTATTTATAGAATTCATGTCAGCACATTGCATTGTGAATTAGTTACGTATGGTGACTTATGAATTGCATTAATTAATATGTATCAAGAGCCAAAACAATAACAATATATGCATTTTTTTAGTCAAGCAATACATGCATCTTTAATTAACACGTTTCTATACATGAATTTGCATAAGAAAATTGGCACACTTGGTAGTTATGGATATTTAATCAGGACTTTATTTCTTTCTCTCAATGAAGTAAGAATATTTTTGAAACAATAAAAACTACAACCCTTCTAACTTATAATTATAAAAATATCTTCCTTATCTTACCATCCTATATTTTTTTCTATTAGAAAAAAACACAACACATTATTTCATTTTAAACGATATTAAATTTGATGTTGGTCAAATTAAACTATAACCATTTAAAATCATTCAAATGTAAACTACATCTAATTCGACTGCGTTCAGTATTATTAAGATTTTATTTTTATTGTTATAATTTTTTTTCAAAATTTTCATCAACAACGACAATATTTTAACATTTATGTAAAAATTATATTTCAACATCTTCGCTGACATTGACATTTCAAATCTTAGTTATAAACTATTTAGTATTACATAACGTTATATTTTATATAATAAATAAATGTAATATGTTTTTAAAATACACAAGATTATATTAGTTTTTTTTATTTACCTATTACTTGCTTATACAATTTTATAATGGGTTTAATTTTTTTTTTTGAAGATTTTTACTTTTTAAAATTTATTTTCTTAATTTTGAATGTTATATATGTCTAATGTATTATGGTATTAATTCACATCTTACACACAAAAAATAAGGATAATTATCCATTTTACGTTTTAGTTTGAAATGTCTTGTGCAGTTATATACCAAAATATATAAACATTTTGATAAATATAAAATTTAAATGCTTTGAGTGAAAAATCAAATTTTATTATAATTTTTAAAGTTGTAACTATTATTGAATATCATTACTATTTTGGTTATTCTTTATTGATTTAGATTTTAGATTTTTTGTTTTATACATTTTTGAACCTTGAGTTAAAAATATTACAAAATAAAGAGAAGTAAAATCGTGTGAATCCTAAGTAAAAAAAATAAGAATTTCTATTAAACTTAAAAAAATTTATATATAATTTAAATTAATTATATTACCTATATTTAAAAAAAAGTTAAAAAGAAAAATCATCCCAATACAATGTTATAACTCAAGATTTTGAGAAATGTTTGGGCAAATTATAAAAATTATATTAAAAAAATATTATTTCGAACGAGTTTTAATTAAATTACATTTAATATTTAATATTTAATAGATCAAAATATTTATAGTTTAATTTAAATGATATTTAATATGAAGTAACGTGTTAATATTTTTTAACAGTAAAATATATAAATAGGTAATATTTTATTATTTTCAATAAAAAAATTTATGCCACTTGATATATTTGATGTATAACCTTGTTTCGACTAATCAACACGGTCCTCTCCAAAGTATGGATTTTCCTTTTCTTTGAACAATATTATACTTCTTCCAACCAACCCACTTTGCAAAAGCCTGATCTTTGTTTATCACATTAACCACAGTTTTCCATATATAATCCCAAGTGTAGGATGACCGAACCTGTGCCTCTCACAGAGCACTCACAGTCATCTTCTAATAAGATCTTCCCTCCAAATTCATTTAGGTTTTTAACTCGGTGCTTATTACCACTCATGTTAAAAGTGCATCTTGAGTCCAAAACTCATTCCCCTAAAGACAACTAGCAGTAAATACAAATATTACTATTATGCCTTCAACTATATTTCTTAGCTAGACAATATATTTTTTTATTATCAAAAATGACATTTATCAGGAAATAAACATTTTAATAGATTCCCAATCCAGCTCAACAAAAATCCATTTACATATATAAAATGTTTGATATTTGAGTGTTAATTATGAAGATCTTAGATGATATATTAAACTAAATAAAAAATATATAAACTTAATTTTACGTAGGGATTTCTATATTCTGATTTAGTCCGATTTTGCCTAAATTTTTTTAACTAAATCGGATCGTTCATATAGTTGAAACCGTACCGGATTAGACCATTTGGCTATCTAAAATGTTATAACCGAACGGTTTGGTTAACGGTTTTGAACAATTAATAATACATAAATATGATTCAGTTTAATAGGATATAATCAAATGTGATACTCATTTATCATCGTACGTAGATAGATATTATTGTTAAATATATAAATACATAAATAAATACATAAGATGTTATCAAAATCTAAAATAAAATAAAAAAAGATTAGACATGAAGAAATGAATTCCAAATATGTCATTTACATAGAATTTTAAGTTCAATGTCTTCACTCATAGACATAATAAAGTCTGGAGATTTACTTGGTTTAATAAACTCATGTAAATCATCACCTATATATAGAATATAGATTAGTACATATTCTTAATATACTAAAACATTACCTTTTGTACTTAATCAAAAATTATTTCAAAACTAAAATAACTAATTAGAGCAAAACAGACATATTATAATTGTAAATTTTCTACGTAAAGACTTGATTTTAAAGCATTAACTTTGAAACTTCAATAAAAAAAGCAGTTTTAGTTTGAAACACAAACATGTTAATTAGGTAATTGAAAAGAAAAAAACAGAAGCACCCAATTTGGAAATTTGTGGCTAATTAGGAAAATGAAGATTAAATCAAACCCATTTAGCAGAAAACATCAAAAAAGAAGAAGAAAGCTAACTACTTTCTTAAAGTACACACAAGATAAAAAAAGTAAAAAAAATAAAAGAGTAAAAAATATCTTAATACAAAAACAACACGAATCTATTTTGGTTGTTATAAGTTAGATATTATTTTTATAATTACAAAAAAAAGGAACAACCCGGCTCAGATAACACTACTAACTATGTGGACTATGTTTGACACCACCAAACGTGAGCGTTTCTCCAATAATGAGTTTCGATTAGGATGTGAGTTTCAAAAGTTGTTAGAGAGAAATTTTTTGAAGTAGGTCATGGGCAATAATGAAAGGTTGCTAGTGATCAACAGAGATGAGGTGATTATTGCTTGTTAAAACAGAGTACCTCACATGGAAATAAATATGATCATTTAGAATAAGACTTGGGAATAGATTCTGAAAAGTGTTCAGACTTCAGACTAACAAAAAAACATGACATACCATTCAGATTTCAAAGTTCAGACTTACCATTCACTTTATTAAGGAAAAAAACATGGGATATGACTAATAAACTTAGGAAAAAACTACTACCAGTAGACCACATACCTATTTCGTGATTTTTGTCCATGGTTATCAAGACATGACGCAACGCGAAGAGAGGTGGCTAGTTATTGGTGGAAGCGATGCGAGGCGAGGTGGCTAGCTACTGGTGGAAGCGATGCATTGAACAATGACTAACTGCTGGTGGAAGCGACACGTGGAATAATGGCTAGCTGCTGGTGAAGGAGATGTGGTTAGCTGTTGGTGGAAGTGTAGACGGCCAAACCCAAAGCTTAGACGGCAAACGTAGAACGAAAGAGGAAATGAGGAATTACGATTTCTAGGGTTAGGGTTAACGACTGAATGCCTTAACTCGAAAACAAAATATATATACGATCGGTTTATATAAAAAAATATTTATTTTATAAAACCGGTCCAGTCCGGTCCAACCAGTTTATAATTTTTATAATCGGACCGTTTTAAAATCGTTTTTATTTAATACGGACCAGACCATTTTATTTACAAAACTACTCGGTTTGGTCCGATCCAGACTGGTTTTTCGGTTTAAACCGGTCCGACTCGGTTTTTGAACACCCCTAATTGAATGAAAATATAAACAATCTAAACATTAACTTGCTTTATAATAGTTCACATCCACGTTCACAATGTATATTACAATCGAAATTCTTACAATATTTAAGGGAAGGAGACACCCTAAATGAGTTTAAATACATAAAAACCATAAAATTTACATGTCCCCCAAAATATGGTGTATACATGAACTTTGAGCTACAAACTGTTTATTTTCAAATCATACATTGTCTTTTGTACTTACATAAGAAGCAATCAAACTCCTATATAAGAAGGCCTACTTCTACTTATTGATTCTCCCTTATTTTACTTCTTCTTGGTTGTACAACCACTGTATATCACTTGATTCATGAACAATACACTCAATTCATTTTATAAGAAGTAATGCATAATGAATATGTTATACAATACATTACCTGAGTTTTAATAGTTCTTTTGTTTTATTTTTTTTACCACCTTATTTGAAGTTATTTCCTACATACAATTTAAGTTAAATTTAATCAACCAAATAAATGAATAGTTACAATTTTACTCGAGTTTCATTAGTTAAATTCTTTAACTTATCCTTACATGACCTTTGATTATGACCAAATTGATTGCAATACCCACATTTTGATCATTACGACCTCTTATGTTTCTCTAGTTCAGTAGCTTCTTTATGTCTCTCAGTTGGTGGTTTGTCTTTCTTTGATTTATAAATTGGTGAAAGTATTTGTTGCTCACCAGGCATCATAACCCATTCTTCTTCACTTGGAATGTGATGAATGAAAGAGAAATATGTCTTCAAGTATGAAGTCTTTGTTAAATATGGATGTACATAGTCCTCAATCTTATACCTTATATCTATAATAAAGGCAATATCATGCTTACAAGGTAAACCATTTAATTGCCATCCATAAAAATTACATGTCCACTTATTTAAATTAACCAACATGTTACAACCATCCAATACTTCAAATATTCCATCTCCAGCATACAATACCCTTAAAACTCTTCTTTTATATTGTATTTGAAGAATGTATTTCATTACATTTGGTAGAAGATGAGTAGTCCATTTTTAAGCATCTTCTTTCCTAGTCTTTTCACTATTAGTTGCATTATTTTTCTTCTGACCTCTTTAAATAACTTCATAATAGGTCTAAACCTTATTTTTTTCAACCAATTGTTAAAATTTTCAATTATGTTATTGGTCACATGCTCGTCATTTACATCATCATCAAAAGTATGCCTACTCTAATGTGAACCTTGAATCTTACTTAAATATTCACGTGTTTTAGGCTCTTTATTTTTTATTTCATTCATCAACTCATTAAATTCAGTTGTTTTAATTACTTTAGATGTCGCCTAGAACAATGATCTTATTTTCATGCTTGGATGCTTATCCTTCAAGTTGGCAAAAATATGCCTAGTATAAAATCTCACATGTGAAGTTGGATAAAACTTATTGATTGCTGCAATACGATCTTTTTTATCTATCAGACATGAAACACATCCTTCTATTTTCAAACTCTCCAATATATTGGTCCAATAAAGCCATAAATCACATCCAAGTTTCATCAATTTTAGATTTAGCCCAAGCACGAGCAATTGAAAAACAAACTTCCATTAGCATTCAATCCAATAGAAACCATCAAGATACATTTATATAAGCCTTTTAAAAAGCATTCATCCATACCAAAGAAATGTCTGCATCCACTTAAATACCCTTAGTGTAGATAAGCTAATGAAACATCTCCTAAAGTAAGAGCTGACATTTGGTATTGGTATATGAGTATCTATAATTACTATTGATCATGGGTTGCTTCTTATAACCATACGACAATGTCTTGTTTTTGAAAATTTACCAATATGGTCACCCAATTCCCCATTGAAAGTAATTATTTTTTGGCCTATATAATGTTAAATCAAGTACAGATATACCCCATCTTCTTTTACCCTCAGCAACCAATACAAGGATACTTATATTAAGATTTCTCATGATTAAGCCCTTAAATTGAGAAGTTAACTTAGAAAATGTTGTAGATTTATTTTTCAACCTTTTGACAAGTATGTATACCTTTTTTATCTACTAACTCAAGTGTCTTAACCTAACTATAAAATGTTTTCTTATTAATTTCAACAAAAGTGCGTATCCTTCATCCACAATTAGGTATTTTACACTTTATAGTTACTCGAGTTGTGTCAATTTTAATCTTCTCACACTAAAGCCCAACCTGAACAATATACTCTTTTAAGATAGCTTTAAATTCCTTAAAGATATCCTCTACTTTGAACTCCATTTTACTATCACTTCTTCTTTTAAATTCCCTATATTCATAATGTCTGTTGACTTTATTAGAAATTTTTTCTTGACAATTATCTAAGTTAGTATCACTGATATAATGGTCATTTTCATCCCTCAAGTCCTAAAGACTATCATTAGTATCATAAATTTCATCATTATTATCACCCTCATTATCATATTCATTGTTTATATATAGTATCATTATTCCAATCAGGATCTTCCTCATCACTATTCCAAAAAAAATTCCCATCATAATTTTCATTTTCAATTTCAACAACTGTCCCTCCTATATATTTTTTCAACCTTTCACAATTTCTTGAATGTTGTTCATTTTGGCTATGAATTGGGTTCATGTATACTACATCATTATAGGATTGTTTATTAGTAGTTGGGAATGACTCAAATGAATCAATGTTAAGGTCATCAATGTCAAAGTGAGGACTTTGGTTATCATTTAAGCTTAGGGACGACTCATTCAAATAATTAAAAATGGGATAGTAATCATTAAAGGTTAGTTCATTATGTGATTAGTTTGGTAAAACATTTGGTGGTTACTTTAAAGAATGATAATCTAACATAAGTGCACAAAAAACCACTTCCAAATGATTGAATTCTACAAAACAGTCTAGCCTTTTTTTTATTGTCCTTATAATCCTTCATCAATTCTTGTAAATTTTTATCCAGTTTTAATATACTTCGTTCCTTATTACCAACTTTTTTTCGCTTCAACTTTAAAGTCTTCTTTTTTAGCATCAACTCTTCTTTTATAATAGCCCTCTTAGTATCATGAAAGCAACAAATAAAACTATACTCATGAGAAGGTATATAACTGACCCATCTAACTTCACCAAATAGATGAACATACATATTGGTCTATTTACTCATTTTTATCGCCTTATATAACAATCAAAAGGTTTTTCAAAAAATACATTACTCATCAACATTAACACACAATATCAAACATATGATCAAGAACTTGAACATGAACAAAACACACATTATTAGAAGAATGTTTAAAGAAAATAATACTAAAATGATATATAGTTCAAGATTGAATTATAAATAATTAAACTAAATAAAGGTGAAAAACATAATATTTTCAAGCAATAAATATTATATTTTTGAGTAACAAATACCAACAAAGATAAATCCTATAAAGAATATTCCTAAAAACACAAAAAAAAACATGTAGATACAAGCATAATATAGATAAAAATAAATACCAAAATACTAGAAAAAATGAATCCTAAGACCAAATAAAAAGGAAAAACATGCAGAATACATATAGACCAAACTATTAGATATTGTGAACCAATATAGGTTTATTAAAACCAAATTAAAAAATAAACCAGAATAGGTTTATGTTTACAGATATTGTGTGTTAAGGTAATAGACATATAACGTATTACAGTTAAGGTCATTAAAATATCATATAAATACAGATAAAAATTAGAATATGTTTGAAATGTAAGCTTAAAAAATGAACCATAATACTAAAATATAGAATACTAAGAAATGAAAACCATGATGACACACCTTAATACTAATAAATGAGTCAAGTTATATTTTTTATCGCCAGTAGTTTGAGCCAAATAAAATATGGGTTCTAAAACGATGGGTCACATTATAGATATGGTGAAACGATGGGTGTTGGATTAGCATGATAAAGGGGTAAGGATTAGGGTAATGGAGTTGGTGATCATAGAGATGTTTCCCATGAGATTGGTGATGAGAGAACCTGGGTTCACATGAGGAAGATAAGAGGTAACGTGTGTGAGAATTTTGAGTAATTATGGGGAGTGATTATACATTGATGGGAGTTTACTTTTTTGTTTCTATAAATTGATAGTGACATAACGCCGTTACATTAGAAAACATTTATAATGTTATTTAATTCATAGGAATAATTTTGAAGATATTATATTTTTTAAGTTCTTATATTTAATCCACGTGTACCATCACTTGTGTATTTAATGTTGTTTTTAATATCCATTTCCTTAGCACTTTACTATTGAAATAAAATAAAATCTCCAATCCTTAGCACGTAGAATATAAATAACAGTATACAAAGTAAACTATTCCTATCGTATAACATGCCAAATTTAACATCTTTATATCTATGAAGTAATGAATTTAACGTAAATATTGTTTACTTTCCACTTGACTAACAAAGAATAAATCAATGGTCAATGTTGTAAACAAATCTAATTTAAGAAATATATGTATTCCTTACTTTTCGTGGATTACTCATCATGTACACATCAATCACGTTACTTTGTTTTTTTAAGTATATGTTAATTACTTATGTTTTTTATTTTTTAAGTACCGATTAATTACTTATGTTTTTTAACAAAATATAAAATGAAGTGTTAATCATAACAAAAGGGTACATCTAGAGAATGTTTGGTATTGCCTGATGAGATTGGACTAATTTAGTATACAAAAATAAAGTGTATTTGTCAAAATTGATGCAAAATTGAAGCTTCTTAAAAAATTTAAGAAATTTTGTGTCAAACATTGAGCATATATATGTGCTTATATATATATAATATACTTTTCACGTAATTTGTACTACATACAGTAATATACCAAAAATAGCAAAAGATATTCGGACACTTTTCTACTTGATATATGACGAAGAAAAGAGATCAAGATGTCACAAATAATTCAAAATTACTTTCAATGATTTACTTTTATTAAAGGAAAGAACATAAAATTCTCACCGTAACCAGAATGCAGAATCCATAAAATAGTAGATATGTTCTACCAAAAAAAAAAAGTGTTTAGATATAATTTAAAGCCGATCAACCAACTTGTGGTTTATTAATAACTGGACCATTAGGGCAGTTATTATCAGGAACTCTTATAATAACACGGTTGCAACATATAATCTCGATCAGAATTATGGACTCCATGTATATATCAACTTTCACTTGTGGGTTGTCTTTCTCAATTCTTTTCTTTGCTTGCAATGCTGGTATTCCTTCTAGTTCAGGCCATTCGACTTTCATCCCTGTATTTAATTTAATTTAATTAAAATGATGTTAATTATAATTCGGGTAAAAAATGTTCACTTTTTGGTTTAGGGAGAACATTTTAGTTGTTTTTTTTTTTTGAAAAAAAAAACAATTTTGTAGGTCACACTAAATTATGAGTTGCTAGCTAATTGTGTCATATTAATTTCATTTTACAATTTAAAATTGATTCAAGTGACTCACATATGATTTTATTTTTACCAATATTTTTGACCAATAATTATATATTACTTTGATGGGTACTCCTTTTTTTTTTTTTTTTTAAAAAGAACACACAAGATCAACCTATTCATAAATTGCTGTTAAAACAAAGGAATGGATTTAAACACTCACTCGAATCCTTTTTTTTTCTTTCATGGAAACTAAATATATACATATATTTATGGATTTTGTTTTAATTATGGAAGAAGAGAAATAAATAATGCAAATAAGTAATAACCTGGAAATCGACTTTGGCAATATCTGCCGGTACAGTCACAATAATCACATTGTCCTTTGGTACCTAAAATAACACACCCTTTTCTACTAGCAGCCGGTGATGCACCATATGGTGAAAGTGCTTCTTCATTCATAAAGTACCCTACTCCCAAATCAAAAGCCATTAATAAAAATACCAATAAACAAATAAGTTTATGAGCTGAGATATCCAAAGCCATTTTATTCTCTATTAGATCCGGGACAATTTGGGAATGTTTCAAACTGCAAAACATTTTCACTTTATTTATAGAAGAGTTCAGGTCAGCACAAACATAGTAACTTGTAAATTAGCCATGTAACCTATCAATTGCATTAATTTATATATTTATTGAGTCAAAACAGTAACTTATTAATTGCCTTAATCTGTAACAATATCTGGGTTTTAATTAACATGTTTCCATGTATGAATTTCTGCATAAGGAACTTGTTACACTCGATAGTCCCTAGTTTTTTTTTTTTTTAATACATAGTACTTGAAGGCGCACATATCCTCTTTTCATATTAGATAGATATTCATTTAAACCATATGATATTACATTGTTTGACTCATATTCTTTAAATATTCAGACATTACGTTATAAATTAATTTACAACAATTGGTATATTTTTCTTAAATAATTAAAATACTTACAAATTAAGATAATACATTGTACGGCACAACAATTAACGATTTAGAAACTTCTTATTACCAAGAAATTTGCTACTATTAAAAGTGTTAATATATACTTACACTAACATGTAAAACATATTGGATTAGAATTGAAATAAATTATTGAACACTCATGCACCGACACTTACATGTTAGAGGAGTTTGAGCTCACGATCACTTTATTTCCTATTAGAAGTATATATTATTATAGTACAAAGTAATTGCTACAAAATTAATTAGGATGTCATTAATTGTTTTATAATTTTAGGGGTTAACTATGTTTTTGTCTCTAAGGTTTGAAAAATTTCAATAATATCCACAATGTTAAGTAAATATAATAAAGTATGCATTTTAAGCCATGTATAATTGTAATATTTTTATAACAAATAGAATATGAACCTAGCAAACAAACACACCACACCGCAATCCCTCTTAATTTATACATATACACAACACGTTAATTAAATTACACCACATACACAATTAAAGGGATCCAAACATCTATGCAATATCCAAAATAATTAGTAGTGAAATTGGAGAAGACTAGCATTCATTGGCTGAAAGATAGAATTAGATTCCAAAGCAGATGCCAATTCAGGCCAAAGGATGGCAGAAACGGTCCAAGATCCATCTCTACTAGCACTAGGCCTCTGATTCATATAAGCAACTCCAATCTTCTCAATAGTAGAACACACTGTTCCAAGAAGAGGACTACCAAATCCAAAGTCCAATTCAGCTACTGGAAACCTTCTTCCTGATGATAGTACTAAGGCTTTAGGTCCTCCTTCTTGACCCAAAACATTTCTTGACAACATCAATCCAGGCTTTTTACATTCAATCCAATCTATCAAATCTTGAAAATGATCTCCATTAGCTACTTTTGAAATTGCCTCATGAACCTTACTTGAAATATCTGATATAGAACCTTGTTTCAACTCATCAACACTTACCTCTCCAAAACCTACTGACAAAACATTTCCAATATAATTAGACATTGATTTCCCGTTAAACATTCTACTTCTTCCATCGACCAACCAACCCATTTTACACACAGTCTCATCTTTGTCTATCACATTAACCATAGTTTTCCATACATAAGCAGAGAAGGCCTCAATCTTTGTCCTCTTCTTACCATTCAAACAAGCAAGACCCTGAAGCAAATTGATTTTGGACTGGTGTATAAAATATAAACGCTTGATTAATTTTTTGGGAGCTGGGATATTCATTATCTCTTCCATAGTACATTTGACAAAGTTTTGGTCTAAAGAAGGGTGATAAGAAGGTGGAAAACGAGCACAAAGGTTTCTTCTATGATCTGGTATGCAAGAAATCGGCTTATTTCGGGCTATTTCAGACCATGAAAGAAGGAACTTACTAAAGGCACTAGCATCCCCAAGGGCATGATCAAAAGTAAATGTAACTGAAATGCCTCCACAAGTAAAATATGTAACTTGGATTTGAAATGGAAATTCAGGGTTGATTGAAACCAACCTCCCTTGAAGACATTGATCAAGATTGTAGAAATTTAACTTGTTTAAAGGGATGTTAGCATTGGCTTCAACAATAAGAACACCACTATTGTCACAAATGATTTCAGGTTCATTTGTGTTTGGGTTTTCAACAATTCGACCAGCAAAAGGGTAGTAGTAATTAAGTGTGACAGAGAGGGAGTTTTTCAAAGCTTCATTTAGGTTCATCTCTAAAGCCTGAGGTTTCTCATAGAAGTAGAAGTATGTTACAGGAAAACGACCAGAGAGTAAATCTAGATTTGATAGAGTGAGGATATTAGGATTTGTAAAGGGATTGTTTATAGCTTTGACAACATGTTTCTCAGTGAAACTTACTTCCAATATGCTCTCAGTACCCTCCATAAGAAACTAGTTCTTGCCTTTACCCTCTCTGTACTAATTGTATTAACTCACTTCAGAACCAACGTATATATATAAAAACAATCTCTAACTCACGAGAAATAAAAAATAATTAATTATATTAATATAGAATGTGGGTGCTTTATAATAAAGGGAAGAATTCGTTTCATAAATATCTCTTTTGCGATTGGTTTGGAAAACAATCCGTTCTAAATTGTTCACGTGCTTTAGTTTTAAATATTGTGTTTCGAATGTTATCTTTTCGAGAAAAATGGTTAAAGGAAATAAATCACATATTTATCAATAAATCAATAATAATATTGGTTATAAACCTAGTTAATCTTCGCTCTTTGAAACGCGTTTTTGAGAGATGAATTAAGTCTAAATTTTTAACATGATATCAAAACAAGTCTTTAAATTTTATCACATGATAACCATAAGACCAACACGCTTTATTATCAAACATTGACACCATTTTAATAAGCAAAAAAAAAATTTTAATTTTTCTATTTTAAGGAATAAATTATACTTTTTGTTCAAATAAAATGACTAATTTTAATTTTTTATTCTTTCTTTTTCTTGAAACTATTTTAAATACATATTTGATCAAATGTTCAAAAATGTTCATGTCTTATTAGTTTTGAATTTCATTTTGACACGTGTTCACTCAATTTCTAATTTGAATCAAGGATGAAAACGCAGATAATATCATCAATATTGTTATGATAATGTTTTTTTTACACATCTCGATATCAAAATATAATATCTATATCTTTTAGTTAAATTATTGAAAATATTACTAAAATATCGCTTAAATATTTTTTTTTGGCTAAAATTTCGTAGATATTATAGATAATATAGCTAAAATTTCGTTAAAATGTTACTAAATTATCAAAAATATTAATCCTTAATTTATTTTTATCGTTTTTCTTCTTCTTTCTAAACAATTATTTCAATTCAAATTTTTTTAATTTTTAAAGAAGATAATATATTCTATTTTTTCTTGTTGATAACATATCTGATATATATGTATTTTTAAAAACAAATAACCAATGAAATATATTTATATTAATTAATATAATTAAATAGTTTACTTAATTATTTCATACAAAAATATAAATATTTTTAAAATATTACTAATAAACTTAAAAAATAATAGTTATTAAAATAATGATACCAAAAAGTTGGCAGCCCCCTGTAAAAGGAAACCAGGAAGGGTTAATGACACGCTTTATTTACTTTAATATAGTGTATTATTAAATATAATTAAATTATCACAATTGTATGTACTACCCTTCAAACTCTACCATTGAAATCTAACTTTGTGATCTTTCCTTCGATATATTAAACGGTTGAAGATATGTGTTGGCTTGATTAGACATGTCACCAAAAAGATTCTGTGACGTTTAGGGAAGGAAGTAAAAGCAGCAATTCAGTGGTGGAATTTGGCAGACAGCATCATCAACCACAAAACTTTGTCGGGTTGTGTCCATCACGTTTCTTGTGAATCTTGTTTCTTTTTCGCTGAGTTTATAATTGAAACTACTACATAGTGCTAATGCTAAGTCCCTTGCATTATTTTAAAATATAAGGATATGTAAAATGGAGGATGTATTTTTATGTTAAAATATCTCTAAAATTTAAAAATATTATCTTTAATTTTTTAAATTTAACTTTATTGTGTAACTTATTTCATAATTATAGTTTCTTTTTTAACCTAATAAAAAATATATATTTATTTAGTTAAAAATAAATGTATATAAATCTTATAGTTTTTAATATATCATATAGATCATATTATTTACAAAAAAATAACATTTAAATTTTACTTTGATTGTTTATTTAAAATTTGTGTCAAATTTTATTATATAATAAACATATAACTAAATTTGTAAGTTATTTGTAGTAATTTATTATCAACCCAATAACCTTGATACAGTTGTTATTTTATAAATATTTTCACAAAGTGATAACATAAACAAGAAAATCTAATATAATTTTTTAATTAATAATCAAAATATAATTTTAGTGTTAATTTTATGAAAATAAAAAATTATAAAATTTATACGCTCAATTTTTATAAACTACAGTACCTCTGGCACCCTTCACCCAAATAAAATCCGTTAAGTAATTAAAAGTTATAAAAATCGAAGGGTTTTTTTTATGTTCATTACATATCATGTGATATTATAAGTCTATCAGATTATATTATGATGTTTAATTTATTATTAAAAAAATTAAATTCTAATAAATGTTTCTATCTACATTTAAATTCTTGTCCAGAAAGACCAGAACTAGGATTTTTTGGGGGGGCAAGAATTAAGTAATTTGATTTAAGTTTATTTCAAAATGATTAAGACTTCTCTTGTTTGTTCTAGTGTCTTCTTAATTAAGGTTTTAATCCATTTTATTATACTATGCTGGATAACTTTGATTTTTTTGAATTGGTATTTAGTTATTGTTGTTGTTTGTTTAGTGCTTATGCCTAGTAGTTTTTCTGTCTAGCTGTGTCCGATTCTTGTATTGTTTGCAGGAAGATGAAGCTAGTTATGTGTGTGTTGGATCTTTTTTTTTTTCTGTTTTATCTGTAAGAGTTTGTAACTATATTCCTATTTTTCTAATGAAATTTCCATCTTCTGGAAAAAAAAAACATGATTAAGACTAGAAATGTTAACATAGAATGAAGTAATTTGTGTAACCAAAAAACAATATTTAAGTAATTTGTTTGGGAAAAAATAATAATAATAATTAAGTAATTTGAGTGGTAAAAGTGAATGAAAAGTCTTTTTCACAATTGATGCAGGATTATTTTGATATTTCCTATCGATCTATCAATGATGAAATGTTTGTCTAATTGAGTTTGGGGACTTTTATGTGTTATAATTAAGTGTCTTAAGTGTCTAATTAAGTGCCCTAAGTGTCACTATCTTTGCAAATATAAACTAAGAACGAACCTGTCAAATGCTTGTCACTATCAACAATCCCCTATTGAATCTGCAAAAAAGACTAGACTTCCGTCCCTCCTCTTCTACTTTAGAATCAGTGATGATGGTAATTATGACTTTCAGGAAATTTTACTTTGAGGATTTTGCTCAAGTGGCTCCTTCAACAATATTGTTAATGTCATGACCAAATGATATATGTTGTTGGTATTGAAAGGGACATTCAAATACTGTAATTGTATATGCAAGTATATATTTATTATTTAAAAAAAGTTTATTATTGTTAATGTCTGTTTATTAATTATTTTTCATAATTATTTAGTAATTGTCTGTTCTTTTTTTTCTTTTCTTTTTCTTACTTTCGTGTTTCAAATTCATATTTTATAATTACCATAACACTGAGGAAGCTGGTTCGAATCATATGTAATGTGCTTACACATAGTTAATGGTAGATTTACAAATCTTCACAGTATTTTCTGGTTATATATAAGTGTTATGAAAAATTACACGGATGTCTATCACTTACTAATTTAGGGGTTAAAAGTCTTTTTTTTAATAAAAATGTATATATTATTCTCTCTCTTTGTAAGGGACACATTGCTCTCATTTTCTCAAAGTATGAACACTTTGGGTTTCATTTTTAACATTCTTTTAACAAATTGTTAACATTTTAATTTATAAAGGGTAAAATCAAATTTTATCATCAAACAAGAAAGAAAGAATAGATAAATAGAAAGAGAATGAAAAACCGTGAGAAAGAAAGTTAAAAATAAGAGAATATTAGATAGAGATAATTAAAGAAACACTGCTACAAAAATTAGCATTAAAATCGGTTCGCTGAACTGACTTTAAATTAAATGACTTAAAGTGTAAAGTCGGTTGACGCGGTAAACCGACTTTAATTTTTTTTTTTTAAATTTATTCATTTTCAACTTGTATTCGAACAGAAAAAAAAACCAAAATCAGTTTAACAAACAGTTCAAATAATACAAATATTTGAAAAATAAAATATTAATTAATAACAGAAAAATTACCATAATTTTGTTCTATTTTATTCAAGATCGTCATATTCTTCTCCTTATGTTATAATACAAACCTACATATATAATACAACAATCTATACATATAAATAATAACACATAATAACAGAAAAAAATATGAATAATAGGAGATCTAAAAGATTAGTTAGAGAGGAAGAAAACTCACTAACCGATATTGGAAATGGTAGTCGTAGGTGGCCGGAAAATGAGAAAAAGTGGAGGAGAAGTGAAGGAGGAGGTTTTCGATTTTTTAGAGTTCTGCAACGCTGAAAATAGTTTCTGTCTGGGAAGAAAGAAGAGAAAATATTTATCCACGTGTGTAGCGTCGGTTGACGTGTCGAACCGACGTTATGTTACGTGAATATCGTTGGTTCCAGGTGTCAACCGACGCTATGCTACGTGGATAGCATCGGTTCTAGGTGTCAACCGACGCTACGCTACGTGGATAGCGTCGGTTGACGTGGTGAACCGACGCTACGTCCATATGTAGCGTCGGTTCGCCACGTCAACCGACTCTACTGCGCTACGCTACGTAGCGTCGGTTGACGTGGTGAACCGATGCTATCCACGTAGCGTAGCGTCGGTTGACACCTAGAACCGACGCTACGTCCACGCATAGCGTCGGTTTGACACATCAACCGACGCTACGTCCTACGTGGATAGCATCGGTTCTATATCGAACCGACTTTAAACCAATTTAAAGTCGGTTTTTGGAAAAAATCGACTTTACGTATCGACTTAAATACCCATTTTTGTAGTAGTGTTGAGAGGAGAATTACAATTTCAATACGAACTTAGTCAAGTTCTAAACACCAGAATTAAACATGTTTTACTTCTTTGTATGAATCTTTTAGGAAACAAATAAATAGAACTCAAAATGAAACATACACAAAATCAAAACAATCAATTTACGTAGAAAAATCTTTCCAGTGTAATAAGAAAACAACCACGTCATTCATCTTCAAAACTTTCACTATCAAGAAATAATTATATACAAAGGTTCTCTCTAGGTAAAACTAGAGTCAAACTATCAATATCATTATCAAGAATACAACTTCTTGGAAACTAACAATTATTTTAAAAAAATAGGGAGATCTAATCCAATTTCGTAGTCACTGTTTACAGCCCAGATTTTCTCAAACCGGTGAGCACTTGATGAAGGCTTGAGTCGTGAACCTACCTGCAAATTTACAGCTCAATCAGACCATAAATGAATTTCCATTAGAACACTTGATGAAGGTTTGCTAGAGAAAGGAAAAACTACTGTTAGCTGCTGCCTTTTCTGCTGCTCTCTAGCTGGTGCAGCTCTGATTTTTCTTTGTTGAATAACCTCTCAACAAACACTAAATGAGTTTATTAATGAAATATTGAAATGACACAACTAACTCTTCTTACTCCATAAGTTTTTCAGTCACATGTAGGAATACTCCAAATAAGAGAGAAACCCAACAATACTATCCTTCAAAATAAATAACCTATTTCTAAAGCAACTCTAGATTCAGATTTTTCAGTAGTCCATTCAAGCTAAGATACAATAGAATTTTCCACAACATGTCATGCCTTTCTTACATATTCCTAAACCCTCAAAACTTTTGCATATATGTGACATAGGTTGCTCTGCATATATTTTTTTACCTGCAGCAACATTTAATTTGGTTTTCTGAATTTCACGTGATAGCATTTTTCTGTTAGAAACTTTAGAGTACATATCTTGCTTACAGGAAAAGCTAAAGGTGTTCTATTTGAAGATAATGGTGATGGATATGGATTTGCTGAAGGTCACTTTTTGTTGACCCATTACGTTGCTGAACTTCAGTCATCCATTGTTACTGTTAGAGTTTATAATACTGAAGGATCTTGGAACAGGCCAAAGCATAAACTACATGTGCAGTTGTTGCTTGGGGGAAGAGCTATGGTATGTTCTATTTAGGAGAGTATGGTTACATTCTTGTGAAATATAGTTGGTGGCTTCTTGCTAACTTTCTACATTAATCTCAAATACCTCCAATCAGCTTGATGCATGGGGCACTGATAGTGAGGTTCTTCAAATCACAATGCCTTCAGATGAGGAAGTTTCTAAGCTGGTATCTGCGGGCAAGAAGCAATATAGAACTCGTTTAGGTAATTATTTGTCTGAGAATAATGCCGATATCTAGTCAAACTATTAGTTGATTTTGACTATTCTAAAATGAATTTGACTCATTGAAGCATCAATTGTTTGAGTTTGAGTGATTAGGAGGACTACAAGTCTAAATAGTTGTTTGAAACAATTTTACTATTGTCAGCTCCAAAACAAAACAGAGTTTATGGAAATCTCATTGTTTGTTGCTATTCGTCTCCCTGCATCTTTCTTCTTCGTTCCCCCACTATCTTCATGATTCCGATCTCATACCTTGTGAATCTGAACTTCCCTTAGTTCTGTTGATAAGAAATAAAATTTCATTCAAAATATAAAAAAAGTTACATCAAAAGAGTTGGACCATAAAAAAATTTCTCGTAAAAGAGATGTCTTATATAACACTTAATTTCACATTCCTATCACTTACTATGGAAATGGGTTAATAAAAGCCCATATTTCATTGTCTCCAAAACAAAACATATCCTTGTAATTGGGAAACATAAAACTTTGACATGCGTTTCATAATAACCATAGGTTTTGACTTTTTTATATTTTGTAGAAAATGCAAGGCGTATCCCAGATTTGGAGAAGATGCTTGGGATTTTAATATTTTTTAAAAAATATTAAAATTTTCTATTGGTGGTATATACGTGTCCTGACACCCTTACTATGCACCAAAATCGTGTTTTAGAATTTTCTTATTTTTTAGCCCTGAAAAAAGAGTTTATAGTTATTTTCGCCTTGTTATAAATTATAAGTATAAACATTTTTGAATAATACACGAGATGTCTCATGATTAAATTGGTAGCAATTTTCATGAGTAAATTTGTCTTAATTTTATGTTTAGGATCTGGAGTTCTTCAGCGGTTTGATACTATACTGTTAATTAAGTTTAATAACTGACATTTATTCTTAATAAAACTTCTAATTTAGTACCCATATCTATTAAATAGTTTTAATACTAAAAATCGTAAAAATATAGGGTTTTAAAATTATAAACTACATAGCAAATTGAAATTATTTTAATGTGTTTATTTAATTTTATAATTTAAAAAAAAAATTAAATATAGAATGAGGTTACATTGTATTAATTAAAAAAAATTAAAAAAGCATATAAAAAAGGTTAACGTCACGCTTTTTTCCTCCCCAATTCTTTCTTTTCCTTTTTTCAATATTTATTAATAAAAAAAATTGTAAAAGAAAGAATGAACGGAGAGAGAAAACAAGGAAGAGAGAGAGAGATCGAGAAAGAGCGAGAATAAGAGAGGAAAAGAAACCAGAGGGAGAGAGCGGTGAGGGATGGTTTTTTTTTTTTTTTGCATTTTCTAATATTTTTAATTGATAAAATATATATATTTTTTATTTTATTTTTTAAAAATATTAATTTTTAATTATAAAATTAAATGATAATAAATCTATGATCACATTGATTGACTAAGTTAAGATGTGTTCAATGTAACTAGATTATGTTATTAAATGTTTTGATTTTAGAAATTCAATCTGTAAATTTTCTGCTAGATAGAGGTGCCTACTAGAAATACGTGTGTTGCAACAGTTTACATGAAATCCGAAGCAAAATTGTGTCGAACTCTGATGGTCACATGTTTCTTAAAAGAAATATATTTTGGTTAAGTATTATTATTAAGAAAAATGAGTACAATTGATTCCACAATTTATTAAAAATAAATATTTTAAAACTTATAATTTTATAATTATTTAAAAAAAACACTTACCAATTTTTACACTTAAAATAAATAATAGGATTAGAAGGATACAACTCATAAATTACAAGATTAAAATATATTTTTATACATACTACTAAAATTAATAAAGATTAAGAGAGAGAGAGAGAAGAGAGAGAAAAGGGGGAATAAGAAGAAGAAGATCAATCCATTCCCCTTTCCCCCACAAGTTTGGTAACTTGGTTTCTCAGAACTATTGCAAAAAGAAAGCTATTCTATTTTTATTTATATATGCACTAAACCATTAGTATTGGATACCAAAATAAACAACTTACGTAAAGTAGATTATGTTTAATTTAGTGCATTTTATCTCCCCGTAATCTTCTCTTCCCATTTTCTCATACACCCTCATTTTAACTTAACCACCTGAACTATAACTGGAAATATTAAACAAAAGCTTGGCAAGAGATACAATAACACACGTTATACATAACAGTCCTTTAGTAAAATTGAGTACTATCAAAATCTCCAAGATAGTATTCATTATTGACCACTTAGCAACAACTTAACAAGATTAACCGAATCAAATTAAGAGAATATCTTATTCATGATTGATCGACAATGTTATCCAAGAGTAGTAGGAGAATCGTTCAGCTCACGTCCTGCATTTCATTAATACAAAAGTATCCCATCAATATACTATAATCTATATTAAACATTCAAACAATCAAAAATGTCCTGAAAATGCAGGTATAATATAATGTATAATATAATGTATGTCCAATCTGTACAAGTTGTATATAACAAAAAATGGGCAAGTTGAAACTTTCTTTTTATCCAAACTCAAAACACTTGTGATTTAGGGCCTTAATACTGCAAACAAAAACAAAAAAACAAATTGAGAAACTTAGTACATACAATATATGACTGATACGAAGTGATGTCAGATAATGAGCTTCACCACCTCTAATCAACATGTCAACATCTCTTAAAGTATTCACGATTCGTTCGCATCCTTCTCAATCCATAAAAGAAAGCAAGTTGCATAAATAGGGCGAAGCCCCACTCAGGTAATGCAACAATTCATACCAATAATACTAATCCCAATACCATGATGCAGTAGCTGGTACAACTATTCGTGCAGGAACTATTACATTTGGCTCATTTGGCTGATATGCTTGGCTCGTTAGTGCTATTGAGCCTATGGATTACTATTGCAGGAACCGGTACAACGAACTCATTGGGCTGCAACACTAGTGGGCTGGGCTTACACGTGATGATCCATTAGAAAACATACCATGATTCATTTTAGCACAGAGCTTTTGATTATATTTGTTTATTGCGTTTTAGTATTGCACTTTATTAATCAGCAAAGTAGTTACACAAAATGCATGGCTAGCTGATGCTTCTTTTTTGCGTTTTGTGCAACGATTTCTTTTATTTTAGCAGAGGCAGGTTCTAGTGTGGTTTCTTCATCATTTCCTAGAATTTCTAGTCTGTAGAGGATTGATCCAATGAGTTTCAGTTCTTATTAATGAAATTTTGTTGATAAAACAGACAATTAAGTGGCTTACTAAGTATTGGAAAGATGCCTAGTGAAGATGAAGGAACCGAACAGTGGAATTGGGTAATACCAGTTCAAATGTAACTTGAACAGAACTTCACGAGTTGGAGATTCGATGGAAACTAAGGTTTGGAGGCATTCAACAATCTTTGGAACTCATTACCCAGCAACTCACTGAGTTGAGACATGAACGACATCGCGAGGGCAGAGAGTGTAAGAACACCTCCTCCACCAGCTCCACCCTTGGGAGTTAGGCATCACCATCATCGCAATAGAGTTCCAACCAGACATGGTACTGAAACTGAAGAAGAACCAGTTCCAGTAGCACCAATGGCACCTGTAGTAGCTTATGCTGAAAACCAGTGGCTCCTACAAGCACAGAGGTATGATAGACCTCTGTCCCCTAGTAGACCCTTTGATTATTCTGAGATTGCTGAGGAAAAGAAAGTTAAACTTGTGGCATATAAGCTAGTTGGGAGAGCTTCAGCTTGGTGAGAACAGATTCAGCATGAAAGGAAGATGAGGAACCAACATGTTATCTCTCTTGGGAAAGGATGAAAAGGAAACTGCTAAAACAGTTTCTACTTAGTGACGACGAGCAGGTTTTGTATCAAAAAATACCATTTGTGTCACCCAAATATTAGAAGGGTTGCTGAGTACTCTGAGGAGTTTTTCAAATTGGGTATAAGGGCCAACATGATTGAGAAAGATTCACAAAAGATCTCAAGGTACATGCAGAGGCTGAACTCTCTTATCAGGGAGAGATTAGAACTTGGCCAGACCTGTTGGACAGTTAGTGTAGCAAATGGGAGAGTTCTAAAGGCTGAGGCACAATTGGCTAAGACAAAAAGATGATTGCTACCAAAAAACCAACATTTGAGCCCTACTATGACAGAAACAAACAATCTGCAACTACTATCAGTAAACCCCAAACAGACAACCAACCATTTCTCAAACCAATCCCTAAGCCACCATTTCCTACAAACAAGCCTAATCCCTATGCAAAACCTTTTTCCATTAAATGTTTTAGATGCCAACAACCAGGCCACAGATCCAATGAATGTCCACAAAGACCTGCTGCTCATTTGGTGGGAGAACATGAAGAGGAATCTGTGGAAGATGAGAAGAACTCTGAAATTTGTGAAGGAGCTGAACGTACTTACGGAGATGAAGGGGAGTTAGTTTACAATTGCATTGTCCAAAAATTTCTGTTGAGTCCAAAGCAGTTTGACATCTCCCAGAGGAATTCTTTGTCTAGAACCAGATGCACAGTGAATGGGAAGGTATGTGAAGTTATAGTTGATAGTGGTTCAATAGAAAATATAGTGTTCAAAACTCTAGTGAAAACCTTGGGATTACGCACTAGCAAACACCCTAAACCATACAGAATTGGGTGGATCAAAAAGGGGACAGAGGTAAGAGTACAAGAGCTATGCAAAGTACCATTTTCCATTGGTAAATACTATAAAGATGAGGCAGTTTGTGATGTCATAGACATGGATGCATGTCAAATTCTTTTGGGAAGGCCTTGACAACACGATATCAATGCCATCCATAAAGGCAACGTCAATGTGTATTTGTTTGATTGGAATGACAAGAAAATGGCTCTCTTACCCACCTCACATCCAAGCAAACCATAAACCACCAAAGAGCCTGAAAATAAACCCAGGATTATGCTTGTAAATTCAGTGCACGAATTCCTAAAAGATGCATGCAAAGGACAACTAATTCTAGCTGCTATCTACAACGAATAGGTAGAGACATCAAGCAATTATCCACCTTCGATACAAGTATTACTAGACAACTATGCTAATCTCTCACCTGAGGAACTACCAAATGAGGGACATCCAACATCATGGTAGTATTTCAAACACTTAGAGACAACAAGCTTTATTTGAATTTGAATTTGCTACTTCACAATTGCTTTTCTTAGGCTTTGTAATAAGTTCAAATGGCATTTCAGTGGATGAAAGGAAAGTTAATTCTATCAAGAGTTGGCGTACACCTTCTTGCATTCATGATGATACAAGCTTCCATGGCCTCGCTACTTTTTATAGAAGGTTTATCAAGAGATGTAGTTCCCTAGCTACTCCAGTGACCAATTGCTTGAAACAAGGAAAATTTGTATGGGGCCTAAACAAGAGTCAATTTTTCAACTTATTAAAGAAAAACTCAGCTCTGCTCCTTTGTTGGTTTTGCCAAACTTTGATAAAGTTTTTGAAGTTGAAACAGATGCATTCATGGAGTGTTTATGAACAAGAATTCTATGCCATCATAAGAGCTTTGAAGCACTGGAAGCATTACCTCATCTAGAAGAAATTTGTCTTACATAGTGATTATCATGTCCTAAAGTTCATAAATTCTCAAAAATACATCAAGAGCTCATGTTCAATGGATGATTTTTCTTCAAAAGTTTACCTTTGTGTTCAGACACAAAGCAGGAAAGCAAAATAAAGCTATTGATGCTCTTAATAGAAAGCATAATTTATTGATTACCCTAAGAGCCAAATTGATCAGCTTTGAATACCTTCCTACTACTTATGCTCATGATGAGGATTTTGGAGAAATTTGGGCTAAATGCGGCAGCCATCACAACATGGGAGAATATCATATTCAAGAGGGATAATTATTCAAAGGGAATCAACTTTGTATTCCAATTTCTTCCCTCAGGATACAATTGATGAAAGAAATGCATGAAGGAGGACTTTCAGCTTACACAGGAAAAGACAAGACAATTTCTTTGCTAGAAGATAACTATTATTGGCCACAATTAAAAAAAGAGGTCACTAAGTGGAGAGATGTTCAATTCGTCAATGTGCAAAAGGAGATTCTCAAAATATAGGGTTATACACCCCTCATCCAGTTCCTAATTCCATATTGGTTGTGGTTGATCGATTTTTAAAAATGGTGCACCTCCTTCCTTGTAAGAAGGTAAATGATGCTAGCCACATTGCTTATTTATTTTTCAAGGAAAATGCAAGATTACATGGAGTTCTTCAATCCATTACCTCTGATAGAGATGTGAAATTCGTGGGGCATTTTTGAAGAGAACTATGGAAAAAGTTCGACACCACACTCAATTTTAATAGTGCTTACCACCCTCAAACTGAAACTTTGAATAGAACTTTGGGAAGCATGCTTAGGTGCCTTTGCAATGACAAACCTAATTAGTGGAACATCATTTTGCCTCAAATTGAATTTGCTATAAACAGCATGATGAATAGATCTACAGATCACAGCCCATTTTCTATCATGTATACTAAGTCTCCCTACATCACTATTGATCTAGCTAACCACCCTAATGCAAAAAACAAAGCTGCTCATGTTTGGGCCAAAGATTATGTTCAGTTTCACCATGAAATTAAGTCTCACATTGAACGTATGAATGCTCAATATAAAGAATACGCTGACAAGCAAAGAAGGTACAAAGAGTTTGAGGAAGGAGATCTTGTTTTAGTACATTTGAATAAGCACGGGTTGCCTATAGGCTGTTCCAAGTTACAAAACAAAGGCTGTAGTGAGCTGCTCAGTTGTGAATTTTGTGGTTTCGTCATTTCCTAGAGTTTCTAGTCTATAAAGGATTGAGCCGATAAGCTTCAGTTCTTATTAATGAAAATCTGTTAATACAATAGAGAATTAAGTGACTTCCTATGTCATACCACCTCTAATGGTAAGTAACAAGTAAAAAAAACACACACACATAATAGGCCAAGTTATAAGGGATATTATTTCATGCATGAAGGAGAGATAAATAATAATGGATATATTTCATGCATGAAGGAGGGATAAATAATATCCCTCCTCTATATATACATACATATATATATATATAGGAGGAATTCAACATACCTGTAATCAATGGTTTTACAAATGACCCCATAATAGGCGGAGACCCTTAAACACATGAAAGGCCAGCGCTAAGGCATTAATGCTGAGGTAGATTGGAATGAGCTTTGATGAATAAAAGAGGAATTGGTAGAAATTCCAATAGGTGAAGCAAATCAAACCTATTTTAAGATAAATAAGATGAAAACCCAAAGCTGTAGTGGCTAGAAGAGCACCAGAGATTCTATTGAGAATTGAAAGCGTCGAATTGGACTGTGGCTTATAAATAAGAATATGAGGAGATAATGGGCGAAAAGTTGATTCATGAGAAAACTGCCTGTCATCAATGGCATTGGCTGATGCTGGCACATTCTTAATGTTGCCTTTGTCCAATTCCGAGAACTGAGTGTACGAATGGTTTGCTTCCTCTTTTAAATAGCCCATTCCTGGAACTGCTGCCACTGTTTCCAACATCATTGATCGGCAGCCATATCTTCTCTGTCATAACGAAAGAGTGATAAGGTTTGCAAATAATCAAATTAGCTAATACATAATGTATATATGACATGTATATATATCTAGTCTATATAAACTAATGTACAGATAATTATTAGCAATGACAAATAGACGTTTAGGTTTGAATTAATCACTAATAGACCTAAGATGGCACCTGAAAGAACAAATCGGTAGGCCATCTGAGAGATTTAACAGTCCAGTAAGCAAATTTGTCCACGAGAGTATTAGGCGCGTGGTGATTCTTCAGATCGATTGACATGTCAGCTTTACAAGTTTCCCATGGCTTGAAAAGGTCATTAAAACACACAAATATCAATACCCAGAAACAGATTTCATCAAATCAAATCATCTACGAAGAAAGATAACGATCTATAAACATACCCTAAAGCAGGCCCATTTCAATTCAGTACCATCTTCTCTGGTAATCTTATTGGATGCCACTCCCCAATAATTAATAGCCCCCTTCCCATCTTTATTGCTCTGCCCACCAGCAGAAGCCTCTGGCTGCTTCCCCTGATCAATATCTTTCTCATTCATCGCTAAGGTGCTTTGGTTTCTGACGCTAATTCCCCTCTGAGCCCAATAAACAGAGGCTGTCTTTGCCCAAATTGAATTAACACTACTACCCATTAAAGGATTCAGAGTACCCTTTCTCACAGTTGATATGACCGAATCGTTGGCCACAGCACGAGTCGTTGCGCTTGAAAAAAAGCGATTCCCAGCCATGGTTAACATGGCATTGCCTATTTGCTTGTAGGCACCACTTCGACTCATCTTCATCGTCATGGGAAATGATTGAGGTGGGTTTTGGAAATTAAGAAAGAGTTTTCTTGGTGATCTGGTTTTGAGTTTCTTTGAATTCGGTTTTTTTTTTTTTTAGTGAAAGGGTTTGATTCGTAGGGTTCAACGGAGCACTGGAATAATGTGTTTGAATTTTTTTTTATTATTATCACTAATTTTTTATTTTTTAATATTTTGGTCCTCGTCAATACCTTCCTCCTTAATTATAAGGAGAAAAATATTTACAATTACAAAAAAATTCAATATTGATCGATTAATTATGAATTGTATTTTTATTAATAATATAAATATATAAATTAGTTATAAAAATATTATTTTATAATTATAATTTGTATGAGGTTATACTTTTTTGTTATCCCTAATTTTCTAAATACTAGTTATTTCAATTTCTATTTATAAAAGTCATGTATTATTTTTCAATATAAAATTAACATTTTTTTATTTTTATTAATGATAAATTTATGAATATTGAATTCTTTAAGTTTTATAATTATATTTTTTAATTCCATAATTTTTTAAATAAATTTATTTAATCATATAATTTAAAAATATAATCAATTAAATCAAAATTTAAAAAAAATCATCTTCCACCCTCTATTTTTCTTTATTTCTCTCTCGCTTCTTCTTTTTCTACTCTATCTTCTTCTCTCATTCTCTCCCATTTTATTTTTTATTAATAAAATAATTTCATTCTCTTTTTTTCTCTATCCCCTTCTTTCTTTCTTATTGATTTTTTCTCTCTTAATTTATTTTTTTATTTTTTTAAATAAAAATAATTATGAGACAAAGAATATAAAGGGAAGAGATGGTAGAAATTGTCTTTTTTTTTTAAATAAAATATATAATTTTTATTTTATCTTTGAAAAAATCATAATTTTTTTAAAAAATTACTTAATTAATTATACTTTTAAATATAAAACTAATAAATCTCAACTAAAAAATTACAACATTAAAATAAAACAAAAATTATAATTATTAAACTAAAATAACCAAACAACCTTAGTTTACTTTTTATTTATAATATTACATCAAACAATTAAAAGTATTAAAAGTAATCATTTTTTATTAAAAAAATCTATTTATTATAAATTTGTAATAAATTATAAATGATATGATGTAATATTATTAATAAATATAATCAAATCTACATAATTGTATTTAATGAAAAAATGTTATATCAATTGTAATTATGATATGATAAATAAAAATTCGTTTTCTTTTAACTTGTACATTTTATTCCTATGAAAAAATCTCATAGGTTGGTACATAACTACATTTTTACAAAAACTACTCTAGTACATTTTTACCAAAACGAATGGAATAAAGTAGAAGTTTTTGTCTATAATAGTCATATATCATGTAAGTAGTTTAAAAAAAGGTTTAATTTTATTTTAGTTTAAAAATAGATAAAATTTAATCTTAAATTTGAAATTATATTTTTTAGTTAATTTTATTTAAAAAAAATATAAAAAAATATTAAGATCTTATAAATTTATAATTAATTTTAAATACACAAATCTATTTTATCATATCATATTATATCATGTATTAAAATTTTATTTTAAAAAATAAAAAATAATTTATTTTATAATAAAATAAATATAAATTTATACGTATATTGAAAATGATATGCTACACATTTTAATAATTCATAAATAATATAATACATTATTATTATTATTAATAAATATAAGTATAATTATATTTAATAAATAATTATAATATTAATTATACTTATTATATAAAAAATAATATTCATAAAAATAATTAAATTATTAAAAAAAATTATTAAGTCTCGCAATCCAACTTTCTACAAGATACAATACAAACATAGAACATTATATTTTAAATTTTGTATGAAAATATTATCTAATATAATATTATTATAATTATTTTTATTATTAATATAATAAAATATATAAATTATATATAATTAATTATATTTTAAACTATCTTATAAAATATACCTTTATGGAAAAAACCCCTTTTGAACTTAAAATATGAAACTAAATTGCTTCATTCCAAAAAAAATAAAAACCTCACCCAATTTTTATTCGGTTCCAACTCTTAAATTCAAACCACACTTGCTTGCAAGGGGCCAAATACATTACCGATTTGACTTATGGTTCATTTAATAATTGTTGGGTATTAACTTCTTGGAAGATGCATTCTATAAATGTTGAGTTTATGTTTTTCGTAAGAATTTAATAAGAGACCATGTAACTCAAATAAAAAATACATGAATAGTTATTTTCTATATCATATAATTAAAAATATATAAATAATAAAAAATATATGATTATTTATAATACAAATTTAATAAAAAAAGATAGAATATATATTTAAAGTTAAATCCATTAAAATTATAATCTAAATAAGATGAGATGATATTAAATAAAATAAAAAAAATTATATTATAAAACTATAAACTACAAATGAGACAAGATAGAAATGAAAAGAATCCATTTATATTTCTTACTATATCAATAAAATCCTTTTACAATCAGGATGTAGAAGAAGTGATTCACTTTATATTTTTTACTGTATCAATCAAATCCTTTTACAATCAGAATTTAGAAGAAATGATTCAATGAGTAACAAAGTGAAACTATAACCATCATTATATTTGTTGGTAATTAGATAATAATTGTGAAAACTAGCCAAGACCAACTGTGTTGTGAAAAACACTATTTTTTAGCCTTGAAGGAATCAATAGCCCAATGTCACATTTATTCTCATGAGACTGTATCTATCACAACCATACTGTTGAAAACTCTCTCTTTAGCCTTATTTGCCTGATTAAAAAGTGGGGACAGAAAATATTGAAATTCAATATAGAAAGAAAAGAATAAAAATAAAGAGAAAGGTAACTAAGTGTATTAAATTCACCTCTTTCTCCCAATCAGTGAATATGGTAAGAATAAGAAAACATAACCCTTGCACAGAGACCGCAATTATGATTCCCACCCAAAGTCCCTACGCATATAATCAGAAGCTCTTTATTAGAGACAATATCTAGTTAAAGCGATTTGTAAAACATTTGTAAGAGCCTAAAGAAACAAATGCAACAAGTATCACTTAATTATATCACTTGCAATAGCTTACTATCTTTATTATTTTTGTAACAATTTCATCCGTTTATTACGAAAAAATAATAATATAAAAATAAATAACCAAATTTTAACATTTTTATTTATTATTATTATTTTTATTAATTTTATAGTTATTGTTGTGTATTGTTAAACACAATATATAAAAATGATATCTCAATTACAATTGAAAAATTATAATAACACATAAAAATAAAATGAAAAAATTGATTATTTGTTAGTATCGTATTTTTTTTAAAACAAAAAGACTAAATCGTTACAAAAAAATAACAAAAAAAAAATAAACCTATCTTCTTGACATAACTAAGGATTTTGTTCTATCACATACCAAGAAACAATAATAAGAGTTAAAGAAGAGAGAGCTCGTAAAACCTTTCCACCATAATGAAATACAAAAGCTAATAGAATAGCAGACGGTATTCCCAGAAAATAATATGAACCCAGATTGATAAATGCACCTATCTTCTGCCAACCACATCCTCTAGCAGTGCCTACATGTTTACAATTACAAGATGCTAGTCATTTAGTTAGCTGATGTCTGATTATATATATTACTCGCAACATTAAACAGTAATATGCAAAATAAAATATGATAAACCTGAAAGAACACCCTGTATTCCATCTATGAGATTAGATGTGGCAATAATTGGCATCATTTCTGCTACAGATTTGACAACAGCTACCTCATTACTATAGGCATAACCCCAGATGTTTCGTATTAGTATGGTGACTATAAACAAAAGAATGCCTTCAACCATCACTATGAGCAGGACAACATATGCTGCTAGACGTGCAGCCTGTGAATTTCCAGCTCCTAATTCATTCGAGACCCGCGTGCTGAAAAGTCGAAATGGTGGATGTACTAAAAACATCAGATTCATACTCTACGAAGAAGATCATGTTTAGTATGACAATGAAATTGAAAAGAAATTAGTTAAGAATCCACTTCAGAATGGCTAACCTCACAGTACTACTTAGTCCACTTGGAATCATCCAAACAATTGCAGTTGTGTTGAGGCTGAGAATATGAATATAGTGTTGTGATTGATATAGAATTAACCATCATGAAAAATTATAATTAATACGAAACGGAAATTATAAAAAAAAAAAGAACTTAAATTTGTCACTAACCAGATAGAAAGCACTGAAGTCTGCAATTTTGGATTAGGAAGAAAACCAGAAAGGAGGACCATCAACTCAAATGACCACACCTCAAAGCTTCATCAATCAAATCGAAAACATCACAAAAAATATAATTCAGAAAAGGAAAAAAAAGGTTCAAATACGAGCTAAGAAAATCAAATTCCACCTAAAAACAGGAACTTACCAGACCATAATAGCTGAAGGAATTGCAAGTCTGATAAAAGCAACAATATTTCTGAAAGCCTCCTTTGAGAAACCAGGCCAACTCTTTTTACACGAAGACGAGAACTTGACATATAAACCCAACATAACAACATTCATCCAATAAGTAATTGAGATAGCCACAGCAGCTCCTATATATCCCATGTTTAATTTAAGTGTCAGAACCCAGCAGATAAAAAGATGAAATAAAGTTATGGTTCCAGAATATAGCATTATTGGGAGAACTATGTTTTGGGATCTTAGGAATCTCATAAGACATTGAAAAAGAGCTTGTGCAAAAATGGTTGGGATCAAGTAACGAGCATATAGTCCAGCAGCTTCTGATATCTCAACATCTTGCCCCAGTGCAATTAGAATTGGTCCCGTGTTAGCCCAAACGATAGCAACTGGTATGCTGACTAGTAAAAGCACAACCATGGCTCTTTGCAGGTGTATTCCAAGCATATGATGTTGTTTTGCTCCATGTGATTGACCACATAAAGTGTCCAAAGCACTTGACATTCCCATCTTCTCAAGCAAAACATACACAAGGACGATTTCAGTGAGCTGACTTAGGAAAAGAATGAAACATGGTTTCCAAATTGATATAGAAATCAAGCAAATGTTTGTTAAATCGAGACAAGTTCCAGGTTAATTATTTGCATGTGATAAAGATACTTCATGAACAATGAAAAAATCGTCCAAAGAGAGAACCTATAGCATTTTTAGACTTAACATATCATTACTATGTTATGATGGATTATTTCACTAAATAGCTGCACTATATCATCTATATTCTATATGCCTTGTTAATAACTGTGTGTCAATATATATGATAATTAATTAACAAATTATAATCACTGTGGTACTAATTCTCCTTTCAAGTTCTTTAGAAAACTCTGTGATTTACACCATATGCAGCACAGTTTTAACATCTGAATAGTGAATAACTATTTTTCTTTTTTATTAGAAAGCAGAGTTACTAGGGTTTCTTGATTAGATTATTTGTGTCATTTAGCCTATTATTTAGTCCTTCAGCTTTAGAATAATAAGTCAATTAAGAACAAAATAAATTATTTTAATGATTTTTTTAATTAAATATTATTTTTTAAAGTAACATTTTAATATAAAAGCATTAAAATAGTGTGTTTTATCCTTAATTGATTAAAAATTAAAAGATTAAATGATACCACTTATACTAAAGAACTAAATAGCATAAATAACATCTATGACACTTTTATCTATTTATTGCTAATGTTATGGAAAATGTGAACCTCTAGGATATTGCTAATACCTACTAATCAAAGTAAGAACATAAATTCCCAAAGTAGTAACACCCAATGAAGATTATCTAACAAAAAATACCACAAGCAATAAATCCTAGAATGGAATATCAAACAAAATAAAAATAATACAAAAAAATAATAAATAAAGAACGCACCAAATTTATAAGTGGTTCAACCCAACCAATGTGGTGAGTTTACTCCACTTCATTACCCTCTCCAAATGAAGATGAGTTCTACTAGCTTCTTTCTTTATGAAGAATACAAATACAAGGAGATATATTTGAAAAGAAATACACTCACTTAAAGAGACCTCACATAAGCTTCACACCCAACAATGGTAGAAATCATAAATTCCTCTATTTTCTTTCTAATAGACTCTCTTTTCTCTTCTTACTCTCTAGCACAAATGAAATCACCCTAATGGCTTCTAGGGCACACAATTAGTGCATGCAACCATTATAATAATGCCCATCAAACCCTAGCTTCTTGTCCCAAAAACCATGTCATATTTTGTCATTTACTCTGTTTTTTCTGTACTCGCTCGATCGATCGAGCCATTAAAAATAGGAACCAAAATTTGAGCAAAAACTCTTCGATCGATAGACCAGCTCGATCGATTGACCACATTCTCGATCGATCAACAAACTTCAAAAACCATTATATATTCCATTCCATGCCATGTTCATATTCCAACCTTTGATGCTTGATCACCCACATTGGTAATCAAGCATTCCCCATAAATTTGCATCACAATATCACAATTCTCTACCTTGATGTTAATCCTTGGAACTCATTCTCTTTGGGTAAAGACCCACCCCTTTCACCCTTATTTAAATGGGGTGGTCACCTTGGTAAAAGTTTGACACTTCACAAACTTTGCCAAGGGAATTGGTTTTGTTGCCATGTCCATCGGGTTATCATCCGTTCGAATTTTCACCAACTCCATTTCACCTTGTTCTGTCATCTCTAGTATAAAGTGTATATTCACATCTACGTGCTTCGTACAGTCATGAAATTGAGGATTTTTGGTCAAACAAATTACACCTTGATTGTCACAATGAACCATCACTTTCTTTTGCTCAAACCCGAGTTCACTAGCCAAACCCTTAACCACATAGCTTCTTTTATCGCTTACGTTGTTGTGAAATATCCCGCCTCTATAGAAGACAAAGTCACTACTAATTGTAGGTTGGCCTTCTAACTCACCAAGTTTCCTCCAAATCCAAACAAATAACCCGTGATAGACCTCATTTTATCACGATCAACAAAGTCTGAATTCACATAACTCATTACACCAACACTCAACTCCTCAGAGCATTCATAGAGAAGACCAATTATGGTTGTACCATGTAGATATCTCATCACCCATTTCACAACCTCCCAATGATTTTTACCCAGATTCACCATGTAGCAGCTAACTAAAGTTGCGCTAAATACAATATCCGATTTTGTACAAATCATCAAATACATTAAACTACCCACTGTATTTGCAAAGTACACCTTCCTCTTTTCTTTCTTCTCCTCATCTGTCGAAGGAGAGTATGAGGCCAACAACTTGAAATATAATGCTTTTAGAGTTGCAATCGGTTTAGGATTGACCATATTAATCCCTCTTGGGTAATGAACAATCTGCCTTTCTTCCTATCTCTTCTAATTTTCATTCCCAAAATCTTCTTGACACATCCAAGATCCTTCATCTTAAACTCAGAACTAAGTTGACTTTTCAAATTGGTAATTTGAGACCGATTACAACTAACTATTAACATGTCATCAACATATAGTAATAAATATACAGTATTGAAGCTAGTTGTAACCCTTAAATATACACAATTGTCATGCTTATTCCGTTTGAACCTGGTCTTTAACACAAAATCATTGAATCTATTGTACCAACATTTTGAAGACTATTTCAAGCCATACAAGGAGTTATTCAAGAGACACATTATGCCACCCTTGTCATTTTCAACAAATCCCTTTGGTTGCTTTATGAAAATCTCTTCCTTAAGGTAATAATGCTAAAAAGCAGTTTTCACATCCAATTAGTCAAGTTACATATCATTATGCACAATAACAGACAATAATAATCTAATGAAACTATATTTTACTACAGGTGAGAAAATTTCAATAAAGTCAAAAATTTCTCTTTATGCGAACCCCTTTGTAACAACCCTAATCTTGTAACGAGCTAGGTCAACATCTAACACACCTTCCTTTAGCTTGTAAACCCAGTTATTGCCCACAATTTTTTAACTATTCGGTCAATAAACTAATGTCCATGTCTTGTTTTTTTATAGAGAATTCATTTCATCCTCCATAGCCTTCTGCCATTTATTGGCATCCTTTATACTCGTAACTTCTTCATAGGACCTTGGCTTAAGTATCGAGATCTCTAATTCTGTGCTTAATGTATAGGCTATGAGGTTCAACTTCTCAGGAGATCTTGTCACACTTTGACTCCAATATCTAGCTAACAAATAATCATTTTTCGATCTAGGTGACTCAGGTTCAATGGTGTCTTTTTCCTACATCTCTATACCATGATTACCGTCATTAGGAGGTTCTTGTATAATAGGTTCTTTCGGTTTCCTATGCTCTACCCTAGGATTGTTATACACCAATGGCTCCACCTCAAGGCTAACACGTCTAGACTCTTGTGGTGAATCATTAGTTTCTTTGGAAGCTCCACCCATATACATCTCATCCTCCTTGAAGATCACATCTCTACTAATAATGCACTTCTGAGTATCACCATACCCCAAAAACATACACTTTAATGCTCTACGCTCCAACTTTCCTTGTCTCACATATACACATGGTCCATACCTCTTTACGTCTTGAAGTTAAGCAACATTAAAGGACACCTATTAATAAGGTATCTTGTCGTAACAATGGTTTCTCTCCAAAATCTTTTGAGTATGTTTGCATCGAAAAGCATAATCACTCTCTCCAAAAATGTTCTATTCATCATCTCCATCAATTCATTCTATTGAGAATTTCTAGGAATGGTCTGGTGCCTTGTAATACCATTCTCCCTATAATAGCTTGTGAAAACCTCATTGCAAAACTCCAAACTATTATCAGTTCATAAACACTTTACCTTCTTTCCAGTTTTAGTTTTAACAAGTTTCTTTTACTCTATAAATCTCTTAAAAGCTTCATCTTTATTCTTCAATAAGTAAACCCATAATCTTCTTAAGAAATCATCAATTATAATAAGAATGTACCTCATACCACCCATTGACGATAGTCTTTCTGTACCCACAAATTCGAAGAATGCACATAATCCAATATGTCACATTTTTTCAATTTTTTCGGTGTGAATTTCATTTTTTTGTCTTGCTAAAGATGCAATGATCACAAAAAGAAAACTTATCATCACCAAAAATCTTCCTCTTGAAAAGTTATTTTCTTTTTTATACCAAAGGTTTACATTCTCTTTTAGTAAAGTTTACTAAAAGTTTAGTAAAGTTTTTAGTTAATTAATTTATCTGTTGGTTAAAAACTTTTGGTCATTGTATAAACATTCACGTTACAATAACTTTTTAGGATTGCCAGTGTTAATTTTTCTCAGTAAATTTTTATTATATTAAAATGTACCATTACCCATATCTATATTATATCATTTTTACAAGATAATTAAAAATAAATAATCCAATTAACATAAATAAACATAACATTATAGATCCACCGTATCCACCCAACACAACTATATCTCCAAAGTTAGAATTAAATACTAAATTATAGATGAGAAAAATAAACAGGAAAGATATATTTACAGGAAAATATAAGAAAGTGAAGGAAGTACCATTAAACTGAAACCAGTAACAGATGCAAAGGAAGTAGCCATAGAAGCACCAGAGAGGGCTAACTCTCCCAAATGACCAACGAACATGACAGATATAACCTGCACCAAATATAGCAATAGATTTGCAGATATGAGAGGACCCGCTAGCCATAGTTGTTTCTTCAATTCCTCTTTAATGGCGTTTTAAATATTACCCTTTTGACCTTCAATTTGTTTAGTGTTAGATACATCTTCTTCTACTTGGGATATTGGTAGCAGATGTGAACTCAGTGTCGCCTCCTGGTTTTCTCTCTCCATTTGTTTTCCTTGGCCGTTTCCAAGTTCAGGAATATAATATAAGATATAAAGACAAATAAGCAGTCTATGTTTAGGTAGTGCTTAAAAGTCGAGTTATTTTTATACGATTTGTATATAACTCAATTATTAACATATCATTCTAACAAATTATGTTACACACATTTTTGAACCTGATCAGTAAGACTATCATCTTTTGTTGAATAATTTTTTAATTAACACATAAAACTTTAATTTGTTAGTATATATTTTCATGTCTTTTAAAGAAAATTAATATAAAAAAAATGAAATAAACGAATCACTCCAAGAATAATGCAAATAAAAATAAAAATATTAATAGTAATTAAATAAATTAAAAATAAAATTATATATATATAATATTAGATAGTGATGTGTATTACACCTAATATAATACTCATCTAATATTATATAAATACTATATAATATATTCCTATAACTAATTTGTTAAATCAATTACAAAAGATATGTTATTGATGGTCTTCACTAGAAATGCTTGAGTTTGTTAATTTTTTATTAGAGTTATTTCATATGTCTCATGCTATATAAGTAGTAAATCTATTCAAGTATTTAGATTTTATTGCATTGAAAATATTAAGAAATTTCTTTAAGATTCTCGATTGTATCTTCTATTTATTTGCATTTCTTGAATAGTATCAAAACTAAGTTTCAAGATTTTTTCGATTTCTGATACAATTTCAATTTTGGATCCAATTTCGAGTTCGATAGACATTCTTGCTGAGAATCTATCTTCTTCACCTCCTATTAACATCAATTGTTTGTCAAATTTGATGAAAATAACTGACCAGTTACTTACATATGTAACAGCTTATGGTCTAAATGAAGTTATAAATGGAACTCTTTCACATCCTTTCAAGTTTATTGGGATGTCTTTAAATCCAACATATACAAACTAAAATAGACTAAATTCCATTGTTAAATGATGGATTTATGGCTCAGTTTCAAGTTGTATGCTTGGCTACTTGAACAATGGAATGGTTGTTAGGGAGCAATGTGTTTCTCTAGAAGAATCCTATTCAACCAATGTTCGAGCTAAAGTGATGGACGTATATGATTAGTTGTAAGATGTCAAGAAAGATAATCTTTTCGTGTCACAATATATCATCAAAGTTAAAACAATTGTAGTCCAATTAGAGTCTCTTGGTGAACTGTTCATGAGAAATATCTTATTTTATACTTGCTAGTAAGACTTGCCCAAGTTATTTGTCATTAGACTAATATATCCATACATTTTAAGAAAACAAATCTAGATTCACTACGTATTAGTGAAATGTTTATATTAAAGTATAGAATTTCTTAATTTTTAGGCCAAATAATGTTATTATTCCTTTAATTTTTATTAATTTTATACTTTATTTCTTAAATTTTTTTATAAAATTTAATCTTCTAAATTTATAAATTTTATATTTTAATCTATTAATTTTTAAAGATTTAATCTATTAATTTTTTTAAAGTTTAATAAAAATTAAGAAATTAAAATATATAATATATAAAAATTAGGATACTAAATCTTAATAAAAAAAATTAAGGAATTAGGTAGTGTTTGGTTCGTGGAATGGAATGAGAATCAGAATCGGAATGGAAAGGAAACAATGTTGTTTGGTTTGATCACTAGAATCAAGCTCGGAATCAGGATTACAGTGTTTAGTTTGCCACTCGAATCGAATGAAAACAAATTGTAAATTACCTTAATATCCCTACATTCAGTTAAGTTCAAATAATATCATTTAATTACTATTTTTTCGTCAGACAAAATACATTATTGAAATCATTATTTTTCTAAATAAGGTTTAGGGTTTTGAGATTTGGGATGTGAGATTTAGGGTTTAGGGATTTATGATTTGGGGTTATATTTGTGGGTTAAGATTTAGGGTTAAATTTATTATTTTTCTAAAAAGGGTTTAGGGTTTTAGAATTTTAGAATTTTGGATTTAGGGTTTAGGATTTGGAATTTGAGGTTTAAGATTTTGGGATTTATGTTTTAGGGTTTAGGGTTTAGGGTTTTAGGATTTGGATTTAAGGTTTAGGATTTTGGAATTTTGGGTTTGAGAATTTGAGATTTGAGTTTAAGGTTATATTTTATGTGAAGGTAAAATTAGAAAAAAAAAATTAGATGTAAATGAAATTATGATTACTAAAGGGGAGAGAAGTAATTGTGATTCCTTCTTCTTTAATAATCGATTTCATTCCGTCCAATCAAACACATAAAATAGAAAGAATCAATTCTAATTCCTTCCCAATAAACATGGGTTAAGGTATAGCATTTATAAAAATTAAAAAATAAAATTATTAAATTAAATGATTAAATTTTATAAAATAATTTAAAAATTAAAATATAAAATATAAAATATATAAAAATTAGAAAATTAACCGTGTTGTCTAGTCTGTTATATTGTTGAATTATTGACATGTGCATCGAAATAAGGTTGCAAACGGTCAATGTCAGAGACTCCCTCCTCCACCTCTCCCGTTCGTAAATATAATTTTTTTTCTTATTTTAATTAAAATTATTGCAGTGACAACGAGTATAATATTTTGGGATTTTTTTTTCAAAAATCTCAATTTTAATTTTAATAATAAGATAAAAATAATATTAAAATTAAGAAATGATTATTGGTTATTGTCAGAGATAATTTTTCTTTGTCAAAAAAAAAAAAATTACTATTTTTGGAAGATTTAGCTAACATTCTTAGAAATATTTTTTAGACAATTAAATCTTCATCGGTAATAATTAATCCCTAAAGTTGAGTAAATAACAAAGTTTATAACAAATATATAAATTGTAAATCAAAGTTTAAAACTAACTTTATTAGTAAATTACAAAATTATAAAATTATTTTATATTATTAAATTTTAGTAGTTAATTTAAATAAATTTATCATAAGAAATAAAACAATAAAGAATATAATATAATTACTCATAAATTTATCATGTCTAATATTTGAAAATCTATTTAAGTTTCAATATAATTATATATTTCTTGCTGTCTTGATTATAATAAAAAGATAAAAAAAATTTAAAAAGCAAACAGAGAATGCAATTTTTCTTGCTGTCTTGCCTCATGGCACTAAAAAGAAAATTTATCATAAGAAGTAAAAGTTTATGTATTCGTCAACAAAAATACAAATCAAACAAAATCAATTGAATTAAATAGTTGAAGTAAAAGATTATGTATTCGTGACAAAATACAAATCAAACAAAATCAATTGAGTTAAATAGTTAAAAATATCATTATCATGAAAATAGATATTAATAATTTAAATATGTTAATTATGAATAATAGTTAGAATTGTATCAAAATAAAAATAGAGATGATTTAAATATACCAATCTTTTATTTATGATATTATTAATTTTTTTAAAAAAATTATACTATATAGTTTTTGAATATTTTTATATTTTTTAAAGAAATATTGTAGGTATCACTTTCTCCAATTTTATATACCAGCTTCATAATGATCCTTTAGAGTACACACTCATACACTGTAAAGAAATGTCTAAGTCTATCTACTTGCACTTAAGTATAATAAACTACCAATAATATTCATACTTCCGTAGAGAGTATGGTCTATTTCTTTCCCATCTAAATCCCGTGAAATTCTAGCATAGGTACTCATTGAAGTTCTCATTTCTTTAGCAGATTCTATACTAAATTTCTTGATCAACTCCTCTGCATATTTTGTTTGAGATAAAAATATGTCATCATTTAATTGCTTAATCTGTAAACATAAAAATAAATTAAGTTCTCGTTCCATGCATGTTCATTTCATTGGCAAATGTTTTTGCAAAGAATTCACACATTGACCCAAATATAATTTTATTAACGTAAATTTCAGTCAAGAGACTGTTCTTATTCTTCTTGAGAAGGAAAAGTGTTTTATTTTTTTCATCTCTCTCTTAAAAACATGGTTAAAGTGATAAGTAGTTAATCTTTCATACCATGTTACAAGGGCTTGCTTGAGTTTGTACAAAGCTTTCGTGAGATGATATATATATGATTAAGATGATGTAGATCTACAAAATCTTTTGGTTGTTCAGTAAAGACTTCATCTTTTAAAATTCTATTCAGAAATATACCTTTTACATTTATTATGTATAATTTAAAACCAAAATGACATGTAAGTACTAAACATATACTAATGGATTCGTGAGACCGGGGACATAGGTAAGATTTTCTTTGCAGGTAGAGGTTTGCACTTCTTTAGGATTTATTTTATAGTAAGATGTTAGATATATATATAGTTATTATCCTACATCTTACACGTTTTAACAATTTTCTATTTTTGTTATTCATCTAGCAGTAGCTCTTAGGCATGCTAATAGTAGTTGCTACCTTACTACTTGCGTGTTCATCAAGTATAACATAGTGTATAAATACCTTTCCTAAAATTTATACAAGTAATAGACAATTTACACTTTCAGCTCATCTCACTCACTTCCTCTCACTCATATATTGTATTTCATACTATGGTATCAGAGCCATAAAGCTCTTATGAGAATGTTTTAATGGCTACTACAAGAACTGGTAATGGTTATGGGAATCACACAGCTGTAGTTGAGCTTCATCCTACTCTATCTGCTGCTCAATCAGCTTCCACATCATCGATCACTATTCCACTAGCGAATATGAGGTTTTTTATAAAACTTTATTGATAACTAATTTTCTGCTTTGGCATGTGCAGCTTCTTTCGTTAATCTCTGCTTACGGCATGGAAAGGATCATTGATTCTCCAGCTCCTATTCCTACTTCATATTTTACAGACACTCAAATTTTGAATCCTGAATGTGAGAATTGTATGCAACTTAATGGGATCGTAAAGAGTTGGATTTTTACTTCTGTGTCGTCAAGCGCTTTAGTGCATCTTGTTAAGCCTGACACTACTCATCAATGTTGGAAAGCATTAGGTCTCTTATTTTGGATTCTCTCTTGCTCGTGTAATGCATTTACGCTTCCAATTACAAACTGTTTTTAAGAACAGCTTATCCATTGAGGTGAAGGTTTTACTAAAGAAAGTTAAATAACTAGAAATGGTAATTGATGGTTTTACTAAAGAAAGTTAAATAACTGGAATTGCACAGATACACAGGATTTGCGATGCTTTACACACTGCATTATTTTCTGGTTTTTTTATATATATATAGAAGCAAATACAAAATCATAACTGCTATATGAAAGGTTACATTCACTAAATAAAAAAAACTGAAATCTAAATAACTGTTCACTAAAAATAACCTCTACTCTATTCTTAGCCATCCGTTAGGATTACTCTCACAGCTTACCTTGACTGAACCGATACCAGAAACAAAATAAACTTTGCTGAAATAAACATAATAAACCATTTACAACAAGATTAACTCTATCATTCTCCTCCTTAAGCTTGTTGTTCTTTATTGACGTTTTTCACACCAATTTTTCCTCTCATTTCTTGAAACTTTATCCTTGCTAGTGACTTTGTTAAAATATCAGCACGCTGGTCTTCTGTGCAAACATGTCGAACTTCAATCAAACCCGACTCAACACTGTCTCTGATATAGTGGAATCGAGTATCGATATGTTTACTCCTTTCGTGATGAACTGAATTCTTGCTTAAAGCAATCGCGGACTGATTATCGATCTTTAGAACCACTTTCTTAACCTCGGTCTTAAGCAAATCAGCCAACAATCGTCCCAACCATACTCCTTGACATGCTGCTGCACATGCAACGATGTACTCTGCTTCACATGAAGACAGTGCAACCACTTTCTGTTTCTGTGAACACCAACTAATAGGATTTGACCCAAAGAAAAACATCAAACCTGAGGTGCTTTTCCTGTCATTAGCATCACCAGCTAAATCGCTATCAGAACAACCAATCAGCTCCGGATTTTCTTCTTTCTTCTCATACACACAACCGAAGTTCAATGTTCCTTTCACGTACCTTAGTATGTGTTTTACTACGGCCATGTGTTCCGTTGTGGGTTTCTCCATAAATCTGCTCACCATACCAACAGAAAATGCCAAGTCTGGACGTGTGTGCAATAGATATCTCAAACTACCCACCACACTTCGGTACAGAGTTACATCAACAAGAGGATTGGTGCTTTCCTTGTTCAATTTCAGACGAGGCTCCATCGGAATGTGCGTTGGATTGCAGTCCTTCATCCCACACTTCTCTAACACCTTCTTTGCATATGCTGCTTGGTTTAGTGTAGTTCTTGTAGGAGACTGAAACACTTCGATTCCCAGATAATAGCTGAGTGGTCCAATATCACTCATGCTAAACAACCCTTTCATCTGAGACTTAAACTCGTCAATGTCTTGATTGCTTTCTCCGGTGATGATTAAATCATCCACGTATACCCCAACAATTATCCTTCTTCCTTGATATTTGCAGTATACTGCATGCTCTAAACTGCACCTCTCAAAACCGATTGTTTTTAATGTTTTATCCAGTTTTGAATTCCACGCTCTTGGTGCTTGCCGTAAACCATATAGAGCTTTGTGCAATTTCAGCACCTTATGTTCTTCCCCCTTTATCTCAAAACCCGGTGGTTGAATTACATAAACATCCTCTTCCAGATCACCGTTAAGAAACGCTGATTTTACATCCATATAATGCACTTCCCATCCTTTCTGCGCAGCAATTGAAATCAGCAGCCTTACAGTTTCTAACCGTGCAACAGGAGCAAATACTTCGTCAAAATCTATGCCTTGTTTTGAACATACCCCTTTACTACCAATCTTGCCTTGTGTTTCACTATTCTGCCTTAAGTATCTTTCTTCAATTTATAAATCCACTTAAAACCCACTGGCTTTTGATTTTCTGGTAATGCAACAGGTCTCCAAGTTCTGTTTTTCTGTATACTGGATATTTCTTCCTCCATAGCTTTTCTCCAAGCCAAATCTGTCTTGGCTTCTTCATAACTCGATGGCTCCTCCTCTCCCAAGAAACACAGCCCCGAGTATTCCAGTTCAACAGGGGAAGTTTCATCATACAAACTTTTGATATCTCGTTTTCCTCTTGGCACTATTTCCGATGCCTCAGGTTGTAGATTTTCAGTTGACATCTGTTCAACAGAAAAGGGAACTGGAGTTTGTGCTACACCAGAATCGGACACTCTTGCTCTCCCACTGCCTGCGGGGGTGATTTCTTGATCAAACTCGGGGTGTGGTGATACCATGTCAGTATGTTGTCTCTCTTCTTCAATCCGCTGCCTTGTTACATCAGTTGAACCGGTGATAGGAAAATAAATCACAGAGAAAATGTCACTTCTTGCTCTTGTTTCTACAGCAGTTGTTTCAGACCAATTCCACTTATTTTCTTCATCAAACACAGCATCTCGTGTTATCACCACTTGTTTTGATTTAGGATCAAACATCCGGTAGCCTTTAGTGTTCACATCATATCCAATAAATACCATAGGCTTACTTCGGTCTGCTAATTTTGGAAGATGGGAGGTAACAATCTTCACATGAGCAATACATCCGAAAACCCGCAGATGTCCTACTCTTGGTTTTCGATTGTAATAAGCTTCATAGGGAGTTTTATCGACAAGGCTCTTTGTTAGTGCTCTATTCAACAGATAAATTGCAGTTGACACTACCTCTCCCCAAAATTCACCAGGAACCCCCTTGCTCTTTAATAAACTTCTTGCCATGCCGACCACCGTTTGATTCCTTCGTTCAACTACACCGTTCTGTTGAGGGGAATAGGGTGCTGTGAGGTAGTGCTTGATTCCTTGCAATTCACAAAAACTCCTGAACTCCTTCGATGTGAATTCACCACCACGATCACTTCGAAAAGCTTTCAGCTTGCAACCCTTCTCTATTTCGGTTGCAACTTTAATCTTCTTGAAGGCTTCGAATGTCTCGTCCTTATTTCGAATCAGCACCTGCCACATAAACCTCGTGCAATCATCAACGATCAATATAAAATAACGCTTCCCTCCATTTGTAATAGGTGTAATCGGCCCACACAAATCTATGTGCCACAGTTCAAGTGGTAACTCGGCTCTGTATTGTGCTTCTGCTGGGAAAGGTATTCGATGATGTTTTCCAATCAAACATCCGTCACAGATACGGTCTTCTTGCTCGATCATCGGCATTCCATGCACCATTTCCCTTTTAGCCAACTGCCTCAGCGCATGAAAATTAACATGCCCGTACCTTGCATGCCAGCGCCATGCTACTTCTTTGCCTTTTGCTAGTAGACATTCAGGAAAGACAGGGGTGATGCGCAACATGTATAATTTGTTTCTTGAACGGCTGGCCTTTGCTAGCAGTCTTCTTGATGAGTCCAGTATTGACATTACTCCTTTCTCAATCTCAACCTTACATCCATTTTCATCTAATTGGCCAAGACTAATTATGTTGCTCTTTAACATAGGGATGTAATAGACATTTGTTAGTATTCGGTGCTCACCAGTAAAGCACTCAAACATTACAGACCCGTTCCCTTGTATTTCAATCACTGAACCATCACCAAATTTCACAAAGCCTCTGACTGTAGTATCAATCTTAGCAAACTTCTCAACCGAACATGTCATGTGGTTACTTGCTCCCGTATCAAGATACCAATCATTGTTTTGTGTGTCATCAGGTTTCACTACCACTTCGTTTTTGTGCAGCACTTCCTCACTTGGTACCGAGTGAAAAATTTCACAAATCTCAGTCATCAACAGTGTCGGTTCATCTTCGGTTTGCGTTGTGACAAGGTTGGCTCTCTCTCTTCGGTTTGGTTTGGGGCACTCTTTTGCAAAATGACCATATTCATTGCAATTGAAACACTTAACCCTGGATTTGTCGAAGTTACGTGGCTTTCGGTCTTCGTTATTGCGTTCAATATTTCCTCGACATCCACCATAACCACGCCCACGACCACGTCTTCTCCCGTGACGTCCTCCTCTTTTGGTACTGCCTGAGCCTTCATCCTTCTTCCCTTTTGAGTATTTAGCCTCCCATTCGGCTTGGGTGAATAGCAACTGCTCTCCTGTACTCTTTGTATGAGATCGCCCCTTCAATCCCTCTTCAAATGTTCTCAAACGCCCAATAGCTTCTGAAACCGACATCGTGTCTACATCTCCAAACTGCTCAATTGTCCCAATGATTTGAAGAAATCGATCTGGAACCGAACTGAACAGCTTTTCAACAACTTCTCTTTCTTCAAGTTTCGCGCCAAGTGATCGGATCTCACCAACCAAGGCAGTCAATTTCATCGAATACTCATTTACGGTTTCTGAATCTTGCATATGCACCTTGTACAGTTGTCGTTTCAGTACTTGTACACGTGCCTTCTTGACACGATCTTCGCCAATTCGCATCTCCCTGAGTGCGTCCCAAGCCTCATTTGCCGTCTGCTTCTCCACGATTTCCATCATCACGTCATCTGGCACGGCTTGTGAAATGGCTACCATGGCGCCTTGATCTTTGTCGTCGTCTGTGTCTTCACCTTCGATCACTGACCATACTCCTAGCGAACGCAAGATTATCTTCATCTTGACAGCCCATATGCCGTAGTTCATTTCGCTTAACATTGGATAATGGATCGGGATTGAGGCTCCTCTTGCCGTCGGCTTGACCACTGCAAGTGTCTTTGATTGATCTCCTGTATCACTGGCCATTGCTTTTTCAACACGGCTCTGATACCAATTGAAGGTTTTACTAAAGAAAGTTAAATAACTGGAACTGCACATATACACAGGATTTTGCGATGCTTTACACACTGCATCATTTTCTGGTTTTCTTATATATATATAGAAGCAAATACAAAATCATAACTGCTATATGAAAGGTTACATCCACTAAATAAAAAAAACTGAAATCTAAATAACTGCTCATTAAAAATAACCTCTACTCTATTCTTAGCCATCCGTTAGGATTACTCTGACAGCCTACCTTGACTGAACCGATACCATAAACAAAATAAACTTTGCTGAAATAAACATAATAAACCATTTACAACAAGATTAACTCTATCATGAGGATTATCTCATAAGGATCAAGTCCATTGCTATCATCTAGCAGCAGTAGGAGAAAATGTACCAGATCAAATCCAATTCTGTGCACTATTCGATTGTTTGATCCTAACTACCTCATCTTCATTTTTTGATTTTCAGTTTCTTCTAACAATTGCTTAACTTCCATCTCCTCTTATAGAACTTCAATTCAGTGAGTATTTAGAAAAATTGGAGTAGCTAAACATAATTCTCACCATGTCCAATAATATTTGATTTTTTCTTTCTGTTATACCATTCTAATATGATAATTATGCATAGTGTATTGGGTAATTATCACATGCTCTCGAAGAAACTTAGCAAATGGATTAAGCGTTTGTCCATTCTTAGTATACCTACCATAATATTCATCACCTTTTATTTGATTTCACGAACTTTATTTGTTTTCCGAATTGTTTTTCTACTTTAGTCTTAAAGATCTTGAAGGCATCTAATGCTTTGCACTTGTTATAAAGCATGTAGAGATACATATATCGAGAAAAATTATCAATAAAGATGATAAAATATATATTAATATGTATGATTTCTAATATGTTTGAACTCTTATTGGCACATTTCTTTGACTTGTTAGTTTACATTCCTTTAATGTAGTCCACGCATGTCTCAAAATCAATAAAATTTAAAGTACTAAGTATCCCATCTTTCACTAATCTTTTAATTCTTTTCTATGGAGATATGTCTTAATCTCCTATTCCATAATAACGAAGATTCCTCGTTAATAATACATTTTTTAGTGCCAGTTTGAACATACATAACGTTATGAGTGACATTATTTCGTAAATTAATACAGTAAATACCATCAGACAAAGTACTATTTCCAACACAATCAAATTTATTAAATAAACTAAAAGACGTTTATGAAAAGTGAAAGGAATAACCAGGAGGTACAAGTCTTGAAATCAAACTGCATGTCCCTACAGCCTCCACATGTGAGCCTATCTTGTTGTTAGATAAGATGTATTGCTCACTTTTTACTGGCTTCCTTAGGTTTTGCATACCCTACAATAAGTTTGTAACATGGATTGTAGATCCAGAATCAATCCACTAGGTGTTAATATTAATATTAATCATATTAGATTCATAACAAACAAACGAGGTTGGATTACCTTTATTCGTAAGTCATTTCTGGAATGTGATACATTCCTTCTTCATGTGTCCCTTCTTTTTACAGAAGAAACACTTGGCTCTTTTCTTAATATCAGCCTGAGGTGGAACTATCCATTTCCCTTTCTATTTATTTTGAGATTTTCGTTTTTACTAGTGAGTCTTAAGGAATAGAAATTCATAATTGGGATGCTTATCAAAACATTATCTGAAGTGACGAACTGATCATCAATAACTTTTAACAGATCCTGAACATTGTTAATGTTGATCAACAGAACTACGAATACTAGCAAAAATCTTAGTTCTAATGAACATCACGCTAAGGTGATTAAATCATTCCCATTGTTCATAAAGTACGATATTTGTTGGAGTGTTAGTTTTAGTAATTTTAGGTGGTTTCTTTTTCTTAATAGCATAATCAATATCCATCCACACTAGATGAAGTAGAATTCTTTCCTTCTATACTTTATAATTATTCCATTTGAGCTAAGAAACACCACATTTCATATCAGAGTAATTAATAGGTTAAATTGCTGTAATAAATTAAATATTCATGCTCATGTTACTAAATTTGAAGTTAAAATATGACATGTTCCACCAATATAAAATCATGGAAAATATGAATTTAATGACATAAAATTTGCATGCAAGTTAAAATTCTAATTCAATTAGATTCATCCTAACTTTACAATAAAACTATCAAATTTTGTTCTTTTTCCTAGTCCCTTTAGATAAATTAGAAAATATAATTTGATATTTTATCCTAATTAATCACACAAAAATATAATAAAACTTTTCTATGGGATAAGATTTATTATATCACATATAATTAATCATAATTAATGTTTATTTTCTAAATATGATAAATCTTATTATAATTTTAATTAATTAAAGATGTTTTGACTACTCTCTACTTAATTAAAATATATAAATTATTTAAACATTAACTAAATCCTTAGACTCAATTATTGCATAAAATCATAATCAATATTAATTTAATTTCAAATGTGTAAATATTATCTACTTTAAGATTACATATATAAATAAATGACAATAAATAATATAAGCACTAATTAAATTCATAAAGAGTTATTAACAATTAATTCCATTATGCGTAAATTATTTAATCAAATTTTATATGTATAATAAATTATAAAATTTATACATACAAATATCAAAATAAATAATTTAAGCATAATGAATTTAAACATAAATTTTAATATGCCAAAAATTATTTAAATAAATGTTACATGTATAATAAATATTCTACATATGACAAACCTAAGTTAAATAATTAATCACATTAAAATTATATTCAGAATTTTTTTAATAAAAATCAAATTCTGAATATATATAATAATAAGCCATGTAAACATTATAACACAAGATGCTTTGTGGCCTAGTGATATGAATGCTTAATTCTCACTCAGGAGATCCGGGGTTGACTCCTGTGAACAACACAATTATTATTTTTTCTTTGTGGCAAGTCGTCCTCAATCTCCAGACGAGTCAATCCGACTTGGTTTTGATTCGAATTGAGACCCAAATGTTTCTAGCGATTATGGTGACGAAATCTGACATTAATTTTATCAAAATTCTCATAATTTTATTTTCAGATGATTCATGGTCTTTTTGAATAAAAAACGTAAGAAGAAAAAGAAGTTAATTAAAATATTCCAATGAATGCCCACGACATATTATAATAATTTTTTTTTGTGGTTTTTCACATCTCAATTCACAGAATAATTCGAATATCAATACTGAAATAATTTATAATTTTCATATGCATAAAAAACAAGCAAAATAAAAATCTAATTTTTCAATTCCTCAATGAAACAGAGCAAAATATGGATGTTTTCAAAACGACTCTAATATCAAATGTGGATCACAATTCGATCCAGAAACATTCATAGAAGCATATAAACATGAATGTAAACATAGTGAAAGCAAAAAAGAATTGAAAACATACATCCAATTATTGATTAAGTTTAATCACTTTTATGAGAATTCTAATGTATTTTTAATTTGATACTTTTAAACCTTTCTATGTTATCACGATAGTAAAGAGAATAATTTACTGAAGATTGTTTTTTAAATCAATTGAATTCTCTCAATTTTTTACAAAACAAGGACCAAACCATGTATTTATAGATAAATCTTAAATGCTCTGTCCATCAAAGAGCAATCAAATACTTATGTTAATTGTGGCTAATTGTTCAACTACTCAGTTGGTTGCCGAGCAACTCCAAGAGAAAAAACCAACAGTTAAAGCAACAAAAGAAAATAGCTCAAAATTCAAATAAATAAACATTTATTGATATTTAAGTTAAAATTCATAGTTAAATTGAATTAGTAATTCTAAATTCAATAAAAGTAAAATCAATATTCTGAACGATTTAAAAAAATTGTAAATTGTAAATTGTTCATAAAACAAAACATTTCCATGCTGTCAATAAATCATTTAAAAATAAAACAAACTAACCCAACATATCCATCAAAAGATCAATCGAATACCGGATTCTAGCTTAATAAGAAAAATAGAAAAGAAAGCAAGCAAGCAAAAGAGATGAAAAGTGAACTTTTGATTCGATCCGAGAGAAATGCAGGTTAAGCTGTGAATTATATATAAACACAAACATCCAGAAGGTCACCGTACCCCTTTCTCTCTTATATTAGGAACTAAAGCCTATGTAATTAGATTTGTGTGATGTTCGAGGGAGAAGAGGGAAGGAAAAAAAAAACAGTAATCAAAGACTGACTGGTATGAGTCTTTTTATTTATTAATTTTTTTTTCTACTCGAGTTTTTTTCGATTTATTAAAATAATAATTATTTATTAATTAAAATATTGAGTCTTCTTTTAACATATTATTATTTTATCAGAAAAATAATTTTATTGGTGAAAATAATCGTTTTAGGCAGAAAGTATTAATTATCCGAAGGTTTGATGTACTTTTAATATATTATGTGTTACATAACTCTATACAACAAATTATTATTATTATTATTATTATTATTATTATTATTATTATTATTATTGTAAAGGAACTTTTCCGTTAAATATGTGAGTCGGCAAAATAGGAAACGACAAGAGAGAGGAGTAAAAGCATTATGTGAGTGTGATTGAGTGGGTGAGTGTACGTAGAATCTAGATGATGGATATAGTAATATTAGAGAGAATAATAAGCATTCATTTTTTAGTTATATATATTTTTTAAAAAGGGATAAATGTAAATTTTATTTTATTTTGTATACTAATTTTATTTTAAAAAAAGTTCAAATGAATTTAAAATTTATTCTAACCTAATTAAGTTTTAACTCGAGTCAAATTATATCCAAACATTCAAGCTATGATAGCACCAAATCATCCTAAATTTTAGGAATGTTTGATTTTCGTTTCTTAGATGCTATGACTTTACGGTACAAGTCGTATATATATATATTTTTTAAAATTAAATGTAAGTTTAAGTTAGATCTTAAATTATTTAGGTAGATTTAGGTATGCTTTTTTTCAAGTTTGAATTAATTTAAATTAATGTTAAAATTTTAATGATATTAGAAATTATAAAACAACCTATATTTTTCTTAAGATATTTTTTTAAAAAAAAAAATAAAAAAATATTAAAAATTGATGAATTTATCAACTGTATATACCAATATTTATTTATAGAAAGTTTAATAATAACTATCGAACCTTCTAAAAGATGTTTTAGTAAGAACTATTAAATCTTGTGATGGAAGTTCATTAAGGTTTATCAAAGCTACCGTAGATTTGCAGCAAATGATTATAAGACATATACATTCAAGTTAATTGTTGGCTCAAATTTATTGGTATTTTTCTTTTTTATCATATCTTTGATATATATTCATTTAGATCAAAATATTAGGATTTATGTTGATAAATATTAAAATGTTAGTATAAATATTGAGTTTGATATAAAGAATATGATATATGGAGAATAAAAAATAATAAAATAATAAAATATCTTAATTATTTTAAAATATGTCAGAATAAAATAATTATTTTATTATATTTTATAATTAGCGATAATTTTTTTATTAAATATTAAGATTTTTCAAAAAAAATAAATATAAATATTTTACCGAAAATCAGTACTAAAATTATTTTGATAGAATTTACCGAACTTATTGAAATATAATGAAACATCAAACCAAGTCAAATTATATTCAGACATTCAAATTTTGATTGGGTTTGCTGCCTAAATTTTACTTATGTCTGAGTTTCGTTTCTCTAAGCTGTGACTTTACTACAGTATTGTACTAGTAGGTATACGGACCAAACGGTTGTACTTGTGCATTCTATTTGATAAAATTATTTAATTAAATATTTAAATTTATGTTATACTTTTGGGGATTTTAGTATACTACGTCTCTCTTGAGGCAAAAGACGGTAGAGAAAGAGACATTGTAAAACTAGAGGTAGAAGATGACTAGGGGAAAGCAAAAGATCGAAGCTCAGAGAAAAAATGCAGAGAGGAATCAGAAGGCAAAAGGATCTCAAATTGAGGCCAGAGCTGTTGCTCTCAAAATTAGCTGTCCTATCTGCAAGGTTCGCTCATATATTTAATGACCCCTTTTGCTTCTTTTTTTCTTTAATTGTACCTGCGATCGACATCTTCAGTTATGATTATTATCGGTTTTGCTTCTGAATATCGATTAATGGGTTATGCGTTTTGGTTAATTTTGTCTACTTAGCGTATTTTCATTATTTTTGGTTGGAAAATAATTAGTATTTCATACTCTGGGGAGTTACTTTATGCTCGTTATTTATTATTTTTTCCCCCAATTGCAATTTTATTTTCAAATTGGATGCATTATTTATCGTTCTTAATTTAATCATTATAGTAGAGAAACCAAACTAAATGTGTAAATTAAATACTTTTTTTAGTTTATAATATTTTAAAATCTGGATTTAAAGAAAAATCATTCTAGGTTATGGTTTTTTGGGTTGCCGGGATTTAAATGTGTGTTAATTTTATCTGATGATCAGAAACAGAGCAATAATTGAGACTTGAGAGTCGTGTGACGATTTTGACTTTTTTGTTCTTAATGTACGGTTGTTGTGATAAGAGTAATGCTTTAGACTGTTGAAGTCTTGAAGAACATGCCTTTTTGTTGCTAAATATCAGCTTTTTCTGGATACTTAAGTTATTTTTAAAACTAAGATGCGAGGAATGGTCTTAATAAAATATGTTTTAATTGTCTGATATAATCATGAAGTTTCATTTTTAATCCCTTTAAGAAAAAAAATATGTTTATTTTTATTACAATATAAATGAACATATAACGTTGTAAGAAAATAAACACATGTTTTTTTTACGTGGTTGAAAGTGAAACCAATTGAATAACTGTGTCATTTATGCACCAAAAAAATATTTAGCTGTTTCCACTTACATTATCTTAACTTTTATAATTTCTTATGCAGTAGATGTTTCCACTTACATTATCTTAACTTTTATAATTTCTCATGCAGTCGATGTTGAGTATACTGATGAATATACTGAACTAATTCTTACTGCATATATGCTTTGGTAAATTAAGAATCAATTATCTTGTTGGGATTATCTTTTTTTCTTTTTTGCTTTATACAGATAAAGTGAGATGTTATTCTTTTTCTTAATCTCTTTTTTCTTATTGGAAATGGAGAAGCACTAAAATTAACTGGATTAAAAGTTTAAGTATGAGACTGATTACTCCTCAGAACCTGCGTTCTTAAAGAAGCTTAGGTATTGATCAAGAAAAACAATATGTATTGTCACAATAAGTAACCTATTGGGAAGTGATTGTTGTGCACTCGTAGCAACGTTTGAAGGTGTATGATGATCTTGACTTGAAAGGTTGACATGTGAAGATAATACAATATAATGAAGCTCAAGCAAATCATCCATAATTTTTGTTCTGGATTTGACACTTTAATGTGTACTTACATCATACTTATGTGCATATTACCTGATCCACTTGCTGTTTTCTTTATATGTTTCGACTTTATGAATTTAAGTTTTCTGAAGGCAGATTGTGCATGACATGGGACAAAGATAAGTGTTGTGTTTATTGAAGTCTCATAGCTTGGTAACACAAGTTTCAATTCTTTTTGGTGCCGAGCTTTTACATTAATAAGTTAGCTATTCTTCTGTAATGAGTCTAATGACCAGGAGAACGGATAGCTTTGTCGTTGTTTTCATCAGTAGGATTGGATTTGAAATTTAGAATTTTAGTTGTTGGTATTGAAACTTTTTGTCATTTCGGTTACTACCTTAGAAAACATTTTTTCCCTTCTGAAATCAACTATTGTTACTCCAGAATTAGAAAAGGAAAAAAAATTTCTAAATTAAACTGGTACAAGTCTTCCCTACACTTTCTTAAATGTATTCTGAAAACTATGATTGAGATCCCTGAGTCTTAAGAGTTACCTGGAGTCTTTTATTAACTAACCCCATCTTACTGAAAATGCTTAATATGGTGTGGAACTTGAAACGTTATACTGCAACTGCCCATGCACGCCCATGCCCTTCCAGGAGGAGGGGGTGAGTGGTTTTATATAATTACTAGTTCTTTCTTTCACTGAAACTAATGACACTTATAACCTTTACTACTATAGAATGACAGAGTTATCCCTTTTTTTTTTTTTTTATAATCATGGCTTATTTTGGTCATTGGATAAACTTTAAGAAACCAGAATAAATATGAATGAGAGCTCAATTCTCTAAGGTAGATATATGAATTTCTCCCACACCTCCATTTGTTCCACCGCATTTCTTCTCATCATTAGCTTGAGGTTCGTTTTGTAACCTCTTTCATTAATAAATTTACTTGTAGTTGAAATTTTTGCATGCCTGAAAACCTTAGAGCACTTTCACAAGCACAGTCTGTGTTATGTATTAAGCCTTCTGCTGGTAACTTGTGCTTTGGAGGCAAAAGTTTAACAGCCAATCCTTAGTTACTTCTCTCTGTAGTATTGCTTTCTCGAACCACTTATATATTACTGTGAAGTATTAAATTATATGCTTAGCAGTTAACAAAAAGCTTGTCTCCAGGTGCAACTAACGAATGGAAAGCAACTTGTTGATCATTATGGGTCCAAACATCCCAAAGAAAATCCTCCAACTATATCTGAGTGATTCATTCTCCTCGAAAAGTATCTGTATATTTTTTTTAAAGGAAAATGAAACTGCTTGATGTGCCTTGTTAAAATTTGTAAGCACTATTGGAAATGATCTAAGCCAAGTGAGCTATCATGTTGACTTGTATGAATTCTCTCCATGCTCACCATTCACCCACTTTTTGGAGCATTTTATGACTGACTATGAAGGATGATTGATAAATAGTAACTGTATCATCTAGCGTTGAATAATTATGATACAGCTCTTTCTCTATATATGATTTATCGTTGAGCTTTATGCTAGACATTGATATTCATTTGAATTCATGAATTTGCAATTTTTAACATAATTAACAGGTGACATTGTTTTGAATCATTTAACCCGAGAAATACAAAGTATACATAACCTATATTACTTAAATTTAACCATTTGTTAAATATTATCTAAAAATTTGAATTATTTTTTCAATTTTTAAAATATTTATGATACATAATAGGATATAAAGGATGAGTGTAAAATTAAGTGATATTACATTTCTTTCCAACACAATAACACTAGAAAAAATTGAATCTTTTTTTAATTTTCAAAATAATATTGTCAGTGATGTGAATACAAATTTGTATATTCTCTACAGCTAAATTCAGCGGAGCAAAACTCAAAATCAAGCTTACATGTTGCAAGTGATTGTGATTCTCTGGGGATGGGGATAGAGGAGGATCTGATTGGGTGCTAGGTGGGGCATTGGCTCCTCTTAAACAAACAAAATAAATATAATATTTATAAAATTATCCATAAATTTATACATAAAATGATATTATATCCCCTTAAATTTTAATTTTTAAGTTTTCAATATATTTATACTTAAATAAGATATATATTACATTTTTTTTATTAAATAAATTTTTTTTATTAAATAAAAAATAAAATACATACGTATAACTTATATTCTCTTTATTATTAATTATTGGGGATAGATATTCCTATAATCAAAAATAAAAACTTTAATGAGCATTACATTCGTAAGAATACTACGTGATAAACACACCTTAACATATTATAAGTGGACGTGACTTATTTCAACTTTCATGTCGAATTTGGATTTTGGAGAGATAAAGAAAAGCCAAAACTCGAGTTAAAAGACCACAAGGTTAGTTAAGCTTCAACATCTCATTCAAGCTATTAAAAAATGATGGAGAATAGAGGGCTATGTGTACCCTTTATAAGATAACAATTTACAAATCATGTCAACTTCGGGTGCAGTTTCAACCAGAAGTTTTGAAATAACGATGAGATGTTACAATGCAACTTATAAACTAGACCATGATCGGATTTCTGAATACCAGATATCAGCCATTGATAGTCTAATAATGAAGACTCAGACAGTGGCTCCAAGAACTCACACTTGGCCAATATATCCGGTGGAGGTACCCCTTGAACAAGGTTTGTGTCCAGTCTTGGCTTACCCTTGTTTAACTCTCGAGGCAACTCAACTGAAGCACTTTCGAGGGCAGAAGGAGATGACCCTGGAATTATCTCCTGCTTGAAAGAAATTGATCTTGCAGCTTGCAAGCAGAACTCTATCCACTGGTGGATAAGTGGAGACGGCCCTCTAATTCTTCCCCCGATTTGATTAGTTTTGAGTCTAGAGGCAGCAGGGATTACCTAAAAATTTGATATTTTGTAAATATTAGAGATGATGACGTACAAAAGATGGTTACTTAAACCTTGGGTTCTACTGCATAAATTATTACTTGTCTCTCTTATTTAGGATAGCTAAGATTGTGAAAAGGACAAAGTAGAATATCAAGAAAGATGATGCAATAAATACCCATAGATCTGCCCATAAACTAGCTCCTGATTTTGGAACAACTACTGCAACATTTGACATGCGCTTGGCAACAGGAAGCACATCACTACTCCAACCAACAGCAACCCAAACATCTCCAACACCAAATGCTTTCAGATACTGTGTGTTGTCAAATAGTCGAACCTGCACAAACCATGATGTAAAAAGCAATCTTAGATATTATTTTGGAGCAGAACTCATTTCTCTAGTCAGAGTTCTCAAGGAATCGTCATCAAAAGAGAAGCAACAATAATGTCTAGTATAAATTAATGTGAAATACTAAATTTACAAGTTGAAAGATGAATAAATATGTATTAATTCATATGCTTTGGGATGAAATTAATAAAGTTTACATTGTTATTTAAGTTCGTTAGAAGAAATATTTGAGGCCTAAAGTGGATCAGGAGTTCGTAAATCTAAGAAAAGGTATTTAAAACCAATCAAACTGGTCCAACACAGTTGTTTGATTATAATAAGTCCTATATTTGGTAATAAGAGAAAGAAAAAAAAGCTGGAATAAAAAGGTTTAGAATACAGTTTAAACTATTAAGGTTGCTTAATAGAAAGGGTGAAATCTACCAAAACAAATTCTCCACTCTGTATCTTTTCCTAACCAACCATCTTCTGCAACCTGTATAACCCTGCTAAACTCTTAATGAACCGCAATGCAAGATCATTGTCTTCCCATTACATTGACAAGCTGTGCAATATAGAGAAAAACGACTCAATTACCATCTATACTTTATTACCTGTTTTGCAAGCAATGCCAGATTTTGCTGGACACTGTCTTTCCCACCACTAACTCGTGAAGAAATATTGTTTGTGTTGTATGATGCTCCCATGTACTTCAGAACTGCACCAACAACCTCTCTTGGAGAGTCAACCATTGAGATCCGACCTGCAAGTTCGGGCCGCCATAAATCTGCCCAATCCTGCAATAAGAGTTATTCACTTTTGATATACTACATAAACGGTAAATCCCATAACCTGTAGACAATTCATAGTTATTACAATCTTTAGTGAAGTGGTTCAATTAGCATACCAATCACGTGTTCCTTCTTTGAATTCAATTTAGCTGAAATTTGTAATTGGCTTTAATATGAAGATGTAAATATCAGAGAAAGTTACCTCTATGGAGGCCAGGTTATGCTTTCGAAATTTACTTTTCTTGTAAGCTATCACCATGCAGCCCCATCTATAAGGAGCAGCCCATATTTTTCCATCAGGATCAATATTCCCCTCAGAGTTCCTGCTTAAATATACCTGAAACTCCTTTAATAGAGACAAATACATGTACAAACATATCTACATGTGTGAATATTATGAGAGATCAAAATGGATCATGGGTCTTGACGAAAAGTACACATTTGCAGGCTATACTTGATATGGCTCACAGAGACAGACAACAAACCGAAGGAATGCAAGAAAGGAGCGGTATAGATTAACTCGTCTTTTGAGAAAACATATCTTTGGACTCTTTTAACAATAGCTATAAACTTTCCCGACAAAAAAAAAACACTATAAACATTCAGAATGCAAGACATGCACTAAGTTCAAAATTAAATCACCAAACACAGGTTAATCAAGGTCTAATTTCACCCCCAAAAAAGAAGAGGTCTCGTTTGTCATCAGAGGTGGAAAACTTAGGTGGAACTTTTTACAACCTATACTTTTGGCAATAGCCTTCAGCACATACTACATTTTGCAATTGATGAAAACACAGAAAAATATATATGGAAATAGTAAATTAAAAAAAATAACTAGCTTTGAGTAAAATCAAATGTATCAGAAAAAGGATTTTCCCGGATTTGCTTTGGTAGCTCAAATCATAAATAAAGGTCTGCATCTTCCATCAGAGGGACAAAGCTGACATAAATAAGGGAGTGGTACCTTATTAGCACTCATATTAATCTTTTAGTACCTTATTGCTTTATTAGCACCATTGTTACCCAAGTTCTTGAGTGGTACCTTAAAAGTATCCAAATTATCTAAAAGGCATTCGATCAAAAAAGAAATATGTGAACAAAAAGTTCAAGGGTAGTTTAATCTTTACAAATTTTATTATTATTTTTACTTTTTTTCTCCATTACTTTATTATTTCTATTCTCTCTCCTCAAATTTAGTATTTAGTGTTTAGAGTTTAAGATTTAGAGTTTAGTGTTTAATATCTAGGGTTTAAAGTTTAAGATGTAGTGTTTAGTATTTAAATTTTTAGGGTTTAGTATTTAAAATTTAGGGTTTAGTGTTTAGTGAAAAAAGAAATGAAAGAGAATTTTATGCAAATAGATAGAGGTGTGAGAAAAAGAGGAGAGAGTATGAAAAGAGAGAAAACAAGAGGAAAAAAAGAGAAAATAAACTAATAAAAAAATTAAAATGACTAAATCGAATTTATTATTTTGTGCATAAAAATCATTTTTGACCAAATAAATACCTTTTCTAAAAATATAGGTATTTTTAAGGTAACCACTCAAGAATTTAAGCAATAATAGGTACCAAAACAATAATATGGATACCAATAAGGTACCTGTCCCCACAAATAACCCTGTGTTTTCTGGAAATGACTTGTATATATGGAGTTAGGATGCCATGCTTGACAAAGGGATCTAATCTAGATACAGTATGAAGGGGAAAACTCCATATTGTCCAATTTTCTTTGATTTTTATACATCTTATCTTCTTTTCTTTCTTTCTTTCTTTTTGGGTCATAACTGATTGGTGAAGAAGGTCAACAGGTGTTACCATTAAAATGTTCATAAAATTTATTTGCACAATAAGTATAGGTAGCAAAACAATAAGAAAATGCCATTTTTTTTTGGCTAATCACAATAAGAGAACGACTTATTTCGATAAACAATACATTAGGATTTTTAAATGCCTGTATAATGATCATTGGTTATGATTTATGGGTAATGCAGGAAACTCTTTCATTAATCTTTAAATGAGTCAGAGACATCCATGGATCATGTGCATATATCTGCATACTTACTTTCCATTTGTTACTCAAGCTTTTGAACCAATCTTGATCTTCGACTCCTTCTATGGGCTGAATTATGGCCTGCTTGATAGCATAATTGAGCCAGGAGTCACCAATACTAACAAGATCAGCTGCCACAACGGAAGAAGACCTAACCTTGCCTTTGCCAAGGGCCACTGATAGTTCAGAAAAGATTCCATCAAGACTTCCATTTAACTTCAACTGAAACCGTGATCTCCTTCCTTGAGACTGGATAAAATCCTTTATAATCAAGAAGAAACTTATTTCATGAGCCGCATTAAATTTTGATAAAGATAATGCTTAGAGTTTAGAAAATAACAAACAAAAATGGCACTAATAAAAAGGTCAGTTGTTCAAAAAATGTAAATGCTCCAACACTTTCCTAAAGAAGAATTCACCCTAGAACCTACTTTAGCAACGAAAGAACTTGTACTCAAAAGAAAAGACAAACAAGACAAAGATAAGGTCACATAAGTTTCAAATCCTATCATCTCCAACCCCTGGCCTGGGTTTAAATCACTGGGATCACTTTTACAGCCCAAAAGAGGAAAGAATTTTTTTTTTTTTTGTTGGGGTGGGTTGGGGGGGTTTGGAATCCTCAATAAAGCAGCATTTCAACATGTAGGATTCATTTGAAAAAAAGAAGGGTCAAAAGCAGAGGATTAAGGAAGGTCCAGCAAAAGGATATATTTGAAAGAAAAGAAAAACAAAAATTATTTGAGATTACTTTAGCCGTCCAAAAAATAGAAGGGTATTTCAATGATATGTTACAATATATAAAACAACATTGCAACAGACCTTAACCCAGGAAGGAGGTATAGAACCACGAAGAGCAGCAACCGTTAAGGGTACAGTCAAAGCATATGTTTTAGATTTCCAAGTTTCAAATGCTGCGTCCAACTTTTTTTCTTCTAGGTTCTCCCCACCCTCAGATTTTGTCCCATCATGGCCATCTGTCTCAAAAAAAAAAAAAAAATGCACAGGCAAGTTTCATCAACCACGAGATAGATGAAAACCCTCCCTTGACAAACTAGTTACATCTCAGCAAAGAGTTTAAATTATGCTCAAATAAATATTCAAATTAATTACAGACAAGTGTGTTGCCTGTCAGAAATATACAAATTAAAATAAATGTAACATTGGTACATCTCCTACTAGCTTTAGCTTTAGCTTTTAGGATAAGTGGTAACCAGCCCTCTTAAAAAGGACATATGCGCTCAGATCTCTACAAAAGTACAAACTGCCCTTCGAAGAAAAAACTCTCATGCGATAGGCCTTAGAATTATATGCAACTCAACCGAAAGGCAAGTGCTACAAAATTTAAAAATACTAATATGGAAGTAGTGTAAGCGTTCGAGCTTTTTGTAGTAGAGATAACTAGAACTGTGTCAACATAAGTATTGATTTTTGTATAGAATACATAACTTACTGTCAATTTAAGACTTGACGTTTCTCTTCAACACTTAACAACAATTGAAAGATACCAATTACAAAAAGTACCTTTTTTTGATTCACAATAATTGGAGAACATAGCTTTAATATTTTGCAAAAAAGGAAGCAAGTGAAACCAAATTCAGATGCAAAAACTAATAGCAGAAAATCTTAAGTAATCGTATCCGAGCTTTTTACCCGTTTCCAACCAAAATCAATCTACCTTGGAAAAACAATCCAAACAAAGTAGCCTTGAGCTTAATGAAAATAAATCTTAACAAAATTCTACGAAATTAACTTGGGTAATACTTTGATGGGCACCTTGAGTTGTCTGCTCCTCTGGAGCCACAGAAGAGCGAGAGGCCAAAAGGGGAGGAAATTGAGTCGAAGAGGCGTAGCAGACACGAGCTGCAAAGCTAAAGCTAAGGCCAAGAATGAGCAGGACAGAAGCAAAAAGGCGAAGCAAGCTCTGAGACCATGGTAGCTGCTTGAAAGACTCGGACTGGAAGCTTGTGGAAGCAGACAGTGAACGCAATGCGACAAATTCTTGGGCATTGAAGAACGTGATGGGACTACGGCGAAAAGACAAAGGGGGTTTGGAAGATAAATGGTGTAGAGGGGAAGAAGAAAGAGAATTTGGAGATGGCAAGCATTTGAGATTGAGGGTTCGACGAGATGGGAGGTCGATAGGGAGAGAGGTTAATGAAGGTAGTAGTATTAGTACAGCCATGGAGTGGAAAGATGGGGACTACAGATTCATATAGTTCCTTTCATGGTTTTTGGCATCCTACGGTCTACACCACTCTCACAAGAACCACCGAAGGAAAATCAAAAGAGCCAAATTCCACACATTTTAGAATTCGTATAATTAAGCAATTTAGTTTGATTATGTATTAAAGCTACCTAATTTTTTAAAATAATTATTTTAATTTTATAATTAATATTTATAATTTCATTATTTATACAAATTAAACATTATAAATCTTATTTTTTATATTTTTAATAAATTATATAATTAAAAATATTTAATTTTTATAATAATAAAATTAATAATATTTAATTTATAAATTATAAAACTAAAATTATCATTTTTAAAAAATAATAAAAATATTTAATATTTAAAATAATAATTATAAAATTAATATATTCATTTAGCTTTCCTTCGCATCCTTGCGAATTCAGAAATACTGGCTTTATTTTATAGAAATAAATTTAATTATATTAAAACTTAAATTAATATTAAAAATGATATATAATATATTATATATATAGCACAATCTTAAAAAATAATAAATTCAACCCAAATCAATTCAAAAATTTTAATTCAGTTTAAATTTGTTTTGCACATTTAATATTTTTTAAATAACAAATTAGATTAATTTGTTTCAAATTTTATTTCAAAATTCCATCGATTCAACTTAGTAGTATTATATTTTTGTATATATATATATAAATAAAATATTTATAATATAATATATAATTATTTTTAATTTATAAATATTATTTATATTAAAATTTCATATTTTTAAATAATTTTGAATTAAATATATATTATTCCAGTTTCTATTTTAGTTTTGAATACAAATAATATTTTTGGAATCCCGTTTTGACATTCCTATTCCCAACAATTATTATTGTGCTTTTTTTCAGTTAAAAAGAAAAAAGAAAGAAAGAAGACTTTTCCATCTCAGAGGGTTTGTTGAGGGGTTAAACTCTGCCGTTCATCGCTCTTCTGTTGGAGGCTGGAGCTGAGATGAGGGTTGATACTCTTTAGTATACCCTTGATCTCTACCATGGCGGAGGTTTTCTAGCGAAGCCTCACCCTATCTCGACTTTACTGCCAATTTTTTCATGGTTTGCTCTTTTTTCCTATATGTCATATTTTGTTCCTCAATCCTCAATTTTAATTGATTGAACTCTTTTTCACTTCTGACTTACTGGTTGTTCAATTCTTTTTTTTTCTTCAGAATATTTGTTCATAGATTGTGCTTAAATTATTGGCCTACATAAATTTTCATCTTTCTGAGTTACTTTTTTCTTTACCAATTTATGCTGAAGATTTTCCTCTTTCATGTGTATGTGCCCTTGATTAGTATGTTATTATACTTCATTGATATCGATAATACCCAGTTGTTAATTTTGGGCAGATAATGATCATGTTTGTACCTGTTTGATGTCACAAACCGGCAATTACTTGATTTGTCTTAGGGAACGGCAAAACTTTCTTATTTTGACTTCGGCTTGTTGTTAGTTATATGCTTTAATGCTTAGTATGTTACGCTAAATTATGAATTGAAAAAACTTGAAACTTGATAATAATTACAGAAATTTAGGAACACAGCGAGCAAGACAGCTTCAATGGCGATGGGGGAGTACAATGGTGCTGACGAAGAACTTATTCCTAGGGAAAATAGTTTCAGGAAAGTCTCAGTTTTGCCCCTAGTTTTCCTTATCTTCTATGAGGTATCTGGAGGCCCATTTGGTGTGGAGGATAGTGTACAGGCGGCTGGTCCTCTTCTAGCCCTTCTTGGATTTTTGATCTTTCCATTAATATGGAGTGTCCCAGAAGCATTGATAACTGCAGAGATGGGTACCATGTTCCCTGAGAATGGAGGTTATGTGGTTTGGGTTTCAGCTGCTTTAGGTCCTTTTTGGGGATTTCAGCAAGGTTGGATGAAATGGCTGAGCGGAGTTATCGATAATGCTCTATATCCAGTTCTATTTCTGGATTATTTGAAGTCAGGAATCCCTGTTTTAGCTGATGGTTTACCTAGAGCAATAGCGGCTTTAGTTCTGACTGCTATCCTTACTTACATGAATTATAGGGGTTTAACCATCGTTGGATGGGTTGCTGTTCTTTTAGGGATTTTCTCACTCCTTCCTTTTTTGGTTATGGGGATTATAGCTATTCCAAAGTACGACCCTTCAAGATGGATAGCGGCAGATCTAAACAATGTGAACTGGAATTTGTATTTAAATACACTCTTTTGGAATCTGAATTATTGGGACTCTATTAGTACTCTTGCAGGAGAGGTAGAAAATCCAAAGAAAACTCTTCCAAAAGCTTTGTTTTATGCATTGATCTTGGTAGTTTTTGGATATTTTTTTCCACTCTTGGTTGGTACTGGAGCTGTGCCGGTAAATCGTGACTTATGGACTGATGGGTATTTTTCAGATATAGCTAAGATCCTTGGTGGAGTTTGGTTGAGATTGTGGGTTCAAGCGGCTGCAGCAATGTCAAATATGGGAATGTTTATGGCTGAAATGAGCAGTGACTCTTTCCAACTTCTAGGAATGGCAGAACGTGGTATGCTGCCCGAGTTCTTTGCCAAGCGTTCTCGTTATGGAACCCCTCTGTTAGGCATTTTGTTCTCTGCCTCTGGTGTCGTTTTGTTGTCTTGGCTTAGTTTTCAGGAGATAGTAGCGGCAGAGAACTTCTTGTACTGTTTTGGAATGATTTTGGAGTTTATTGCATTTATATGGTTAAGGGTGAAAAGACCTACTGCACCTAGGCCTTACAAGATACCTGTTGGAACAGTTGGAGCTGTTCTTATGTGTATTCCTCCTACGGTATTGATTTGTATTGTCCTGGCTTTTTCTTCACTAAAGATCATGCTTACAAGCCTCGTTGCCATAGTCATTGGTTTTCTAATGCACCCCTGTCTTAGACATTTTGAGAAAATGGGATGGATGAGATTCTCCCTCAGCGCCAACCTTACCTATAGTTGCGGCGAGGGCAACACTTCCTTGATAGATTAGGAGCTTGTTCTTCTCTTTTCGAACGATGTTAGAAGCTTCGTCTTCTATACCAGCTACAGTGTGCACTGGAGGATAGGTTTGTTTTAACTCCTACTTACGGTGAGCATGCGTTGAAGCTCTGGGGGAAATAGCTGTTTATCATCTTAGTTTTTATCATGTGGGGATAAAATGGTAATTTTTGTTTTAATACTTTAAAAATTAGTGCTTTTCCATGCAGAATAAAACATGCGAATTTGCTTTTTGAAGTTTTTAATGTTCGTGCCTCCCATAAATGTACATCACGCTTTCACAATTGGATCAAAGGTGTAATGTTGAAACTACATATGTTTAGGCAAGAATCTCAATCAGAGGTAATGGACTTATTTTCCATTTATATCAGGAAAACTCATTCAACGAATTCACCAATCAACAATGTATATATGTGATTTACACATAAAAATATTATTTTAAATACACATAAAAAGTGGGTCTGGTGACAATAAAATCAACAAATTTGATAATTTTTTGATTTTTTATGCACCATTAGGATTCAAAATTTAAACCATTAATACTATTACAACTTTCACATTGGAGAACATGTCATTATAATATACATGAGTGTACATATGTTTTTTTTAAGATGTATTTATAACTATTAAAATAAAAATAAGTCATTCATGATAGTATTTAGATGCTATTAAATTACTCCTTAAAATTATCAAAGAATAAATATATATCATACAGCCATATTTTAAAGAGTAATTCACTTTACAAAGTTGTACCAGACATTACAAAGATGTCAAATCATTCTATAATTCTCCGAGCTTAATAAGGCCAAGCAACATTACTATAGAATATAATGCAAAAAAACAAACCATTTTTTTAAAAGATATGAATTACGTTGGGATACAATTATCACTATTTTAATTATAAGCATATAATAACTCAAGATATGAATTAACAACCATTTCAAATAAGATAAGATGAGCTAATAGTAACAATAACTCTAAGTGTGACAACCTACTAAATATTTGTACAAGAAAACTTTATATGAATTTCAATAAATGAAAAACAAAATTAAACATAAAAAATATTTAAAATTTTAGGAATTTTAAGGGGTTTAAATTAGTTTCATTGGACTTTGAGTGGTTGATGAATCTACATGGACCTTACATCATGATGCATCCATCATAATTAGTGTTTAATACAGTATAGGTGGCAAGATAATGACCTCTACAATTTGCATAATTTCACATAAAAAAATACCAGACCTTTGGTTAATGCTTGCCACTCCTTCCAGATTAAATTAAAGGGTTAATCAAGAGATGTAGTTGGAATAATATCTTTGAGGTAACCTTTTAACCTACAAACTAATAAAATACCTAAAATTATGCAGGTTCTATTTGTGAATTAAAATTTTGCCAATGTTATATATTGCTACTTAGTGAGCAAATTAGAAAAGTCTCACATTGGTTATGAATGAAGATGGGTGTTGGATTTGGGGCTATAAATAAAGCCCTCCTTCACCATTTGTAAACATCCAAAAATTTGTAAATCTTCCTCTCTTTTGTAAGGGTAATTGATTAGCTCAATTTTGCCCAATTAGTTGTAATTTTGGAGTTCATCCAATTGGAGATAGTGGAAGTGGTCAACGACGCCCGAAGACCTAGGTAACATTTATACCGAACCTCGTTAAATTTCTGGTGTTATTATTTTTCTGCTTTAATATTTCTGTTTCAATATTTGTTTTAGTTTATTTTAGCATTATATTTCCAATAACATTATTTTGTCGGGTTAGTTTGAGTTCTATTCATTTAAATCATAAGTGAATAGTTACTACTTAGAATAGGGAAAATATACCCGATTTTCCCAACAATTGGTATCAGAGCCGAAGGTTTTCTACCTAAGCATTTGTTTGTATTCCGTTTGTTTGCTATTGGAATATAGTTGCTAGTTGTTGTAATTTGAAGAAATGGCGGAAGAAAAATTTCTTTCAAACAAAGGCCAGTTATCCACGTCAAGTAGAACTATGGTGATGAATGCAAGGTTCGAGGTGGAGAAGTTTGATGGAACCGGTCATTTCGGCATGTGGCAAGGCGAAGTTCTAGATGCTCTGTTTCAACAAGGTCTAGACATCGCTATTGAAGAAGAGAAACCAGATGGAGCAGATGAAGTAGAGTGGAAAAATATCAACCGATTGGCATGTGGTACAATTCGTTCGTGTCTCTCAAGAGAACAAAAGTACACGTTCATGAAGGAGACATCCGCAAGTAAGTTGTGGAAGGCGTTGGAGAACAAGTTCATGAAGAAGAGTGGACAGAATCAGCTCTATTTGAAGAAGTTGTTCCGGTTTGAATACCTTCCAGGTACTACAATAAACGACCACATTACTGCTTTTAATCAATTAGTAGCAGATTTGTTAAATATGAGTGAAACTTTTAAAGATGAAGATTTAGCCTTGATGTTGTTAGCTTCCCTTCCTGATGAGTTTGATCATCTTATTACGAGCTTACTCATTGGGAAGGATAAAGTGTCTTTTGAGGAAGTTTGTGCTGCTTTGTATAGTTATGAAATTAGAAAGAAAGATAAAAGAGAAAGCAAGAATTAAGCAGCAGAGACATTGTCTGTAAGAGGACGTCCGCAAACACAACATAAAGGAAGGAGAGGTAGATCTCTATCAAAAGGAAGACTTGGTAAAGATGAATGTGCCTTTTGTCATGAGAAAGGCCATTGGAAGAAAAATTGTCCGAAGCTACAAAAGAAAGGAAAAGCTGTGCAATCTGATGCATGTGTAGCTGAAAGCAATTCAAATTCAGATTTTGCATTGGTTGGTTCGTCAACATCATCTCATCTTGGTGATTGGATTTTTGATTCAGCATGTACTTTCCATATGTCTCCTAACAAGGAGTGGTTCTTTAACTTTGAAGAACTAGACGGTGGAGTTGTTTTCATGGGTAATGATTATCCATGCAAAGTTTTGGGAATCGGTACAATTCGTTTGAAGAATCAAGATGGTTCAACCAGGGTCTTGACAGATGTTCATTATGTTCCAGATATGAAGAAGAATCTCATTGCTGTGGGAGTCTTAGAATCAAAAGGCTTCACTGTGACCATACAAAATGGGGCATTGAAGGTTACTTCTGGAGCACTTGTGGCGATGAAAGGTGTTCGAAAGAATAACTTGTACTACTACCTTGGTAGTACGGTTATTGGGACGGCATCAGCAGCAGTTTCAGAGGAAGAAAGAGATTTAGAAACTACCAAGCTGTGGCATATGTGTTTGGGACATGCTGGTGAAAAAGCTTTGCAAATTCTAGTAAAGCAAGGCCTGTTAAAAGGTGCGAGAACCGGCAAGATGGAATTTTGTGAGCATTGTGTATTGGGGAAGCAGAAAAGAGTAAGCTTTGGCACTGCTCTCCATAATACAAAGGGCATTTTGGATTACATCCATACGGATGTATAGGGGCCAACAAGAACTCCATCCATGAGTGGCAAACATTATTATGTCACTTTTGTTGATGATTTTTCCAGAAGAGTTTGGGTGTATCTCATGAAGAAGAAGGATGAAGTGCTGGGAATTTTTCTCAAATGGAAGAAGATGATCGAGACTCAGACTAATAAAAAGATCGAGCGTCTGAGATCTGATAATGGCACTGAGTACACAAACGATCCATTTATGAAAGCTTGTGAAAAAGAAGGGATAGTGCGACACTTCACTATTCGAAAAACACCACAACAAAACAGAGTTGCAGAACGTATGAACCGGACTTTGCTGGAGAAGGTTCGGTGTATGTTGTCAAATGCTGGTTTAGGCAAGCAGTATTGGGCTGAGGCTGTGACATATGCATGTCATCTCGTCAATCGTCTACCATCGTCTGCTCTTGAAGGCAAAATACCTATGGAGGTATGGTCTGGAAAACCTGCTAGAGATTACGATTTCTTACATGTGTTTGGTTCAATTGCATACTACCATGTAACGGAATCAAAGTTGGACCCAAGAGCCAAGAAAGCCATTTTTTTGGGGATCCATTCTGGTTCTAAAGGATATCGACTATGGTGCCTTGAAACGAAAAAGATAATCTTTAGCAGAGATGTTACCTTTAATGAATCTGCCTTGTTGCAAAAGGTAACTAAGAAGATTGATGGCACTTTAGAGCAGGTGGAGCAAACTTTGAAACAAGTGGAGTTTGAAAGCAAAATTATTAATCCAGTTAGTGAAGATAAGACAGAAGCTGATCCTCCATTGACAGAAGATGAATCAGATGAAGAGGTTTTAACCCAAGAACCTCCACAGCAACAAGAAGAAACTGCAGTTGATAGGCCACGACGACAAAATGTCAAGGTACCTGCTCGATACAAGGATTTTGAAGACCTACCTGCTCAATTTAAGAATACGGTAGCCTGTGCACTTTCAGTTGTGCATGATGATGTTCCTTCCATATATAAAGAAGCAATTAGAAACCCTGAAGTTGAAAGATGGAAGGAAGCCATGGATGAAGAACTTATATCGCTTCAGAAGAATAAAACATGGAAGTTGACACAACTACCTAAGGGCAAGAAGGCAATTGGATGCAAATGGGTGTATGCAAAGAAAGATGGATTTCCTAACAAAGATGGTATTCGCTACAAGGCAAGGTTGGTGGCTAAGGGCTACGCTCAGAAGGAGGGAATCGATTATAATGAGGTATTTTCTCCAGTTGTAAAACATTCTTCCATTAAAATTTTGTTGGCCTTGGTAGCACAGTTTGATTTGGAACTAGTTCAACTTGATGTGAAAACCGCATTTTTTCACGGTGACTTAGAAGAGGAGATCTATATGTCTCAGCCAGAAGGGTTTAATGTTGCTGGTAAAGAGAATTGGGTTTGTAAGCTGAACAAATCATTGTATGGATTGAAGCAATCTCCAAGGCAGTGGTACAAACGATTTGATCAGTTTATGTTGCAGCAGAAGTACACCAGAAGCACACATGATCATTGTGTGTATTTTCGCAAGTTGCAAAGTGAGTCTTTCGTCTATCTCCTATTGTATGTTGATGATATGTTGATTGCATCGAAGAGCCAAGCAGAAATTGAAAAGTTGAAGGCTCAACTAAGTCAGGAGTTCGAGATGAAAGATTTGGGAGAAGCCAAGAAGATTCTCGAGATGGAGATAAGTAGAGACAGGAAGAAGGGAAAGCTTAGTTTGACTCAGAGTCAATATTTGAAGCGGATACTACAACGTTTTGGTATGAATGAACAGACAAAACCTGTAAGTACTCCGCTAGTTCCTCAATTCAAGCTTAGTGCTCAATTATCTCCTAAGAATGATGCAGAACGAGAATATATGGCAAAGGTACCATATGCAAATGCAGTTGGTAGCTTGATGTATGCAATGGTGTGTACAAGACCTGACATTTCACATGCGGTTGGTGCTGTAAGCAGGTATATGCATGATCCTGGTAAAGGACATTGGTTGGCTGTGAAATGGATTCTACGGTATATTATAAATACTGTAGATGTTGGTTTAGTATTTCAGCAGGATAATATCATTGGTCAATGTGCAGTCGGATATTGTGATTCTGACTATGCAGGAGATTTAGATAAGCGTCGGTCAACTACTAGTTATGTGTTTACTCTTGCTAGAGCACCAGTCAGTTGGAAGTCTACCTTGCAATCCACAGTTGCTTTGTCTACTACAGAGGCAGAGTATATGGCAGTTACAGAGGCCGTGAAGGAAGCTATTTGGTTACGAGGTTTGCTTGAAGACTTGGGAGTTGGTCAAAAACATATTAAGGTGTTTTGTGATAGTCAGAGTGCTATTCATTTAGCAAAGAACCAAGTCTACCATGCACGTACAAAGCACATTGACGTTCGTTATCATTTCGTGCGAGAGATTATTGAAGAAGGTGGAGTACTAGTTCAGAAGATTAGTACGACAGAGAATCCCGCAGATATGATGACCAAGGTGGTAACAGCAATCAAGTTCAAACATTGTCTGGACTTGATTAACATCCTACAAATCTGAATTGGCATTGGCGTCGTTGATCTAGTAATTGAAGAAATCATTTTAAACCACTAAGTCGCTAAGGTGGAGATTTGTTATATATTGCTCCTTAGTGAGCAAATTAGAAAAGTCCCACATTGGTTATGAATGAAGATGGGTGTTGGATTTGGGGCTATAAATAAAGCCCTCCTTCACCATTTGTAAACATCCCAAAATTTGTAAATCTTCCTCTCTTTTGTAAGGGTAATTGATTAGCTCAATTTTGCCCAATTAGTTGTAATTTTGGAGTTCATCCAATTGGAGATAGTGGAAGTGGTCAACGACGCCCGAGGACCTAGGTAACATTTATACCGAACCTCGTTAAATTTCTGGTGTTATTATTTTTCTGCTTTAATATTTCTGTTTCAATATCTATTTTAGTTTATTTTAGCATTATATTTCCAATAGTATTATTTTGTCGGGTTAGTTTGAGTTCTATTCATTTAAATCATAAGTGAATAGTTACTACTTAAAATAGGGAAATTATACCCGATTTTCCCAACAGTCAACTTAAATTAACAAGCTATTGATAGAACAAATGTCACCATCCTAACTTGGTTGTGTTAATAACCTATAAAAATGGCCTATATTTTATTACTAATCATTATATTTTTCTTAACGATAGATCTATATTGTTAATCTTAACAGATTATCTATCGATGTAATTTAGACATTTGTAAAATTACGAATATACATACACTATCCCTCTCATTAATAAATCATCTAAGTCTCTAAATTTTTTCTCTAAAAATCCTATTGATTAAGTGTTCTCCAAACAACTGAAATGGTGAGGTGGATTCAATCAAACTTACTTTGACCATTGTCATTTCATTAGGTGCGACACAACTTACCATTGTTGCACTTGGACCATATAGTTGTAGATGGCTAAAGTGTAGATTTTTTGTTTCTGCCAAACATAATCTTTATCATTTTTAACGGAAAAGGGATTCTTCAGTAATCGTTTTACTCGATTATTTAAGCATCGGTCCAGAAAGAAATATTCTACCAGTCAGCCACTTGTAACAAAACTATAGCATATTTGTTGGCAAGTACTGAAAACAATACACCATTAATTGTTTCGTTTTTGAAATTCATAAGAACTTGTTTAACGAGCTGTAGAAAAAGTCTTCGGGATCTGGATACTTACATCCCTCAAGCTATACATTCCTACAGAGAAATCCAACAAATTCACAAGTTAGAGTGTAGACAAGTAATGAAGTTGAAGTGATTGTGTGGAGGTTTTGATGAGCTGTAAAACATACACTCGTTAGAAAAAACCTAACCCAAACTTTAAATTTGCTAGATTAGGTCAAGAGATCGAAAATAAATTAATCAATAAATTACATAGCTTATAGCAAGATAATGAGCCCAAAGGACCTTCTTACACATGGCTTTTACTTGACAGAGCAATAAACATAATTTCAAGCTCAATACGGTCTTACTTTTCATATTATTTACCATTGATACTTTAGAGAACTGTATGCTTTTAGGTTAACATGCATGAGATACCAAAATAAGAAATAAGCATGTTGGCATGTTCATCATGTATCTAAATTTCATATACATGAACAAAATAATTTCTTCTGCACATCTACCCCAACTGTGAGATAATCAAAGGTATCACATGCTGATTTCAGATTCTTAGATTCCATCATCTAGACATTATGATGATATATGATCAATTTTTGTTTTGGGTATTAGCTTCAATCTGCCATGATGTATAAATATGAAACTTAAACAGTCACACCTAATCTGCTCATCTCTTGTCAGTGACATGGAGAAGTTATGGTTAAGTTGATGGAATCCCATAACGGCTTCGGAGACCATCAATAGCTTTCTCAAACGATTGTGATAGCTTAGTGATGGAAGTTTTGCATGCTGAAAATTCCAAAAGAAACAGAAAGAACAAAAAACGATCAGGTTGTCTTAAAGTTATTATCTCAATTTAATTGCATGGACATTGTGCAGAGTAGCTGTAAAACTGCTTATCAATACAACCTTGACGAATTTACAGTTTAATACAAAATGCAAATTGAGTGGTAAGTATGAAGTTCAATAAATTTATTGCATTTCCTTGAGCAAGATTCATACCATGGGATGTACTGGCCTGCACATCTGCCATGAACTCTGCATATGAAGTCTGCAAAACAAGCACTAAATTACACTCTACAAAAAAGAAAAAAAGAATTGCAAGCAAGCTTGGCAACTTTTCTGATAATATAAAAGAAATACCATCACTGCTTCTTGGCTTTCAATAATCCGGTCAGACATCTTCTTGTATTCTTTCTCTGTTTCATCTGACATTTGCTGGCATGCTTGACTCTGGATCTATTGAATTGAAAAATAAAACAGAAGCCAACTAATTTGTTGATATATGCTCATATATCAAAAGGTTATAATGATAAATTAACAATTACAAGAAAGGTTGGAAGGTTCTATTTTGGTGACTCGTCTTTTTCCATAAAGAAAAAGAGCTTTCTCTTTCAGTCTTTCTCTCCCTATTTCAGACTATCGTAGACTGTAGAACTCAATGGAAAACCTTCCTCTGGCAACATATAGTCAGATATCGACAAAAATGAGCTATTTCTGCCATGTTTTTGTTACAAATCTCAAAACTATATCTGACAGTGAGCATGTAGCTTTAAGATACTAATGCTTCTACTACAACGGTGACACACTGCTATTTAATCAGATAATCATCTCTAACCAAGATTGCAGAAATAGCAAAATTAAATCTCGAACATAGAAAAGAAGAAGAAAAAAAATCTTGTGAGCTTGTAGCTTTAAGCAACCAGTGCTTCTAATACAACCGTCCAATTTATTCAGATGATCAACGATAAGATTGCAGAAATAGATACTTAAATATCGATAATAGAAATAAAAATAAGCGTTGAGAAAGAAACTTGTTGATTAAATAAGAATAAAATAAAAAACAATGCAATAATTAACTAATAGTTCAAGAAAATCTAACGAAACAATCCTAAATGCATGAGGACACATCGGTATCTTTTCTCCATTAAGTTAAGATGAAACAGCCAGTGCGGAAGATTAATCCAGATATACCAACTGAAGGTTACTTAACATTAAAACATGATATGCAGATTCAACTGTAGTATTCAAGCTCTTAGAATTAAGTTTACAGAAAACTATAGAATTGTGCAAAAGTAGCCTAATCACTGAAGTAATCGTTCTAAATATAGTATGTTCACCCTTGTAAAATAAAGTGATTTTGGATAAAGGAACTAGCAAGAAGCTAATTGATAAATTCGAATCAATTCGAAGTTAAAGCGCTCCAAATGTATAAATACAATTCAAGTACAGACCAATTCATTAGATCTAAAATAAGAAAAACCTAAAAGATATAAAATCCTATTGTTTTTCTAGGTTTAGCCAATGAAGTATATAAAATTCAATTCAATTATCAGATATGATCAAAACCTTGAATCGCTTGTGAAGGCGAGAGTATGAAGAGTCAAGGTCCTTGAGGATCTCAGAGTGAGATCGCTCAATGTGGCGTTTAAGATCTTCGACTCGAGAGTAAGCGAGGTCCTTGAGATCAGGGATAGAGCCCAATGGTTTCTGTGGAGTAGGAAATGAAGACTTGAAAGGATCGGAAATCGAAGCACCAATGCCTGTATCAGTCTTTCTCTGGCGCCTAATGAAGTCGTTTAAGACAGTTGATTTCGGCGATTGCTTCGGAGTAGAAGACTTCGCTATCGGCGTTTCGAGAATGTCAGCTGCTAAAGACATGCGCGTTCGAGTACGAGTTGAACCTCCTTTCTTCTTCATGCTCTCGGAATTCAAAAGCTTTAGATCGTTCGTTTGGGTCTTTGGTTTTGGCGGGTTTTATAAATAATTTTGGGTATAGCACAATGCAAATTATTAACGTTAAAGAATATTTTATTAATAATAGTTTATTAAAGTATAATTAACTCTACGTAAATAATTCAATCATTTAAATAGTTTACTTTTTAACTTTTCATTAACAAATTTTTATAAAAAAAATATTAAATATAAAATAAACGCATTTTTATTATTTTATAACAAAATTCGTAAACTTTCGGGAGTCATCGAGAGCATGTTATTATTTGTCATGGAAAAACTCTAAATCGTATGTGCTACCTTTTCAAATTTATTACATTGGTACACGTGAAATACTAGTCGATATTTAGCAAAATAAATATTACTGAATTCTTTTAAAAAATAACATAAAAAATAATATTTTTAAAATTTATAATCATAAAAAAAAAATTATATACATGTAATATATTTTTATTGTTATAATTTTCTAACATCATTTTATTTTAACTAATGTTTAAATTAAATTATTATTATTTAAATTTTGTTAATATTAAATTTATTTAATATTATTAAAGTATTTGTTATTATAAATTATAAATTATGTTTTATAATTTCTTAAAATAATATTTAATTAATCTTTAGATTTAGTTCCAAAATTTAAATTTTAAAAAATATTTCGTCAATTTAAATATCTAAGTAAAATCAGTTATATAGAAAAGTTAATTTTATGTAATTCGAATCAATATAAAATATATAATCATTCAAATGCTTATTTTATCACGTGAAAAGATATTTTAACATATATATAAAGGAGGATTTGAACGTTGTCGTAGTCGTGTACTCAATTTTTTTCTTTTCTTTTATTTTAAACTTATATAAATATTTGCAAAATGAAAAATATGTATAATAACAATAATACGAATTAATTTTAAAAAAAAAATTGATTACAAAATTAGTTTTATATACTCATATAAGAATCAATTTATATTATTTATTTATTGATTATTTTAAATTTTATTTATATTATTTAAATTAAGTAGTATTTAAAATAATATCTCACGAATATTATTACTATGAAAATATATAAATGCATATAAAAAATTAAAATACCTTAAAGAATATAATTTATTTTTTGTGTACAACTTAAAAATTAAAAAATAAAATAAAATTTAAAATAAAACTATATATAAATATTAATTAAAATCTAATAATTATAATAAATATGCACATAATTAGAATCTAATAGCTATTAAAATTATTCACAGCCTTCGACTAAATGAAAACCATTTTAGTTCTTACTTTTAATTTTATAAATTTTAAAATAAAATATTAATAACTATATAAAAATAATATTAACTCTTCTTTCAATAAATTAAATTTTTATAAAATTATTTTCCAATAAATTTAATATATTATCAAAACTATCCTAAATTCTTAAATTGCAAATATTAAAATAATGTTAATATTTTTCACATTAATTTAAACTTTTAAAAGAATTAATTTCCAAAAATTTATAATATATATTTGATAACTCATTTTCAATTTTTATTTTCTAAATTTCAAAATTTAACTACATTTTGTAATTAAAAAAATCAGTTTAGAGATTGAATCTCTAGTTTTTTAATTTCTTTACAATAAAAATTAATAAATTAAGCATACTCAATCATAATTAATCTTACTCAAAATGATTAAAGTGTTAAATTTATAAAAAAATATCAAAATTAAGTTTAATATTAAATTTTAGATTTTAAAATTTTAAAATTAAGAATTGATTATCAAATTATTTAAAAATAAATAAATATTTTAAGTTAAAGATTAAAAATTATTGGGATCATAAAATTTATTATTTATAATTTAAACACATCATGAAATTCCTGTCTTTAATTTCATGTCAAATTATTTTTAAAAATGTAACATTTAAAATATAAAATATAAGAAGCAAACTTAATAATTATTTAATTTAGTTACTAATTTTTTAAAAATTATTAGTTTTATTTATTCATACGTTATAATGTTATTTAATTTTATATTTATGTTAATTGTGTATTTTCATTAAATAACTAATTTATTTAAAAGTATAAATGAATTTTAAAAATGAAGTACGTGCATCACTCCACACCTTGTATTACATATTACACACAACTTTCACTAAATAAATGGTTGCTATGTTCACTCTAATCCCAACGGCGATTAGTTTAAGTAATTTTTTTTAAGAAAAAAATATTTAATATAATTTAAATAAAAATAAACAAATTTTATCACTCAGATTACTAAATACTCGAATCACAGTCTTAAATATGATTAAAAATATGATTACTTCTGTATCGTAATAATAACAAATGATGTCATGAACCATTGAGGTTAAAGATTTAATTGAATGAAATAAATTTTTCTTATCACATATGTTTTTTTATTAAATAAATGTTTTTTATGAAAACATATTTTAAAAAAACATATATAGTTTAAAAAAATCTTTTTTTTTACTAAAAAAAAGTTATAAATGAAACTATTTATATACTTACCGATATGATAAAAAGGTTTAATTACAATATAAAATATATGGGTTTTTTTTTTACATGTTATTTTTCAAAAAAAAAATTATGTTATTTTATATTACAAAAAACACATATATTTTTTTACTAAAAAGTTAAAAATAAAATAATAAAGCATACATGCAAATAGACTTTAATTTGTCTAAGATGACAAAGACATCTATCAAACCGAAACTATACAAATATTTACTCAAGATAATTATAAGAAATCAAGAAGGATTGATACATAAATCGAATCAATATGTAAATCAATTAAAATTTAATTTTTAAAATTATAATTTTAAAATTAAAATAATATATTCCCAACATATTTCTTTAATTTTTTAAATTATTTACTTAAAAAATTTATATTATAAATATTCATTTTTTAAATTTTATCTCTTATTTTTTTATAAATATAATTATCTTAAAATTTCATAAATCTACCTATATTAAACTAAAATTTAAAATTTAAAATTCATTATATTGTTGATTTATTTTTTATAAACGATATTATAAAAAGTAAGAAAAATTCAAAAAAATAAAAAATTATTTTCCAATTTATTTATTTATCAATTTAAAATATATGATACATTATATTAAATAATATTTAAATTTTAAAAATAATTTAAATGAAATAATAAATACTCATTACCCTATAAATCGATACATAATTAAATCGATACTTTAATTTGTGTTTAATACCTCCTAAAACCCAAATTACATTAAGTTTAATGTAATCTGCTACTTTATTTATTTATTACTATTTTTTTATTCTTTTTGAAATATGAGTATATGTAAGATGGAGTCAGTAGGCAGATAGTATACAATTAAAGCCATCCACCTTAGTTCCCCATCTTTAGGCACGATTCGAACAAGCTCTTCACTTTATGCACCCTTAGCTCAAGACTACTCTATCAATTCACAGTAGCCTATGATACAAGTGCAACAAACAAAGTGAAAACCGACTATGTCAAATCAGAATGATTGAAAGAAAATTACAAACAAGCATAAAGTAGTAAATCAACGTCTAACACAGCATCCGTTTATGTGTGTGTATTTTTTTTAATAGTATCATGAATAAAACTCAAAAATCCTATTAAATTAACATTGTATTATGCATGATATATATTAAAGAGTAATGACATGAGATGAAATCAATAGGCACATTAGTGAATCAGAAATGGGTATTTCACCTGTGGAGCCATCTCACTGTTTTCTTTATGCACTTTGCTCAGGCCATACCACTGTAAATACAGAGCCGGCCATGATAAAAGTGCACAACTAAGCTCTTAAGAAGCATCGCGGTAGAGAAAAAGTCTGTGCTCGCAGTTTTGCTTGTAAAAAAAATATAAAAAAATCAGGCACTGAAAATATGGACATTGAAGCTCTGATAGAGAGAATCAACGAAGATAAAAATAAAAATTAAGAAATTCTTCGGACGAAGGAGTACTGAAAGAAACTGATTTCACGGCCAACCAGGCATGAAAAGAAAAAGGAGGTAAAGAAATTCAGAGAAATAGTAGACAAATGTCCAATTTCTGAAGCTTTCTGGAAACTTCAAGTTTGGACTCTCTCTTTTTTTTTTTGTGGGGGGAGAGGGGCCTGAATTAGGAGGTAGTTGGACTCAATTTTATGGGTCGGGCTCATGTTGGGTTTTTAGGCCCAGAACTGATAATTAAAAATAAGTTACTATAACTTATTTTTATTAATTTTATTTTAATAAAGACATCTCATTTGTATTTTTTTATACATATAAAAGATATTTTAAAATGAAAATAATAAAAAGATGTCTCCTAACTAATTAAACTAACATAAAGATAAACAATCTTTTAAGATAACGTTTGATTCACGTAATGAAAAATAGAGAATAAAAATGATAATGAAATCTACTAGAAAGAAAATAGTATTATTATTATATTAATTAGTTTGATTATTAAAATAAATTTTAAAATAAAAATAATAAAAATATGTTATGTTAGCTTATTTTACTAACTAATTAAATTAACACAAAGAAGTTATAATGGAATAAATAATCTACTGAGAAAACTTTTGGTTCATATAATTAAAAAGGAACGATAATGAAAATGGTAATAGAATTTAATGAAAAGAAAATAATAATATTATTATATTATTTAATTTTATCATTGAAATTGAATAAAGAATTGTAATGTTTGTTTTACAATTTAAATGAAATGAAAAATATATTATTACAATTATTATATTTTTCTAAATTATTATTACTTAAAAATATTATTTAATATAAAAAAATACAAAAAATATATAGAATCAATTTTATTTTCACTCTTATTTCTACCAACCAAACATGTCATGAGTTTGTTATAATTCATGGAAGTCATTCAATTTTTTTAAAATGATGCATACCCATATTTCAAAGAATATGAGAATTCATAATGAAAAAATAATTGAGATCTTATATGATGAATTACAATGTAATCCTTAAATATTTGAAAAGGAAAAAAATATATTATGTACATGTACGTTGGTAAATGATGCAATACAGATTAAATATCTTATATCTTACCACATACCAATTATTTTAAAAAGAAAAAAAGTTTATAATAGTTAGGGGTGTGTAAAAAATCCGATTATCTAATTATCCGACTAATTCAATTTATTAATTTTTTAACAATTTTGATCCGACTATCAGATCAAATCGAATGGAAATTTTTTCAATCTGTTAAGTTCAGATCGGATGACAGATTTCACTATGTATCATCTGATTCAACTGAAAATACTTAAATATATATATTTATATTTTATATATTAATCATATTTTAAGGTTTCTTTTAGTTCAAATGAGTTTATATTATTTGAAAATTTAAATTTTAATTCAAAAATATCAAAAATAAAGTTAATTAAGTTTATTGGTCGGATCGATCAGATTCAACCGATCCAATTGGAATAGATTACGGATCGGATTACATAAGATTTGAAAGATAATCAAATCGATTGCGGATTAGGATGTTTCAATCTGATCGAATGATCGGATTAGATTGAATAAGTATAAAATCAACAGTTTCAATCCGATGTACACCCCTAATAATAATCAGGTTGTTATATTATTATGTGAAAAAATATATTTTAATTATGTAATTTATAAATTGAATAATTTAGTTTTATTATTTATGAAAATTTAATATTTTAGTGTAAAATTGGTTCTCCTTAACTTTGTGTAATTATAAGTGTATCTTTTAATAATTATAAAATCTAAAATATTTATTTTTAATAATTATATAATTAAATGTATTTACTTTTGATTAACTACAAATTTATAAAATTAAAATACAATGAGATCATTTATGCCCCCTCACCCGTTATAAAAATAGACTGTCATATTCTTCTTTAATGTGAAACCGTCCTTGGACATCAACGTTAACCATGAACATAAATAAGAAGATGCCGGCTCATCGAAATAAGTCATTAAATTACATGTCACCTATGAAATATATGTACTAAAATAATGTAGAAAACGAGATAAACCATTTAATTTTAAGTAAATTATAATTTAATTTAATTAATCTAATTTTAAATAAATTAAACTCATTTTTTTAATTGAACTGAACAATTGATGTGCAGTTTATTTAATTTATTTTTTTCAACCGTATTTATGTTTTTTATTAATTTTTTTTGAAAATAGATTGATTTATTTAGTTTTTTTTAGGTTTATGACATTAAACAGATTAATTCGTTATTTTTATTAGATTCGTTTTAACAAGTTTATGATATTAATTTTATAAATGTTTGACTGGTTATATTATAATTAGTTAAATAAATAAATTAATGATTCAATTTTGTTGATCAATAAAAAATTAATTGTTTAGAAAGAAAAAAATTGTTGTTTGGGTAAAAAAATGTTCAATTTCTTAGACGAAATAAAAAATAAAAAATGTTCAGTCAAAAAAATTATTAAATAAATTGGTGAGTTATTTTTGAACTTAAATGAGATACTCATTTAAATTTATGAGTTAAGTGAATTAATTTTTTTAATTTATGAACTAATTTTAAATGAGTTAAGATGAAGTTAACAACTCATTTAACATATTTATATTAAAACAATCAAATTATTATTATTATTATTATATATATATATATATATTAAAAAATAACTATCAAACATAAATAATATAAGTAATAAAGTAACCCAATTGTCTTTTGGCCTTTGGAAAAAAAAGAAAAATACAAGTACCATATTGTTGCCGCTTGGTCTTTGATATAACTAAAAAAGCTCACCCAGATTTTGATAATTCAATTGGTAAAAATACTGTGTATTTAATTAAAGAGTTGAATCCTCAAACCTACTTTTTACGTGTAAAATAAATATTTATAGTTTGAACTTAACAAAAATTAAAAATGCTTGGGTTATAGGAGAATAAGAAAGAAAAAAAAATAGTAAAAAGGCCCAGAAAAACCTAAAATTGCAATTACATGCAACCCAATGGCTAAACCCAAGCTTTTCATGAATTATTATGCATTTTCTGAGCATCTCAAATAAGTAAATAAAGCTTTTTAGTCAACCATAAGAACATTTGATTTAGTGATGTCCCTCCCTTGATTTCATTTATCAAAGTGGCCCAATCATGAATCAATATACAAAAAATAAATAAATTATATTAATTATTTGTCGAGTTATACTTTGAATTATTTGCTATAATTTGAACTGCTGTCAAGTAAAACATTAACTGCATGTACGGTTACTGTTTCTCTTTTCTTCGTAATATTAAATTTTATTAACCATATTTAAACCACTTTTTTTTTTTTTTTACTTTAATAGATTAAAAAGTATTAGGAGGAAAAAATAAAACTCTTGACTGGAGAAAAAGAAAAGGAAATCAATCTCATAAAACAAGACTAAAAAGGTCCTTGTTTCAAAAATTCTAAGGATTTGTTTGTCCGAACCATTTAAAAACTGTTTTTTATGTTTAAAAATAAAATAAAAACATTTGATTCTAAGTACCCATAAATATCGATGAAGATATTAAGATATAATTTTTATAAAAATATCAAATATATTATGACGTTGTAGATTAAAACTTAAAAAAAATATCATAAAAATTATGAAAACTGTATTATTTATATAGAATTTTTTTTATAAAACTTTATAAACATCAAAACAATGAACTCTTATATTTTAAAGTAATTTTTATTTAATAAATATATTTTTAAATAAAATAAGTAGTTAAAATATTTAAAATAATTAATTAGATTATGTAATTATATTAATTATTATAAATAAATAAATCTTAATAATACAAAAATAAATTTTGTTAATTATTTGTTTTAAAAATATTCATAATTAGAGGGATATAATGAGTCTTATTTTTCGATACAATCTATGTGTTTAACATTAATATAAAACAATAGAAAATAAAACATGCATATTGATTGTGTACTTAAGAATCAGATTAAATATTATTTTTTTACTTGACTATTAACTAAAAAAATATATATATTATATAATTTTCTTTTTTTTTGTTTATCTATTTATTGGACAACAAACATGCTACAAACAATAAAAAAATGAATATATTATATTTTGTAAAAGTCAGAATAAAATTGAATTAAAATAATTACTTATAAAAAAACAAGAATTGATATTTTTGATAGTTTGTTTAACATCATTTTAACAATAATATCTATAATATCTATGACATTTTAACAAAAAAATATATTTAAATTACATTAACGTGACAACAATATATTAACGATTTTTTTTTTATAATTTTACGATAATTTGATAAAAAAAAATATAGATATCACGTTTAAATATTAAGATGTATAAAAAAAATATATCATAATAATATTGTGGACATCTTCACCGTTGATGTGTGACCCGTAACAATTAATCAGTGAGTAATACTAGATAACATAATTCATAGTTAAAATAATTTATATGAATAATGATATGTATTATATATATATATATATATATATGGAATTATAATTAATTAAATCATATATTAAAGAATGATTTCATACAAACACCAATTACATACACCCAATCATCATATGCTACGCAAGTCATAATAAAATTATTACAATATATATCGTTTTTCTCAAGTAAAAGAAAATATGTGTAATAACTAAGTTTACAGTTGCCTTTAATTAACCATTCCCATTATAATTAACTTATCATGCTATACTATAAACAAAAGAGTAAATTTATACGTATAAGTCCGGCTAAATTACACAAATTAATTTTTATATAAACCTCTAATTAACCATTCCCATTATAATTAACTTATCATGCTATACTATAAACAAAAGAGTAAATTTATACCTATAAGTCCGGCTAAATTACACAACTTAATTTTTATATAAAAATTTATAATTTGATTATTAAAATATATATTTATAAATTAAAACTTTAAAATTTATGTAAGAAATTTTAAAAATTTAAGGATTAAATTGTATGATTTAAAAATTTAAAAACTTTTACATAAAATTTTAGAAGTTAGAAGATCAAATTATATATTTTAAAAATTTATAGATTAATTTATAAATTTAGTTATATATAACCTAGCTTTTGTTTGCTAATTTCATTCATATTTTTAATATTCTTTAAATTTATATTTAATACATTTTTAATCATCTAATAACCCATATTTTTAAGATTTGCTTTTTAATATAAAAAAATAAAAATTATATTATAAAATAAAGTTAGGAATATAAATTAGTCACGTGTTTAAAATATTTTAAAAATTGAATATATAGTAAATATATTTTTATAGATTAAATTAAAATATGTAATTTAAAACAAAGTAGAAGTAAATATTATTCTCGGACAAGTAGTTAATATATTTTCATATTTATAAAAATTTAAACATGGGATATACAAAATTTATCATATGGACTTAAATCTAAAAAATATGCAAGCTCAAGTGGTTCATTGATAGCATCCCTTCAATAACTACATCTTTAACGAAAAAAACATTGGAAGATAGTTGCATGAGGTCCCTTTCATTGCTTGCGTCATTCCATAGCTGTGCCTTAGGTACTACAGTTTACTACCTCACCTTGTCCAATATTTTATTTCTATGAACAGAGAGAATACACTTTATTCTATTGAGAAGTTAAACTTCAGCTTAAGTAGTATTATTTATTTGCACAAACCTTTGACAATTCAACTTACTGCTCCAAAATTTATGCGTCAATATGAGCAAGAAAAAGACAAGCTATGGGCATATGGTATCTTTGGAAATTTCATGGTCTCAGATTCCCATTTTTCATTATAATTCTATTATCACAGTGAGCCCACCGTCTGTTTGTAGAATTACTCCAATAGAAAATTGCTGTAATACAATCTTAATACATGGACCTTTTCTTTGTCATATGCTGGTTGAGTTTAAAGTTTGAGTCTGTCCATCTTGGCTCTTGTTATTGGTGTTAGTCAACCATGGTTTGGGTTACACTCCAAGAAATACTGATAAAGAGTCATGTTTGGTTGATTACCAATTGAAAAACAGAAACTCTGACATCTTTTCTAGTACAAGGAAAGTTGTATTGTGCTCAAGGCTTTGGTTAATGCAGAAAAGTATTCTAGATAGTTTGTGATTGTGGTTGATAATTATTGAATTTCCTTAACTAGCATTTTGGTCCTTAATTGTTAGTACACGGTTTGGTATTATTTCTATAAGGACTCAAGTTTTTGAGGAAATTAACAGACATTGAGGTTAAACTTAGTGTTCTGTTTGGAAGGGTGAGTCTTCTTAGTATGATCAATCATGGAAACCAAAAGTCAGGGAATGACTCCTTTTTTAAGCCTGTAAGCAATACACCGAACCAAAACACTTGGCAGTCTCCATTGGCACCAAGGACTGAGGGGTTGAAAAGTTTCATGGAGATGGAAGGTGGAAGAGACCTCTCAGGCTTCTATAGGAATCCTAGTGAGGATTTGTTTTTAAGATCCTACGTAGAGAACTCAATTGGGGTTTCTGTACCTTCTATGGACATGTTAGGATTTAAGAATCTATCTCAAAACCTCCGTACAGATAGTGAGGAACTCTTCAAAAGCTGGCTTACAAATGGGGAGGTAAGTAGTTGTATTGTATTATCTTTTTTGATCATCTAGGTTTAGTTCCTGATTTAGAATTGGATATTCTAAACTAGAAGCTAACTTCTGTAAACCAGTTAGCTTCTAGGTTTGAAAATAATTTTCAACTTTATAACCATGATTAATAATTTTCAGCCTTCAAGAGTTTATCCTCTGGTAACCTAAAAGAGAGAATCTAATACTAATATGACAGTTCCTTTTTCCCTAGTGTTTCTTTTTCCATTCTCTTTTATTGTCACTTTATTTTTTATTTTTTCTTGTAATGATCTATTTTCAGAATAATTGCTACAACTCACCAAGCATAACACATCGTATTCGGCAAGGATCAAGAAGGTAAGTGAGTTCAATTCTAAAAGCACTGCGAGAGAAAGCACGTTCTTTAACAGTTTGAACAGTATTTAGCTAAATCATAAACTTTATGAACTTATATACTGTGTAATGTTTCACTTTTCATGCAACTAAGTTTCTCTTGTAAACTGCAGTCTCTTTTAAATTCCATTCTTATGCAGGATATCCAATGAGCTAGCTACTTTGTCTGCTCAACAAAACTTTGGTTTACAAAATAAAAGAAGCAACGATAGTTTATGCCCACAAAATGATGCCTTGGCAGACGATCTTTCTGGCAATTTCAATGACAACTCAATCAGGTCTCTTACTGCTCTTTCCAAGTAAAATTACTTATTAATATATAAGGATGTACACATGTTCACAGATCTGTGCTTGCACATTTATCACACAAACTCAGCACAATTAATACAGACCTACAGGGTATTTATCCTTTTCAATTGAACTCCAGAAACCTAAGGTTTATTAAATCTTTCATTTGTCCCATGTCTCATGATGCAATAGTGTCAAGCAGTTACTTTTAGATGTTATTTGTTATAGTTTCTAATATTAGTTTGGGTTTGATGCTTTCAGAAATGCAGTTGATGGGGGATTACCAGCTAGTGAGTTGTATCTGGCTAAGGTGTGTCTTCATGGAGAATACCCAAGATCCACTTCCACTTCAATATGCTTAAATTTTGTTTCTTTCTCATTATCACTTTTTTGTAGGCGTGGTTTCATAGTTCTCAACCAATGACAAGAAGCAGATCATCTGAATTGCGGTATTGATGTTTCTCTAATAACAGTCTTTAACAACCATAGATTAATAATAATTTTCTGATGGGTGCATTAGAATTTAGACAATATTTGGTTGTATCCTAATACTCGTTATGGTCCTTCGTAATATCAATTCATTTTCGAGAACATTGAGAGTTCATATTGTCAATTCTTCTTAGTTTTCTTTCCTAAGAAAACTAATTTGCATAGATGAAAGACACAACTTTTATTTCATCCAATATTTATTGCAGGAGGAGGTATGCTGCAGCACAAAGTGCTCAAACAGCCATAGGTTTGGAAGCCCTTCAAAGTGCTTCTGGTAGTGGCATCAGCACAACGAAACAAGACTACAGATATTCAAATGAATTTAATGATCCTTTTGTGTGCGATACATCAATTCAATTTGACACATTCATGTCTCCATCCAATTCATCTTCATCCACTTATAACACTTCACTTGTATGCGAGATGGATAAAGTTTCTTCTGTTGTAAGCATGCTGAAGGGAACATTAGAACGCAAAAAGCTTAGCAATCAAATTGAGAAGGAACTTCTAGAGGGTGATAGTTCAAATGGAATATTATTTCACACTCAACAAGCTGTACTGAACACTTTCAACCAAGGAGAAAGGAATGGAACTCATCATAAGCCTATAATATTTCAGGAAGTGACCCCTATGCAAATAAAAGAGAGTGAAATACTACACACAGTTGAAGGATTAATTGATCCTGAATTGGAATGTTTTGCAAATCCAATAAACCCAATTCAATTGAGCAAAGTTTCTCAAGAACGTTCCCAAAGTGAATCTTCTGCGGCTGCACCTGTAGTTTCAGCTGGGTTTGATGCATGTGATGGTCCCAGCAACTCAGGTCAAACTCTGAGTGTTTGTGAAAGCTCAAGGAAACAAAATAGAAATAGGAGTTCCGATAATAGCTCTAGAGCTAAAGGTATTATCTCTAATTATAAAAATTATTAAAAGTTGAAACAAGCAATTTAGTTGCATCCGTTCATAATTATCAAAAAACTAATGCTTCATGGAATAAACTTGTATTCTTCTACCTTCTGTAACTTCAGATATTAGAGAACGGATTATGGACAACTTGAAAGATGTTAGAAAGGTATATTTGTTCATGGAAGAATGAATTGGATGTTCTAACACTAAAAATGTAAGGTGAATATTGAATGTTTTTCTGACTTCAAACATCTTCTTTTTTGGTCATTTTCACAGAGAGGAACTCTAGATCGACACGGATCCATTACATCAGCTGTATCAGGTAATCAACCAAGACTATTATTTTTGGAATTCACCATGCTATAAGTCCATTTTACCAAACTGTTTTTGCAGTTGACAAGGAGGATGCAACGAAAAAGCGTAGAGTGGAGCGGTCACGGAAGTATGCTCAAAAACCCATTGAAAGTGAAGAGATATTTATCCTAGCACAACTAATATTGATTCTGCTAAGTCAGAATTGTTTGATTTTGTGCTGTCACCTTCTATCCTTATAGACTTAAATACTCTTTCTGGGATCTAGATCATATTCTTGTAGTAGGCTGTATCTTAATCTATAGGCACATGTCTTATGAAATATCTAGCATTTTCTGTCAAACTTAACTTGAGTAAGCTGTATCCCCCCTTCTCTCTCTCCTCTCTCTCTGATTTGGCTACTTTTTCTAGTTAGGTGCTTGTCTAGATTAGGATCAATGTGAAAAATGTTACATATTATGGCTTTCACCTTTTTCATATAGAGTTCCTCTTTCTTTGCAGAATGGCAGAGGCAAAGGAGAGGAATTTGACTCCAGCACTTCCATCAGATACACAATCAATCTTAAAGCGGTGTGAAAATCTTGAGAAGGAAGTGCGATCACTCAAACTCAACCTGTCCTTCATGAATAGGTATTGATATAAGAAACTTATTTACTTTGTCAAATAAAGTCCAACATAATTTAAGTTGATACAATCACTTTGATTAACGTAATAAACTCCCTTGTAAAGCTCCAAGCTTTTTAAAATTGCTTAAGAGTTTCTCTTGAGTAAGAGTGTTTTAATTTGGAAATTTAGGAAGGATTCTGAGCAGACCAAACAGATAGAAGAGCTTCAGAAACAAAACGAGGAACTACAAGAAGAAAAGGAGTGCCTCATAGAAGAGATCAAAAGAATCATGTCAGAAACTGGGAGAATTTGAATCTTCAGTTTAAGCATTCTTTCTTCTTAAATTCAAGCACTTAATAAGAAACCAACGTCAATTCGGTTACATTTATAGACAACCAAGTCAGGTTTAAGACAACACTCATAGTGAATTTTGTATAAAATGTTGATTAACCAATATGTCGACTCTTTTTTTTTTTTTTTTGCTTTGAAACCATTATGTTCATTCTAGTTGCAGTGTAATGATTAGTTTATTATTAACCGTTTCTTAACTTCATTTGTTGATATGACTAGTGAAGATATATATTATGGATATTAATGCTCTTTTGAATTTGTTTTTTTGTTCATTTTGGGTTCATGTATGAACATCTATACTGTGTAGCTGACTGCTGAGAATCTGATGAATAATACAACCAACTTTTTGATTTATTTCTTTGTGGAGGAAGTGGAACATCCCAAATACTTGTTTTGTGATCTTTGCCAATGTGATGGTGAGTGCGAATTGTTATTTTCTGTTGTCGTTTGTGGTACTGGTCCATAAAAAATACACTTTTTGTCTTCTTTTTTTTTCTTCAAACAATGCACTTGAGTATCATAAATTACATAAATAGGGTACCTCTTGTATACCGTTAGTAGTTTTTTAGGGCTTACAATATAAGCTGGCAGCTTGCACCACTTTAGAGAAAAAGGATTCAAATTTATTAATCAAGACATTCATCTCTGCATGAGTGCAAATTGGTACCCCTTTTTGCTAACTTCTCTACTAAAGAGTGAACTTTCTCTCTCTCTTTTCACTTTCTTTCTCTTCTCTTCTCTATCTATTAAGGACTTCATTATTGTAACAGGTCCTTTTTACATATGAGAAATGATCTGATATCTAACTTCATTGGCTCAAGTATGTCGAGGTAACTGATTACAAGATCATGTAATTAAGAAAAAAATTTATATGAGTGTGTAACTTAGCACTTGTAATTTGTATATGATTGTATTGAAAATTTTAAATTTAATTAAATTAAGGTTAAATTTGAACTAAAATTAAATAACTCAAAAATAGAAAGCATGGACTCGAGTTAGTTGGATTAGCATGTTAATTCAAAATAAAATAAAACAACATTTAAATAGAAAATTATAAAAAGATAAAAACAAAGAAAGAATAAGTTAGATTAAACTAAAATGAGTTTCATTTCTTTTTTAATATTTTTCATCAAATTTGTAAAAACCAAAACTTACTCTCATATATTCTTATTATAAGTATTATTTTAAATTATTGAGATTATTTCAATTAAAGTTAATTATAAAAAATACACTAATATATTATATTAATTGTTAATATTTATTGTATAAAAGAGACTAAAATACATATATATTATGTTTGTTATAAAAGTCATCACTGAGATGTTATTTTAAACTCATCTAAAGTCTTACAAGACAATAAGTTAAATTAAATGATTTTTTTACTACTACAATTTTTTTTATATTTAATTTTCTATTATAAACTTTTACTAGTACATATAGATTTGATTTTTAATAGGGATATGCTTTAAGAGATCATTTTGTTGATCTATAATTATTATTTGTTTTAATACACATGAAGTAAATAGCTCTAATATGTAATGTAAATTAATTAAGTTTTAATGATATTAATTAGATTTTTTTATATATAAAAAAATCTTATTAACTAAAAAAAGGGTGAAGTTTTCCATTAACTATATAATTCAAAAAAGTAAACTTAATTACGTAAATTTTTGATATAAATAAAATAATTACATTAATTATAAACTATGTATAAGAATAAAAAATATCCTAAAAATCATATATTTTTACCATGAGCGTTGGTCACATGACATTGATAGAGTTGATAGAGTTATTTCTTAAAGTGACATGTTTTGATAATATTATATTCGAAATATCCCATGACACATATTTTCTTCCAAAATCTTCTCTCTTCCATTTCTATCCACAACTCACTCACTGTCTATTTTCTCTCCTCTACCATTTCTTCTCATTTTCTCCAGAAATTATCTTTCTCTTATATCCTCAATCTGTTTTTGTTTCTTCTTGTTATCCATATTCTTCTTCCATTTTCTTTGTGCTTCAAAATCTGAGTTTTGAATAAATGAATAGGAACATTATGGATTGTTTTTGTTTTTATGGAAGGCAAATTGTTGAGAGGACTAGTTGAACTCTACGCAATTCAGGATGCAAGTTCTCGAATTTACATCTTCTTCGTTATCTTCCATTTCTACATCATTATCATAAAATCTCGAATAACTCGAATTAGATTCACATTCATCCATCGCTAATTAACAACACATTTAACGAACATCTTAAGAATCTCGAATATGAATATATGAAACAAATGTAATCTTGATTAGGGATAAGATTATGAAATTAGCTTAAAAAGCGTTTAGGGTTTCGATTTTGTAAAAGTGGGAGAGGAATTTGTGCGAGGGGTTTGGGTTCGATTTCGTATAGTGGGCAAGAGATTTGGGATTCTAAGTATTTAGGTTTTTATTTTTTTTCCCGAAAGATTTGGCATTTACTTATTTAGCTTTTTAGTTTTTTTATTCTTTTATTCAGCCAAAAAAAATTAGTTACCTCTCTTTTTGATATTTTAAAAATGCATTTGCACATTTTAAGTACAGAGGTTGTATGGTATTTTATACTTTTACAGGATTTTAATTAAATTAGCTTTGTTTACTTAAATAAATAATTTGTGTATAAGTTACAGTATTTGTACAATTATTTTTTCTTAAAAGAAACATGTAATTCACAATTCAAGTCAATTTGGCTAGTTTAGATTAGTGTATTTTTTTTCAACTTTAATTATTCGAATTAAATTTGATTTTAGCTTAATTTTATTTCAGAATAGTTCAAGCTGATCCACACTGCATAAATTGTCATTCATAATGTAACTTACCATCGGAGGCTATATTGTGTTCTAACAATTTGCTTAAAACAGTCAAACCAATACATTAATTTTTCACTGTGTTGTATATGTATTACCAAGTCACTAGCCAAATTACCCTATTAATATCTTCAGTTATAAGCTTGGTTGGAGATATACACCATAAACATTCATAAAATTATATGAACGTATAATTTAAATATAGCGGAAACAAAAATAGATTGAAAACATATCTCCTGTTATTGATCAAATTACAATACTTATACAAGAATTCTAATAAATTTTTAATTTGATGTTCTCACTGGTTTCTCACACTTATTCTTTGTGTATTGATGGTGTATCTAAATTATTGCAGTTAATAGTGAGAGGATCTGATACTTTAGGGTTCTTCCATCAAGAACCTCGTTTATTTTACATTGCACTACTTTGATTTACATTCTCCCACTTGGTGCAAACGTTAAGAGAAATTCTCTTGAGTAACAAAACACATGAATCATAACGATAGTTCCTCTAAGAGTAAGTATTATCTTTCATTTATTACAATGTATTTAGTTTATCAAGTACTATAATTTATGTGGTAACGAAACTTAATGAATAAATTTTATATTTATTCTTGGTCCAATAAAATATATATTTTCTCAAATAAATTAAAGTGCACATGAATATGAGAAAATATCACAATATATAAGAGTTTCATTAATAAATTGCATATATACATTTACAAAGTGGAACCAATTCCCATTTTCTTTACATGATTCTTGAATTTCATTGGTGACATGTCTTTAGTCAAAGGATCAGCAATCATCAACTAAGTGCTTACGTGCTCTATGACCACTTTCTTTTCCTTAACACGTTCTCTTATGGCCAAGTATTTAATGTCGATGTGCTTACTATGACTACCACTTTTGTTGTTCTTAGCCATAAATACAGCAACTGAGTTGTCACAGTACAATCTTAATGACCTAGAAATAGAGTCAACTACTCTAAGCCCAGAAATGAAACTCTTCAACCATACACCATGCGATGTGGCCTCAAAACACGATACAAACTCGGCCTTCATAGTGGAAGTAGTAGTCAAGGACGGTTTCACACTCCTCCAAGACACAACTCCATCGGGAAGCATGAAAATGTAACCAGATGTTGATTTTCGTGAATTAACACAACCAGCAAAGTCCGCATCGGAGTAGCCAATTACTTCCAGTTTATTGGTTCGTCTATACATGAGCAAATAATCCTTGGTTCCTTGTAGGTACCTCATCACTTTCTTTGCAGCTTTGCAATGGTCAACACCTGGGTTACTCTGATATCTCCCTAGCATCTCAACAACAAATGCAATGTCAGGTCTGGTACAGACTTGAGCATACATCAGGCTTCCAACGAATGAAGCATATGGAATGATTTTCATCTGTTCTCTTTCAAAATCATTCTTTGGACATTGGTCCAAATTGAACTTATCACCCTTCACAATGGGAGCAACACTTGGTGAATAATCTTTCATCTGAAATCTCTCTAAAACTTTATTGATATAGGTTTCCTGAGATAAACCTAAGACGCCTCGAAGTCTATCTCTATGAATCTTAATGCCAATGACATAAAATGCCTCACCCATATCCTTCATATCAAAATTTTTAGAGAGGAATTATTTTGTCTCATGTAGCAAACCCTTATCATTGGCTACAAGCAAAATATCATCCACATATAGCACCAAGAAACAAATCCTACTCCCACTAACCTTCTGGTATATACATTGATCCACAACGTTCTCTTCAAAACCAAATGAAGTGATGACGTTATGAAATTTCAAATACCATTGACAAGAAGCTTGTTTTAATCCATATATGGATTTATTAAGCTTACAAACCAAATGCTCACCATCACTAGAGAAGAATCTTTCAGGTTGTTTCATATAAACCTCTTCCTCTAGGTTACCATTAAGGAAAGCCGTTTTCACATCCATTTGATGCAAATCCAAATCAAAATGGGCAAGCAATGCCATGACCACACGAAGTGAATCTTTCTTAGATAAAGGAGAAAATGTCTATGTGTAGTTGATTCCTTCCCTTTGAGTGAATCCTTTAGCAACGAGTCTTGCCTTATGTCTCTCAATGTTTCCTTGTGAGTCTTTCTTTGTTTTGAAGACTCATTTACATCCAATGGCTTTCACACCATCAGGAAACTTGACGAGATCACAGACTCGGTTAGACGTCATAGAATCCATCTCTTATTTCATGGAATTGTACCATAAGTTCAAAACCTCATAACTTATGGCCTGTGAAAACGTCTCAGGATCATTTTCGGCTCCAACATTATAGTCACATTCTTGTAGATACACAACATAATCATTAGGAATTGCTGATTTCCATACACAACAGTTGTAGGCATCTGTTGAACTTCAACATCTACTAGATCAGGATCAACAACTTGTGGTACTTCCAAGACTGGCTCTTCAACATGCGTTTGTACTCGAGGCGTGTTGTTAACAATAACGATCAGTCCGTTACTTGAAGTGGCACATTGAGCATCTGAATGATCTTTCTCAGAACCAATGCCCTGGGATCGATCGCTCCCACTAATAAAGTAATTCTCAAGAAATTTTGCATTTCTTGATTCCACAAACCTAGTGTTGTGAGATGGATAGTAAAATCTATAACCCTTAGACCGTTCAAGATATCCAATGAAATACCCATTAATGGTCCTTAGGTCCAACCTTTTCTCTTGTGGATTATAAATCCTCACTTCAGACGGGCATCCCTAAACACACATATGTTGCAAACTCGGTTTCCAACCTTTCCATAATTCAAATGGCGTCTTTGAGATAGCCTTGGTTGGAACTCGGTTTAATATATACACAGCCATCTTTAAAGCTTCAATCCATAAGGATTTAGGAAGATTGGAGTTGCTAAGCATACTTTGCACCATGTCCAATAGTGTTCAATTTCTCCTTTCTGCTACACCATTCTAGTCTGGTGAACCAGGCACAGTGTATTGGGCAACTATCCCATATTCTTGAAGAAACTTAGCAAACGGACCAAGCGCTTGTCCATTTTCAATGTATCTACCATAATATTCACCACTTATATCTGATCTCACGATCTTTATTTGCTTTCCACATTGTTTCTCTATTTCAACCTTAAAGCTCTTGAAGGCATTTAATGCTTCACTCTTATTATGAAGCATGTAGAGATACATATATCGAGAAAAATCATTAATAAAGGTGATAAAATATTTCTGACCTTGAATGTCCATGTCTAGACAACATATATTCGTATGTATAATTTCTAATATGTTTGAACTCCTATTGGAACCTTTCTTTGATTTATTAGTTTGCTTTCCCTTAATGTAGTCCACACATGTCATAAAGTTAGTAAAATCTAAAGTATTAAGTACCCTATCTTTCATTAATCTTTTAATTGTTTCTATGGAGATATGTTCTAATCTCCTATGCCATAATGTAGAAGAGTCTTCGTCAATAATACACATTTTACTGCCAACTTGAACATACATAGCATTATGAGTGACATTATTTCGTAAATTAATGCAGTAAAGACCATCAGAAAAAATATCATTCCCAACACAATCAGATTTATTAAATAAATTGAAAGATGTTTCTGAAAAGTGAAAGGAATAACCAAAAGGTACAAGTTTTGAAATTGAAATCAAGTTTCTAGAGAAACTTGGAATATAGAAAGCCTTTTTTAATTCTAAAATAAAACCACTACTTAAAATCAAATTGCATGTCCCTATAGCCTCCACATGTGAGGCCATCTTGTTACCGGATAAGATGTATTGCTCATTTCCTATTGGCTTCCTTAGAGTTTGCATACCTTGTAAGGAGTTTGCAACATGGATTTTAGATCCAAAATCAATCCATCAGGTGTTAATATTAACATTAACCATATTATATTCATAACAAACAAACGAGTTTGGATTACTTTTATTCTCAAGTCATTTCTGAAATATGATACAATCCTTCTTCATGTGTCCCTTCTTTTTACAAAAGAAACACTTGGATTCTTTCTTAATATTAGCATGAGATGGAATTATCCCTTTTCCTTTATGCTTGTATTGAGATTTTCCTTTCCGGTACGTTGTAGCCAACATTTTACTTTCATCAACTTCCATAACAAGCATTTCTTCCTCTTGAACACATATGGTTATTAGTTCATTGATTGACCATTTATCCTTATGTGTATTGTACGAGATTTTGAATGACCCGTACTGATCAACGAAATCACGAATACCAGCAGAGATTTTAGTCTTAATGAACATTATGCTAAGGCGATTAGATCATTCCCATTGTTCATAAAGCATGATATTCTCTAGAGTACTGGTTTGAGTAATTTTAGGTGGTTCATTTTTCCTAATAGGATAATCAATATCCATCCACCCTAGTTGAAGGAGAATTCTTTCCTTCCATATTTTATAATTATCCCCTTTCAGATCGGGAATATCATAGCGTAAATCAGAGAAATTTACACGTTCAGAAGCTACAATTAAAGATTATATGTTTATTAAAATTTAAGACCTAAACTATAGTCATTCTTTACCAATGTAAATCATGAAAAATATGAATCTAGTGACATAAAACTTGCTTGTGAGCTAAAGTTTTAATTCAATTAGATTTATCATAACTTTACGCTGAAACTATGAAATTATGTTCCTTTTCCTAATCCCTGTGGATAAATTAGAAATTAGAAATTGATATTATATCCTAATTAATCACACAAAAATATAATAAAAATTCATGTGGGATAAGATTTATTATATCACATATGATTAATTACAATTAATATTTATTTTCTAAATGTGATCCTAAATAAATTTTATTATAGTTTTAATTAATTAAAGATGTTGTGGCTAATCACTAATTAATTAAACTATATGAACCACTTAAATATTAATTTAATTTTAAATGCGCAAATATTATTTATCTTAAATTGCATATATGACAATAAATTATACAAACAAAAATAAATAATATAAGCACTAATTAAATCCATAAGAGTCATTAACAATTAATTTCATTATGCATAAATTATTTAACTCAATTTTATATATATAATTAATTACAAAATTTATACATTTAAATACCCAAAACAAATAATTTAAGCATAATGTATTTAAATACAATTTTAATGTGTCCAAAAATTATTTAAATAAATATAGCATGTATAATAATTATTCTACACGTCACAAACTGAAGTTAAATAATTAATCACATTATATTCGGAATTATTATATATATATATTTAATTTGTTTTAATAAAACTAAATACCTAATATATATAAAAGTATTGCACATAAGACAACATATAATGTGTTGTAGCCTAGTGGTTTGGTTGTTAGAATCTTTGCCAAGGTTTTAGTCCCACCAACTCCAAACGTCTATTTTTTTATTAAAACTAAAATCTGAATCTATATAAATATATGATATTATATACAATAACATAACGGGTTCAGTGGTCAAGTGGACAGATCATTACAAACTCTGCAGTGTAATATGGGTTTAATTGCCATATGAATCAATTTTTTTTTAAAACTTCATCTTCAACCTCCATCCGGGTCAACTTGACCCGGATGTATCTTGTTATTACGATGACGAATTTTTTTTAAACTTCATCTTCAACCTCCATCCGGGTTAACTTGACCTGGTTGGACCATAACGGATACCCAAATGTATCTTGCTATTACGTTGACGAAATCTAGCGTTCTTTTTATCAAAATTCTCAGAATTCAATTTCGTGTAATATGGGTTCGATTCCAAACGAAGCAATTTTTTTTTAAAACTTCATCTTCAACCTCCATCTGGGTCAACCCGACCCGTTTGGACCCTAATGAATACCCGGACGTATCTTGCTATTCCGACGAGGAAATCCAGCGTTCTTTTTATCAAAAGTCTCAGAATTCGATTTCCAAGTGATTCATGGTCTCAATTTAAAGTAAAAACATAATTTTAAATAAAAAATTAATTAATGAAGCAAATAAATACCTAAGGCAAATTGGATTTATTTTTTTCATTGTTTTTCAAGTTTAAATTCACAAAATCACTCAAAAAATCAATATTGAAACAATTTATAATTTCTATATGAATCAAAAATCCAAAATTTCAGTTACTCCTAAACATCAAAACAGAGATGTTTTCAAATATTACTTTGATACCAAATGTAAAATCACAATTTAATCCAAAAACATTTAAAAAACCATATGAACGTATAATTTAAATGCATCGAAAACAAAAATAGATTGAAAACATACCTCCTAACATTGATCAAATTTCAGCACTTATACGAAAATTTAAATGGATTTTCAATTTGATGTTCTAACTGATTTCTCACACTTATTCTTTGTGTATTGATGGTGTATCTAAATTCTTGCAGTTAATAGTAAGAGGACTCGATGTTTTATTAAGGTTCTTACACCAAGAATCTTATTCGGTTTTGGAATTGACATATGATTATGACGAAAACGAACCATTGACATGGTTTAATTTACGTTGCACCACTTTGATTTACAAGAAAATGGTGTTTTCTGTTTTACGAATTGCCACACCAGGAACATGTTCTCAGCAGTGCTTTCAAATTCCACAATATCTACCGTAACACCTTCATTCTTTTATTCTTTTCCCATTATATTTGACTGGATGATGGAATGTTAAATCAACAGAGGGCAACAAAATTGTATAAATGACATATCTTTGGAGTGCAGGACCATGCAACAAAGCATGAAAAATTCCTTAAAGCCATTGAAGCAATGAATCGTATTGAAGACGTGTTAGTTGATATTGTAAAGCTCCAGCCTCAATGGCATTGTCTTTGGAGATCTATTGACGCTAGAGTAGATAAAGCATTATCTATTCTTCGTCCGCAAGTTTTTGCTGATCACCGAGCTCTTCTCATTTTTCTTAAATGGCCACCAAAACTTTCAAAATCCGAATCAGAAAGTGGGCAAACTTCGGATCTTCCAAACCCATTAATCATCATGCAAGGTGAAAAAAGAAAGAGTTATTCACAAAGCTTTATGGCTCTTTGTGCTTTACAGCATCTGCAAGCACGGAGAGAAGCAAGGCATATCTTAATATTTCTGGACAGGAGATGTGCAAAATTCGCCTTTGGGCTATAGATGAACTGGTTTTTCTTATTGCATCTTGGATGGAATATCACTTTTCTAAATGGCTTGATCAACCTGAATTTATTTTTATTTTGACATACAAAATTATAAGAGATTTTTATTTCAGGGATTGATCGTGTCTTACAACCCCTAATCGATAAAGTAAGAATTGTAAGCTATAGTGCTAAAGAAGCTTGGGTTTCTGCAATGGTACAAATGCTTTCAGAATTTTTGTCAACGAGAGTTTTCCCTGCTCTTGCCGAAAAATATAAAGACCAGCAGATGAAATCTGAAGTTATACCATCATGGCTTCAATAAGTAGATCTAATTCTTGACTTTGATAGACAGACGACTTCTCTTGCAAGTTTGGAAGCATTTCACGTTATGATTGAGTTAGAAAGGTTAGAAGGCTTTCACAAAGTATTTTTTTGTTGAGAATACTTAAAAACTTAAAACTAACTCTGAAATCAAAAATTAGTTTGTGAGTTAGTTGTCCAGATTTATAAGTAATATTGTTATTTTATTTTTAACTAACGTGTGATTTAACATCTCCTTCCACGTCGGTTAAAGTTCGGATTTATGGTACGAGGGCCGATAAGAATACAAAAAGATCAAGAGTCTAACTCTGATACCAACTTAGAAACTAAAACCTAACTCTAAACCTAAAAAAGTGAGTTAAAATGTTATCTAGACTTGATTTACTGTTAATTAATGTGAGATTTAATAAGAGTATTTTGTGAGAGGCTGATTGGCTCAAGATTTGGGCAAAGGTAGAGCTAAAAAATTCCGAAGAAACTTAAAACAGAGCTGAAAGCTGAAAGAGCTTGGCAAGTGGATGACAAATATCTATCTAGAACTCAGTCGAGCTTTAAGCTGGAACAATATGTTCTCTCTACTAGAGAAGGCCATAACGCTCCATTAATTGCCGAATCCGCCCTCAAGATTACCTGGGGGATGACTGAACGATGCCAAAACATGCCAGCCATTTTGCAACGTATTCAATTTATTAGATCAACTGCAGCCGCATTTTTTTGGCACTTCTTTAAAGCGTTAATGTTATGCTGGAGGGAATTGAATTTGACCCTGAAACCCCTGACACTGATGCCTTGACTAGATTGTGTGTATCAATCATGCTGCCAGATATATTGAATCTAGACTACAACAGTGGAGTGATGATGTGAACTTTTTGGAGATGAAAGTAGCTGAAATTGATTGCAAGAACCATAGAAAAGATTGTAATCTTGGTAGTAGTTTCTTTTTCGACAAAGAAATAAAATGCTTGTCTGAGCTTCAAACTAGTTGGGTAATGGAGATAATTGCTGTTCTTCTTCGGCAATTTGAAACTCTTTCGTGTGAATATGTCCAAAATGAGAAACATAGTAAGCAAGAACAAGCCGACTTGACTCATGTGAAAGTATCAGAAGATTTAGATTTGACAATATCTAGTGATCTTTTTGAAGCATTGGATACTTTGAGAAGCGCTTGATCATTTCATTTGTGTAAGTGCTACTAACAAACGGATAGACTTGAACCTTGTTCCTACATGATCCGATCAAGTCGATCTAGCACTCGTCATCTATTTTCATTGTTCAACTCTTTGACAAAATGAAAATATCCTTAGTGAGGTTCAGTTCAATGACAAGAGAATCCAACAGTTTGAAAAGACATGCAGGCGCTGTTCTTTGTTTTTCAGCCATTTTGTGCTTGGCCGGAAGCATTTTCCCCCTGTACAAGAGACATTATAAAGCAGTTCAAGCTGAAAGGATAGAGGTAACACAGTTGTTCTTTTCCAATGATAGATTGAATTAAAACGGTATTTTTTTTAAAGTTCAATAGCACCTGCTGACCAAGACGGGTCTCCCTCTGATAGTATTTGGGGAGAATTAGGGTAGAACTCTATCTCTATTCCCTTGTATCTTTGCAACATATGCAGCTTATCCACTTTAGTCACAGAAACAAAGAAGGAATATCAAAATCTGGTGACTCAGTGTGAACTCCATCTTTTAGCAACAAAAGAAAGGTGTGAATTCCATCTAACATTTGTCAACACAAATTGGATATAAAAATATTTTTGCTCTTAATCACTTACAGGGTTCTGGTCTGCATATGGATTAATTCTTTTATGTTTTAACATGACCTTGGTGTAGGTTTTATAAAGTGGTAGTTATGTGATTATGATACTGTCACAACTAAATTTGTTGCTTCCAGTATGAATGGATAGTATAATCACTACGAATAATAACATGTTATTAATGCTGAATTAAAAGTTGTGGAAACAACAAATTTTAGATGTAACATAGTTAAGATTGAGCTAAGACTTCTTCTGAATGTCGGGACGGAGTCTTGTTCAGTTTGGGAAACTGGGGAGATCACAGATTCACATGTGACAAAAGAAGAATATGGATTTTATTCTTTCTAATTGTTAAGACAGGCATGACCTGATAATAGATTAATCGAGATGGTACTAAACTAACAACCAAGTACGGTTTATTTAAGCATTGTGGATTGTGATGTGTATATTACGTATTAACTTCTGTTAAACAGGCATCCTATATTTTTTATTTCTAATATGCGTGAACTTATTTTCAGATTCTAACGAGGGTAAATGAAAAAGAAAATGATCCCTGTAGAGCTTGATGAACAAGGATAAAGATACAACGTTGTGGAAGATTTCACAAAAACACAATCCATCTCTCTCCTCTCTTCTTGTCTTTTGCTAACGATAATTTTCAATCCAACGGCAACGCTCGACATGAAAAATCCATCTACCGGAAAAATCATCAACCTGGGTACATCAATCCTCTTAAACGGAAATCCAAAACAAATGTCACAAAGCTTATAAAAGGAAATAAATTATCTGTTTTAAGATCATAAATTTCATGAGTTTCACAAAAATTATCAAACTACAGCTGTTCTGATTTCATATTTCAAGTTATTTATACATGACCTCTCTTTCAGCTCTATATCTTCACTTCTACATGTAGATCAAGGGAAACAATCCCTAGCCTCTATACACTCTATACCATTGTAAAGGAATCATACATGTGCTTGCTACAAGCCAATATTGCAGATCTGAGGAACACATTAACAAAAATAGCACTTCACAAAATAGTGTAGCCTAGTTTCTGAATACAGTAAAAATCTCTGGGAGACCAAGCCTTTTCCCATATTGGGTAGCAAACCAACACACAAAGGAAGTATGCGACTAGAAAGTAAACACGCCAGAGGTAAACTCAGTATGAAGCTTCTTGAAGTGCTCCTCTTGAACTGAGTCGAGGCAATGAAGTTTTAATTTGTTGGAGAACCTTAACAAGGAGGACATAAATGAAGGATGTTGAGAAACCAGCAGCAACTCCAGCAACTGTTTCCCAACTCCAATATCTCAATCTTTCCTGGCTGAAAAACCAGGAATGAAAAATCTTCATGGTCCTGACATAACAAGAGCATTTCATGATCTTATCAGTTATGACATTTTAGAAGACATCAAATCCAGCAAAAAGAAAAGAAAAAATATATATACCGCACTGACATGCTATTTACACAAGCTCTTCAGCCATTTTGACAAGTGATGTTATTTGTCTTTCTTGCCATCTCAAAATGACAAATAATGAGCTATTATATTCAAGAATAGCTGCAGATGGAGAGAGGGGAAAGAGGAAGTGGAATAGAGATATTTACAGTGCTTGTATCATGGCAATGTTACATCACATAAAAGGGCTTTGCTTCAATTACTATACTTTCAACAATATCATTAAAAAAAGGATATTTTGATTAGAGAGGAAATTAAATCAGTCACACTCGAAATTTAATCAATGGACGCATCAAAAACAGAGAGCTTGTATCATGGCAATGTTACATCACATATAAGGGCTTGCTTCAATTACTATATTTTCAACTATATCATTAAAAAAAGGATATTTTGAATAGAGAGGAAATTAAATCTGTCACACTCGAAACTTAATCAATGGATGCATCAAAAACATGCATTCACAAAATTAAATAAATTATATCATATCTGCTCTATGTAGAAGCATTAGCAAAAACACATATGCCATGAAATCTTAACAATCTGTTATGTACTAAACATAATATTACAGGAAATATACAACAATATATATTTTTTCCTTCTTTTTAAAAAAGATATACAATGTCTTCAGGGTCAACAGAGAATATTGAGTCATTTGGTATTGTTTTTATATTATTTTGCATTCTAGTTTCTCAGTACTTAATGTAGATAACAGAATAGATGTGGCTTTCTTTGTACAAGTATGTTTGTTGAAGAGAATTGGGAGTGAAAATATCTGTGTATTTCATTGAGCAACATTTAATACATCGGAGTAACACACATTTGTAATTAGACGTATAAGACACTGCAAAGACTAAACTACATTATTCATTATTTGTGAGATACAACTCAAGTGAGATACATAAAACAGTATCTTTATACATGTTACCTGAGCATTAGCCCATACCAAAGCCATTAGATTGTTTCCCATGTACAATGCTAACAGCAATATGGGTGTCAATGTCTAATATAACGTGGAAAGATCCTATAAAAAGCATCCAGAGATAAGAATGTAACTATGTTTTTAAAGTGTATTCTACTCACAGGATGAAGTATCTTCTAATCATCTCAAATGTAGATGGATCTTTTGCTTGGCAACTGAATAAACCATCAAGATACAAGTTTACTTGGGGGATCCCAGATGCATACCAGCAATCATAAGTTTCATTCACCTAACCATTAAAAGCATAACAGATATAGTTACAGTTATCATGGATATAATAATACAGAAAATATACAGCAAATCAATGTAATCATAATCACGCAACTTGACTTGAACTGATAATTGGTTTAACTAAATTGTGTAAAATTCAGTGCTTGTAGAACCTCATGAATTGAAAGCAAAGCTTGAAACTCTACCTTAAATTTATCTTTGGTCAACCATGCAGCACCAAAATTAGGTCTGCAATCAAGAGGAAGCGCCTCATTTGGAGCTTCTGCCAATGCAAGCTTGGTATCTCCTGAAAAATCATCTTTGTATTCTACCTACAGGGAGAATGCAAAAGACCAATAACAAAACGGACAGGAAAACATGCATTGGCAGAAACAGTAACAAATAAATGCTGTCGTCTTACAGACTCCAGGTTCCACAAATAATTCTAGAAATGCACCAACAATAAGATATAAAAAGAGAAAACATTGAGCAGGAAAAAATTTCCATATTTGAGACTAGGGGATTATGCTTAAGCCACAAGGATGTGGCTCTATAGAATTTTATGGAACTGTATTGGATACTAAAGGCATGCAATTCATGTTTTGGCTAGTTCATAAAATATACTATCCCAACAGAATCTGTTCCAAATCAAAAACAAAATGAAATTCTGAAAAGAAGGAACATGTATAGTTTGGGAGGAGGATAATATACCTTAAATACTGAGGCCCAATAGTAATCATATCGGCATCGAAATTTACTTTTTTCAAAGGGATAAAACACATTATTGGATTTATGGTTAAACATTCCAAGTTCACAGACCTTGGACGACCTAAGATCCACACCTGGAAAAAAAATAAAAAATAAAAAGAAAGTCTCACCAAACATTGACAACACAGAAATGAACTTAGAAGTGACATGATCTCCATTTACCACATTCATGAGATTTCAAGCAACTACAGTGACAAATTCACTTTCCAGTCTTTGTCCAAAAAATGCCATAAAAAGGAGTGGAGCTTAGGTACAACTAGAGAAACTCAAATTTATCATAATAGGTGTTGATAGTATTATGTAGGAGGAAGTGTACCTGGATCATTTACTTTCACAAATTAGACTTCGGTTATTTTACTTTAAATTAGTACTTAGTTCAATTTTGGGCTTTCAATCACTTTATTTTTGACTTCTTTCAACTTTTTGAGACATTTTTCTCCCTAAACATCTAATAGCCCCTTGCTAAGGTTAAATTCAATTAACTTATTTATTTTTCCAATAAAAAGATGATTCAAAAAATCAAAATTGAAAAGAAATGACTAAAATATCCATAATGAGTAAAGTGCACTAATTTTAAGAAAATTGACTTAATATGCTAAAGTGCCCAGAGTGTCATTCTGCCCTATTATGTAATCCAGCAGCACTGTTTAAAGTTGCAATATCAAACATAATTGAGAATTATACATTTCAAGCTGTCAGATACTATCCACAGCAGCAGAAGATAGAAATTGAACTCAATTTGAATCCTTGAAAGCTAACAGGAATTCATAAAATTAATAAATAACGAAATAAAAAACTTACTGCTAGAGACGATTTTACACTGGGAAGTTAACGAAGTAGGGCTCGGGACCGATGAATTGGCAACAAAAACCATCACAAAACCGACTAAAAACGACAGGAAAAAGAAGGAAACGGCGGGAAATAAGAGCGCCAGAAACAGCCGTAATATGAGATAGGGAAGACCAGTCTTTTTAGTCATCGGTTCGTAGTTCTCCTGGGGATCCATGACAATAGTAAAGTCAACTGGTATTTATGGTAAATTAATGTAAAAGGAGGGTTTTTCTGCAAATGTCCCGGCCACCGGAACCATTAATCCGGTGATCGTAGTGGACTGTCTTTGAGCAGATAGAAACAACGAGATACTTTCCTTGCAATGCGTCTTCAGGCCCCTATCTAATGTCTGTTCATATTATCCGCAACTAATATTTGTCTTTTTTAAGGAAAAATACCTAAAAATAAAAGATAAAAGATAATTACATACAACTCATATTATACATGATACTTTCTCCTTTCTCTTGTATTTTCGTGGTCATTTTATATTACAAACACTACAGCATACATTTATTAATTAAATGGGAGCGGCCATAAAATTACTTAAATTATTCGCAAAAATAGTTTAAACTTGAGTTAAGCATAATTAATCCCATAAGAACCAAATTAATTTAAACCATATTTTTTTATTTAATTTAATGATATGAGACATGTGAGGCGTGCATAGCTTTTTTTCTTCTTCAATAATTAAACATATATTTAACAAATACATATTTATATATTTATTTATGTATAATTTAATTAGTAACTAATCAAGTTTATAAGAATAAAAAAATCTATTGTAGATATTGCGGTATAAATTTTTCCAAATTAATAAATCATTATATTTTTTTAATCAATATAATGATCTAATAAATATAATTTTTAATTTTTTTAAAGATAAATAGTAAATAATTTATTTTTTGAGAAATAAGGTTAAAAAATTATCTTTTATTAATTTTGTTTTAATATGTATACCGTGTTTAAAAATTAAGTTGAACCGGATTAAATCAAAAAATCAGATTGAATTGGATCGAATAATTTTATAAATCAAACAATCTGATCAGATTTGTATTAATTAAAACCGTTTTTCAAATGATCCAATTATATTAATTTTTAAACCGATCAAACTAAACCGGATAAGTTTAATAATATATTAAAATTTTCATATTATTTTCTCATTAGAAGTGTCTAAAAACCGGATCAAATTGAATTAAATCAGAAAACCAAATCGAATAGGACCAAATCAAACGATTTTATAAATCAAATGGTCAAATATGATTTGTATTAATTAAAACTATTTTCAAACGGATCTCATCCTATTTAAATAATATAAATGATCTGATCTAGTTAAAAAAAATATCTTCGAAATCGAATCAAATCGTAGACATCCTTAATGTACACTTCATTTATATATATATATATTGGCTTAAAAAAATAGTGTTAATTTATTTTTCTAACTCACCCCTGCAATTCATTTATATATATATATATATATTAGTAGCTTAAAAAAAAGATCATGTTAATTTATTTTTCTAACTTTTTTTTCATTTTCTTGCATATTTTTCTTTTCTTTTTAATCTATGAAACATAATGCCTTTGTTACAACAACAAACGCTATTACAAAGAAAATTGCTGCTGCGGACGCTTGACCAAAAAAAAATTTATTAGCCATCTTTTGATTGGGTTTAGCAGAGTAGACTTCAAAGAAGGCGGTGGAATATTTTACCTTTGTTATTTGACTGTGTGAAGCTCTAGAGGAATATACATCCTTCCTTTAACATTCAGTATTGACTTAATTACAACATTTGTTTTTCTTTCAGCTAGAAAATTGAATTGCCTGAATTAATGCATCATCATCCAGTTGAGGGTCCAAATGATACGTGGCTTGAACATCAAAATATTGAAATATTAAATCAAAAACAACAATAAAATAAAATCATATTTAAATAATAGAATATGTGATAAATGTAATATATATTTGATAAAGAATATATATATATATATATATATAACTGTAGCTTTTAGTATTATATTTATAATAAAATTTTAATATAAAACTTTACGCTTAATTAGGGGTGTTCATAAACCGGATCGAATCAGACCAAATCGTAAAATCGGACAAAACCGGACAGGATCAAACAGTTTTACAAATCAAACGGTCTGATTCGGTTTGTACTAATTTTAAATCATTCAAACCGGATCGGACCAGTTTAATAAAATATTAAAAATTTCATATTATTCTTCATTAAATGTATAAAAAAATTGAACCAAACCAGACCGAACCGTTTTACAAATTAAACGGTCATGTCCGGTTTTTATTACTTAAAACTATTTCAAACGGTTCGATCCGGTTAAAATATATTTAGTTACATAAATAAACACATGTTTATTTAATATTGAACTCACTAAGTTAATTTTATTCTAACACACATTATTGATATAATTTAAAATTGTTAATAATTATGTTAGTCTACTTATAATAATTACAATAATTTTTTTTATTTAAACAACATAATCATACATTGAATACTAAATAGTATAACCATATCAAATAATGCATATTAATACTTTCGAGTCAAAGTGTTATGTGTAATGTGCACAGAAAGGATACATATACTATACATAACTTGATATATGAGATTTAAAACATGACGAAAATAATTCACTTATGCATAGATATGAAAAGTATTTGTGTATCAACAATTTGCATACTTGAGATTGAAACACGATATCTTTGATAAATAATAATTTATACATATTTGGTCATTAAATTCTCTATATTTATGTTTATTTTAGTATTTTCATGTGTTATAGTTATTTATTTTATTTTTATGAAAAAAATATGAGTTTTTATACTTTTTTAAAAAAATTGAATTTTTTATAAATTTTATTTGACATGTGAACGTACTTAAAGCAAAATGTGCATTTACATAGCAATGTTGATGCATGTAGTAAAACAACGCATGGAATGATGCCATTTTGTAACCCTCGGTTCCATACGACAATCAACCCTTGCATCGTTTCCTTTGTAGGTACGCTAAACGACATATCATTTAACCTAATTCTTCAAGCCTCAATAAATGACACATCGTTCAGCCATCAAATACCACTTCCTAACACGTCACATCATTCACTATTTACATGTTGATTCCAAATGGTGAAATGTGGCACGTTATGGTATTTAACTCCATTTGATAGTCTTAACTTAATCTGACCATATATTTAAAAATAAAACTCATATAAATACTAGTAAGATATCATTTTGAAGATATTAACAAGAGTAATTGAGAAAAAATTAGAACAATTATCTTTGAGCATTATGAATAATATTTTGAAGAAAATTTAAAAACAAGTTTAGAAATTAGTGTATTTGATTGAATTGTTTTTGCTTTCACATAAAATAATAAGATTTTTATATCTTCTTTTTCTTTGTAGTTTTGAATTATTTAGTTATCTTTATATATGTGTTATTGAATTGTTTTTACTTTCACACAAAACAATAAGATTTTTATATATTCTTTTTCTTCATAGTTTGAATTATTTAGTTATGTTTGTATATGTGTTAAATATTATGTTAGACTAAACAATTCATTGTAATTATGGGTAATTATAAGCCTTAAATTATAATTTAATAAGGATTATATTATGACTTGAATAAAGTTTCAATTATCAAATTTCTTAATATGTTTAATTTTATTTTTAAATGTCAAAGCATGTTAATTTTGAATTAAATATACAATTAGTCTGATATTTTACTTTTGTTTATTGTTGTATTATTAAGTTTGTATAAAATTGCTAATTTTTGTGGTTGAAATAGTAAATTGTAATTTTTATTACAATTAGAATTAAATACTTAGGTTAGAAATTGTTAATGATATCAATTTTATCTAATTTAGTTATTATTTTTTATAATTATAAAGAAACAAATAAACTAATTCTAATAGTAATAATTTTAAATTATTCAAGAGTTAGATTGATAGATATTGAGTTGTTAATTAACTATAAAGTAAGAAAAAATATAAAATTTTAGACAAACTTAAATTCTTAAAATTAAAATTAAGAAAAATAAAAAGGGATCTTAAAGCTATATAATAAATTTAAGACTTAAAAACTTAATGGATTATAACGTGATAAATTTAATAGTAATATAGTGACGAAGATAATCACATAATCACATACTTATCTTATTAATCCAAAAAATTGTACTTTTTGTTATACTCTTATTTATTTATTTATAAAAAAAATTCAAAAACCTCTGTTGTTTTATTTGTAACATTTCATATTTGATTTTTAAATTAATAATTAATAATTAAACTTTTTCAATCCTCTTCGGATAATAACACTTATAATTATATTTACAACGATAATTTTTTTAAAAAGTAAAGAACTAAGGTTAAATATTTGATAATTTAATTAAGATCCATCAATCTCTCAATTTTATCATCTTTTAATATACATTGATTATAAAGCATGTAATACATGATCACATAATACTAGATCATTTATCGCACTTATACTTAAAACTCGCACTAACCCATACAAGAATAAGTATCAAAAATAAAATCCAAGTAGAAAACATGCTCTTGAAATAAGATCAAGCTAAACTATAGTGCTTGAACCTAATAATATGTTTTATGCATAAATACATCTAATCAATCTATTGAAGAAGAAAAAAAGATTGTATAGTAACAAAAATATATTATCTGAATTTTTCAAAACATTGTTAGCGACTTATAATCCTTAAATAATTCTACAATAATTTTTTACAATAATTTTTTTTATAACATGTTAATATTATTCCTCCATTATTGGTTTCACTATATCCACGATGTTGATTCATGGATATGATTATAACATGTTTCATAACATTTTAATATTGTAATACAATCTAATTAGATAGAGAATACTTATATCAATTCATATATGATATTAGTTCAAAACTTTCTCCCACTTGGATGACATTGCACACAAAATGGATTATACAAATATCATATGTAAACAAGAATTCAAACTAATTATAACCCAGTTAAAAAATATAGGTGTGAAAACAATCCAAAACAACTCAAGAATATTTTTTTCATACAAAAATCATAACACTTGTTAATAATTTTAAAATATGTATTGCATACTTGAGTTATCATTTATATCTGTCAAATAATTTTTAAATATATATAACATGAAGTTTTATATTTTTTAATCTCATTATGTAAGTGTATTACAAACAAATCATATTAAATTAAGAGAAAAACTAAGATCAAACATCTTAATATATATAACACCTCAAATTGTTATGTGCTTATCAAGATATAAAATTAGGTAATAACCAATTTACCTTATTTCAAATAAAGGTTTGCATTTAGAGTAACTATACACAAATCATCATTATTAAATGAGAATTATTTAGTTTTATTGATCTTTATAAATGTATTTAAATTCATATTTATTTAATGATCATTGAAAAATAGATTTTTCGAGACCAAGTAAATAATAAATATTTAAATCATTGTACGAGTATTTTGAAAAATTGAATATTAAATACTTTCTTTAATAATAAGTACATATATATTAACTAATTGCGTGAACACACATTTCAAAATGTTATTCAATACATATTAACTTTTAAAAAAATTGATCAAATATTTTTAATCAAATTGTAATCATAAGTAAATATTATTATTGGTGAAAAATAACGAAGATTAAACACAAAATATACTATCTTTATTTATTCAAAAAATTTATATTTATCAAAAATTGATGTTTACGTGACAAAAAACATATAAAATTCAACTAACATTAAAACACGACTCTTTGATTAAAACGAGATTATATTGTTTATAAAATACTTTATATACATTTATTTAATATAATATTTATAAATTTATTCACTAATTAGTCAAAAATAGTTATTAATATGGGTAAATTTATGGTAGGATAAACGTCAAAAATAAATTAACGGTGAGAAACAAATTAAAATTTATTCTATTTTGTCTCATAAATCACGAGTCTAATTGAAAAAAATAAAAATATTTTACAAATAAAAATGGCTTAAAATTATGGTGTCATAAACTAGAGGTTCAATTAAACTTAAATTTATATCAAAAATAATATTTTAAATTCTTTTTTATTTCAATTCACCCAATATCGTTAAGAATGTATTATATACAAAAAAATATTTTAAATAATGTATTTATGTCTAAATCGAAGCCAAAATACATATATGAATATAGTATTCACCTTAAAAGAAAACAATATTTTCTTTTTTAGCTTTAAACAACATTATATAACTAAAATTTATAATAAAAAATGTCAAATTAATTAATTATTTAATTACAATTACTATTAGCAATATCAACACTAAAAACACATTCATTTGATTTGATAAATACTTTATCAAAAGGTGAATACAAAAATATTGGTTATGAAAAAAAATTCATGCTTGTTGGCCACAATTCATATCATAATATTTTAATCAAAAAATAATCTTCAAAACACCCATAGATAATATTTTATTGATAATTGATTATTTTTTAGAATGATATTCAATAAAAATGGAAAGAAATAAATATTTTCACCCAAAAAAATATAAGAATATCATTGTAACTTTATTTTGTGGATTTTTACACATTTATGTTATTTTTACAAATCATATTAACATAGATTATAATTACTACTCTTGGACCAATAAAATACTATATTCAAGTAAGTACTTAAAAAGTATTTTAACGTCATTTACTATACTTTAACGTTACATATTTATATTTGTAAAGTATCTACCTATATTATATATACTACTTTTGGGCCAAATAAAATATGGTAGTTAAATAATTGTCTTTTAAGTAGAATATTATTTACTATATTTTTCATGTTCTCATATAGTCATGAAATACACACTCTTAAATTTTATCATATTCATTTATTTATAACATTGATAGCTTCTATGTAGTAGAAATATCTCATATCATTACATTTGAAGAAATTATTTTTACCTACTAAGTAGATGTATGCATTAAATAAGAATTGTGTTTTTAATAAATTATTCTTACTTTATTCATGTTAGAGTCGTTAATACCTATAAAGAAATAACAACCATCAAATGAATGTAAAATTAATATCATGCTTTTTTTTTATTTCTTCAACTTATAGTCCTGTATATTTATCAGACTCTTAAGTACTATATAAAGCAAAATAATTAAATATCATGATTAAATGTGTCAATCGATCATCTCTAAGATGAATTAGATTACACGGTTCATAATTTTAATTAATTTTTTTTATCAATCTAAGTATCTTTGTTAAATAATAAAAACTAAGAGAATATTGAATTATTCGTAAGAATCTTAATAATTTTTATTTTTATTTTTTTGTGATTGTATAAGATAAATATTCCTTAAAAAATTACAAAACAATATATAATCTAAAATGTTTAGAGTCACAAGAGTAAGTAAAAAGCATTCAATTGTTATTCACTTGTACTTTGATTATAGATCCAAAGTAACGCTCAAAACTTAATTTATATCTTATTTCTCAACTTAATACATATAATATATTTTATAATGAAGTTATAACACATAAATTTAATTTTGAGTTAATAGTATATTTCATAAAATATTTGGACCAAAAAAGAAAATGGGATTTTCTACCTCAAGTATCTCAAAATCAAAAAATATATTATATAACATGATATTCTTAGACTTACAATAGGTAAGTACTAAGCATTCGGTTGCTATTTCATTTGAACATTTGAACATAACTTTCAAGTTTTATGTAGAACATAAACTCATATATATCATTATACTTCTAAGAAATAAATACATCAATACTATTATATGCAATTTATATATTGTAAAATCTCATTGTAAGTTTGTTAATGCTTGTGACATAATTGAACCTTGATTGCAAAATTGAGATACCTTTCCTAGTATAGAAGCTGCATTTGTCAATGCAAATAGCTGTTATGGGCATTAAGATAGAATTCCTAAGCATGGCTGTGAAGGGTACAGCACCATGTGCTGCCACAAACCATGCGAGTCTGAGAGGGAAACCTTGTGGTATGTTTATTGCAGGGTTTTTTTTTTTATTTTAATCCCTATAAAAAAAAAATACATATGTATCTCATTTAGGAGGAAGATTAATGTATCATGAGTAAAAAGTGGACAGGGTGCATCATATTTATTTAAAGAAAAATGAAGAGTGTGCAACGTGGCAATCAACAATTGGTTGATGGAGGGACAATAGTCACGAACTTCAAATAAAGCCCAATCTTCACTATGAAAAGCCCAATATCGCATTAAAAAAGTACAAACAAAATGTGAAGCATGTTTGATTTGCAAGATTATAAACATGAAAATAGCAACTATGAATACTAGATAAACAGAATTTTTATGGATTTTTATACTTTATGTGTTAATATTATCTAAAATCGTATTATAACTCAATCTCAGCCCCCAAAGCAAAAAATCAAAACTTCAAAAATAATAATATCTAGTTTAACACATTTTTACTTAATTTTGTACAAATTTTACTTATTGTATCAGAAGCACGATGCCCTTAAATTGTGTGCACCATGTAATAATGTAGATTATTTTATTTAATAATTTATTATTTAAATATTTTTTAAAATAAAAATTAATTATGATATTAGCAAAAACTCCTCTAATACTAAAAATTCACTTAAATTTTATAGATCACAATTATACATATTTTATTTCAAAAATTATTCATTATTTTTAGAACATGTGATGAAGTATTATTTTAAGATAATAAAATTTAAAAGTAATATATTTTTTTAAAAAAAATATTTAATATTAGATGAAGAGAAAAATCATATAATTAATAAAGAATATATTTTACAAATAATAAATAATACTTCAATACAAAGTTATATGAATACAAAACTACATGCATCTAACGTTTCTCAAAGCAAAAAATCAGGTCCCTCGCACATAATCAGAAAATAAGCCGGCATTCTACCTTTGGGTAGCCTGAGAGCTGAAACTTACGTAAATGGTTCAAACTTCAAAGAAACCAACATCATTACTTCTTAAAAGGAAGGAAAAAAAAACTAAAACTCACATTTTAGAACTATACATGCATTGTAAAATAGAGAATATTAGTTAAATGTTATATAACAAAAATTTATATTTATATTTTTACTCATATTAATTATTATTGTATGATATATATGATATCATAATTAATATAAATATAAATATAAATATATGTATTTATGGTATTCCTCTACTAAAATAATAAATTTATCTTGTTAGTTATATATTTTAATGACATTCTCACAACTATTTTTGTTATTACTACGATATAGTTATATAAAATATCTATTTTATCTTTATTTTTAATTACATCTTAATGTTATAATTATTGAATAAATTTATCATTAGTGAATTATTTTTGTGATAATAATAATTTTAATTATAATAATATTGTAATTTTTTAATAATAGCAATTTTGTTAGATGAAATAGTATGAATTAGTAAGATGAAGGCACAAACTAGAATTTTAATAATAATAACATATTCATAACAAAGGACTTGATTGACCACTTTTTTTTCAAAACAAGACAGTTTTATTAAAATTACAAACTTAGAATGATAAACATCACATTATATTCTTTGAGTAACCTTAAATTAGAACAAACACATATTAATTATTATATAAAGATTGTTTTACTAAGTCTAGATCTATTCCTACACACCAAAGTACCATCGTCTAATGCCTGAAAAAATCATGACACTATTAAATTGAATCCATATATCTATATGACTTAAAAAGATTGTAAACTTAACAACACTAAAAAATCAATAGCACTAAGAAAAAAAGCCATCATTCGAATCACCCAAAGTGATAAAATTACAAAATTAAAAAAACATTTAAAACTTAAAAAAACAACTACAAATAGAAACACATATCAGAGACAAAACATAAGAGCGAGACTGGGAAAGTATTTTTAATAATAAAAAATTTACGTAGAAATTAAGATGCAAAAATACTAAAGGCCGCAAGAAGGCATTAATTTGTCAAATGCAATATCATACGATTTGACAATTTTTTGTGTGCAAGTATGTGACAAGGAAAGGTTCTTCTCCTTTCTATTTCAAACCATCAACTCACATCGGCACATGGTAATAGGACATGGGAATAGACACATGCACATGGTATTATTATTAAGATGTTATAGTTATTAAATAATAATTTTTAAAAAATATTAATTTTTTTTATTAATTAAATATGTACATATGATATATATACATACATCACATTAATAATCCAAAAATACATATAAAAATAATAACAAAGTTATTCATTTATTAAAAATCATCATAAATTATAACATTAAATAAACCAACCATAATAATTATAACTTCTTCACTTTTGATTACTCAGCTTATTATTATTATTATTATAATGATTAAATTGATAATTAATTATAGAAACTGAAAAACAAACTATATACTAATATTTACTATATATTTATATTGTACCTTCTTGAATTAATATCCTACATCTGTCACTAGCAATTAATTTTTTTAATTAATTATTTTCTTACAATAATTGACCAGTTATAAATGTACATTGATAAAAGTTACCCTACTTAACTTGCAGTGGAGTTTGGTATTATTTTGTTTTATTACCAAACTTATAGTGAATGCGGGTAACAAGAAATATATACGTTCTGCCAACAACCATTAATGATCTTTAAAAAAAGAAAAAAAAAATTATCTCAATCTCAACGAAAATTTGTTAAAAATTGAATTGATCGAGCAATATAGTTCACCTACTAATAAAAGTGCCCAGTTGCATATCAATGTATTTTTTATTTTTTTAGGAATGTATATATAAGATCAATAAAATTAATATAACAGTTAAAATTATAATATAAGGAATAAATTTAAATATTTTATTAATTATGAGACATTACTCACATTTACGTCGGTTTTTACCGGCACATAGCAATGTATCCGACGTTTTCATTATACCACGTCTTCATGCTTTGATGAATTTGAACTATTAAACAAATACAAAAACGATATTGATCAATAAAATAGCCCCTTTCCTTTTTTCCCTAATATTTGTTCTAACTAATAACATACACACAATTTTCCAACAGCTGCCTCCCTCAACCACCAATGTTGACATAGTATCACCCACAAAACGGCCAACCCATCATTTGTCTTAACTATTCACATACGCACATGCATGTACCAGCCGACTGAATCCTATAAGAAATAATAGATAGATAAATAAGTTATGAATAAAAATAAGTTATTTTAAATTAAAAATAAATGAATAAGAACTGTGTAGATAATTTTTCAAAACTTATTTTAAATAATACAATGACAAATAAATAATAAACTTAATCTATAATTTATAACACATACTTAAGTATTTGAAATACAACCCAATAAAAAAAAAAGACACTAACTCGATCTATAAAAAGGAGTTAAACAAAACGGACAGCAATAGGAACGGCTGTAGGGAAATTAAAATGGAATTAAACAAAATGGTTTCTTACAAACCATAACGGACCACCGTTTAAATTTTTCAACAAATCCTTCCACTAACACAACCACCAGTGTCGACTAGTCCATTGTCAACCATGGAACACCTTAGCCATAACAGGCCAAGATCACCAGGACGTCGCACAAGCAACTCCTAGCTACCATTAATTCAATTAGCGCGCGAGATCAATCAAGGCTGGAACCTTTACTAGTTGTACGCGTAAGAGCTGGGCTTCACCAGCGACACCACCCATGAGCCTCCAGCCACTTGCTAGGTCTGTAACAACCAGCAACGACCAGCCATTAGCCACCTGCCACGCTCCTCGCCCTCATCAGACTACAGCTACAGATTATGATATCATATTGTATTCTCTTTACAATTATAGTTTTATAGATTAAACGAATAGACTGATTTAAGTTCAAGGAGATCGAATTTTAGATTTTGGATAGGGTAATATTAAAGTTTATTGTTATTAAACATTTTATTTCAACATTGTGGTTTTGATAAAATATTACAATTTTGAAATTAACAAAATAGTGTAAATTTGATATTTCATAATTGATGAATTATTTTATTTTATTTTTACTAAATTAGTGAATGCATTTTTGTGAAATCGTAGAATTTCACTTTTGACAAAACTGTTTGATTTTAAATCTTAAAATAAGTAAATTTTATAATTTTGGAAAAAAATTAGTTAATTTTTGTTTTATAATATTCATATATAAAAAATAGTGAATTTTATATTTATTAATTTTATAGTTTACGAAATAATTAAATTTTATACTTATGAAATATTTATTTTTTAAATAGCAAAAGTGTTGAATTTTGTATTCACATTATAAGTGTATTTTGTATTATTTATAAATTAGAATTGGGTTTCAAGAAAAATTAAATTTTTGACATTGAGAAAATTAAATTACATTAATTAATTTTAAATTAATTGCACTAAATTAAAATCTAAGAATTATTTTTGTATTTTGAAATTTAATTTTGATATTTTTTTTAATATCAGTGCATCTAAAGTATTAATATGTTTTGAGATGACAATAAATATAATGGATAATATCGTCGTATTAGTTCTTATATGAATATGTTGGTTGTTGTTTTCCTAATGTGAATTTCATCGGATCTAACTCAAAATAATGATAAATCGACATTGGCACGTATACTTAGATAATGAGTTAGTCACTTTCTTTGAACCATTTGAGAATTAAGAAAAATTCTAAATGATGAACTATGCAACCTTTATGATTAAGGATGGGTTAAAATAATCCTAAAGATGACATCCAAAAAAGAGATAACTTTAAAAAATGTATTGTATGTGTTAGAAATCTAGAAGAACCTTGAGAGGTTTATTTCTTTAGAAGTATGGATTCTAAGTTGATGTTGAGACTAATAAGTTCATACTTACCAACAATAGAATGTTTTTATTAAAGGGCTACGTAAACGAGAGGTTGTCTAAGCTCAAATTAATAATCTTTAAGCTAGAGATTAATTATGTTATTAAATCGTTTATTTATTTGTTTTGTCTTTTAAATTGTGGAATGGAAGACTAGATCATATATATAGGTTAAATAACATATTATAAACCTCTTTTACGGATTGGTTTCCAACATACGTGTGAGATATGTGTAGAGATAAAATAATTGTGTCATCTTTTCAATCAATTAAGAGAAACATAAACCCCTTGATTTGATCTATAATGCATGTTCTATGTGATTTGAAATTTATTTAAACAAGGGGTAACAATAAGTATTTCATTACTTTTGTCGATGATATAATGAATTATTGTTATATGTATTGGCTTAAAAGTACATATCAAGTTATAGAGAAATTTATTTTTTATAAATCTAAAATTGAGAATCAATTCAACAAGAAAATCAAGGTTTTATGAAATGATCATGGTAATAAGTATGAAGCATTTTTTGGTGAAATCCATGCACAATATGGAATCATACATGAAAACCATAACGTTGTTATTGAACGGTAAAGATCACACTTTGATATAAATAATTAATGCAATACTATTAAATACTGGGTTACCTCAGAACTTAACCCAAAACTTATGGAGGAAGTCATGTTGTTGGCTAATCATTTTTCAATACGATAACCCAAAAGAAGGCATATGAGACATTGTGTGAGTTATTTAAAAGAATGATAGGTTCTTATGAATACTTACTAGTGTAAAAATGTCTTACAAAAATGATCGTATATAAACCTAAGAAAGTGAAGATATGTCTTGAAACAATATATTACATTTTATTGGATATGTACATCATGTTACTATTTATCACTTTTTGGTGTATATGTTAAAGACCATACACGATCTTAATTCATTATTCTTTGAATGTGTATTTGCTTGTAAGTTTAAGGAGAATTAAGTTCATCCAAACGAACTTAGAAGATTATGAATGAAGTTGGTCAAAACCAAGATGGTTATGTCAAGGACACCGAAGATGATTCTTGTGTTTTTAATTTGATGACAATTGTGGATAATAGTGATCCAATGATCATATTCACTATAAATATGTTGAATTTAAGATTTAATATGAAAAACATGAGATTCGCTCCTATAATTCTAAGAATTAAGATATCGAAGATATTAAATAATCTTAGTCTAAGTCAATATCATTTTGTTGACAAGATACATGAAAAATTCAACAATGATGATTTCAAAATTATTAAAACACTAGTAGATGTAAATCTACACTTAGCTAAGAACATAGATGATAATATGCCTAAGTTGAAATATTCTAGAGTGATAGAAAGTCATATGTACTTGATGAGTTATACAATACTAGATATAGCTTACGATGTAAGTAAAATAAGTAGATATACCAACAATTTAGGATCTCATCACTGAAAAAGTATTACAAAACTACTTAGATATTTAAGATATACACGTAATTATAGACTACATTACACAAGACATACAACTATATTAGAAGGATATAGTGATGCAAATTAGATATCTGACATAAAAGACTCAAAGTATACTAGTAGATATATGTTCACACTAGGTAATGGAGTTGTTTCAGGGAAGTCCTCTAAACAAACTGTATTGTTAGATCCACAATGAAATTTGAGTTCATCGTTTTGGATAAATTGACGAAGAAGTTGAATGGATACATAATTTTTTATTGTGTATTCCTAAGTGTGTGAATCCATTGTAATAGTCAATCGATTATTTGTAAGGCATGAGACATGTATAATGTTAAGTCTCAGCATATACGTCTTAGACATAGTACCATTAGATAATTACCTTTAACTCGGGTTATCTTTATTGATTATGTGAAATCAAATGACAACATAGCAGATTCATTAACTAAAATGTTAAATCGAGAGTTAGTTGATAAATCATCGAGAATGGTACTGAAGCCTATGAATGAAAAAAGATTTACAAAGAAAACCCAATGTAATTGACTAGATAGTTTAAGATCTAAGTTCAAAAGGACAAGCTAGTTGTAAAAACTTAGTGAGATCACTATAGAGATTTATTCTCAAGTCCATTCCTATGATGAAAAGAGTAATACCCGTAAGATACAGGATAAGCTAAGGCTTTTAATGATTCTTACGAAGAGAATACTAAGTGGATTATATATGTTACTTTTTGCGGATTATTCTTATAGATAAAAGATTATTTATGTAAAAGAGTAGTGAGGTCACCTCAAAAGGGAATTGTGTAGGGTTAAATTATTTAAAAACTCTCACAGAACTAAAAGTATGTTTATGGTCAAAATGAATAAACAATGAGAATTGAATTGTATTAGAAAAGATTCATGTTTGAAATATTTCATTGTTTACATAAATGACAGAACGGTTCAAGAACATCGTGTCTACTGATAAGCCAATAAAGTAAATATAATTTTACAAGAAAATGTTCAAAATGTAACACCTATTTATCTTATGCAGGTTTCGAACTGTTGAACTCTATTTCTATATCAATTTTGATTTGAATCTTTCCTTTAAAATAACTCTGTCAATTATTATTCTCGTTGAAAAATTTAAACAGTGGTCCATTACGATATTTTAAGAACCATTTTGTTTAATTCCATTTTAATTTCCCAAGAGTGATTCCTATTGCTATCCATTTTGTAACTACTTTTTAAGGGTTTTTGTCTATAATGTGCATATCTTATTCAAAACTTTAAAAAAAGACTATATTAGATTTTAGTTTAAAAATTGTCAAATCATAACCCATTAAACAATTTTTGAGTCATTTTTTTTGTACTTTCTAACTCTCCATTCCACTAATTCCAGCAACCCCATTTTTTTAATAAAAAAATATTTTTATCTTTTTTTTCTCTCTCTTTCCCTAATTCACAATACTCTATTTTTTTTAAAATATAATCATTCACTAACTTTTAATAAATAGTAATTTATTTTTATTATAAATAAAAAATAATAAAATAATTTATATTTATATAATAAAAAATATTTTTTATAACAAATAACTTATCAAAATTTTATTATAAAATAATTTAAAATAATAATAATAATAAATTATAAAATTTTAAATTATTAAAAAATTACTAAATAGTTAAATAATTTTTATGAAAATTATTGACATTTAAAAAAAATTATTTAAGATTAAAAAAATTAAAAAATAGATTAAATTGTAACAAATATCTCTAATATTATTATAATTTTAATTATTACTAAGATAACAAATATTTATTAACAATAATTATATTTAAGTATTAAAATATAATTAATTCAATATAATTTATATATTTTATTATATTAATAATAATAATATTATATATATATAATATTTTTTCACAAAATTTGTGATATAATGTTCTATATTTGTATTGTATCTTGTATAAATTTATATTTATTTTATTGTAAAATAAATTATTTTTTATTTTTTAAAATAATTTTTTTTAATATATGATATGATAAAAAAAATTATGTATTTAAAATTAATTATAAATTTATAAGATGTTAATATTTTTTTATGTTTATAATAATTATATTTTACAAAATGGAGTTAATTTTTTAAATAAAATTGATTAAATTTTTTGCTTCAAGTTTAAGTTAAACTATTGTGTGGGAGATGGCTTTTATAGACAAAAGAAAGCATTAGGAATGATTATAGGGAAATTAAGATGGAATTAAACAAAATGGTTTTTACAAAACCTTAATGGATCACCGTTTAAATTTTTCATTCAAACTTTTCAACAAATCATTGTTTTGTTGTTTAGATTAAACTGTTTAGTTGCTTATCAATTGGTTAATTTATTGATGCTTATATTTTATTTTGTAGATTGTCTTTACAACTAAGATGTTCATGAGGAATATACAAGGCTCTTATGTACCCTTTTTTGTAATTTTTTCCCCTAGATTTTATTGAATATTAAACCACAGCAGTTGTATTGAATATTGGTTAATAAAATTGATGTTAGAAACTTTAAATAAGTACTGTAAGGACATCATGTGCCTCTAATATTACTTTTTTTTAATGCAATTGAATGTAAAATGTAACTGATGCATTGATTTTTTTTTAAATCATTTGGGACAATTATTAACCGCCCTTAAATATTAGCCAAAAACATCCCTAAAAAGCTACATAGAGAGTTGTTGAACTATATTTTAGGACGGTTATTAACTATCCCAAAAAAACAAATCAAAAACCATCCCTATAATTGTCTATTGCTATGCTTACATAGAGGAGAGATGTGTCCGAAAAGATAACCATTCCAAAAAAAATTTTAGGATGATTAATAACCGTCTCAAAAGATTGTATTTGTAATTGTGTTATTATATCTAATTTTTTAGTACATATTTTGATATATTGTTATATATTTTAAAATTATTTACTAGACATGTGAACAAAAGTTAAATAAATTATGAGTAAAATGCTATTTTTTACGTATTTGATAAAAATTAATTGATTACACACGTAGAATTAATTTGCACACAAAAGTTGTCTAAATGGTCAAATAAGAGTATTTTTGTTGATTTATTTAACAAATATTTATTAATTATACACATAAAGTTATAATAATATATTTTATATAAAAATATTTCTTAAATTAATATAATATAATATAAAAATATTTTATTTATTTAAATATAATTCATTATGACAAAATATTAGTGTAAAAAATTATAAGAATAAAAAAAACGTAACGAGAAACTTCAAATTCAAATTTTTAAGATTTTTGTCTTTTTATCGTCAATCTTTTTTATATTTTATTTAAATCTAAGTTTTAATTTTATCTAATATTATATTACTTTACATTTTATTTTAATAATTTTTTATTTTATTCGAAATTTTTTAATATAAAAATTATAATATTTTCTTTATAGTTTAATTAATTTTTATCATTATACAAAATTGTTTGATTTCGTCCCTTTAAGAAAATCAATCAAACAAGCGGTAGAAAAAAATCAAAACATTCATTTATTTGTATTATAATATATTTTTTACTTTTAAATATTTAAATACATATCTTTATTTTTTATAAAAAAAAATTAAACTTCAATCCTCTCAAAATATATTTCTATTTTCGCCCTTAGTTAAAATTCATTTTATTTATTACAATCTTAAGTCTTAACATATCGGTCATGACTGATTTATATGCTAATGTTAACTAGCTGTTATAACCAGCATTGACCAACCTTTGTAAGAAGTTAATTAGCTAGTTAACTGTTGACCACCCATTAACAGCAAATGTATTTCATCTTGTTGAATTATATATGGACAACCGTTGAATATAGAAGTCACTTTTATGAAACTGTGATATATATTTTGATGAAATAAATGATGATTTTGTTTATTTTTATTTTTTTGAAAAAAAAATGTTATTTATTTGTTGAATATATAACGATTATAAAACAAATTATTGGATTAATCTGGATTTTTTTTTAAATAGGGAATTAAATATTTTAGATCTGAGAAAATAATAAACAATTATAATTTATTTTGCATGAAGAAGAGGAAAGAGCCGGGTCGACTATGACTTGTTTGCGCGTTCAACACGTTCAACAAAAGTTAACCTTTCGTTATCATCACCTATACGGTAATTTTGTATTCAAGCTATATTTTCAATTCTTAAATTTCAGACTTTCACATGAGAGTACATATCCTAAAGTTATTATATATTATGTTAAGATGCTATCACAATTTAAATTATTATTATTATAAAAATAATTTATCAATAATAAATTTATTAAATAATAATTGTATTAAGGTTTAATTAATAATACTAAAAATAAAATATATTTTATATATATTTTTATTATGATAATACTATCCTATATATTTGATCAATCTGTTAAATTATTATTAACCAAGACAAATGTTGAATTGTTGATGTTATTAAAAAAAAAGGTCATGTTCATTACTAAGCAAAAAAATTTAAAAAATATTATGATATACATTTGGTCATTTGATGATTAGTGATCTATGGACGACTAAGATATAATATTAAGTAACAAGACTAGGGATGGGCAAAAAAACCGCGGGTTCGGTTATCCGCGGTTATTCGAACCGGTGGTTCGGTTTTTAATCGGTGAAATTCGGGGACGAGGACGGTTTCGGGTAAAAACCGAATATGAAACAACGGTTACGGTTCGGTTACGGTTATACTAAAAACCGTACCCGCCCGTACCCGAAATTAATTATATTTAATTAATTAAATTATATATTAAATTATAAATAAAAAATTAATTATATATATTTAATAAATTAAATTATATATATTTCGGTTTTTTTTCGGGGGTTTTTTCATAATCGTCCCAAACCGTTACCCGCGGGTAAAAAACCGTCCCCGAACCGTAACGGTTTTCGGGCGGTTTCGGTTATAGGTTTTATAATTCGGTTCGGGGACGGTTATATCAAAAACCGTCCCCGCCCGTCCCGTGCCCATTCCTAAACAAGACAATTAATTCCTCACAAAAGCCCTAAACTGTCTTCCATTTGCCTAATTTTAACACTATAGTTATATGGTTTAAATTAGTATTAATTAAAGTTGAATGATAATTAATTTGGTTTAAAGTTATATGGTTTAAATATACAAATGATAATTTATTTTTTTGGTTCTCGATGTTTTTTTATTACGATTTGGTTAATTTATTTTTAATTTTCAAACTTTGATCAACTTATTTTTTTATATAATTAAAGTTCAATTTTAAGTAGGTGTAATTTTGGACTACAATATTTAAAAATTAGAAAATAAATGGATGAAATCATAAAAAAAGTAAGAGACTAAAAATTAAAAAAAAAACAGTGATTATATCATAAAAAAGTAAAAATAACAAAGTATAAAAAAAAAAAAAAAGATATTTGGGTAATATTCAACATTAGCAATGAAATTAATATATAAATCTATTAAGCTGAACTGGTAAGTACATAATGCTTTAAAATAATAATCTTGGTGAGCTTCATTCGATCAAACTTCAAAAGCTGAATTCAGTTTCTTGTGGACATTGTTTACCAGATTACCTTCAAAACATCGTGCGCACTCTTTTTTTGATCTCACCCATAATGAGCGACTTATAAAAGGGTATAAGGAAAATTTTATAACTAAAGTTTATAATGAATCTCAAATAATATGATATATTATTATTGGTATAATGGAACTTATATGATTATATACCATCGTAAACTGATTAAGTTATGATTGTAATTTAGTTATAATATATAGAAGTAGTCAAATAATAAAAAGCAAAACTTTATTTGTCTTTAAACCTTATAATAACATGTTAGTTTATATATAATTAAATTATTTTTAAATTATCATGTTGACTTGTTCATATAAAGTGTATATTTAATTTATGTTTTTATAGAATCAAACTTATTACGTATATAATATACATGTTATTTAAAACCAAAACATAACTTTGTTGACATAACATATTTATACATAAAAACCTCGTTATTTTGCTAAGGTTTCAATCCTTTTTCCTTCCTTCTTTAACCGTGCCATTTCTAATGTTCTTTCTTTATCATTTTTAGTCCTTAAATATATAAAAATATAATTGATTTTCCTTCCAATAACTTAACTTTTTGGAAGAGTTAGTTGTTCAAGAATTTTTAATTTTTAATATGATATCAGAGATTAAGGTTCTATATTTAAGGTCTAATAACTTCAATTATTAAATTATAAGTAGATAACCTACATGATGCATAAAATCATCATTTGTAGAGAATATTGCCTTCATATTGCACTTATTTCATTTCAATAGTTTTTTTTATTTTTCTAAACTAATAAAAGTTTAACTCAAAACTCATAATTTCATACATACAAATACCAAAATATATATTCTTACTACATATATATTCAATAAAATAAAAATAATATTAGATCCTGCAAGTTCTTCAGTGACCAATGTTGGTCACTCATAAGAGTTTCGAGGACTCGTCAAAGTTCCAACAACCCATAGGATTCCTAGTAATCTTCTCTGGCAACCCATCAGATCCAAACTATTATATCCATATGTATTTTTATATACGATATTTACATCTACCTAAATCTTTGTAACATATTATATTTACATGTATATTTATATGTAACATGTGACATCAAACTTTACAAGTTGATCAATTCAATTTTACTCTATAATTTATAAATCTAATTTTGTATTTGTATATAACATATTACCTTTACCTTTGGATGTAATATGTTACATTTATATCTAGTAAGATTACTATAGCTCCAGTGAGCATGTAATATGTTACATTCAACTCTACCTTTGGATGTAACATGTTACATCAATTTCTAACGAGATCATCGATAGAATTGTCAGAACTTCGGTGATGTCGTAAGTGGGATGATTGGAGCTTTGTTAAGGTCATTGAAGATATGATTGTCAAATTATTGTATTTCTCTGATAATTATCAGTAGATTTCATTATTATTTCTGTTCTGTGTTTTTTACAAGAGTTTACAATATATGTATATATGGAAAACGAAAATTAAACAATAACCATAAAACCTGCACATCCAGGTTTTATGGCTCCACTAATATTATTGTCTGCTCAATGTTTTACTCCATTGAGCAGTTGTGTCTGCCACTGTTATAGCACACACCAACACTCCTCCTCAAGTTGGTGTATATATGTCTCTTATGCCCAACTTGTCAAGTGAGTTGTAGAAGTTCCTTGCAGACACAGATTTTGTGAGTATATCAGCCAATTGATCTTCTGATTTAACAAATGAAAGCTTAATAATCTTTTCTTCAAGATTCTGTTTGATGAAGTTCCGATCCACTTCAACGTGCTTCGTGAGATCATGTTGAACTGGGTTGTGAGATATGGCAATGGCTGCTTTGTTATCACAAAATAAGTTCATTTCAGAGTTAGGAGCAACACCAATCTCAGTTAGAAGTTTTTTCAACCAAAGGAGCTCACATATTCCCTTGACCATTCCTCGAAATTCAGCTTCAGCACTGGATAAGGCAACTACATTTTGCTTCTTGATTCTCCATGTGACAAGGTTGCCCCCCACGAAAGTAAAGTACCCAGTAGTAGATTTCCTATCCTTCATATTCCCTGCCCAGTCTGAATCTGTATATCCAAGGACTTTCAATTGACCATTCTTTGAAAACATAAGTCCTTTCCCAGGGGAGGATTTTAAGTAACGAAGTATTCGCATGACCGCATCCATATGGTCTTCACTTGGGCAGTGTATGAACTGACTCACGACACTCACAGCATAAGCAATATCAGGTCGAGTATGAGATAAATATATGAGTTTACCTACTAACCGTTGATATCTCTGTTTATCTGCTGGTACTTGGTCCACATATTCTCCGAGTTTATGATTTTGAACCATTGGAATATCGACAGGTTTACAATCTAGTAGTCATGCCTCTGCTAGTAGGTCCAGAGTATATTTCCTTTGGGAAAGACATATGCCTTGTTTTGATCTTGTTACCTCAATACCTAAGAAGTATTTGAGCCCTCCTAAGTTCTTCATTTCAAACTCATTTGACAGTTGTTCTTGAAGCTTAGAGATTTCTTCTTTATCATCCCCTGTAATGATCATGTCGTCTACATAGACTATAAGGGCTGTTATCTTCCCTAATCGATGTTTTAGGAAGAGAGTATGATCATAGTTGCTTTGTTGGAACCCATATTTCTTCATTGCTGAACTCAACCTACCAAACCACGCTCGAGGTGATTGTTTTAGTCCATACAATGCTCGTTGTAATCTACATGCAGTTTCTTTTCCTGATGTAACAGTATATCCTGGTGGGATATCCATGTAAATCTCTTCTTCAAGGTCACCATGAAGGAAGGCATTCTTCACGTCAAGTTGGTGCAATGGCCAATCTAAATTTGCTGCAAGAGATAACAAAACTCTCACAGTTTTTAGTTTAGCCACAGGTGAGAAGGTTTCTTGATAATCTATCCCATGTTTCTGTGTATATCCTTTTGCTACAAGTCTCGCCTTGTAACGATCAACTAACTCATCTGCTTTATACTTAATGGAGAAAATCCACTTGCATCCTACCATCTTCCTCCCTTAAGGCAACTCGCTTAACACCCATGTGTTATTCTTCTGCAGTGCCTCAAATTCCTCTTTTATAGCTTGAGCCCATTTTGGATCAGATAAGGCTTCTTCAATGCTACTCGGAATTTGACACGAGGAGAGTGTTTGTGCAAATGCCCTGATAGGTTCTGATAACCTTTGAGTAGATACATAATTTGCTATTGGATACTTGGGTTGTCGTTCTTCTCTTTCTGGGGAGTATCGATTTGGAGGTTTACCTCGATTGTGTCTGAAAGGTAAAACATAACCAACAGATGTATCTATAGCATTAGTCTGTAAAGGTGTGATAGGATAGCTTACCTCAGGAGTGTTCTCAGCAGGAGGATCATTGCGTACTAGAGAATGGAGGGGTACATCAACCACTTCATCTTCTGGAGATTCAATTACTACTTCAGCTTCAGTTCTTGGAAGTTCAAGCTCGGGTCTAGATACGGGCTCCTCCATATTATTGGCACGTTCCGAGTATGTTGGGCTCGTGTCTAATATTTCAACATCAAGCCAATTTCGTTCTTCACCATAACTCTCCTCCTGAAGAGTGTAATTGGATACTGGTGATGGGAAAAAACATTCTGATTCGAGGAAAGTGACATCCATCGGACAGCACATGGATCCAACTTAGTTCGTTGATTTTTATGGAGGTGGATAAAAGCAACACATCCAAAAATTTGGGGCGGAAGCATCAAAATAGTAGGCAAAGGAAGATGATCAGATAACACCTTTAATGGAGTCTGAAATTGTAAGGTCTTTGTGGACATTCGATTCAATAGATACACAGCTGTAGTAACAGCATCACTCCAGTATTTATTAGGCATATGTGCACCGATTAGTAAGGCCCGAGCCGTTTCTAAAATATGCCGATTTTTTCTCTCCGCAGTCCCATTCTGTTGTGGGGTTTGTGAACATGAGGTTTCATGGAGAATACCATGGTTGTCAAAGTATGTCCGGAATTGTTGATTAACATACTCCCCTCCATTATCAGACCTAAGTATTCTAATTTTTTCAGAAAATTGTGTCTGAACCATGGTGTGAAACATGTGAAATGTAGCAAATACTTCATCTTTATGTTTGAGAAGGTAAAGCCATGTCATTCGTGTACAATCATCAACAAAAATAACAAACCAACGATGACCCGATGACGTAATGACCGGGGAAGGTCCCCAAACATCAGAATGTACCAAAGCAAAAGGAGCCACACTTTTATTCATGCTCATAGGATAAGACGCCCTATGACTTTTTGCTAGGATACAAGTATCACATTTGAAATCTGAATGTATGATATTTGAAAATAAACTGGGGAGTAGGTGCTTTAAATACCCAAATGATGGATGCCCAAATCTACGATGACATAGCCAAATCTGTCGTTCCTTGTTACCAACAGTATGTTGCATGTGATTGGCTCTTCCTGAACTGAGGTCATCCACATAATATAGCCCTCCTCTCCTAGTACCACGCCCAATGATCTCCTTGGTGAGAATATCCTGTAGAAGGCAAAAAGTAGAATACATCAGTACTACACAGTTAAGGTCTGAAGTGACCTGACTTACAGACATTAGTCGGTTTGACAGAGAGGGTACAAGCAAAGTATTAGATAATGATAATGAAGGAGATAAGGTCACTGTTCCAGCTCCTGTAATTGGATAAGTGACCCCATTTGCATTGGCAACACGGCTCCGTCTTGGCTGGGTTGTATTGGAGAGATCGTTTGGGTCAAATGTCATGTGATCTGTAGCTCCAGAGTCTAGAATCCACTCATCTTTCTCATTACGAGTAGAGATGTGAAATGCTTTACTTGAAATACCTGGATCTTGGGAAGATTCGGCCTGAGAAGTAAGGGATAGTGAGGCATTATTGGTAGCCACAGCTGCTCGCCCAGTAGTGTCCCGTTTCTTCCGTGCTTGAAGATCATTCCACCATTCTGGATACCCATGTAGTTTGAAGCAGTTTTCACGGGTGTGTTTGGAGTTTCCACAATGGCCACATTTCATGTCAAGAGATGGTGGATTTCCCGTGGATTTCTTGCTACCCAAGGAAGTTCCTGTTTTTGGTGGCATTAGGTTATGATGTCCCTTGACCCCTTTAAAAGCCATAACAGCTCCGGGTGTCGTATCTACACCTGTGATCATCACGGTCTGCCTGACCTCTTCCCTACGGACGAATCCATAGGCTTGTTCCACCGTAGGGAATGGTTTGATCTGAAGCACATCACTTCGAGTTTTATCCAATCTATCATCAAGTCCATCGAGGAAGGTATACACTCGATCTTCCTGTACGATGGAGTTGTATTTTTGTATATCAATCGCACACTCCATTGGATTAGGACGACGGAAATCAATTTCACGCCACAACCCTTGAAGGTCATTGTAGTATTTTTCAATGGATCCACCCGTTTGTTTCGTACGAGTAACTTGACGGCAAAGATCATATACTTGAGACGTGTCTGTCCCATCATAGTAAGTGGTAGCCACCGAATCCCAAACCTGTTTCGCAGTTGGGAATCAGATAAAATTTGCAATTAAGGAGGGGTCCATCGAATTGATCAACCATCATTTGACAATGGCGTTTTCAGTACGCCATCTCCTAAATAAGGGGTCGGTTTCAACAGGTTGAGGAAAATCCCCATTAATATATCCCAGTTTATCTTTGCCAGAGATATACATCTCCACCACCTGGGACCACAAGGCATAGTTGGATCCTCCCAACTTGATACTAATGGGAGCAGTCGACGCTTCAGTTGGCGGAGGTTGTGAGCTGATCTGAGCTCTAGTTAGAACTTCCGTCATTTTCGCCGTCAAATCTTCCAACACGAAATTGGTAGTTAAATCTCTAGATTCCGCCATGAAATCTAAAAAAAATTTCCTTCCGTTTTTCCTTTTTTTTTTTTACACTTCGTTCGTACACTATATAAAGAAAAAACCGTAACCCTAAAAAAAAAATTTACAAATTAGCGCAGCTTCTTCTGCGCGTTTCTAACCCTAAAGCAGTTCCATGTTCGCGCAGCTTCTTCTCAGTCAAGATTCGCGCAGCTTCTTCTCAGCCAGATTCACGCAGCTTCTTCTGCGTTCCTCAGCCAACTTCTACTTCGTTCCTCAGCTTCTGTGCAGTTCTATCTCGTTCCAAGCTTGTCCGAGCTTAGAAGAACAGTATGGTTACCCACAACTGCAGATAGACCTACCAGCTACACGTACATAGACAAACCACAATTATATGTTGTTGTTTTTCAAGTTTCACAGAGTCAGGAAACTGGTGCAGTTTACCCACGGCTACGTAGATAGACTGCGAACAATCTGTGACTCCAACTGTAGTTCCTTCTCGTTGTGTTCTGTTTTTTTTTTTCCTCAGAAAGGAAACTGATGGTGGAAAGTGTCGAGAGATCAGAAATGGCCACTCTAGAAATCAAAATGGCCACCCCAGAAACAGATTCAGAGATCAGCAACCACAATCAGCAAAAAACAGAAATCAGTAGCCACAATCAGCAAAACAGAAATCAGAATTCAGAAATCAGAATTCAGAATTCAGAAATCAGAAATCAGCAAATCAGCAATCAAAAAATGGTAGTTTCATCATAAATCAGCAGGTAGTTCATTAGTTAGCAATATCCTGCTCTGATACCATGTCAAATTATTGTATTTCTCTGATAATTATCAGTAGATTTCATTATTATTTCTGTTCTGTGTTTTTTACAAGAGTTTACAATATATGTATATATGGAAAACGAAAATTAAACAATAACCATAAAACCTGCACATCCAGGTTTTATGGCTCCACTAATATTATTGTCTGCTCAATGTTTTACTCCATTGAGCAGTTATGTCTACCACTGTTATAGCACACACCAACAATGATGAGGTCATAATAATCTCATTTTATTTTTATTGAAGTTATAAAATAAGGATATTTTTGATCTATTAGTTGAGTAATTTCATATAAATTGTGAGTTTTTAGATACGTTGTTGTTAGTTAAAAAAAATTGATCAATTTATCAAAAGTATTATTTAAGTAAAAAATTGACATTTATAAAGAAATAATAAATATATAAAAATATAATCGATTATTATCGTTATAGTTTAAATTAAAAAAAAAGTAGATTTTCGAAGAATTTTTAAAAAATAGTTTAGATTGATCAATGTAGGCGTACAATGAGCAAATTTAAAAAGCTAAACATTCACCCACACTTTTCAAATTATAGCAGCAATTTTGATCTTTAATGTTCTTAGAAAGTGCAATTGGAGATTGCTTGTAAGCTTACATTTTATCGAATGAAATACTTCTTTACTCTTTAAAAAAAAAACAATATATCCTCTCATCAATCATCGTCATATTTTTTTTTTTGCTCATTTTGCTTAATTTGTGCATATAAAAGGGAGGGTTTATTTATTTAAATAATTTTTTTTATCTCAAATTCAAAATAAAAGAAGAAAGTCTCTTATTGTGGATGTGTTGACTGTTGACTAGCTATTTAAAAAAGGAAGGGCATAAGAAACTGGAAAATCTTTAATAAGATTATATTATACCCAAAAAAAAAAAAGGTCAGAAATCCTGTGAGCTTCCATCACTTTGTGCTCCCAACCCTTTATTGACAAATTAATTAATTAATTAATATCACCTCTTAAAACAACAAAGAGCAAAATTATTATAATATTAGTATATAATAAATAAATCATTAATTAACAAATGGTATTGTCTCAGGGTTGCTTCATTGATTCTATAGGCAAATACTAAATGCTAGCACCGACACAATAATTATGCAATATAAGTTCGGTATTAAGGTTTTCATGTGTTGTACCTCTCTCCCCATACAATTTCTTTCTAGTTTATGTATATATACATATAGGACCGTAGAATTACTGAAATATATAAATATGTAGAAGTGTTATGCTGAGAAACAATGTCTTTCCACAAACAATGAACATAAAAGTACGAAAATCAACGTATTTATATCTTAAATGGAATGTAAAATGTATAATTTTAACTAAGAAATATAAAAAGTAAAAATAGTATTATTTATTTTTTTATTTGTATAATTTTTAATTTAATAATTATAAAAATAACAATTAATTATAAAAAATAATATAATTATAAGTATGTATTTTATTTTTTATTTAACTTAAAAATATATTAAATGTATCTTGTTTTATGGGTTATTACTTTATTAGTATCTATACTATTATTTTGATATTTATTATTGTCCTGTAATCTTAAAATTATCCTTATTTTTTAAAAATATAACTATTAAGTCAAAAATGATTTTTATATACAAGATAACGAAAAATAATTTAATCTTTTAATTTTTTTATTAATTTATTTTCTTTTTTTTCTTTCTTTTCATTCTACATATATTTCTACCATTTTTATTTTATTCTCTCTTCTCATTTATTTATTTATATTTATTTGTATAAAATTATCTTATTTTTCGTTAAATATTAAATATTAAATCTTAACCTCATAAATTTTAAACCTAAATCACAGGGAGATTACGTTAAGAACTGTATTCACGTTAACTAACTTACAAAGAATTCTCGTATATAAAACAACTGCGACAATCTGAATGGAATGCTAGTAACTAGGTAGCTTTCTAGCTCTAACTGACTTAGGTCAAATCCCTTACACGGCACGTATTAGTAATTCTACCACTAATAAATACTAACCAACACATATACTTAACATTTTATAAAATATTAAATCCTAAAATTTCAATACTAAATACTAAATTTTAAATTTAAATAGAGAGAACCAAAAAAAGAAAAAAATGAGTAAAAAAAATAATAATAAATTTTAAAGACTAAAACACCCTTTAATTTTGTGTGCGCATATTTTTTTGACGAAATGAATACCCTTTAGATATTTTAGATATTTTTGAGTTAACACTTAAGAATTTGTGCAACAATAGATACCAAAAATTAATTGAAAAATACTATAAGGATCCTTTTATTTTTATGATATTTTTATGAAAAATCATGTACGTTATAACGTGTATTATTTAGTTATTTTTTTATGAAAAATATATAATTTAATCATTTTTTCTGGTGAAAAAAGAACTAGTTAAGGATTATTTTTAAAAAAATTAAAAATCACCTTTTTATATGTAATTCCTTAACATTTTTCATAAATAAAAAAAAATAAAAAATTACCTTTTGTAACTTAGGAGACTAAGTGAAAATTGATCAATTCAATTCCAAAATTATTATGAGTACTAATAATGTACCACTCTTTCATTGGATGTTAATATATATATATATATATATTAACATTTTAAACACATATATTTTATGTAATCAACGTTAATTTTATAATATAATATGAAAACATATTTATATAAAAAATTTAAATTAAAATACATGTTTAATGTATAATCAAAATGTTTGAAAATAAGTTATTTTTAAAAAAAATTAAAAATAAAATCAGTTAAATAATTTATCATTATATACATGAAACATGACTTATTTTTAACAAATTTTCAATGTCTAAACGCAAGACATTAGAAATTTTGTTATGACTAAAAATAATTAATAATCCCACATGAAAACACCATAACAACCCAAATAATTTTACAGTATTTGGGTTACTAGTTACTACTTCTTGCGGTTTTTAGTTGTGATCACCTCATACCATTTAACTTGTGCTTCTACACATATATAATTAAATTGTAATTTAGAATTTACAGTGATATATAATTTATTCTTCCGGCCATTTGGGTCAAATGTATATTTAATTTGGTCTTCGTTTGAAAAAGCAATTTATTACTAACTAGTAATAAACCAAATTTTGGGGCTTAATTTATTAATTATCATTAGAGTTGGTATGCTTCGAAACAACACACACACACACATATATATATATATATATATATATATAAGAGTCTTCTCCTTTAATTTTATTTCGGTGATCATGATCAAAGCTAATATTAAATTTACCATTAACATAACTTTGAAATCATAGGATCAAACTTAGTTAAAAATGTATGTAATCCTTATAAAATAAAATAAAAATCATTAAGTTAGAATCTTCCTCATTACGCATTATACCCGAAGCATTTAATTTCTTCTCCATTCATAAAATTAATATACATAGCCTACTCCCAATCTCCCTCAACGACAAACATCAGTCCTATTAACTCCTATTAATCACACCAACCAAATCTTTTATTTATTTATTGTTAAATAATTATTTATACATAAATTTATACTCTTTTTTTTTTTACTCAATTCACTAATATTATAACATGTCATAATTATTTTAAAATATAAAAAATTTATTTATTTTTTAAATAATTTGATCACGCGATATAATGTAAAAAATTAATCTATTTATTGATTTTTTTTATTTTCTTATTTACTGATTTCATTTTAGTTCTACCTCCTTAGGTATAATTAATGAATTCTCATTTTTACGATTTCTTTGATACTAAAGGTAATTATCGTTTCTTTTGTACATTAGTTTATAAATAAATAATTAAAGTTCAATTAATTAATTCCCTTACCATGATGAGAAATTCTACATCATAGGCATAATTAAGTTGAAGAGAAAGCATGCAAAACACACTAAATCCTTTTACACTACGTGTTATTTTTTATTTTAAATAATTTTATTATTGATGATTTTTATTTAAAATAATTTAATCCAATTATCAAAGAATAAATTTATTATTATCCAATTAATAATTTTTATTCACTTAAATAAATATCATATACATATAGAATTAATTAATATCAGATGAGGATTTATGATAGAGGTATATGAATGCTTGAAAAATTATAAAGCGGCAAAATAGCCAATATTATGAGGAGTTGAAAAATAAGGTTAGTTTTTCATTTATTATTTAGTTTATATTTTATTTCAAAAGCTATGATCTTTAACACAATTTTTCATAATAATAGAATTGTATGGATAAATTATTATTTTGTTTGATCATTTGCAAAAAATTGACAAGAGAACCTATTAATATCAACTAACTATATAGTTTGTTTAGCTGTTAAGATTATTCTGATGGCTCGTCTAACTTACAGTTTAATTCAAATTATTTAATTTAATTATAAAATAAAATAACTTGTAGTTTAACATTATATTACAAATAATATTTTCTATTGTTTTTTAATAATAATTTTAATTTAACATTATAAACTTATATACTTGCACGTGTATTTTTTAATAATAATTTACTAGACTTTAAAATCAATATTATCAATTTAATAGTTAATAATAACAAATAATAATCTGAAAGCTGCAAAACTTACATTCATTATACTACTTTTTGTCTAAGATCATCTATAAAAAATTATCATATAATAAAAATAATTTAAAAATTATCATTAGCAAAAAATGTTAAATAATTAAAATTATTAAGTATTAAATAGTTAAATTATCCAACACAATAAAATTTAAGAAGAGTGAATATATTTTATAATTTTAAAAAATATATTCTCCTTAAGTTTGTAAAACTTTGAGCAGCTTCCCACACTTAATTTTATAGAAAGATTTCATTTTACATTTTAAACTCATATTATTGTATTCTTAGTATCCTTTAATTTGTATTATTGTTTATATTTATGAAGTAATTTTGATTCACATAAAATCATAGAAATTGATAGAATGTGTTTTTAAGAAAATATTATAATTTTTTGAACCAATGTAATTTTATTATATTAGTTTTAATTTTAATTGTATGATAATATGAATATACATTGTTTTATATCAAAATTATTTAATATAATGTTATTTTTTTATAAATATTAATAAATTCATATTTATAATTAAAAATTTTAAATATAGTTCATATATAATCACAATTAACTTCAAATATTGGAAGTCCCATTAGTTAAATAATGCTCCAAACGAATCTAATTTTTTTGGCATATGTCCTCTCCAATTCAAAATAACAATTTTTTTTTTATAAATTACTAATTTTTTATTCAAAATGTCTTTTAAAATAGTGATTAGGAGTCAAATACTTAACATTTTTTTCAATATTATTACACAATTATATTAATTCATTTGCTATACCTTTTAATTTATTAGAACACTTTCAATTATAATCTTAATTTTACTTATATTATTTAACAGGTGTAAAATTTATTTTATTTTGCATATTATATTTTCTTAAAAAATATGAAAAAATTTAAAAAATAAAATTTATAAATGTCTCTAGAATAATAATACAAATAAAAATGAGAATACTACTATCTGTTCACTTAATTTATATAACATTTTTTGAAACAACAATTAGTATCTAACACCTATTACCAAATTTCATTTTAATATTTAAAGATAATTTAGATTACACTTTTTATTTTTATTTTTAAACATTTTCTAATTATCTCTATCCTACCTAAAATTATATAAATGGTAACACCGGTTGTTTTGACATTTTTATGAAAAATAACCTGATAATTCATCCAAGTTTAATATTCTCCACAACGAAGGAAAGACGAAAAAAAAAAAAGAAGTAGAAGAGACACATCGAACTTGATTCAAACCTTATTTTCTTAAATTAACTTCTTCAAAAGTTATTATAAATATTTTAGTAAGTTATTTTCATTATAAATTAATATAACACAATTAAAAACATTTTAAATTTAAGTCTTCTTTTAATTCACTTTATTTTTAATTCTTTTTTCTAATTATTTTTAAATTTTGTTTCGAATTAATAAATATACACAAAGTCACACGTTATAACACGTCGGTAGGATGATCAAATTGTAACCAAGCGAGCAACTCCTACGTGGCATAAATGTAATTTAAATTAGATTACAGAAAAAATTATGTCGCTTTTTTTTTCTCTTAAAAGTCAAATAAAATTAAAAAAATATTTAAGATTAAATTTTATGTTAAAATTTCTATTTTTTTTTTTTAAAAAGTCTTGATATCGTAAAATAATTTATTTATAACTTAAAAAAAATAAACCCTGTTTTTTTTAATCAACTGTTTTTTTCTATGTGATACATAAAGAAATGTAACCGGGTTATTGTCCAGTTGTTATTCGTACCGTCGTACGAATCGTATCCGGTGACAGTTTCACTGCCAATGAAGGAAAACTAAATAAATAAAACGAATAAAAAAGTAAAAGTGAAAAGTAAATAAAATAGAAAATAAAAGGAAAAATGTTGACAGAGAAGACAAAAATTAAGAATGGAGGAGACAGAGTGAGAGAGTTTGTCAAGTATGAAGTGTGAACAAAAGAGACGTGGGGACAGCTAGCATATGGCGAAAAAACAGAGCTTATATATATATGTAGTAGATTGGTTTGAGAAGCCGTCAGTCAGATCTTAGCTATTGCATTATCTACGTTCGTCTCTCTCTCTCTCTCTCTCTCTACTCAGTTCTCTCTTTTAAGAGCATAGCAGAGAGAGTTTAGAACATAGCCATCTAATCTATTCTGGGTTTTTCCCGGGAGAGTGAAACAGAGAGGTGTGTACTTTTTATTTTTATTTTTCTCTCCATTTCTCAATTTAACTCATCTTCGTATCCTTAAATTATGTTCTGTTATTTCTACGCTATTGTTGAGTTGTTTGAAAGTTCTATTTCGTTCTAATAGCTGTTTTCCTCGTTATTATATCTTTGTGGTTATTTTTTTTGTTTTCAAATATGTTTTCTTTGTTTTGCTGTATAGATCTGGCTTTTTTTAATGAATACCTATTTTTCTCTTCGTATTTCCTATTCTTGGACGATGATATTATTGATATGTAATGCACAATTTTGATTTGATAATCTGTATCATTTCTATTTTTTTCGTCAAAACCGAAAAGAGGTATTCTTTTGTACTACTATATTTCTAGATTCCTTTATGGTTTTTCTGCTTGTCAAATGGGTTGGGTCTATTGGGACTCTTGTGTTCTCCTTCATATATATAAGATTTTTTTTTCACCATTCTTGTGCAAAATTGTGATGAGATTCATGACATATTTTGGTGAGTATTTGTTTTAACTTTATACTTTGAGGATTTAGGAAGAAAACAGGTAAGCCGATTGGCAAAAAGTGGACAACTTAATCATGTAAACTCTTCTTACATTTGAAGATATGAATAAAATATAGAATTTAGTGTTCTAGCTTTTGCTTCCTTTTTGCTTTCTGCGGTTTGGTGTGAGATACAGAGCTTTTTCTTCTCTCTTCTTTTTTTTTTTTTTTTTTCAAGTAGGGGGGGAGGTCCTCATTAGTCATTAGGGAGGGCTGATTTTAATAAAGTCGGGCCCCATCATCACGTGACTATTAAAAAGAAACTAGAAAAAGAATTACTCATCATGTGGATGGAGATTGATGAATGTTAAAAGATAGTTGATTTATTGAAAGATCGGATTTTGTTAACATTAGAGTAATATTTAAAAAAAAATAGTTTATCAAATTATAATGTAAGATGTTTAATTATTTTGATATTATTACTTTTTAGTAAAATATCAATTTTCTAAAAAGATTTTTCGAAGACTACTTATTTGTAGGGGTTAATTACATTTATTCGATTCATGTCACTAAGTCGAGCGAGACAAAAATCGTTTTCTATGTAGTTGGTATTTGGTTTACTCTGCATGAAAAGAAGGGCTATTAGTTTTTAGTAGTTGGTTTTCTCAATTAGATTTGAATTTTTTTTCCGATAACAAAAATGTCAACTTTTAAATTTTAACCACTATTATAATATTTTTTATATTATATTTTTACTATTTAACATTTTACATTTTAGTTAAACATTTTTAAATTAGACATCGTTTACATTAAATATAGTCATCTATTTTCAACGTTATTTAATTAAATTTTGTTCAATTTTATTTGGTGTTATTTTTGTTATTATAAGTTATAATTGTGTTATTTTTTGTAATTTTCATTTTTTTTATTCTTTTTTTCCATCCTTTGCTTTCCGTTTCTTTATATTTTTAGTTAAAAATTTAACGAAATATAGATAGATATTATTTGTTTTCTGCGTTAATGTCTGTTTGTAGTTTATTAATGCATGTATGCTTCGTCTTTGATCTAATTTGTGGCATGAGTGCTGAGGACCCGTTTGTGGATGAGGATCCAGTTCTTTTAGTGAACTTTCTGATTAAGAGGATGTTAATAGAAGTCATTTTACACTCTTGACTTTCACCTTTTATTTTGTGAGTCTTAAGTTTGATCTTTAGGTGAGATTCATGAAAGAACATAATAGCGTCTGTTTTAGTACTGCTTTCATTTTATCAACGTCAATTTTTTGATTCATTAGCATCCACATTTGATTGGTAAAAATTTAAAAATGCAGAAATTGGAACATAATGATTCATGCTGATTTGTGAATAAAATGCAGATAATTCATAATTCACCCAACATGAAGTATAAAAATGGAAAACCGGGTTTGCAAGCAGAAAAAAGTAGTAGGGTTGTCCCCATGGCAATCATGTTTGTTGTCCTATGCGGGTTTTCATTTTATCTTGGAGGAATCTTCTGTTCTGAGAAGAATAGTTTTGACAAGAAGGATGCCAGGGTTGTTGCTAACGCTGTCGTATCTCCTAATGATGATCTAGCTTCGCCCCTACAGGCGAAATCGGTTGCCTTCCTTGAATGCAGGGGTGACTACCAAGACTACACTCCATGCACAGATCCAAGGGTAAATACTATCTCAGTATCAATACCATAGGTACTTTAGGATTGTTTACCAGGATTTGCATTTCTAATTTGGTGAAATTAACTTGTGTTTACAGAGGTGGAAGAAGTATGGTGTCCACCGTCTTACATTCATGGAACGCCATTGTCCTCCTCCCTTTGACAGGAAGGAATGTCTAGTTCCCCCTCCAGATGGCTACAAGGTTCCAATCAAATGGCCAAAGAGCAAGGATCAATGTTGGTACAGGTATGTCAGCTATTATGATATATGAAATTTCAATTAGTAGTCACTAGTTAGGAAGGTTGTCTCTGATTTATACAATCAGATTTAAGTTTCTAAATTGTTTCACTGAGTTGTATATTTGAATCTGGCTTCAGAAATGTGCCTTATGATTGGATTAACAAGCAGAAGTCTAATCAGAACTGGTTAAGGAAAGAAGGCGAAAAATTCCACTTTCCTGGTGGGGGTACTATGTTCCCTAGTGGTGTTAGCGAGTATGTTAATTTGATGCAAGATCTTATTCCGGAAATGAAGGATGGGACTGTTCGAACTGCTATTGATACCGGTTGTGGGGTGAGTACTAATACAGTTTTCAAGTTTTGGCGTTAATCATGGTCATAGTTATGACCAATCTTTGCATGAATTGCTAAGGATCCATTCAGTCCAACACTGATTCTCGTATTCTAAAACTAGCAGTTTGCTCAATCAATCTTTATCTTTCACCAGGTGATGTCACTAATCTTTTTGATTGATTTGTTCATAGGTTGCAAGTTGGGGAGGGGATTTGTTGGATCGTGGAATCCTTACTGTTTCTCTTGCTCCAAGAGATAATCATGAAGCTCAAGTCCAGTTCGCTTTAGAACGCGGTATTCCAGCAATTCTTGGCATCATATCCACACAGAGGCTTCCTTTCCCCTCAAATTCTTTTGATATGGCTCACTGCTCCAGATGCCTTATACCATGGACTGAATTTGGTAAATTTCTCTCAAATTTTTTATACCACATGTAAATCAATGTGAATTGATTTAAGATAAGCTATAATATTGTTGCCAATAGGAGGCTTGTATACAATATCTTTTAAATGTCCTTGGTCACTGCCTCTTGTTTCTAATGTTGCTACCTACCTTACCTTTAGGTGGAATTTATCTTCAAGAAATTCATCGCATACTACGGCCCGGGGGTTTTTGGGTCTTGTCTGGTCCCCCAGTCAACTATGAAAACCATTGGCGAGGATGGAATACAACAGTTGAAGAGCAGAGATCAGATTATGAGAAGTTGCAGGATCTGCTAACTGCAATGTGCTTCAAGTTATACAACAAGAAAGATGACATTGCTGTTTGGCAGAAATCTTCTGATAATAGTTGCTACAGAAAGCTCTCCATCCCAGATGCCTATCCACCAAAATGTGATGATAGCATTGAACCAGACTCGGCATGGTACACTCCACTTCGCTCTTGTGTTGTTGTTCCCAACTCAAAGCATAAGAAATTGGGATTGGAGTCCATCCCTAAATGGCCAGAACGTTTGCTTGTTGCACCTGAACGAATTTCAGATGTTCAGGGTGGAAGTGCCGGTGCTTTCAAGCATGATGTCAGTAAGTGGAAGGTGCGAGTGACGCACTACAAAAAGTTGCTCCCGGCAATTGGAACTGATAAGATTAGGAACGTGATGGATATGAATACAATATATGGTGGTTTTTCTGCAGCCTTGATCAACGATCCCCTCTGGTTCATGAATGTGGTCTCTACCTATGCTGCCAATACACTACCGGTTGTCTATGATCGAGGACTTATTGGAACTTACCATGATTGGTAATTTTGAAATCTTTTACTCATTACATTTTGAAGCCTAGGTGCACATGAGTTGCATGCGTCACTATTTGTAGCATGTTTCTTGTATATATATATATATTCAAGGTGTTTATTTGTTTGTTTGTTGTTGGGCAGGTGCGAAGCCTTTTCTACATATCCTAGAACTTATGATCTCCTTCATGTTGATGGCCTCTTTACAGCAGAAAGTCACAGGTATTCTAATTTTTTCCTTCTGATACAATAAAGTATGTACGATGTGCATGAAACTTGAATTTTAGAACATTAATAGAGATTACTGGACTAGTAGTACAAATTGGAGAATGGTTCTTACAGCAGTTGGGTATTTTGGCAGATGTGATATGAAATATGTGCTCTTGGAGATGGATCGGATCCTGCGACCAAACGGGTATGCTATAATTCGAGAGTCAAGCTACTTTGTGGATGCCATTTCAACAATTGCAAAGGGGATGAGATGGGGGTGTCGAAAAGAAGAAACGGAGTATAATGTTGAAAAGGAGAAGATATTGATTTGCCAGAAGAAACTGTGGTATTCCTCTAGTAGGAGTTCATGATTGTGAACAAAGAAACCATTCAGTCCAAGCTGATTAGTATTTTTTGGAAGGGTTAATATAAATACTTACAAATCCATTCGTAGAAGGCAAAGAGAAGCCACTTCAATACCATCATTCAAAGAGAAGTTAAGTTGATTTTACCGAAAGCTCAGAAATTCATATTAAAATTTGTCAATTCAAGACCTCAGTTACCCAATAATGTATTATGTTAATTTATTATAGATATATTCTTTGTTATTAGGAATCAAAGTGTACCTGTTATAAGTTCTTTAATCTCTCTCTCTCTCTCTCTCTCTCTCTTGCCGTTGAGTTGTATGTAATGATTTGACATTGTTCAAAGGGTTCAAGTCAAACCCCATTGCTTGTTCTATACTTCTATTGTATGTGTTCAAATGAAATGGTAGCTTCACAGTTTAATTGGTAGGGCTAGTGATCAGCCAAAGACAGGTTCAAATTTATTCAAAATGTATGCTTATTTTTTTTAGCCATTATTTTCCTTTACGTAAAACAGGCAATTCTCCAGAATTCACTTATAGCTCCTGCTTAATAAAAATCAGACAATAATCTCAATGATAATTAAACTTTGAGACAAAATACACTTATTAGGTTAGTTAGAATAATTTAATGTATTTGTTATTTTTCGTAAAAAAGTTTCTCTTTTGTTACTAAGAAAGTGACAAATATTCAATTTTAATTTTTTATCAACTACTTAAAAAAATATATAAAAATAATATCTCAATAAAATTAATAAAATATGAAAAAATAAAATAAAAATAAAAAACAATTATTTATCTTTGTGATGTCAACTCTTGGAATCAAATGGACTAAACTATTCCTCAAAAAAAAAAAATAACGAGACTAAATTACTCTTTTCAACATAAATAAAAAAATTTATGATATCATTCATCTTTTCTAAAAAAAAAAAAGTTTATTTCTCACAATTTTGTAGTAAATTATAAGTGATGTACCATAATATTATTAATAATTATATTTAATAAAAATTTAATGTATTAATTATAATTATGATTGAATTATTATATATAAATTTCACTTTCTAACCAAAAGTATAAATCATAATAACATAGCAGCACACTAGTGAATAATTCAAAGTAAATTAGGAGTACTTCTTTTATCTAAATTTAAGATGATTTATTAATTGAAGTGCTAAAATTAATGTAAAAATAAAATTAATTATTTTAATCAATTAAAATATATCATTTGAGATAAAATTTAATTTGATAAAAAGATTTTTGCATAAATTATAAATAAAATTTCAAAAATATCAACTTATTGTATTTGTTTTGTTTATATTATAGAATTGTTTTTCATCTAGTTTATATCATACCATTCCTAATTTTTTTATTTATATAGTTATGTTTGTATTCATTTAACGTTATCATAAATCATAATATAAATTATTATTTAAATATATCATTTAATTATTTAAATTTATTATTAGTGTATGTTGTGTAAAATAAAAATTAATGAAATAATATAAATAAAACTTTTTAGTTAAATGGTATCAGTAAAAGCAATATAAAATAAATTAATAGTATAAATTAATTAAATATAATAATTTAGTGATTTTTTTATAGATAGTCTAAATTATATAAAACATGGATTCAACTAGAATAAGAATTAATCGGTTTCAAGATTAATCCACAGTATTCCACACCTCCGTCAAAACAATTAGGAAATTTATATTTTTCACCACCAAATTATGGTATTTATGGTAAAATTTTATTAAATTTTAAATTATTATAAAATTACCGCTTATTGTTATATAAGTCACCATTCATTTATATAAAAAAAATTAACGGAAACATTCTAATAGTAGTGATACATATATAACTTTTTTTCTGTTAGTTTTTAACAAGTTGTAGCTATAATTGTTTTTATGTAACAACATTTAAATTGTAATAGTAATTTTGTAACAGTTTAAAATTTAATGATATTTTTATAATAAATATATCAATGGTAAGCAAATATTCTATCACTGATTTTTTATTATTTATTTAAGTATACAGTGTAACTTTTGAGCATGATAATATATGTTAACATTTTAAAAGTTTGTCATGCCTCAAAAATTTCAAGACATGATTAGGAAAATTAAATGAGGATTTAATTATAACATAAGATTAAATAATATAGAAATATGATAAGGTCAAATAAAACTTAAATAATTATAACATGATAAAAGATCTCGAACAACAATAATATGAATAAAATATAGAATTATATACCAACAATTCACCAAATATTTAATATAGAAACTATTGAAACATAAACATGTAAAATATATAAGTTAAAAAGAATAATTATATATAATAAAGAGGTAGTATTTGAGATTATCTTATGAAACATCAATAAAGAAGAGATAAATGATATCTTAACATTTAAGTAATTTTAAGATCATATTAAAAAATGATATGAATGAAAATCAAATTATTGAATCTAATAAAAGAAAATGACAATTCAAAGTAATGCCTGGTACGAGATTGTATGCTTTATTCTCTAATGATCTCAAACATGATACATTATTTTATCATATTTAAACAATCATCTATAAATCTTTTTGAATATCTCATTTTCTACTAATAAAGAGCACTCATGCTTATATCCAAACAATCTTATCACACTCAAGTTATCTACTATTCATTATTTGGAAAGATATAAAAATAAAGAATGAAGCTTCAACCATTAAAGGTACTCCATCATAAAATTTAAATAAAAATTATTATTAGTATAATAAAACACATAAATACATAAGTAATCTTAATATATATATATATATATATCTACTTATATGATCTTATTTGAATGTGTACACACCTTGTATTAAAATTTAACATAAATTAAATAGTTTATAAAATAATCAAAACTCATAAAATTTTAGTTTAAAAGTAAACCAAATAACTCGTAGAATGAGAACAAATAAACTTTTCACCACATAATTATTAAAATTTCATTGTAAACTATACCAATAAAAATCAACATGAAAAAATATATACACGTTCTTTTGATTCCTCATTTTGTGTCCCAAAATAAGTTGTCTCGTGTTCTAGGACTATAGCCGCAAACTCACTATCTTATCTCAGGATAAACCATCTCATGTTCCAAGATCTAGTCCAGTGTCCCAAGATTATGCGTAAATCTCGAAGTACAACGTTTGACTTTACTATTATTACATTGATCTCTTACATATACACTTTAAATATTTTAAAACAAATATTTAAAAATATTTCTTTACGTATGAGTATTATACATATATAAGTTATAAACTTAATACTTATAAAATTCATATTGTAAAGTAAATAATTTTAAACTCGTCGATATTTTGAAAACTTTTACAGATTTATTCTTTCTTAAATATATTCACAAAAAAATCAAAGCTAACATCTATATCAATTAATGTATTTAAATATCATGTTTAGAATAAATTTTGGAGTAATTATACTTGAAAAACCGCCCACTTGAATCCCGCATCACAAACTTTTCCTTATTAGGTTCCACAAAAATCTTGAATCCTATGAATTACAATTAATAACATTAATTTTTTTACAATTCACGAAATTGTTCACATAACTCATGAAATACTTAATTTAGTTAATCACCTATTTATACTAAATAAAACGTCACAAATATCATTCAAAAAATAATAAAACTCACTTTTAACTTAAACATACCTTTTTCTCTTTTTTTTATCATAAATAAGAATTGAAGTTAATTTTTTTAAATATAAATACTTGATATTATAATCAAATCTAAGAATAATTTATCATCAAGTCTTAAGAATATGAACATGCATGATATAATTAAATATTTATATTTTGTTATTAAGTAAAATAATTAATTATTTTTAAATTTAATAAAAAATATAATTTTTAAGTTTCAAAAGAGCTCAAAAACTAGTTAAAATAGTCAATAAAAAATTTCTTTCCTATATACCCAAACCAAAACTTAAAACTTAATAAAATTGTGCCTAAAAAGCTAACAATATCACTTTATTAAAATAATTATATTTCATTCAAAAATTATAAAAACTTCAAATCACATCCATACTAGGAAATTAAAAATACTCCATAAATTTACATGCATAAGTTCTAAGGCACAAAAATGAGTAAAATAAACATTATATGAAAATATACTTCAATAACATCAAGAATTAGTTTTAATTTTTTTATCCATGGTCAAAAACAAATTTAGGGTTTAAGTTGTGAAAATTTACCTTACCCTAATAAAATAAAAGAGATAAAAATGTATCTTCCACTATTTTCTTTTCCCTTTTTATTATTTTTCCTTTCCTTTCTTTTCCTACTTTCACTGTGTTCTACATTTTTTTCTCTTTTCTTTCCAGCCGACGATTTTAGGATTTTTTTTTTCTTACCTTCACGTTTTAATTTCCTATATATATATATATATATAAGGCTCAAACTTAGGCTGGGGTTTAGATAGGGTAAATATATAGGAAATTAAAACGTGAAGGTAAGAAATATATATATATATATATATATATATATATATATATATATATATATATTTCTTTTATCAAATTACCTAATTACCTTTAAATTAAATTTAATATTAATAAACAATTTTTTTTTACAAATTGACCCTTAAAAGAACTAATTAATTACCTTTTAATACATCATTTATTTTAATCTCACCTCCTCAAAATAAAATTCATCTTCAAAATTTAATAATAAAAAAATAATTGTCTTAGTTAAACAGATATGGATATTTCTCTTGCATCTTACATTTTGTAATGTAGTCACAACACTTTTACAAATAAAAATTCTCTTATTTAAAATCGTTTAATTTTTTAATCTATAATTTATATTAAATCTTCTACATATAAAAAATCCTCTTGTAATTAAACGTAGATCAGTTAACAACGTAAGTGAGATTTGATTTGTATTTCTATATCATTGAAAGTGAAATACATAATGTGCTTGAGAAAGTTGAGGAGACAATTGTAATCTTCTAACTCAATCCAACAAAAGGATGAACCGTAAGGTCGATCATACAACACTTCAAATGAAATCGTTACAATACTTGAGTGGTAACTATTATCATAAGAAAAACTCAACCAATGATACTTCAAATGGAACCATTACCATATTTAAGTGATAATTATTATCATAAGAAAACTCAACCAATGATAAATGTTCTAACCAATCAATGCCAAATTTCATTGCAAATGTTCTAAACATGTCTTCTAAAATCTAAATTATTTGTTCAAATTGTCCATTAATTTGAAAATGAAATATTATATTAAAAGACAACCCAGTCCCAATACACGTTGTTCTAATCTCCAAAATTAATTAACAAATTTAAAATCTCTATTGAATATTTAAAAAACTACGATAATAATTATAGATTAATTTATAAAAAAAATTCAAACTGTTATTTTCTACTAACTACAAGTACAAGACATTTAAATGTCTAAATGAACTCATTACCCTCTAAGTTATAAGTTATTATGATATATTGTTTATTTAAAATGTTTGTAGTTAAACTCACAAAATTATATTAAATTAATTATATTTGTAATATTTTATATTATATAATAGTGTTTAAACAATAAACAAATTCGAAGCAAGCGTTTTCACTTTTAAATGGGGTTTAAACAATTAATCACCGCTTACAAATATCTAAGGATAATAAATTTTGATTGATCTTTCTTATATCGTTGCTTGTGTACCTTAATTTGAGAATCACAAAGATTATAAAAATTACCTAAATAACTTTCAAAAGAAAGAAAAAGCGACAGAAACTTCTCCTTTCGCAAAGAATAAACGTGTTCCAAATTTCAATCTTCTTTAAAAAAAAAAAATAGAGAGAAAAAAAAAAGAAAAAGAAAAAAATATGCTATCTAAATTTAGTAAGAAAAGATGTAAAGGTGGACAGAGTACAATGCACTCCAATTTTTTTAATTTTTTAATAAATCAGATTAGATTAATTTTATTATAAAATTAAACAATACCAACCCAATTAAATATATACAATTCAATCCCGTTCATGTTTCAATTGCTTATTATAAAATTTTATCTATATATAGAAAAAAAAGGGTATACGATGATGCATATAATGCAATCGGATGACGTTATTGTTGATTTTTCTCGACTGTGATTTAATCTTGCTTGTCTACATTTTTATTTTACTAATTTTAATTTGATTAAATCTTTATATAAAATTTAATTAATGAAATAATGAAATAATTGATTTGATTATAATATAACGTGCATATACAAGAGTTAAAATATCCATTTAATTATATTAATTTTTTTACAAATAAGATAAAAATAAAATAAATGGAAAACTAGATTAAAATATGGTTCAATTTTTTAATTTAATTTGTTTTAATAATTTATTTATACACCATCATATATGTATACATTAAAGATGAAAAAAATAGGATTGATTTGACATGTCATAATCTAACTTGTTAATAAACTTGTTGTATTAATATGTGTTTATATTCTAAGTTTGTAAACTTAGTCGTTTCGTATCTAGCCTATGAGATCGTACTTAAGATATAAATATGTCTTATTTAATCCATTATTTTAATAAAAAATATTTCTTTTAGGAAATGATTTAGGTATATTACATATCTAATATACTATGTTAACATTTATATATTTAATACTAATTTTAATATATTTTAGTTTTAAGAATATTGGATTCCCGTTAAGGTTGGATTCGGATCACAAATTATACTTTGATATTCTGTTAAACTCATGTATTATGTCCTGTTAGATAATGATATGGATTAATTCCTTTGCTTCTATCGCCAAGAGTATAGTAACATATATGAGTTATAATTTTGTGGTAACAATATGGGATTGTGCCATCCTGTTTCATGACTTGAACGTGAGCTTGCCTTCATAAAATTTAATTTTCAAATAACATCTTTAAAAATAAAAAATAAAAATAAAGTAAAGATAGAGTTGTTGGTGGACGAAATTGCAAAATTAATAGTGTAAATCTCATAACCTTTTTATTTTGTCCGGATTTCACATTTTTATTTTGTAAATTTTAATAATGAAATTTGAGATCCAGAAGTTTCGTTTGAAAACAATGATTATTCAAAAAGAAAATAGGGGTAAACGTTATCAGGTCACTGAGGTCAGCCATGATCTATGGGTTTTTCATTTATTTTTTGAGCATTTTAAATAAATTTATAAACACAATTTCAAAGTTAGAAATGAACCATATTTATTCAAAAAATTATAAGTTAAAATAATAATGCTTTAATAATATTAAATAAAATTTAATTAGATAAATTTTAATATTCAATAGATAATGTATTTATTTTAATTTAAATACTTGAACTTAATTCAATTTAAATGTATTATAATTTTTATAATTATAAAAATATATGAATTTGTAGTACTAATACTATTTTTATTACTATAAGTTTTAAAGTTATGTTTTTTCTTATTTTATTTTCTAAAACTTTTAAAATTATTATTTTAATATTAAAATTGTTAGTGTGTATTAGGATGATCGGAGTCGGTTTTATCACAAAATAAACACCTAAACAATATTTACAGTTTTTTAAAACACTAAATCAAAATTGATGAAATACTTTAATTAATCAAACTATCAACCGAATTCAATCAATTTTATTTATATTCAATCAATTACTAATATTACAAATGTGAATATTCTTATCATACTCTCTAATTTGTAATAAATATTAAGTTATCAATAATTATTATTTAACATTTAAATATATATTCAATTATTCATATATCATCCTTAGTGTTTCATACATAAACATAGATTATACATAATTAACAAGATTCAAATAATATAAATTTTAAATATATATTATTTAAATTTTAAATATTTAAATAATAATAAAATATTTTAATTTAATAATTTTAAATATAATATATATATTATTATAATTTTCATATATAATAATTTGTAAAATTTTATTTTATTTTAATAATTTTAAATACAATTTTATATTAATTTAATAATTAAGAAATCAGTTATTTTGTAAGAAATGATTTTTTTTATGATAAAACTAAAACTGATAGATTAGTTTCAGTTTGATCAAAATTATTATTTTTAAATAAAATAATTGATTTAATTAATTTTTTTATTAAATACGTCGTAGCTATACTGGAAGGAGGGAAATAAAAAGTTTTACTATGAATTTATGAATATATCATTATTAGTTTTTATTTTAGGGAAAAAAATAGCAAAAAAAAATTATTAGTTTTTATTTTAGGGAAAAAAATAGCAAACAAAATTATTAGTTTGCAAACAACATTGATAAAGTTAGATAGTCGATTGGTGTCGTTTATAGTAATTTAATGGTAAAATTAAATTCCCTTTCGTTTCGAGGGCAGCTATAAATAGCGAGGACAGAGTAAAATCCGTTGGCTTCCAAATTAAAATAGGCGATTCCTTGGATTCCACGATATCAAAATTTGGCGGGCGGCTGATTCTTTTCGGATTAGAGGCAAAAAGGCTTCTTTTATTATCTCAACGCATAAAAAGAAAGACACATCTTAGTCTGACGCTCTGGATTCCACCTTCTCCCGTCCTTGGCGACGGTGGTTATGCCGATTGGCTTTCAGGTACTCTTTCTTTCACCCTCTTTCTATTTATTCGTCTCGATCTGTTCGGTTCAGATCTGTATTTATTATCTCCGACTTGTTTTCTTTCTTAATGTTTTCTGCGTATTTAGGGCTAGGGTTTATTTTTTGTTCATCCTCTTTTCATTATTTTGTGTTTCCGATCTCTTAAAAAAATTTTGTTTGAATCGTAATTGGAAGTCTGTGACCTCATTGTTGAGTATATAGAGGGTTGTATCGGTCCGTTATTTGGTATTCTTCTTGATCTAGGTGTTTCCATTCATGTGGTTTAATTTCTGATTGATGTTAACTCTTTTGCCTATCAGTGAGTTACATAAAATTTCTAGTGTTTTCAAATGATCAGTAGGGTTTCTCTTCCGATTGGCATGTGGATAGGTGTAATGGTGAATTTGATTTACCCATAAAATTTCTAGTGTATTCTTCTTGATCTAGGTGTTTCCATTCATGTGGTTTAATTTCTGATTGATGTTAACTCTTATGCCTATCAGTGAGTTACATAAAATTTCTAGTGTTTTCAAATGACCAGTAGGGTTTCTCTTCCGATTGGCATGTGGATAGGTGTAATAGTGAATTTGATTTACCCATGCACCTGGCCTGTTTTTTTCTTTACCGTCTGATGTGAATTTTTATTTGCGGTTATTTGCATTCCTCTAATCTATTACCTGTCTTCTATTTCTTGTTATATTTATGTGGTAGATAGCAGCTGCTCCAGAAATTTTATTTACGTTTTGGATAGAAGTTGCATGCACAAGTTTAGACTGTTTTCGGTTTGAAAGTCTCATTCTTATCTGTTTGTGTAGCTAGAATTATTTTAGGGTGTGCTGGAGTTGCAGCTTTTGATCATGTCATTTTAAGAACATAAAACTTAGAAAAATTATCTAACATAAATAAAAGATGAAATACAATTAGGCAACATAGTGTTGAAATTATGCATAGATAAATTAAATTAATGAACAAATTTTTTTATAAACAAACATGTAGCTCAATTAAACATATCGTGTTGTTAAACAAAAACTAAAATACACACACTAAAGTAAATGTGAAAATGTAATTAAAAATATATTTAGATAAACAATTTAAGATTGAAAAATGAAAAATGATGAAAAAACTAACAAATAGCCAAAGAAATATATGACTTTGAACAAATTAAAATGGTTATCAAAATAAAAAATAATATAATGTTATATAAAGTCAAATCAGGAAGAGAAAAATATTAGGAGAAATTTTGATGAGATGAATTAAAAACCTTCAATGCTTCATTCTAAGCTTTTGCGTCTTTTAATATGTTGCCAATTGTTTTGTAGTGCAATGATATATGATTATATGTGCATTTCAAATATGTGAGTTTGAGCCATGTCAATTACATATGTGCATGTGTACTTTATTGTATTTTCTTGTTTTATTAGGTTTGTTTAGTGCATTTTTACAATAATGAATTGGATTGGATAAAAGTTGACATATTTTAACTATTGTTTTACAATATATCTTAAAGAAGTATTATGATGTATATATCTTTACAAATAAACATAGTTAATTTTTTGTAAAATTTTGATCATAGCCTCATGCATGTTCCGCCTCTGATTCTTACGTCTTTGGTTTTGTGTTTCTGTCAGGCTTAAATTGGAAAGGTGTCGACTTCTCTAACATTATAGTATTTTCTAGTTTTATTAGGTTTGTTTAGTATGTTTTTACAATAATGAATTGGATTGGATAAAAGTTGACATATTTTAACTATTGTTTTACAATATATCTTAAAAAGTATTATGATGTATATATCTTTACAAATAAAATTGGACATAGTTAATTTTTTGTAAAATTTCGATCATAGCCCTTAGCATGTTCCGCCTCTGATTCTTAACTCTTTGGTTTTGTGTTTCTGTTGGGCTTAAATTGGAAAGTTGTCAGACTTCTCTAACTTGACTTTGATGTTCTTGTGGATTTTGTAATTACTTGCATTTTGGTTTTGGTTTCCTCTTAAACTATTCGATATTATATGACAAAATTATATGTTTGTATTCATTTCTTGATTACTATGTTAAGTTTCATGTCATGTTTTCTGCTTATGCTTAGTATATCACAACAATGCAATAATTCAGTGTTACTTTAGTAAAATATTTAATGCTGTGGCAATTTCTTATTGTGTGTTTTCTTTGAGAGACAGGTACTAACAGTTAACTTGCATAGACTTTTGTATATATTTTAATGCTTAACTTTTATTGTTCTTTTTTCCTTAGTTGCTTAGTATTTGATTAGTTACTTTTCACTTTTTTTTTCTATGTCGATGTATTTTTATGTGTGGATTCTTCAAACTAGTAATTGGTTGACCTGGCTTTTTTTCCAGATTTTACAGAGTTTGGATATAAAGGGATTTGCTTCACATTTCAAGACATGGAGCAAGTGTATTTCAAGTCAAATTGCTTCCATTTTCAGCTTGTTTCATTTGAGGAAGTGCTTCAGTGGCGATTTCTCATCTTCGGAAAATTTATTCTGGTTTCTTCAGGGGTATAGCATAAATCAGTGATATTCTTATGTGTGTCTTTTCTTATTCTTTGGTGGTGCTTTAACCTTATTATTTTTATGTCATCGCAGGGCTGAAGTCTTCCAATCTGCAATCAAAGGCTGCTAATAGCTGATATTTGATAAAAATAAGTGGAGTTTATGGAGATTGTTTAGTTCTTATATATTATTACAACACTTTATACTGTCATTTCTGATGGGCATAATATATAATTGGTGAAGTAACATGTATATGAAGATTTTGGCAATTTCTTTACAGTTTAAATGAGATAGCTGTTATTGTTTGAACCTCGTGGTGACACTATCTTCATCTAGAAAATGTGTCTTGATTGATCCTTCTGGTTGGTTGCTTCCCATAGTTGTGAATATGTTCTGGAGTTGTCTTCACTTGCTGTCTGCCACTGTCTACAAGCTATGGGACTAATTATGAATAAGGCTTTGGAGCAGCACATTCATCAAAAGTATCATGGTGTTTTTCCTTGCATGTTGCCTTAGAAAATTAATGGTGTTTTCAACTTGGACCAGCAAGGCAGTAATTATTCTACCAAGTTTTCTAAGTACTGAGATAGATGCAATTTATCTTTCATACTTTCTTGCATAAATAAAGAGCTGCTTTGTGTTCTGCTAGAATGGAGAGGTGAGTTGTATTCTTTCTGTACTTACGGGAGATGACATTTTTTTACGAACTTCTTTATTCAATTTTATGACTATTTTTTTTCTTTGCTAGGTATAAACTAATAAAAGAAGTTGGTGATGGAACATTTGGGAGTGTATGGCGGGCTATTAATAAGCAGACTGGTGAAATTGTAAGTGTCTTGAGAAGAGTTTCTTGTCTTTAATGTTCAGACCTTTTTTGTGCTCCAATTTACCTTTCTACTTTTCAGGTTGCCATCAAAAAAATGAAGAAAAAATACTATTCTTGGGATGAATGTGTAAATCTGAGAGAAGTTAAGGTAATGAGAACATTTGTCTTTCTTTTCATGTTTCAATAAAGTTTTAAATTATTAATTTATTAAATAAGCATTTTTATTATATACCGTGCAGTCACTCCGTAGAATGAATCATCCAAATATTGTGAAGCTGAGGGAAGTCATAAGGGAAAATGATATTTTGTACTTTGTGTTTGAGTACATGGTAAGTAGGCCTCTGCCTGAATCAGAAATTTCTTGCTATCCTATCATTTTTGGGATACTTCTCATTTCTGTAACATGGTATGCATATTGCAGGAATGCAATCTGTATCAGCTTATGAAAGTCCGGGAAAAGCTTTTCTCAGAAGCCGAAATCAGAAATTGGTGCTTTCAAGTATTTCAAGGCCTTGCTTACATGCACCAGCGCGGATATTTTCACCGTGACCTTAAGCCTGGTAATTGATCACTGTGATAAACCGCTTGATTAAAGTTCTGGCATTCTTGAGTGTCATAGGTCTAAAAACAAATTGTGATTAATTCTTGAATGTCATATGAATTCTTTATTGTCACCATCCAGTTCATACGGTAAGTTTTTTTCCCCCCTTATTTGTTTGTTCATGCATGTCAAAAAAATGAAAATATATTGTACTCCTTTTGATGAACAGAGAATTTGTTAGTGGCAAAAGAGTTAATCAAAATTGCTGATTTTGGTCTCGCTCGAGAAATCAGCTCACGACCTCCTTATACGGAGTATGTCTCAACGCGCTGGTATGTTATTTTCCACTCCTTTTATTGTTTCAACATGTATTTCTGCATATATGGAATACTATGTTATTATAATTTATTGGCTCATAAAATCGAATGGTACAGGTATCGAGCCCCTGAAGTTTTGCTGCAGTCATGCCTGTATACTTCTAAAGTCGGTATGTGATTATATTGGAACTCTGTCATTTTTTTCAACATCTCATAAAATACACGTCTCTGTGTGTAATGGACTTTATCTCCCCCCCCCCCCCAACTCTCAGATATGTGGGCAATGGGCGCTATCATGGCTGAATTATTCACACTTCAGCCATTATTTCCAGGTTCTAGGTAAGTAACTGTCAATCTTTCAAAAATGCAGTGACATTTGTTTGTCGCTTAGTACTGGACTATGAGATTCCAATATGTCAATATACTTTGTTTGTCTCATTTTGCTGGCAGTGAAGCAGATGAGATCTACAAAATCTGTAGTGTTATAGGCAGTCCAAATAAGGATTCCTGGCTCGATGGGATTCATCTTGCCAATGATATCAACTACCATTTTCCACAGGTAAGAATTGTTTTATCATATGCATGCATCATTTTGTTAGATGAGTATTGTGATAGATAGATAGCTACGTTGATGGCCATATTTATAGTGTTAAGCATTTTGGCTTCCAATCTCTGGTCTGATTTTTAGATCTTGACCAATTATCTGTTAAAGGATGTTGATCTTTGAACTTTTATCATTGTAGTTACCAGGAGCCTATCTATCTGCCCTGATTCCATATGCTAGTGATGATGCAATCAACCTTATTAAGGTGAGTACCTCATATGATGTGGTATAATTCTCCTGTTATTACTGTTTTTATGGTGTTTAATGAAAGATGGAAATATACATTTTCTTGAGTATTATCATACTGATTTGTGCCATTTCTATTTAAACTGCAGTTACTTTGTTCATGGGATCCCTTGAAAAGGCCAACAGCTGCAGAGGTCCTCCAGCATCCTTTCTTCCTGGTAATGCATTGTTACTCCACTGGTAATCCTCAGTGATCATGTAAAAGTATTCTGGTCAAATACTGCATTTAAAAATTTGTAAAAAGGTTATTTTTGTTTCCCTTGTATTTTGTATTATCTGTTGATAGTTTATCATTTATCGTTAATATGCATATTTTTAATTCCTTGTCACTATAGTAACATAGGGTGGACTTTCTTTTCTGTCACAGGGTTGCTTATATGTTCCTCCTCTTCGTTACAAATCAGCTGTCATTAGAACACCTCCATCTGGTTTGCAAATGGAATAATTACATTGTGTTTCCCTTAGTATAGGCATTTTAGTAGAATCTAATCTCTCGCATTTGTTGCAGCTGGAATGAGAGCATTTGATCAACCAGTTGGTATGAAATATTCCAGGGCGTTATCTAATTCAAAGCTTACAAACAGTTTTTCTTCACTGAAGTGTCATCCTTCTGTTGGCACAGGTTCTTATTTTTGGCTTATCTTCCCATATTGCATTTCTGTTTGCTATTTGCATGGCTCATATTTGATTGACATTTCATAATTTTTTATAAGCGTGAAATTTTATTTAATTCATTGTGTAGTTGGTAGTAGTACCATATTTATTGTTTTGTGGTCAAGTAAGCTGCGTGGATATTAATAGATTCTTATTCTATGTTGAATATTTTGCAACAGGAGTGCAGCGGAAACTGGACATGGCAAACCAAGTAAGTTGATAGGCTGGCAGTATTGTTTTTTTGTATAAGTTTCCATTTTATGTGCTTTGCTTTAATATTTTACATCTAGGTGTTTGGATGGTAATTATTTTGAAGGGTGGGTGGGGTTGTCTATATAGCAGAATGAATGTTACGGAGTTTTTTTATACATATTACTTTCAACAAATGTGAATGTTTAAGAAATTAATATAAAAATGGAATAACCCTTGATATATATATGTATATATATTTTTTGGTTGGTGGTGGTGATGGTGGGGGGGTTCTTTTATGGCACCGGCTTAATGTGGCATTTTAGTTGTTGGTGGGAGGGTTCTTTTATGCACCTACTTAATGTGGCATTTTAATTTGTCTGGTTTATCTCAAACTCTTTGGATGGTTTTTGAGAAATCCAATTCTAGATGATTTTCAAGTTCTGGGTTTCACATTGGACAGTAAACTGTTTAGAAGTCTTATGTATCCTGTAAACTTGCTGATATGCATCTCTGGCAGTTTTCTGTTTGTAAGATTGGTTTAAATAAGATCTTCAATCATTTCCCTAATTTTTTAAGGATACAAAAAAGAATGAAAAACCTGTGAAGAGCTCTGTCAGACAACAAAAGTATCTTCCCCCAGGAAAGAACAGTCCAAGTAAGTACACAATATTGTAGAATTTTGGTTGTGCATGCAACGTTTTCTTGCAGTTAAACCCTAAAACTCTGTTGGCAGCATCAACAGTAAATGGGGGAAGGGCTGTGTATGGAGTTGCAGATGCATCTGAGAGGCTTGCAAACATGTCAATTAGTTCCCGCAATCCAACTGTTGGGCGGCGGTGGCAGCAGCAGCAGCTCCATCCTCCTATGAAGGCTGGGGTCCAGTGGATTGGCGCTTCTGGCAACATGTATCTAAAGCCGGTTCGAGACATTGCCCCTGGAAGAACTTGTTCCAGGAAAGTTGCCGGATGATGACAATGGTTTTTTTGAGTTCACTAGGGTTGTATTTGATTTCAGTACCAACTTAATACCAGCTCTGTTGTGGTTTTCAGACCCTGTTCCTAGTACAAGTGAAACTACGTGTTTTGTTTGTGAGAGATTGGATGTTCTGTTATGATATATTACCTTTTGCTCCTATTGCTATTTTAGTGCGTGACCTTTAGCTGTTGTATGGTTAATAATAAAATGCATATTTTTTTGGTGGTTTGATCATTAGAATCATTGTGGATCAGATTTCTGTTAGTGTGAAATGTATGGTCTCGATTGAATATTTTCCATAAAAGCTATTACTGCAATAAATTTTTGTTTAGCTATTTACTATTTAGCAGCCTTCAAATATTAGTGTTTTGTGATAATTTTCATTTTACTACATTTAGTGAATATATATATATTGTTTCAATCGATTATTTTTAACATTTAATTGTCTTTCAAATAAATTATTTTGACCAAAAATTGGTTAATTAACCAAATTTGATTGAAATATTTGTCAATCTATGCTTTAGTTATAAAGGCATATTGTAAATGAGATAATAAAGTAATTTTACTTGTAAAATAAATGAATTAAGTTTTGTTTTATCAAATTTGTTAATTTTTGGTAAAATAGTTAATTTAAAGATGTTTCAATAATATAAAAATAGTTTATTGAAACAAAAAAAATTAAAAATTAAAAAAATTTAAATTCATTTTTTTCTGGTTTACGATCAGGATTATTATTTTGGTTATAATGAGGTTTTTATTGACGTATAAATTTTATTTAACCCAAAAAGAAGTTGACTTATAGCGTATTTCATATTTAGTTTATTTAAATATAAATATAAATTTGTAGAATAATTTATACATAATGATTTTATAAATTGAAAAAGTTATATTTTATTAATGATTTTTGATATCTTCGCATCACCCAATGGTAAATAACCCCACATATTAAATATATAACAAATTTTAAAAAAGTGTACCCCACATATAAATAATAAAAACCAAAATCTGACCCCAGTATAATCATGAAAGGAAAAGGTCATATAAAACAGGTCGTTACTAAATGTCGGAGTGCTAAATATGAACACAAACAGGGTGTGAGAATATGCCTTAAAGTTTCAAATTCTGTAATTGTATACGTGTGAATATATTATATATGTACGTGAGTGTAAGTATGTAAGCGTTGTTTAAAAAAAAAAAAAATACGCCTTATAGCTCAATGTGTATAATAAATAATAAATAATGGTAATGGATTGGCTCTTTCTTTTAACATGTGGGTAACTAATGTTTTCCTCTCTGGTACAGAAAATCAAAAGGAACAAATTAAATCAAAGTAATCAAACGTTGGAAATAGAGAAAGACTTGGGATTGAGACGAAGATCTACTTTGGGGAGGATCGCTGAATTGATTTATGATCACTTTTCTAAGTACGTAAAGATCTTAATTAACTTGAAAACTCAACAAACATTCCTAACGTTAAAAGTGGTCTAAATCCACCTCCATGTTTCACATTCTTTCTACTTATTTTTATTTTTTATTTACTCTTTATTATGAAATAAAATCTCTTTCATATGTTTTAGGAAATAATTAAAGAGCCATATAATTTTGAACAATTCATCTCGTTAACTGTTTTCGTCAAACTCTGTGAGTTTATATACTAGTTTCATAATTATTTTAATTTTAAATTTCATTTCGAATTAAATATATTTGATAATTCATATCTAATTTATATTTTTTAAATTGTGAAATTATACCAAATTTTTAAAATTCTGAAAAAGTTAGTTTTTGAATTTATTTTTTTATTTTTTGATACTAAAAGTTAATAATAATCCAATCATATTCAACCTTAATGAAAATTTATCAACTGAATTTTAGAATTTAAAGAGTTAAAAATTAAAAATTAAGAATTAGTTTTTAACTTTTAACCTATGTTTGAAAGTTAAAGATTGTGTCTTGGAGGCACAAGTCACAGAGTTAGCACCCAAAACCAAAATTGCACTTGAAGTACACCTTCTATCATTAACATTAGCCCCCACAAAACATTAACCAAATCTTAAATCAATAGCTGGCTATAGGGTTTAAGAACTAAACCATAAGCAATAGTATTTCTCACGTAACAAACTAAATGTTTGAGGTAAAAATGACTTGTGATATGACAAAGGTGATTCATGAGCAGTGTAAACATCGCCACAAGCAATAGACAAACCCTTATCATTGCTTGTTAAGCGCTTGTCTGAGCTAGTATAAGATTGGGGTTTGGTAACGAGTGGTATAATAACTTTAATAAAAGTATACAAAATTATTATATTTTTTAAAGATATACATAATTTTTTTTTGTTTTTTAAATAGATAAAATTTTATCAAAAATGACCATAAAAAAAGTTTGATCAATATAAAATATTAATGAAAAAGTTTTTTTTAAATGATAAATTTATTATTTTATCATTTTCAATTCTCAAGTATATTTCATTTCATATTTTTTAAACATTTTTTTTCAAAAAAAGACTAATGATGCGTATCTTTCTAAATAAGATACTAATGATGTACTCTTATATAATTTTGATATCAATCTGTATTTTTATAAGGAGTTATTATATTTGATAGATATTTTTCCATGGTCAATCAAAAAGATCATTAGAATTTGAGGCCAAGTGATGACTTACACCAAAATTTGGATGCCAAATTGGTTCTAAAGCAGATTCACTTTCTATAAAGGAAGGTGTCCCCCAAGGAAAAGGAACTATGGATGTAAGTGTTGAAGATGCTGAAACTGGTTGTGCAACATAGTAAGTTGGGGGAATATTTGTAGGAGGAAAGAATGAAGTAGAAGAGAGAAATTTCCAAATGACTGATAAGACACAGAACAACTCATTCCTGGTGGAGAAATAGATGTATACATTGCTTGATTTACTTGTTTGAAAGAGGATGGATATTTAATAGGACCAAACGGTTGATATATTGGTGGATAATGAGCATTGGTAATAGAAGTAACTAATAAGGATTGAGGTAGTTGATATGGTGGTGGTGGTGGTGGTGGTGTTTGTTGACTAGATTGTTGTCATTGAGAGAAAACAAAATTCTTATCAAACCTGTGCCAACAAGTTGCAACTAGATGCCCCAATCTACCAAACAATTTGCATTGTGGCTTGTTGTTAAATCACCTATCAAGACCTCTTTCTCTACCTTTATCTTGACCTCCATTATTGAAATTTGAATAGATACGAGGTCGAAGATTTGTAAGATTTACATTCATCGATCCAGATTGAGGAGGAAATTAACTAGTTATTAAGTTGCATTTTGACTCATTCTACTCTCAAAATAAAGGATCTAAATTTTTAGGCTCATTTCCTAACGTGGCTTTTACACTAATATTCACACTAAGTAAACGTGGGATTGATACTGCTCTTATTCTTTCCCTTCTACTTTCATGATTTGGCAATAATGCCTTAGCACCATCAAGGCATCAACTATAACTTTCTTTCTCAGCATCTTTTCTGTGATTAATTATGGAAAATACATTGTCAAATGTTTAATCCAGATCTCCTAAAACATACATCAATTGCTCCTCCTTTGGAATAGAACATCCTGCAGATAGAAGTTCATTTGCTAAAACTTTAATACGCAAAACTTAGCATGAGATTTGGAGGCGCGCGGCAAGATTTTTCCTTAAAATACGACAACTTACATGACTCTAAACAATACTAACAGACTTCCTTAGCAATTAAGTCATTGACATATCAGCGGCCATATCATCACATTTATCCACCTCAGCATGATCTCCTATAACTTTCCCTTTTAAAGTTGTTCATGTCAAAAGTTAATAACGGTTTAAGTTTTCATAATTAAACAATGAGGGTTATGGCAAAGGAGATGCCCCTCTTGTACTTTCATGGGAAAAAAAAAAGAGTTAATAGTAATTATAGAAAAAAAGAAAGAATATATAATCTGGTATTTTATTATTAAATTGAATAAAGACGACAAGTTTTCTCTTGCAGATAGCCTTTTAGAATGGTTATGTTTGAAAAAAAAAAAAATTTGCAAATCAAATATAAAAAATTTATTGAAGAAAACACTAAGCTCAAATTATGTAATTTTTTTTTTCATTTGAAATATTGAAATTACTTTTTAAAAGAATCACCAAAAAAAAAAAAAAAAACCTAATACTTGCTGTTGGTACTGATGTAATAGTAGTAAGCTTAGAATCACAGGTGAAATTGCATGATTTGTCTAATCACTTCTGCCAATTTTACAATTCAAAGAATAGAATATAAACAAATGAACTATTCTAATTATATATCTTCCTGCAAACTTCAAAATTGTATTTCTAAGTACACTGTGCGATAGAATCTTTAATCAATTATCCCTGACTCGCCAGTTAATAAAAATGTACTATTTAAAATCTTTAATCGATTAGCCCTGACTCGCCAGTTTATTTATTTAAATAACGTATAAGTTTTATATTAAATATTAAAAAAAACATGTTATTTTTAAGGCACTGTTTTTAAGTTTAAACGGCACTTTCTTTTTACTTACACAGAATAAGTAAAAAGAAATGAAAAAAATATATAAACCAAAAAAGTAATAATTTGAATTAGCCTCCCAAAAAACCCAACAAGACGGTGTGTGTCTGCCTTTGGACCTTGACTGTGCTTTTCTTGTTTGAGAAGATCTTGTGGGAACCCTCTTTAGATAAAGTTTCACTCTTAAAATTAATGACACGTGGCGACAACCCATTTTACCTGAACAAGCAAGGAAAGAGGGAGAAGACTCAAATAAATCTCAAAAGAAGACTACTATTTATTAGTTTTTTTTCTACTAGAATTATATAAGTAAAATATATTATCTTAATTATATATAAAATGATAAATTATGTAGAAAAAAATAATAAAAGATATTAAAAAAGTGTTAAATGTTTTTATAAAAACCAAATCATATCATAAATTGTTATAATTTTATTGAATTTTATATAAATTTAAATAATTTTATTATAACAAACGATCAAATGCAAATTTCATTTATATAAATATTTAAAATTATATATAGTTACGGTGGGTAAAAATATTTTAATATAGAATATCTATGTCATTTAATTTTTTAAATTATAAAATATATTATTGAGTCTAGTATTTTTGTAAAAGATATTAAAGAAGAATAAATTCTACTATTAAATTAAATTTTAATAGTTTTATGGTAAAAATTAAAATATTAAGTCAATATTTTAATAGTTTTTACGTTAAAATATCATAACAAATAGTAATTTTTATTCTTTTCTTATTTTCAATAAATAAAGTATTGGAAAAATAATATTATTTTATTTAAAATATTAATAGAAAATAATTTTTTTCTTTTTTGATATTTTTTACAAAAAAAAATAAATAAAGTGTGAAATGACATTTTAACTTAATTTAAGGGATTTTTTTTCTATAAAATATAATTTATTTAAGTGAGAGGACTGTGATCCCCGATGTATATATACATGGAAATAGTAATAGAAGGTTTGAATTGTATTCAATGTTCCTCTATTTTAAGCATTCTTTGCTTAAAGAGTGGTTAGCCCCAGGAATAAAGCTATTGGACAACAGCGGAGTTAGTGGTTTAAAGCAAGTGTGTTAAAGAAAAGCAGACTCCCAGTATCCCTATCAAAGAAGCTCCCATGCCTTATTGCCTCAGTACAAATATTTCACAACCGACAATAGCCAGTTAATATTTCTCTCTGCCCAAGAGACTTGATTAAATCACCGGTCATAGCCGGTGGCTCAATAACCAATTGTCTGGTATGTCCGTACAAATTCAGACCTGGTCTAAAGATGGCTTAATTAGCTTCTCAGGCTTATCCAGCCAGTACAATACGACAAATACACATCAGAATAACAAAGCATAGTGTTCTTTTTTTTTTTTTTTTTTGCTGCTCCTTTAAAGATCTTTTTTATGTTGTTTTTTTGACAAGATCGTAGATTTTCCTACATTCCAATTTGGATTTTAAACAGTTCCGATTCCTTCAATTCTGGTGCAGAGCATCTATGTTGCCTCACTCATGCATTTTGATGACTTGTGAAGATATTCATTGTTCTACTACACGTACTTAATTGATCTGTTTTCTTGACAATTATCATAATTTTTTTGACAAAATTTACTTATTTGATTAGTTGACCCTACTTTTGGAGTATACACGCAGTTTGGTTCATTAACTAGGAGAAGCTCCGATTTTTGATAGTAAGGATAGAAATCAATATTCTTGGAGAAGCTCCGATTTTGATATCAGTCGAAAATGCTTCCATGAGAAATGGGATAGAATTGATAATTACTCTCTCCGTCTGGTCTATTTCTCAATTTTTTTTTTATAATTTTGTTTAAAGTATATTAAATATTTTCAAAATTTTAGAGTTGAATAAAATAAATTTTTATCAAAAATAATATTTTATTATAAAAATTTAATAGTACTATATATGAAATAATTATTATTAAATTAAAAAAAATTAGAATTAGAATTTTTACTTTAAATTTAAATTTATTATATTTAATTACTAAATAAATAAATAAATTTGAGAATTTAAGGGTACTTGATATCTTGAATATTTAATTAATATTTATTTATTTATTAATAAAGAATTATTGATTCTTATAAAATAACCTCAAACATCCTATACAGAATTAATATGAAACTTAGATCGGATGTTTTGTGTTAATTATACTGTTATATATTTCATAAAATTTGCACCCTTATCCCTAGTAATATTTTAAAGTATCGATCTATTTTCCAAATTTCATAGAATTTTGATTACTATCCAAACTAAATTGATTAAGATGTCTAATTAGCAAACTATTAGTCAAATACAGTGTCACCTAGTGGTCTAAAAAAACATATTACATTTTTTTCGCTAATTAAAAAAAAACAAAGAGTTACATTATATGAATATATGAGTATGGTCCTCATCAAACTTGCAACCATTTCTCGTTTTGATCATATATAAATGAGAAATAGCTTTGATGACGCATAAAAATAATTAGTGACACAAGATTACTAGTGTGAGTCACGTAAATATCAAGCAAAATTATTTTTGTCAACTTGCATGTGCCATGATACAGTTTAAATGGATTGATGTTATTGATCCCTACAAATAAGTGTTCTCACAAATCTTTCACCTTTAATCAATCTCACAAATTTCAACTAATATAACGCTTACACATGATTTGATATACATCTCAAGTTCTTGAATTGAGATGTGTAGTTTTACTTAAATATTAAAGGTGATGTATATATAAAGACAAAATTGATATTATTAATATAGAAAAAATGCTTATTATTTTGTTTCTCCAAAGCTATGCATTACAATAGGCTTGATGAAGAAGGATAGATTATAATTTTTTTCTATCATTCAAGAAATAAATGTTTCAATAAGAAAAATTCTATTTATCAAAAGTTTTTTATAAATTGTAAATAATGTGTTGTAATTGCATCGATTAAAAAATTATCACATTAAGTTTAATTATAATATAATCATGATACATAAAGTAGTATCATATTAATAATAGCTAAAAGATCTAGAATTGTGAGCAGTGATAGTGATATGGTTGAAGTTATGATAAAAGGAGTCAAAATGATTTGTTACATGTAATTAATTGTGCATGTTTGTTGAAAATATATTTGGTTTAGTTTATAGTTTCTGTGTCTGTGCCAACATTTTTTATTAGTGGCAAAAGCTCCCAAGCTACTACCATAGGGGTTTATGTTGTTATTAAGTAAATGTCTTGCATGGTTAAGGCTAGGTTGTTCTTTACACGTTTAGTTTTAGGCTTTGCGAATCTCAGGTGTCGACGAGGACGTTTAGGAGTTAACTTTTGGAGAAAAAAACAATTAATGCAAAAAGTTCACGAGTCACGATCAATATTTGAATCATGGGATGAGGTTGCTCTTTGGTTTAATTTGTCACTAATTGCTTGCCTTGCATGCCTTACAAGGTGCAAATGCAACTTACTTAATTTCCAATATTAACAAATCCTTAGAAATAATATAATTACTAGTTATGACTTAAAAATTACAAAAAAAAAAAAAAAATTTAGCTACTTGTTTAAATTATACAATTGAAACGTGAAAAACCCATATACAAATGATTTAGAAGTCAACAAAATATCCAATCTCTTTTATTATTGCTTAAAATGAGTTTAATGGGTATCCTTTATGATTTTAAGATATCTTTATTAAACAGTAATAAACCTCCACTCTATAATATTTTTATACTTATGTGTTTGAATGTTATGTCTGATCATATTGTATGGTTATATAAAAAAAATTATCTTATCATAATGTGTGGGTTTAAGCGTATTCAACATTTAATTTTGTTTATATGATTTTTTTAATTTTAAAATTAAATATTTTAACTTATTATTTAATCTTAAATTAAAAATAATTTTTTTTTATTTTATTTTAACAGGTAAGAAAATATAAAGATAAATTAATTAATTTTTTAATCATAATATCACTTTAATATATATAAATAAATAAATAATAAAAATTATATATTATTTATTTTAATTTTATCTAAATATATTAAAGAAATTATTACTAAACAATATATAAATAATTCATAAAATTGTTAAGTATTTATAAAATTATAGGTAATTTAGAGTCTATTCTTGAACTTTGATGGACAAAAAATACATATTTTTTTCTCTTTGTATCTCATTTTTGAGAGAAATGATACATGTATAATTTTACAGTATGTATGATAATATTTGATAGGATATACATCAACGGGTTATTAAAACCTTTTTCTCCTCTATAATTACCTCGATTTACATTTTAACCATTCAAATTTTGACATGTGTACTACTTATCATACACGTAAGAGATCCCTTCCCCTTACATCACCTTCCTAGACATATGGGCCCTTATGTCCTTATTTCTCATGACCATATATGCCTTCTCCATAAGTACTTTAACGCCACCCCCGTCAAATATAACGGTGACGATCTGGCGTCGCTAACCCCCTTCCTTTTATATAAATACAGCATCCCAATTGTTCTTTCTCTCTCTTGTCCGTAATTTTCCGATATTTTGGTCCTTTCTCTCGTAACGTAAATCCCGGAAGGTCACTCTGTTATCCGATAACTTCCCCTTTTTCAACATTTCGGTTGTATCGCCCAGCATTGCGTTGTTGTTACTCCGAAGTTTGAAATACAGCTATAGCCCGACCGGTCTCAAGGTGTTTTCCTACTCTGATGCTGGTTTTTGCTCTGGTTTGTGAGCTGACTTTTTGTTTTGCAAAATCTATGGGATTTATTGTAGGAGTTCGTTTTGTAGCTTCTACAAGATTTTTGCTCGCGTTTGGTCTCCAGGAAAATCGCTCAAAGCTTTAAGAGATATTCATTTTCTCTCATTTCATAACTTAATTTTTTATATTAAACTCACCGACAGCTTCGCAAGCTCTTAATCCAGCTCGCTTCATTCCTGGTTTAACAAATCTCAGTGAAGTGTTGATCAAATGAAGGTTAGATTTCACAAAAAATAATTTCGATTTTTCTCTTTTTCCCTCTTACTTTCTCGGCAACCAAACATAGCATAACTTTACTCTCAAGCTGTATAACTTTCTCTTACTCAAACTCGCTTTTCTTTTTTTCCTTTTTGTTCTCAAATTTGGTATCATTGTTCCTTTCGTAAACTAAAAGTATCTGTTTGATTTTGATTTACATTTGATCTATTCGAATGTGGATGTTGCCTTCCTTGTATGTTAAATGTAAATTTACTTTCTGTTGCAGTGTCAGTTTTCAAAGAATCGATTTCAAACGTGCATTAAATACTCTGTTTCTGTCTTTATGATATTTGGATTTGTCTTTTGAAGGTCTAAAACTATATAGGCCGTACCAATCTGGGAAGGGCTTAGTGAAAGAGAGTGTGACTAGACGTGTACTAGTTGATTGGTGGCTGAGAGACTGAAACGGACAAGAGCAAACCACAGCGGCGATTGTTTCGGGTAAGTCGTTTTCGAATAATAATGACACTGTTTAATATTTTGTTTAAATTTTTAAAATAATTAATTTGCTTTCTTTATGTCGCTTTGTCCATTCATCACTAGCTTTCAACCCTGTTAAAACCCAACAACGACAAAGGAAAAGAAAAGAGAAATATAACATAGATGGATTGGATTGAGATAGAAACTACCGTTTGCATCTTTGTTTATTGAAGTAGCCAAAAGAATTATTTAATTTTGTTCTTTGATTTTGTCAGAAACTAACTTCGGCCTAACAACTATTTTTTTTTTTTATCCTTTATAATATTGCTTTTGTTCATTAAAGCAAAGCACATGCCTCATGCAGTTGCACTAATAAGCCCACTTTCAAATGCTCCATGACCACTCTAATATTTTCCTTTTGGGTTTTGTTTCTTTTAATAATTGACTCATTATATTTTTGGAATTTTTCTGGGTCTTCTCTGATCCCGAGCTCTTTTCCTTTTTAGCTTTTCTCTTTCTTCCTGACCCCATTTGTTTCCCAGAGTGAAAGAAATGAAATTTTGGATTATATTGCGAAAACCTTTGTTTAGTTTTATTAGTGTTCTTTATTCTTTTCCAATTTTACTCAGGTACGTAATCAAACATATTTGATTACATTAGCTTTCATTTCTTGTATCACATAATTTTAATTAAAATATGAAATTTCCATAGCGCAAGGTACCATTGCAGATCCCGAGCATGCGAGCGAAGAATGTTAGAATTCAAAATGGGAATTTTGGGGCCTAATAATTAGTTTAAGGAGAGTTACATGTACAATTACAACGTGTAAGATACATAGTCAATAAAATTGATCAACGTCATTTGATTAGGTCATCAATCCGGCTCTTCAATTTTTGCCCCTATTGATAGAATATATAGAATTTGATATAAGGTTGTTTTTTTTTATTTGAATATCTTCTTATTATATATTAAGTCTATTTTTATATTAGAAAAAGAAAAAGGAAATATAAAGACTGTCGTTCAAATTACCCCTAAAGCCTTTTCTATTTATCATTTAAATTATGTTTTTTTTTATGATACATGTAATTAATTAACATAATTATGGTTTTTATCATTTGGGTATTGTAGTCATTTACCATATGTCAATCTCAGACAAATACCACTTTCTTGGAAAGACAAAAATTGGTCCTTGCTTAATCCTTAGTCTAATCAAACTTTATTTTTCTCCTTATACTCTTGATGTAATCATTAGAAGACATTTATTAGGTACATTGAATGAGATTTTATTTATATTTTTTAAATAGAATTAATTTATCGTGAAATAAAATAAATTTTATGCTGAATGAAGTGATTGTAAGTTAGTGAATGTGATTTAGTGAATGATGGAAGTAAATGATTTGCACAGGAGTAAAAAAGTAGAAGAGTAAAGATGTTTACCTGCATAGCATGTACAAAGCAAACGGCGGAAGATGGGGAGGAGGAAGGAGGAGCGCGAGGCAGTGGCACCCCAAATACAAAAGAAGCCGTCAAGAGTCTGACGACACAGGTTCGTTATCCTAATCCCCTACAGTATCTGTTCTACTCACGGCTCTCATTTAATAAAATTTAAAATTAATATGATTTTTTTTAAAAAAATATTTAATAAATTTTTTTTTTTAATTAATTAAGATTATATCATATTTCCGTCTCGATTACATTACAGTCTCTGCTTTTTGTCAGTTTCTTTTTCCTTGTTTGTGAAAACAAACAAAAATCCCAAGTGCATTACGGGGATTCTGATTTAGTGGGGACCTAACTTCGCATCTTTCACGCCACATAACTGTTATTAAGCTACTAAGCTACTATTTAACATTATATTATTTTTTTTTTTGTTGTTACTTTTTATTTTTGGAAACTTAAAACGTTTATTTATGTGATAAAATATTTAATTGATTATTTTTTTTTATGAAAATAGCAATTTTTTTCAAGAAGATAATAGTTAGATATTGTACACCACGAACATTAGTGTGACACGTGTAATTCACACGTGTTGACTCGCGATGAACAAGCCTAATAGAAAAGGTGAAAAAAAGAAAATAAAATATTGTAGCTGTGAAACTTTCGTAGGAAAAAGACCGGCCTAAGTTATGATTTTAAAAAAAAAATCCAAAGCATAGATTTTCTTGGGACTTTCGAAGTAAAAAAAAGGAAGACTAAAACTTAATGTCCTTGTCATCGTCTTATAGTCTACTAAAACTACATCAGCCAATAGCTATAGTGCTCCCATTTTTTTTTTCTTTTTAAATTTGCTTGTATGCGCCTATGGGATCCAATTCATGAACGCACCCAGATCATTTTGCCACTAGCTTGTGAAAAAATAACCCAGTATCAATTTCCCTAGCATATATTATTGCAAGCTCTTGGTTAAATATTTTTTCTCCCTGAAGATTTTTTTTTAGAAAATAAAAATTCAGTTGAAATTGAAAATACAAGTAGACTCTAATTACATAATCAATTAAAAATCATTCATTGAAAAATATTTAGAGATTGACCCTTAGATATCGCTGACGATTGGTTTAATGGTCTTAAATATCGCTGAATTGTTTTTTCTAATGTTTATATATAAAAATTTGGGAGATATGTAAATGCGTGCGTTTTTTATTTATTGAATGAGTTTATGTGAAATGTATGGTGAAATCATATTCCACTTGATTAAATGTTGAGCAGTCTTATATAAAAGACATGTTGCTCGCTCACCCCCATTAAAGACATCCAAATTATGTCCTTGATATGGTCCACCATTGAATTCTTGTCTTTCCACTGTAATTCAAAAGTTCTATTCTATTTTCTTGTCTATCAATTACTTTTTGTGCTACCGGAACAGTATCGTGTTGCTGAAAGCAGAACAAAAATTACAGCCCAGCAAAAAAAAAAAAGTAGAACAAAAAATGCAAATCGCTTCAGATTTGTTAGATTATCAGCCTTGACTGAAGCTCTTTCCACCTCCTCTTCTTTTTAATCGAGTTATTGTATGCTATTTGCTCGACTAACTAATTACATAGGCTTTTTTCGTATTTGCCTTAAATGATTCTCATTTTATAACAATTGTTTTTGTTATTATCAAAACAAAAATGTATGAATTATATATTATATCTTTATAGTTAATTACATTTTATTGTATAAATTATTTTTATAACAAATGCTAATTACTTTCTTATAGCTTTTTCCCCTTGATTTTTCTCTTACTTTCTTTTGCTGAAAATAATCTATAGTCTAAATAGTCTAAACAGGGTGACTTTTGTTGACTGTTTTCAACAAAGCAATGCCTTGTCCAATAGTCTAAATAGGGTGACTTTTGGTATCATTTAGCATCATTTTATTTTATTTTTGAGCTTATTAATAGCGTTACTTGAAAGTAATATTAAGTACCAAATGAAACTATGATTGGATTAATTAGACAATCCAATATTGAATCACACCAATTGGAATGCTAGCCAAATAATTAGACCAAACATTCACAACAGGCACAGCATCCTTTTCCCCTTACCATTTTCTGTTCTGCAATGGTGTCAAGTAGCAACCTAGAATGTTTAGAGGTCATAGTTCAACAATGCAAGCTTTAATCTGTTTTGTTATTGTTCTTATGTTTATCATTTTTCAGTTGAGGTTGTAAATGTTCAAGTTTGATCCTTTAATATTTATTTTATGAGAACTTATACCAAATTCGTTTTTCCTGACACTTTGCAGATTAAAGATATGGCATTGAAGTTCTCTGGTGCTTATAAGCAATGCAAGCCTTGCACTGGCTCAAGTAGCTACAAGAAAGGTCATAGACCTTACCCAGACTTTGACACTGCCTCAGAAGGTGTTCCCTACCCTTATATTGGGGGCGCAAGCTCAAGTTCAACGCCTGCATGGGACTTTACAAGCTCAAGTCGTCACCCCACAAGATTAGACTCAAGATTTACAGGGCTAGTGAGTGGTGACCAGACCCCTAGAGGAGTGTCTGTATCAGCCCAGTCTTGTGATGTTGTTTTAGAGGATGAGGATCAACCCAAGGAGTGGATGGCACAGGTGGAGCCGGGAGTCCATATTACATTTGTGTCTCTCCCGAATGGGGGAAATGATCTCAAACGAATTCGCTTCAGGTATATTGCATTCCTTACAACACAACTTATTAGAGTATGTAAGTTATCAATCTTCTCAAAAGCTTAAGTTGATAGGAGATTGTACAACAATCATTTTATACAACTGACATTATATAAAACTTTTTAGCCGAGAGATGTTCAACAAGTGGCAAGCTCAGCGATGGTGGGGTGAAAATTATGATCGTATCATGGAACTCTATAATGTCCGGAGATTTAATCAACAAGCTCTTCAAACTCCCCTGAGGTCTGAGGATGAGGTAAACTGCAAATTTGCATAATACCAATAGGTTTTTCCTGAAATCATTTCTGTTAAGAGGTTTAGGATCATGCATTCTTCATCCTTTAAATTATAAACACATCTGTGGGCGAAATCTGAGCAAACACACAGTCTCATCTGTAGGTTTCATTCTCCCATATCCTTCTAAAACAGGAATTAATTGTTTTATTATGTATGTGCCTCTTCTGAATCACTCTGTATTAAGAACTCCATTAGGAATCTGTATCAAAAAATTAGGTCCTGGTACATAGAAAACTTTGGCTCTAGGGTTTTGGAGAAATGCTGAATGTTGTGGTTCAGTGTTCTTGTGTCAACTAATTATTCAAATTCAAGTATTTACTTCAGTGTTGAACCTCTGAAATTATTTAACTATAAAATTCAATTACTATCTTTAAACTTTGTATTTATCTTGATCTGGAATAATCAAGTTAATATCACTATATTCTAAGTGGAAAACCTCAGATGTAAATCAAGTAGAAACTAAAATTTTGAGGATTTAAACTAAGTAGAACAATATATACACATGAAAAAGTTTGAAAATTAAAATATGATAAATGTCATCAGAGATCATTCCTCAACTTGAATAGGGTCATTTAAGAGAATGCTATCCATAGAATAAGAGTGCACCAGATGATATGGAGTAAATTAGAGAATGTAATTTGTTTATGCTATTAACTTTTGCTGTGATGTTTGATATAAAATGTTGGGTTACCATAAGATTCAAAAAGGTGCTTGCATCTGTCAATCAAATGGATTTGACAAATTTGATTCTTTGCAATTCTACTTTCCATAACAACTTGTGGCACATGAAAAACATCATCTAATATTTCCTAATATTATGACTAGGAATTAAGATTAGTCCTTACTAACAGATACTTGTACTCAACTGCAGAGGGATTCTTCTTACTCGAGGATGGAATCAGCTAGGGAAAGCCCCATGTGGACGCAGGTGCAAAGATATAAACCCACTGGAAATAGACAGTTTTTCCCAACTGACACTTCAGAACATGGTGGAGGTGGTGGAGGCCATCATTATACTGCTGGCTCAAGTGCTTATGCAAGTGGTCACAAGGGAGAGGCATCATCTATGGATGCCTCACGGACAACCACCTCATCTCGAGACGAGGCTTCAATTTCTGTGAGCAATGCCAGTGAAATGGAGTCTGAGTGGGTTGAAGAAGACCAACCTGGAGTTTACATCACAATTAGGCAGCTAGCTGATGGCACTAGGGAACTCCGGCGTGTCAGATTCAGGTATTAAAGTAGTATCATGTTTAATAAATACTACTGAATCCTCCATTTGGTTTTGAAGTTAAAAAAGGAAGATTTTGGTGAATCATAATTTAGGATTTATATTGTGCTTTTCAGCTCAACTTAATAGTGTTGGAGGGTAAACTAAGAGAAGATAAAAATACTTTGAAAAACTGCATTCTACCAAATCAGCTTTATATACAGCATGAATCACTAAGTGGGATATTATAGTGAAAAACCTACCCAAAATATAGATAGAATTCAGCCAAAAAAATGTAGACAAAGGAAAATAACAAATTTAAAGCATCGTTAGCTCATGGACTACTACTTGATAGTCACTGCAAAACTATCATATAAGAGTTCATCACCTTATTTTTCTACATTGCAACACTTGGTCAATATTCACTGACCCTTCTTTCTCATCTGGACAGCCGTGAAAGATTCGGAGAGGTGAATGCAAAGACTTGGTGGGAGGAAAACAGAGATAGAATACAAGCTCAATACCTTTAATTTTGATTCATTTAAAAATCAATATCAATGGAAGATAAATATGAAAGATACAAGTTGCATCTGAACGTCTCAAGGAGATGAAGAAAAATCGTATCTCAGAGAAGATTGGACTTGCCTATTTTGAAGATATAAATTAAATTGATTTATTGATCAACAACCGCAAGCCTTGCAAATTAAGTTTAGTGTTCAGTTTTCACTCATTGTGAATGGCTAATCACTTAAAATATTCCAGTGAGTGCTCGACTGCTCCTTCCAATGAGTTGTGCAGATTGTATCTTTCCATTTTTATTGATATTACAAAATGTCGTAACCATTTACTAAATTTTTTTGGCATTGTTCAACTTCAGGACTTGGTCATTTAGGTCCATGAGAGATTTACCTGTCATTTTTAACACCAGAAATTTGTTTGTAAAACATAGATAATAGTTTAAGAAATTGAATTGGAATCATTTTGAGGTTTTCTTAAGCATCTGCTGCTTGAGTTTTGTTTTAAATTTATCGGTTTGCAGTTTAAATCCAGAACTTATTCAGGTGGTATTTTAGCAGTTTATTTTATTTTTCTCAACAATGAAATAATCTCCTTTATGCAGAAGAGCTAACTGTAGTTTGTATGTTCTATTGATTAGTGTACTTTATTGTTCTTTAGACAAAGTAACAATGAATCAATCTCCTTGAGGTTGGGGGAACCTTTATCCAATTGTTTCATTCTTGTGGAAAGAAAAAAAAAAGGAAGAAGAAGAGAATGAGAGGTGTGAAAAACCAACAAAATGTAATTTTGGAAATAGTAATACAAAGACTGGAACTAAGAAGTAGCTATTTACTTGTTCCTAGATCCACCCCGAAGAGACTGCCAAAAAACAGGCCAATTCTTTTGAGCTTCGTTCCAACCCAAAAAAGAGCCTTCCCTCATTGGATCCCAACTGGAGGACACAATCCCATAGCTAACACCAGCAAGAGCTGTCCCAAAGAAAATGAAGGACACAATGAAAGGTACCCATGTGGGAACGTCAATTTTCAAACCAACTTTGAGATAGTAAAAGAAGGGGAAGAACAACAGCCCAATAAACAGAGGAATCCCAACTGTAAAACCCATCCTTGTGATCATCCTGTTCGTCACTATTTCAGGTATTACGCCTTCTTCTTCATCATCATCATCCTCCTCTTCTTCATCACTGTCATCGTCTTTTTTCGACTTCTTACGTTTCTTGGTTTTCTTTGCGTAAGGCCCAAAACCTCTTGGACTCCTCATAGTGGCATTTAAGGGTGTAAATTGTGAAAAATAAGTCTCATATGTGCTGTGTTTTGTAGTGGAAATTGGGTATCTGGTTTTTGGATTTGGTTGTCCTTTCATATTGCTGGTGAAGGGTCCAAAGCTTTTCTGCAGAAAGGAAAAAAATGTGACGGGTTGCCTTTTTCTGTTAAATTGAGTGAGTAATTAGAGAATGAAATGAATGAGTTGTACCTTTTGGTTTGATGTAGGATTGAATAAAGGGATTGAAGAAGCCCCTGAAACTGCAGCCATTGGTTTGAACTTTTGACTTTGGCTCTCTAGCCTTTAAGATACAAATGAAAAACAAAATCTTAGTTTCAGAGAGAGTAAGTTTTTCATATCCCTCCTTCAATACAATTGGGGCTTGTATGAACTAAAAGAAGATGGGGAGGATAGTAACCAGAAGCATATTTGTCTGTAAAATGGATAAGGTCCTGGATGAAAGGAAAGTCCTGTAATTTCGTCGTTTATAATAACCTAATTCCTTCCTTTAGGCTAGCTTGAAAAGAGACCAGCCCAAACACAATATAAATCATCTTTTCTGAGTCTTGGTCTTGATAAGAAAGGTGGGCATCAAGCCCAGACATATTTAATCCTATAACTCTTACTTTATTTATTTTAAATTACGTAAGTTTAATCTATTAACTGTTAACTAAGTGCAAATTCTTAAAAATATTGACTTTTCAAAAATTAAATTAAATCTTTCTTAATATAAGAATAAAATATTAAAAAAAGAAAACCTGCTCTTCCTTACCAAAAATATAATTTTCTCTTTGTCATTTTAACTTATCTTTACCTTTTCTCTCTCTCTCAAATTCACTTATTTGATTATCTTTATATCATTTATATAAAAAAAAAATTAACTGTAAAGTTTGAATTTATAAATTATAAGAAAAAAATTAATAATTTTTTAATGAAGAGAGATAAAGAGATTTTTAGAAAAAGACCAATAGAGACTCAAATGATAAATAATTTTTTTTTAAGTTTTAATGCTATTTTTTTAAAAAAAATAGATTTTACTATTGAAAAATATTATTTAAAAAAATAACTAAATTAACTCTATCAACATTAATGAAATAAACATACACAATTTAAAAAAATATAAGACCATTATCAAAGATTTAAGAAACTAGAAAGACACTAGTTTTCTTTAGTAGTATACTTTAATTTAGTTTTATTTTACAATTTTGGAAATACGATTTTTTATTAAGGTATAAAGACTTTCAAAATGTAGAAATATAAGGGAAAATGTACTAAATTTTGAAAATATATAAAGGAATGCTTCATACAATTGCAAATTTTGTGTCATTGTAATCCCAAAAGTGATTAATTGGTATTCTATACACAAATTATCTAAGTCAGATAAGCTTTAGTTTGTCGGAAACAACTAGAGAGATTCTTGGTGTCGGACAAAACAACTTGGATGTACATTTCATGTCCAACATAATCAAGGTTTCAAGTTGCTCACTAATACGAGCATTATTAGTTACACAACGTCGAGCGATGGGCACACATAGGGGTAGACGCAAGACGCAGAACAACGCAGGTTGAACACATGAATAAGGGACTACTAATTCTATTAGAAAAATGTAAATTAGTTGGCATAAAAATTAGCTTAATTCCCTTATAATTCATGTGTGTTTAAAATTATATATAATCCCAATGAATTCAATAAAGATATCAGAATATTTACACAAATTCAACTTCTGCTCCTCTTTTTCTTCCTCTAATTCTTTCTCTGGAATTAATCATATCACTCACCTGGTAATTTAATCGATGACTCGTCTTCTATACATCAAATCGGGGTATTTCAAATCACGAGTTTAAGAATACCATTTATTTAAAAAAAAATAAGATACATTGCATTTCAATTAAATATTCAGTCAGTTACACAATAGTGGGTTTGAAAACTTGTTAAGTTTTACCATTGTCACTTTTGGCAAAAACTCTTTTGAAACCAAGTACATGAGGCACATGTAGACATTGTAGCTTCAGTACTTGTTAATTAATTAATTATTATGCAACATCAATAGTAAATGGAAAAATAGAATATAGAGGAGTAATCTTACACACTCGAATCTTCACAAAATAAATAGTGTTTATTGTAGACTTGAGCATCATTCACCTTCTTCCTGGCTTAATTTGACGTATTAAAATATCTAAACCTTACTACTACGACCTACAATTGTAGTAAGAGGCATTACAACAATGTGTTGCGGCTAAAATGTGGTAACATTGAATAAACAAGATTTGTTAAAAATGAAGCAGAATATAAAGAGCATTAACAAATAACAAAAATGAGGTATATTTTCAATGTAGTAAAATAATGACATTGATAATTTAATGTGATTTATCTTTTAATTTGGGCTAAGTTCACAGGACAAACTTCAAAAAATATTTTTTCTACTAATAAAATTAATAGGTACAAAGTGAGAGACAATACAATAAATTGAGATAAATCTAAAATAGTGTCACACAAGTATTTCCCAAACTCACTATTTGTTCACTCCCTTTTTAGAAAAATATCCTAATATTTTTTCTAAAATATTCTCTTCCACTCTCTTACACACATAATACTATTTTTTTTCAAAGAAAATTTTCTTTTGGCTTTGCTTTGCTTATCTTCTTTTGGTGTGTTGATGTATCTCTCTAAGACAAAAATATTGCCTATTTATAGACGAAATTGCCTATCCCTTATGTGGCCAGAGATTAGCCACATAGCTAGCTATATTTTAGCCACAAAAATATTTGATGCATTTGTCAAATGTGATTGCACCTAACATATTTATTTTCTTCCTCTTCCATGTGGGCGGGACCTACAAATATCCTCTTCCCGACTACATGGAGGGTTCCACCAATTCAATAGTTAAACGACAGTATTCAAAATTTTGTCTTGGAAGAATTTTCGTCAACACGTCTGATCTATTTTCCTCTGTATAGATCTTCTCAAGATGTAGTAGCTCCTTCTCTATTACATCCTTAATCCAGTGGTATCTCACATCAATATGTTTTGATCTCGAATGAAATGAGGCATTCTTTCCAAAGTCGATAACATTTTTACTATCACAAAATAACTGGTAACTGTCTTGTTGTAAACTAAGTTCTTTCAAGAACTTTTTCATCCATAATAACTTTTTACATGCTTTCATTCCTGTTATAAACTTTGCTTCTGTAGTGGACAGTGCAACACATTTTTGTAACTTTGACTGTCATGACACAACTCCCCCTGCAAATGTAATCAAGTAATTTGAAGTAGATTTTCTGGAATCCACATCACCAGCCATATCTACATATTTTTATCCAACTAACACAGGTTTTTCATTTTCAAAACATATGCATATTTTGGAAGAACCTCGAAGATACTTGAAAATCCATTTCACTACAACACAATGTTCTTTCCAAAATTTGAAAAGGAATCTACTCATAATTCTAACTACATGAGCGATATTTGGCCGTGTACAAACCATGACATACATCAAACTTTCAACTGCTAAAGCATATGAAACATTTTCCATCTCTTCCTTCTCTTTGTATGTAGAAGGGCTCTTCTTAGAACTTAGCTTAAAATGATTAGCAAGTGGACAACTAATCATTTTAGCTTTGTCCATATGAAATCTCTTAAGTACTCTCTCAATGTATTTCTCCTATGACAACCATAATTTCTTAGTGCCTCTATCTCTAATAATACTCATCACAAGAATATATTTTGTTGGCCTCAAGTATTTCATGTAAAAAGATTTAATCAACTTCTTTTCCAAGTTATTAATTCTGGAAATATTACGGCCAATAATTAAGATATCATCCACATAGAGTAAAAGAATAATCAACCATCATCAGATTATTTATGCACAAAAACATAATGGTTTTAAGTAGTCTTTTTATAGCCTTTCTCACCCATAACAGACTCAAATTTCTTGTACCATTATCTCAGTGCACGTTTTAAGCCATAAATGCTTTTTTTTTATTTGCAAACATAATCATCTTTTACCTTTTGCTTGAAGCCCTCTGGTTGCTCCATGTATATCTCTTCTTCCAAGTCATCATGTAGGAAGGTAGTTTTGACATCCATTTGCTCAACTTCTAGGTTAAGACTTGTTGTTAACCTCAGCATAGTATGGATGGATGTCATTTTCACAACTGGTGAGAAAATCTCATCAAAGTCAACTCCTTTTCTTTGGCTAAATTCTTTGATAACCAGTCTGACTTTGTATCACAGACTTGAACTGTGTTCTTCATGCTTTACCCTAAACACCCATTTATTTTTCAAAGCCCTATTCCCTTTGGGTAGTTTCATCAACTAAAAAAAAAATTCTCATGCAAGGACTTCATCTCATCTTGCATGGCTTTAATCCATTTTTTGTTTGGATTCGTCATCCATGGATTTTTCATAACTTTTAGGTTCTCCCTCATCATTGGAAGTTACATACTCATCTGGAGGATATGTGGTAGAAGGTCATCTTAGTCTATCACTTCTTCTTAGTGGAACAAAAGAAGTCGTATGTGTTGTGCTGGATAATGAACATCATCATTTCCCTCATCTTCAGAACCAACTTCTATGGGAACATTATCATAATTAGATGGATAAACCTGGTCTTCATCTCCAACTTATCTTAGCACTGATGTTGTATGAATTAATTCCAAATATGATGAGTTACCATTGAAATTAGGAACATCCTTCTTCATTTTGATAATATCTTCATTGGTCTCATTTACAACAAATACAACATCATGGATCCTGACAAGTTTCTTTGCAACTGGATCATAAAATCTATAGCCAAATTAATCTTGACTATGGCCAATAAAAATACACTTGTTTACATCAAGTTTATATCTCTCATCCTTAAGAATATGAAAAAGTGATTTGCAGCCAAACACCCGTAGATGATTATTAAAAACATCCTTTCTTGACCACAATTTATTTGGAATATCCATCTTGAGAAGAATACAGGGTGAAAGATTCAACACATGTGCAATTATGAGTATGGCTTCATCCCAGATAGTTTTAGAAAACTTTTTATTTGAGAGTAGACATCTAACTCTCTTCATCAAAGTTTTGTGCATCCTCTCAACTAAGTCATTCAACTGCGGTGTCTTTGAAAGTGTCATCTGATACCAAATACCATGTCTTTTGCAATAAGCATGAAAGGTCGTGTGTATTCTCCACTATTTGTCTCTTAGGATGCACTTAATCTTCTTCCCAGTCTATCTCTCAATTGAGGTATGAAATTCTTTGAAGACATCTAACACTTGATCCTTTGTTTTCAGAAGATATACCCACGTCTTCCTTGAATGATCATCAATGAAAGTCACAAAGTATTGAGTACTACCAAGTGACTTTGTCATTGGTCCACACAAATCTGAAAGAATCAGATCTAAAATATTATTCATTCTAGAAGAAGGGAAACTCTTGAAAGCAACTTTGTTTTGCTTTCCTACTAGACAATCAACACATTTCTCCAAATGTACTTCATCCATTACGTGCAGTATCCTATTCATGGCTAGACTTGTCATCTCCTATGCCATAATTTAGTTGCACTATCTTTCTCCAAGGAGTTTACTGTGTCAGTGGAGAGCTTCGCTTGCATTATATATAGAGTTGTATATTTCTCACCTCTAGCCACTACTAATGAGCCTTTTGTAAGTTTCCATTTGTCATAAATGAAAAAGCTACAATATCCTTTATTTGCAAGTTTGCGTACAGAGATCAAATTCAAGCACATATCTAGAATATGCCTAGCATCCTTTAGAAATAGTCTGGTTCCATTATCTGTTTTCAAGTAAACATTTCCTCTACCAAAAACCTGTGACAAACCTTCATTTCTCATTCTAACAACACCAAAACTTCCAAATGTGTATGATGAGAAAAATTCTCTACGCGATGTAGCATGAATTATAGCACCACTATCAATCACCCAGTTGGTCTCGTGTGATGCAAGATTGACAATTTTTTTTATCATAAACGATATTGAACTGTTTATGGTATTTGTTTGCTCATCATCACTGTTATAGTCTTTATTTACTACTTTGCTTTTGTTTATTTCATATTCCTTCTTTAACATCCGGAAAAAATTCTTGATGTGACACTTCCTCTTATAGTGATGGCATTCAACATTGGCATATTTGTTTGATTTGCCTCTGCTCTTGCCTTTAGGCTTCTATTCTTTGTACTATCTTCTTCCTCTAGACTCTGTAATAAGGGTTTGTGCTTCTAAATCTCTCTCCATGTTCTGTTTCTCATATGACAACAAGGCTTCTTTAACAACTTCAAACTCCATCTTGTCTTTCGCATAAGTCATATTTTTTGTGAGATGATTATATGATGAGGGTAGTGATGCCAGAAACATCATAGCTTTCTTTTCATCACCAAAACTCATATTGAATCTTGCCAAGTGAGAAAGCTTGCTATTGAAATTGCTAACATGCTACATCATGCTCACATTATCTTAAAATGTATTGGCAAGGTTCTTTGACATGTACACGTTTTCTAGTGTCTTCTATGTTTCTCTTTGCAGTCTTGCAATTTTTTGATTCAATATTTTGCAAAACATTGTCTGAGAGATTTAGACGGATTGTACAGGTTGCAATCTCATCTATCTCCTCCCACGGTTCCTTGGTAACGATTGCTGCTTTCTTTTCTTTTCCCATCAACGCCTTATGGATCTACTGTTGAATAAGAATATCCTTTATCATCCTTTTCTATAAAGAGAAATTATTATTGCCATTAAATTTCTCAATATTTACTTTCTAGCTTGACATTTTTTTTGTTGTTTTTTTTTTTTTGCAAATAAATATGCCCTGAACCTAATAAAATCTTTTATTATGTTGCAGATCAGTCTATGCTGCAACCACAAAGTATACTAAGAATTTTACTAGATTAACTCTTATACCAATTGTTAAGGCACAATGGGTACAAATAAAATAAATTCAATAGAGTAAACTAATAATACCGATAATTTAATTTGTTCATTCTTTAATTTGGACTAAGTTTATGGGACAAATTCGAAAATATTTCTTCAACTAATAAAATTAATGAGTATAAAGTAAGAGGTAATACAATAAATTGAGATAAATTCAAAATAATGTTACACAAGTGTTTCTCAAAATCACTATTTTGTCACCCATTTTTTTAAAAAATATATCAAAATATTTTTTTAAAATATTTTCTTCCACTCTCTTACACACACAACATTATTTTTCTTCAAAGGAAATTGTTCCTTTGGCTTTGTTTTGATTCTCTCCTTTTGTGTGTTGATGTGTCTCTCTAAGGAAAAAAAAAACATTAACTACCCTTATATGGCTAGAAATTGGCCACATAGCTAGCCAAATTTTAGCCACAAAAATATTTGATGCATTTATCAAATGTGATTGCAACTAATATTTTTATTTTGTCAAATGTAGTTGTACCTAACATTTTTATTTTGTCAAATGTGGTTACACCTAACATTTTTATTTTCTTCCTCTTCCATGTGAACGGAACTTATAGTTTTAACTTTGGTAGTGAAACAACAACCATCCCTTAATGGATGATTTCAAATAGCTAAGTCCTATTGAATTACCTGAAGGTTTGTCGGCTTTAAGGAATATAAAACACCAAATGTATTGATTTTTAGTTTCAAACCACCTAATTTTTTTACATTTGAGAATAAGCCCTAAAGAATATAATGAGTTACAAGCCATTGTAGAGGACTTGCTTAAAAAAATAAAGTCAAGGAGAGTATCAATATTTATGCAGTATCTATTCTACTAGTCATGGTAACTATAAGATGTGTATTAACAGTTGACCAATTAACAAAATTACTGTCAAATACATGCATGTTTCTTATACCAAGACCAAAAAATATATTAAACAAGTTAGAAGGGTCACAAGTGTTTTAAACTGAACCTCATAAGTGGATACCATAAAATCATGTGGATCATATAGAGAAGGTATTGACTTTTGGGCTGTGCAATACTCCTATTACATGCATAAGGGTTATGAATCAAATAGTGAAAATTTTCAGTGGACATTTTTAGTAATATACTTTGATGACATCCTCATCTTTAGTAAGAATAAGAATGTACATGTGGATCATATAAAGAAGGTATTGGAAGTATTAAGGGCCAACAATTTATATTAAATATGAAGAAATGTGAATTTCTCACTGAAAAACTAGTCTTAATAAGGTTTGTGATTAATTCCAAAGGAATTACAATGGATACGAGGAAGGTTCAAGTTGTGATTGAGTGACCTATCCCTAAAAGTGTGCATGATGTTAGAAGCTTTCATGGATTTGTCACATCATTAGAAGATATATAAAGCATTTTAATAATATGGTAGCACTTCTTACCAATTATATGAAAATGGAGGATTTAAGTAAGGTAAAGAATAGTAAGACAACTTTGAACGCGTCAAAGGTAGGTTGAGTAGTACCCTTTTTGGGCTTTGACCTAATGTTTTAAGGTGAAAACTAATGCTTCAAGTTTAAGTAGATTAAGCTCATAATGAGCCTTATGTTTATGTAGATTTTTTTAATGTAGTTGGGAGAGTCATATAAGTTCCCACAATGCCTAGGTTTAGGATTGACTCTGATATTACTCATAAGGAACTTAGAGTTTCATCCCAAAGATTTAACCTTAGGTGTAATAGAACAGGTCCTTATAAAACCCATAAAATCATCCTATGTTTAGGTAATGTAGCACCTTGTTTGCATGTTTGTTACACGAAGGAAAGACGTGCAAAGGTTTTTGATGATATCAAATTAGACCCTTTGAATACCTTAATGCATACTAATCATTCTAATGGGCAAAGGTATGCATATTCCCAACAAGAAGTGAATATGTACAAAGGTTTTGAGGGTATAAAATTAGATCCTTTGAATAACTTACTGTGTGCTAATCAAGCTAATAAGAAATTCTAGGTACTGTATGAGACAAGGGAACATAAAATATTAATAGTAACAATGGAGATGAAAGATCCGATATGTACTTAAATAGATGATACATCTTCTATATGGCTTGATAGTCATCAATATAGATGGTTCTTGGCTTCAAGGGGCACAAGTGGTTGGTATTGGAGCTATTTTACGAGACAACTATAGTATTTTTTGTGAGGTACACATAATGTATTTCCTGCTTCCTTGACTTTTATTATAGAAGCTTATGCAGCTTTTCAGGGTATTATCTTTGCTCATTATCTAAGGGTTCAAAGGCTACAACTCCAACTTAATTCGGCAATGATCATTGAAATTTTCTAAGAGCTCAATTTATTGGGAGGTTATTGCCATAATGGAGTTCACAGGACAATTGATGGATGAATTCAAAGAGGCGCAAATACGTCAGGTATAAAGACTAAAAAATCAACATTGGGTGGTGAAAGCAATAAGGAAAGAAGAATCAATTTTTTGTATATAGATACCATTTAATTTGTTATTTTTGCTATTGAATGCTATGTTATTTTGTTTCATTATTTATTGAATTAGTTTTTGATGAGGGGCATGAGTTATATGACTTAATTGGAGTGTCTTATGTCATTTTAGAGCCATGCATACTTGGAGGAAAAAAAATATCTTTTTACACACATGAGGGGAAAAATGGTCTTTTTGCACGTAAGGATTTGATGAGTACTCTAGCTATTGGAATATTCATTAAAGTCCAATAATTATCTTATTATAATTATTTTATTAATCACAATATTTAATTTTATTTAGTTCTCTGGTAATTTTATAATTTCAATTAGTTAGGTTTTATTTGTTGTACTTTTATTTAATTTTGTAAGATTTATTGGTCTTTTATTTGTAGGGATGGGACGACATAACCCTAGGTGGTTGCCTACTTAGGAATTTTATTTCATGTGGTTTTTACTTGTTTGGTGGTATCACATTATAGTTTCTTTTAGTCATTAAAGTTTTTAGTTATATATACCTCACTTTCATATTTGACCAATTAATCATGAATGAATTTGATAAATTTTACAAAATGGTGAACTTTTGCCTTTTATGTTACTAACACAAATCACATGCTCATCAAAGTTTTGATTAAATTTATGATGTCTCTTATATCAAAGTTCATGACTTATCAATAATCATTAGGTCAAGTTAAACAAAATCTAATTTTCTTAACTTTAGTGTGATTTTTAGTCAAATTGTGAATTCTTGGTTTGTATTCTTATAGTTTTTTTTATCACGAGTTGATATTAGGTTGTAAGATCTTATATTTGTTTATTATTTAATCATTGAATTTTTTATTTTCTTTAAATAAATAAATGTTTTTCGAGTTATGAATGTATGAAATGTGTTCTATAGCAATTTGATTTATAAGTTTACCAAATGTATTCACCAATCAATTAATTGCATGTTAATTTCATCATTTATAGTATAAGATTCGTGGATATTCTATTTTGTTCTTACAATTAAAGATTCATGTGTAGTTAAAATGTTTATTCATGCATATAAATTCTCAATATGTAAAAATAGGAGTTGTAGTTGACCTGACATATTGATTGATGCATTATGTTGAATACTAATGTATTATTTTAATATATTAACGACAAGTATGTAATAATTTTTCGCGGTAATATGTTATCGTGGTTGTTGAAGTTTAGATGATTTTTGTATTTTTTAATATATATATATATAAAATGAATATTTTTTAATATTAATTCAAAAATAATGAAGGATTAAAATTAAAACATCTTGATCATCTCATCCAATATTTGTATTAGAAGTATTCAAAATTTATTCGTTTGTAACCAAATCCATCCAAACTCTTTTTCAATCAAGTTTTATTTGTAAGTTTTCTCCCACTTGAAATAGTAATCATAAATTTTATCAAGTATTAACGAAAAAAATTATTTTGTATTAATTTTATATTATTTAATAGATCAATTTTTTTTAAAATAAATTTTATTGATTTAATTTTAATTAATTCACTAAATGGAATAGAAACGTGGTGGTCAAGATGAAAAAAAGTTAATTTATTAGTATTATTTTTCTGGGTGGTTAGGATGAAAAAAAAGGTAAACTTTAGTATTTTTTTTAAATTCAAGTGTAAACATATTTTTAAAATTTGGGAAAATAAATTTTATATACGTTATATTATATATTTTTATTAATATTAATTATTAATCTCATTTATATTTTTCATTTTAATTTTATTTTTATAAAAATAAAATGTGAAAAGGTACCTTACATATTTTAACCAATCACGTTAAGCTTGTTAATTTTAATGATACTTAATTTATTAATTTATTGAGTAATATTTTATAATATTAATAGGAAATTAACATTGTTTATGTGAATATAAATTTAATGATGAGTTAAAACTTTAAAAATTATACAAAACGTTTTACACGTAAATATATTAAATAGTTAAATGTTACTTTTAATTAGTTTTCTCTTTTATTATAGCAATTACGTGTGATCTCCAACTTTCGTCGTCAGAAATCTACGGTCGTCGGATCACTCCACTTGCTGACCTCTCTCGCACATAATTCAAGAATATATTACGTCGTCGTTTTGTAATTCAACGTCTCCTATCACCCTTTGGCCATTTATCGCCACTTGTTTTTGTTTCTTTATTTTTTGATTTTTCGCAGAGAGACGTTGTCGCTTTCAATTAGAAAATTTACGGGAATACTAATTTTAAAAATTTATAGATCTTGAAGAAAGTCTTTTAGCGGTTTTCATTTGCAATGTGGAATTTCGAATTATAGATTGTCATTCGCTGATTCTGTGGTTCTGGTTGAAACTATGATGAGCAATCAAGTTACATAGGGTATGACTGAATTCGCTAGGTCCCGATCCGAGCTTCCGAGTCTGTGAGAATTTTATTTGACAATCCGATTTTCATTTTTATTTGTGGAAAATTTCGTGGTAAATATGTCGTCGAAGATCGTTTACGAAGGTTGGATGGTTCGTTATGGCCGGCGAAAGATTGGCCGGTCTTTTATACACATGCGGTATTTTGTGCTTGAGTCTCGGTTGCTTGCCTACTACAAGAGAAAGCCTCAAGATAATCAGGTAATTTTATTCTTCGACTTATAGCGCGAATCTATTTTTGCTTTGTGAAGAAAGCAGTTAAAACTTCCGAAAGTAGTTTGACGTTGCAGGACATATTCTGAAGAGGCTTTTATGAAGTGGCTTTTGCAAAGAAGATTGAAGCAGTTTCCATGTTTGACTTCATCAATTTTGCTATAAGAATCTGAAAAGTGCTGTATTTACTCTATCTTTTTGTGACTGCATAGGTTCCGATCAAAACCTTGTTAATCGATGGCAACTGTAGAGTGGAGGATCGAGGCTTGAAGCCACACCATGGACATGTGAATTTTCGATATACTCTCTTCTTTTTTATTCTAAATGCTAATATATTAATTTTGTTGGTGTGTGCTATAACAGTGACAGACACAAATGCTCAATGGAGTAAAACATTGAGCAGACAATAATATTAGTGTAGCTATAAAACCTGGATGTGCAGGTTTTATGGTTATTGTTTAATTTTCGTTTTCCTTATATACATATATTGTAAACTCTTGTAAAAACAGAACAGAAATAATAATGAAATATACTGATAATTATCAGAGAAATACAATATTTTGACAAATTTGAGGATGATTATTAAGCTACTTTGTCTACTATGTGTGATGCGTTGATTTTAGAATTCTGGCTGAATTGGCCAAAAATCTAATTACTTGTGTATATGGTGGATTACCGGCGTAAGTATTGGTAATCAGGGTGTCATATCCAAATTCGGTTCAGAATATCTTTGTTTATAATCTTTTCTAGACTATAAATGTTTGTATGGGTATAAGCTTTATTTTTTTATTTTTTAAATAAAAATAATTTACATTAATTTATCTCCAATACAGAGTTTACGATTCAGCTCATTAAAATGTTTTGCAGTTTAAAGACAAGATATGAAGGTAATAATAATTTATTTTCTTTAGAGTAAAAGTTGGTCCACACGGCAAGCCTATGGCATTCTGGTTCGCACTACAAGCAGAGTTTCAGCTTGAGCCTATTTAGTTTACTTGGCAAGGTCTGGCAAAATATCAGCTCGAAAACGGATGTTTTAGCTGTAATGAATAAGCTTTAAGTAGAGAGGCACTTTTTTAGCTTAGAATTAGTCATGTCAGTTGACTCAGTTCAGCTTTATCTTGTTTGCACCTTCTTTACAGCCCAAATCTAATGTTACTAACACTTTTTGAAACACTATTCTTACATCTAATAGTGGATGTAAGTACAACATTATAGTAGTTTTGCTTCTCCATTTCCTCTTTTGTTCTCTTCTTTTTGGTGCAAAATGAAAAAGAAGAGAAATATCAAAAAGTTCCTTGTAACTAGTGCTTTATGATATAATTTGTGATTTGAATGATAAGTGAAAAAGGTAGTATTATGAAGGGTAACTGCAACACTGATTTTTCTACCTCCCAATTCTTCCTTTGCAAGTAGTCTTTTGAACATGATACTTCTTTTTTTGTCACCTGCAATTGATTCTTGGTTAGTGCATCATTCTTCCCCAAACTTTAACTAAATTCACATATAGGATTTTAAAATTTTAAAACGTACGATTTGGTTCCTAAACTTTTAAAACTTCACACATAAGTCCTTAAATTTTCAAATCTTATAATATAATTCCTAAACGTTTAAAATTTTACATATGACATAATTTGGCTACTATGTCAATAGACAACTTAGCTGCCTATATTTATTTTTAGTTGTCCATAGTCATTTTAATTGTACATAACTATCTTACAGTTGTACATAGCTGTTCTTAGACAGTTTTGTTGTATTTTATAAAGTATATAAATAGAAAGAAATCATAAGACCAAATCATTCGGCCATTTTCATACAACTTTTTAACTTATTTCTAACATGGTATCAGAGCAAGTTTAACATTTTTTTGGTATTTTATTTATGAGGAGATCTTTATTGATATTTTCTAACATTTTTTTTTTGCTAAACTATTGTTATTCGATAATCTCTGTTTAAGGTTCTTTTCTTAGTTTCTTTAATTTTTTTTGAATATTTCTTTTGCTTCATATCGGGTTCCATTTACTTGCAATGGATATTGCACTAGTATGTTTTAAGTTTACAGGCAAAAATTACTCTACCTGGGTTTTTCAGTTTGAACTTTTTCTCAAGAGAAAAGACTTTTAGAGCCATAATGATGGCACATATGTTGCACCAACATCCTACACTGACAACTCTAATGAAGTCGTGTCTTCTCCTTCTTAGGTTGTGCTTGATGCTCGAATCATGTCTTGGTTTCTTAGTTTGGTGGAGCCACATATCGTCACCAACTTACTGGCTCATCGTTCTGCTCAATCCATATGAAATTATTTGAAGAAAGTTTATCATCAAGATAATGATATTCGTCGTTTTCAGTTAGAACATGCGATTGCCATGTTTCAACATGGTAGTCTTTTCATCTAGGACTATTACTCGACATTTTTGACACTTTGGCGTGATTATGTTGATTTAGATATAATAGATATTCTTGTTATTGCTATTTCAACTATTCAGAATCTTTACAAGACTAGCTGGTATGATCACTTTCTTATGAAACTACATCCGGAATATGAATCGGTTCGTTCTTCTCTATTGAAAGATCTCCTGTTCTCTCTCTTGATATTTGTTTTGGTGAGTTACTTCGCGAAGAACATTGTCTTAGTACTCAAACTATTTTGGAACAATCTCATAATAGTAACACGACAACAACTATGGCTTAGCCCAAGGATGTGGATCGCCTATGACTTCTAAAAATCTACAATGTTTCTGCTACATAGAATATGGGCATATTGTTGATAATTGTTCTAAAAAATATTGTTCTTATTGTATGAAAAAATGTCATATTATCAAAAAATGTCGTATCTACCTCCAGAATCGTCAAGCCCAAGTATTTCAGACTTCTATTGTTGTTCCTCCAGTAGCGACTTTTGTAACACATGGCTATTCCTCAAGTATTTCTCCTAATCTTGCACCTCATGTAGTAACTTACTGCACTCTTGAAATGGTGTAACTGATGCTAATTTCAGCATTATCTACAATGCGATTTCAAGGTAAAAATTCTACTACACTTTGGTATGTAGACTCGGGAGCTTCTAATTACATGACAAATACTCCCACAACTTTGTCTCATGTTCGGCCCTATGTTGACCAATCTACCATTTAGACTATCAATGACAGTTCTTTGCCAATCAATACTGTTGGAAATGCTTTTTTTACATTTACCGATGTGTTTCTTGCTCTTTAATTTTCTACAAATCTCATTTTTATTGGTTAATTAGTTGATAACAATTGTGCTGTTAACTTTTTTGGTGATGGTTGTGTTGTGCAGGACCAGGTAACCGAGGAGTCGATCGTGAAAGGACCTAAAGTGGGACGCTTGTTTTCATTACTTTTACCTGTTCTAGCACTTTATTCAGTTCCTTCTATCAATTCTTTTGCTTGTAATAATGTTCCTGATCTAAGTATGGTATGGTATCGTCGTTTAGGCCATCCTAATACTCAAATCTTTCTCATATATTGAACTCGTGCTTTCTTGGTAATAAAGAACGTTCTTCTTTATCTCTTAAGTGTGATTCTTGTAAACTTGGCAAAAACAAAACTCAACCATTTCCTCTGCATGCTAGTAAAACTTTTCACTGTTTTGATCTTATCCATAGTGATGTTTGGAGACCTTCCCTAATTACTTCACGTGAAAGATTTAAATATTATGTGACTTTTATTGATGATCATAGCAGATTCACTTGGGTTTATTTTCTTTGCTCTAAATCAGAAGTTTTTTGTACTTTCATTGAGTTTTTAGTATATGTTAAAAATTAATTTTCTACAAATATTAAGATATTATGCACAGATTCTGGTGGTGAATATTTGTCCACTGAGTTTTAGGCATTCTTGGCTTCTAAAGGTATTATCCATCAACGTTCATGTCCTACTACCCTCCAACAAAATAGAGTAGCCAAATGCAAAAATCGTCATCTTCTAGATATGGTATATACTCTCTTGTTAGAATTTTCTATTCCATCTATGTTCTAGGTTGAGGCTTTAAAGACTGCTACTCACTTGATTTATTGTTTACCTTCCCAAGTTCTACACATGAAGTCTCCCTATTTTCGCTTGTTTGCTAAGCAACCTAGTTATGATAATTTTCGTATTTTTGGTTGTGTATGTTTACCACTTCATAAGCGACATAAATTATCTACTCAATCTATTAGATGTGCATTTTTAGGATATAATGTGTCAAAAGGGGTTTGTTTCCTATGAATCTACATTACATCGTACATGCATTTCTAGGAATGTTATTTTTTTTTAAAATCAACATTATTTTCCTATGTCTTCTGTGCCTTCTTCTTCTACTGTGATCCTTCCTTCATTTGACCACTAGTTCTTAGCTCTTCCTCAAAATAGTTATCGTTTCAAAGCAGGAATGGTGTATACAAGACAATCTTGCCCATGGTCTCTTCTGTTGGCTCACTCGATATCTGATCCTAACATGCACCAGAGTCAGTTAGTTGCAACACCTCCAGAGCCTTTGGTACGTCGCTCTTCTCGAGTGTCTATACCCCCGGATAGGTATGACTTTTCTTCTAGTAATTCTATTTCAGCTCTTACTACTGCATTGTTTAATTTTGATATTCCCACATGCTGTCAAGCATGATTGTTGGCGGCAAACTATGCACGAAGAAATTACTGCTCTAAAGGGTAATCACACCTGGGAAATTAAGTCTTGTCCTTCCACTATAGTTCCTCTAGGTTACAAATGGGTTTACTCAGTCAAGGTTCGCTCTGATGGAAGTTTGGATCGTTATAAAACTCGGCTTGTTGTCCTTGGAAACAATCAGGAATATAGTATTAATTATGAGGTGACCTTTGCTATTGTGGCTAAGATGACTATCGTTCAAACGATTCTAGCTCTTGCTGCTTTCCATGATTGACCACTACATCAGATGGATGTTAAGAATGCTTTCCTTTACGGAGATCTTAAAGAATGTATTTATATGAAGCCACTTCTGGGGTTGTTTTCCTCTCTGACCTCCAATGTGTGTAAATTTCGTCGCTCTTTTTATGGTCTCAAACGTGATCCATGGGCATGGTTTAAGAAATTTTGAACCACTTTATTACAATTTTCTTTCACGTAGAGCAAATATGACACTTCATTGTTTCTTCGAAAATTAGACATGGGTATTGTTGTCCTTTTTGTTTATGTTGATGATATTGTGATCACTAGTTCTGATTCTACTTTACTTGTCCACCTCAAGACCCATCTCTCAAACTCCTTTCACATGAAAGATCTCAGGTTACATATTTTCTTGGTCTTGAGGTGTATTGTAGTCTCTTTGGTATTTCACTAAATCAACACAAGTACGGTAGTAATTTGGTGACTATAGCTAAATGCAGAAAGCTATCTCTGTCGATACTCCTATAGAATTAAATGTCAAGCTTCGCAAAGAGGAGGGTGACTTATATGTTGATCCCAGCTTATATCGGAAATTAGTAGGTAGCCTTGTCTATCTCATCATCACTAGACCAAATATTTCTTTTATTGTACAACAAGTCAGCCAGTTTCTTCAGACTCCTCATTATCTTGATTTGGTTGCTGTTTGTTGGATCATACGCTATATTCAGGGCACTTCTACCAGTGGATTATTATTTTCTGCAGGTAATTTTCATCGTCTTGTTGCTTATAGCGATGCTGATTGTGCTAGTACACGTTGCTCCATCACTGGTTGGTGCATGTTCTTAGGTGATGCCTTGATCTCCTGGAAGAGTAAAAAGCAAGACATAGTTTCTAAGTCATCTACAGAATCTGAATACTGCGCAATGTTTCTTGTTTGTTTCGAAATTATTTGGCTTCGAGGTTTACTTACTGAGTTAGACTTCTTTGAGACCGATCCTATACTTTTACATGCTAATAATACAAGTGCTATTTAGATCACGGTCAATCTTGTCTATCATAAGCGCATAAAACATATTGAATTCAACTGTCACTATCCGTGAAGCCTTCGAAGTTTGTGTTATCACTCTTCTACATATTTTCACTAAACTACAAATTGCTGATATCTTCACCAAGACTCTCACTCGTCATCGACATTGCTTCTTAAGTTGCAAATTAGTGCTTGTTGATCAACCTGCACCAATTTGAGGGGGCTGTCAATGGACAACTTAGCTGTCCGTAACATCTTTGTTATCCATATTCATTTTTTAGTTGTCCACTGCTGTCCATAGATAGTCGTCCATAGCTGCTGTTCATAATCATTTTAGCTGTACATAATTGTCCATAAACAACAGCTGTCCACAACTGTCCCTAGACAACTTTGTTGTATTTTGTAAAGTCTATAAACAGAAAGAAATCACAAGATCAAATCATTTTGTCATTTTCATACAACATTTTTGACTTATTTTTGACATACTAAAATACATATTTGTGAATTAAAAATTTAGGATTTCTATGTGAATTTTTAATAGCTTGGAGACTAAATCGTATGATTTAAAAATTTAGAGACCTATGTATGAAGTTTTAAAATTTTGAGGACTAAATCAGTGATTTTAAAAGTTTGGAGATTTATATGTGAATTTAGTTAAAGTTTGGGGATCAATGGTGCTCTTTAGCCTTGATTCTTAAGATCCAATGGATGTAGTGGATTTTGACTTTGACTTTGGATAGCTCTGGCTTAGGTTTTTTTATCTTTCTTTGCTATATTTTGATTCTGGGGAAACACAGAATGAGGAGAATGTTTGGAATGTCTCATAAATATAATTATATAGAATACTCGTAGGATTTTGCTACCCTTTTCTGGATAAAAGAAAGAGGAGAATGTTTTATTCATATATTTGCAAAATTTGATTACTTAGTGCTGGTTCTAGCTATTATGATGTTAGCAAATCAAATTTCTACGATTCAGCTTAGGCTGCCATATATGAATATAGAATAAATTTATTTAATTTTTACCTCTGTTCAATCCTACTTGATTGCAATGTAACCATGGTCTATCTTGCCTAATCATGGATTTCTTGTTGGTTTGTGATTTTGATTCCTGACTTTCTCAAAGGCTGAAATTCTAGTTTTTTTCCTTTTCTTTTTGCAGATGGTATATGTTCTATCTGTTTACAACAAGAAGGAGAAATATCTTCGTATTACGGTGCGTGCTTTAGGGAAAAAAAAACCCGTTTTAGAGACTGTTTACTTTTCTGTATGCATGTATTCAGATGATTTCAAATTTAATTCAGCCTTTGATGTTTTCAATTGCTTTCTACTTCTTTTCCTGGGGGGCTATCTTTATTACCAACTGATTATGCTGTTGATAGACAATCATCTGCAAAATTGGTTGGTTGGCCTTTGGCTAAATGCTAATAGACCCTGTATTGCTTCATCTTGCACCTTTCTGAAATGAACTTTGGCTAGTGGGTGATACTTTTAAGTTTTAGATGCAAATTATAACTTCACAGAAGTGAACACGTATGAGAATGACAGCTGGTTTGAGAAATAACTTGACAATAAAACCATCAGGTTTTAGTTCATATAAGTATAGAGATTCCAAAAGAAGCTTCTACAACTAGTAATTGTTTGTTGGGGTGTAAACAATATCTCTTAAATGTTATCTACTTAACTTGTAGTCTCTGTAGCTTGTGCCTTGTGCTGTTAGTGACATACAGATCATATGCTACTACTTCTTCCACGTGCTTTTGCTTCTAACATATTTTGCATTTGAATTTGAGTTTACTCACAATTGTCTCAGGAGACTGGAAAATTTGAGATGGTTACTGTCGCTGAGAACTTATAGGGATTGTTTTTTTATCAGTCTCAAGCTAAAACTGATCCCCTTATGTAAACTGGTCATATTTTGTCGGGATCTTTCTGCAAATTTCATTACAATTTTTAACTACACTTCCTTAGGTGTTTATACTTGATATGATCATAAAAGTTATACTGCTGGAATCATTTTGGTAGAGCTCAGGATCTGTAATGAAGTAAGCTTTAGTGAGAAACACAATGACGTGTCAGTCAGAATCAGAGAATTCAGTTCATGCAATGTAAATATTTTCTTTACCATGTCGTTCTTGTCCTGATCAAGCATAGCTCTGCATTTTAACTGCAGTACCACATATGGAGAAGTATACATAGCATGGTTTTCCATATGTTGTGCATGCATGTGCAGTGTAGCATAGCGGGGTGGGGGTTGTAACAGGAATGGTTGTCATAATTCATAAGCACTATTACTATAAACTTGCCCTTGAAATTAAATTTTCTATCAAGAAGTGTGGACATCAGTTAGGTTTTCGATGTTTACAGCAATACTGAAAGCATTTGCAGTTTTTGCTTTTCAGAATATTTATTTATGCCAAAATCTGAATCAGGATTATTGTTGTTCTGGTTTTCTGTACTTGCTATTCATGCTCTTATCTTTTAAATATTTTGAGTTCATGAGCATGATTGTTAAGACTGCTTCTTGATCATCTTTTCTTGGGAATATTAATCTTAGGAGTTGAGTTATTTTTTTTCAGATGGCTGCATTTAACATTCACGAGGCACTAGTTTGGAAGGAAAAAATTGAGGAAGTGATTGATCAGGTATGTTTTCTTGATACTTGTAAACTGGTTTCCGTTTACTTGCGATATTTCTTAACTGTTAATAACAGAAAATTTAAAGTATACTTCGGTTATGGTAGAGAGTATTATTTTTGTTTTCCTATTCTTCTTAAACCTGGAACCAGGACTGATTACATATTAGTGTACACAGCATCAGGGTTCACAAGCTGCAAATGGTAGCAAACATGTTTCTTTTGAATACAAACCTGGAATGGACAATGGGAGGAATGCTTCCTCATCAGACCGCGAAAGCCAGTAATTGCTATTTATGACATTAACTTTTGATGGTGCTCCACTTAGTGGATTATGATGCTGGAGAAAATATCATTGCATAATATTTGTAGGAAACTAATTGTATGTTTTTAGTATATAGAATATGACAGCGGTTAATTTTCGTGATATGTTTTGCTCAACTGTTTATTGAAATCGTCGACATGCAAGATTAATATATCGAGCCATTACATGCATGGTTGTGAAATGATTGTGTTGTTTCGTCGTAGTTGGCTAGTTGCCCTATTCCTTTTTTCTTTGGTGCACTGGAATTCCTTGAATCAATATGTACTGAAGTATACATCTGAAAATTGAAACTCCTGGCACCTTTGCTTGTCAGACATGATGGCGTTTTATTTAGTTTAGATTCTTTCTAAAACTTGTTGCAGGTTCAGTGCACAAGAGGATGAAGATGATGCTCATCCAATTTTGTTAAGAAGAAAAACAATTGGAAATGGTCTAAATTGATATCTTTAATTTACTCACATTTAGTTAGTTGGGAGCGGGGCCGTAGAGGTGCCTTATATTAGGCTCTTGGTGTTGTTTGGTCCTTTAGATTAAGAGTGGTGTCAGTTAGTCCCATTTTGCTTTAGAAAAAATGGATGAACTAAGGACAAAACATATTATTTTAATTATTTTTTAAATATTATTTTAATATAAAAAACGTTAAAGTGATATAGTTTGTCCTTAATTAGTTTCAAAGTTAAAGGACTGAATGACACTACTTATAATCTAAGGCACCAAATGACACAAATGACCTAATCTAGGGGACTTCTATGATACTTTTCTCTAATTAATTTCATGTAGTGCATTAGCGATTCTTATTGTTATAACTGACAGGTCCTCCTGATACAATATTTGACTGGACCAAGGAGTTGGATTCTGACCTGTCAAAGCAAAATGCCATCCATCAAGCATTTTCCAGAAAGTTTTGGCGCCTTCTTCAATGCCAAAATGGTGAAACGCCTCTTACCCCTGAGCTTCTTATTGCAAAGAAAAATATTGGGTTACCTAGTGATTTAATTGGAGTATTGTAATTATAAGTACGCCACTGTGAGTGGCATTTGTGACATATTAATCAAATTTATTTCTGAATGTTGTCAGGACTACGCATTTTTGAAGAGCTTCTTGAAGTTGATTATCTTGTATGAAATAGTTTTTGTTTCAATTTATGTACATGAGATGATTATGTCATTCATTTGGCCTGAGTTGGAGCCATTATTAATATTGTTATATATTTTTAATTTTCAAATGCAGCCAAGGAGCTGTAGCAGAGCAATGAAGGCTGTGGGCGTGGTAGAGGCTAGCTGTGAAGAAGTTTTTGAGCTAGTAATGAGCATGGATGAAAGACGATTCGAGTAGGTTTTTTTAATTTTCAGTTAGACTAATGCTTAAAGCTTATAATAGCATTTAGAAAGCAGTGGCTCTCTTTTCAACTGTGAATAGGGACCCATAATTTCACTTGACACTATCTGGCAGAATCAGGTTAGAAATTAAAATGATAGCTCCCCTCCTCTCTTTCCCCACTGGGTTTTTCTTTGTATGCCCAACTTTCTTTCATGAAGATGTAGAATTAGCCTGTTTTCTTGCATTCCCATACATGGTGTTAGATATTATCTCAATATCTGAGTCCATTTGATGCCCACACCTTCTTTGTTTTACTATATATGTTCGAAGAATTAATCCTCCATTTTTCTATTTAAAAGTCTCCTTTCAATGCTTTCATATCTAGTAATAATAGCTCCTAGATTCCCATTGAACTGGAAATATATGTTATAGGATCTGTTGCTTATATATTTATATTTATAGTATAAATCAATATGGTTTCCATGCCTTTGGCAGGTGGGATTGTACTTTCCAGTATGGTAGCTTAGTTGAGGAAGTAGATGGTCATACAGCTATACTTTATCATAGACTTCTGCTGGACTGGTTTCCAATGTAAACACTGGAATGACAGATGCTTTTTATTTCCTTTTTTATTTTTAATCTTATAGTTTGGTTTGGAGAAGGGAGGAAAATGGGGTGGAGGTCTTCATCTTGTCCCCTCTATTTTTGCTTGATATTCAGTTTGCATATCTGCATTGTTAAACCTTGATCTAAATAATGAAAGTAGGAAATGTTCTGGAGATGCTTTGTTTTAGTGTCCATATGTACTATCAAAAAATAAAGTGTCTATATGAGAGGGTTTGGGATTCTGCAATTCTGCGATTTTGTTATTTATTTTCTCTGAAACTCATTTTGTTTCAGGTTTGTGTGGCCCAGAGACCTTTGCTATGTGCGTTATTGGCGTCGAAATGATGACGGAAGTTATGGTAACTTTGTTAGTCAACTTGTTTAAAAGTTTATACTGTTTTGTTTGGCAAAATTTACCTAGCTTCCTTTATGTAATTGTGCAGTTGTGTTGTTCCAATCAAGAGAGCATGAAAATTGTGGTCCACAGCCAGGATATGTGCGGGCACATATAGAGAGTAAGCTTCATTGTTTCCTCAGCGGTCAAAATGTTGTGGAACTAGAACAATATGGGAGCCTCTTCCTCTTGTTGTAACTGAGGCATCTTATAAATTACATTCTAATTGCCTCAGGTGGAGGATTCAACATTTCTCCTCTAAAACCAATATATGGTAGGCCAAGAGCTCAGGTTCAGCATCTTATGCAGATAGATCTGAAAGGGTGGGGACTTGGTTATATATCTTCCTTTCAGCAGCATTGTCTCCTTCAGATGTTAAATAATGTTGCTGGTAATGTTTTATCCCTTATTACAAAAGCTGCAGTCATTCCTTATAGTTTGGTATCGCTTCTTGTTTTTTGTTTCTTTGGTGCTTTATCCCCCCCCCCCCCCTGTTTGTGTTGTTCTTTCCCTCTCTTGTTTGTGTGTTTGATTGGGGGAGTGTGGTTCAGTAATCAGTAGGGATCGCTGAGGAAAATGGTTTGCCTCCTTCCAAGTTTCATATTTTCTACATCTTGATGTTTGTTTAGTATTTTTTTCTTTTTAGGAAATAAATCACGAGTTTTAATGTATTAATTAGATGGCTTAATTTGAGTATGATTTGGAAATACCATCATCAAATTTAAATTTTTATTTTTATTTGATGGCGCATGGAAATTAGATGTACTAACAATTGCAATTTTCAGTAGTAAGATATGCCGCCCTTCCCTCTGTATTTTAGTAGAATGCAATTGCTTCTCTGTGTTTACTGAGTTTGTATTTTTTGACAGGGCTACGTGAATGGTTTGCCGAAACAGATGAAAGGAATGCTGCTCCAAGAATCCCAGTTATGGTTAATATGGCCTCGACATCTGTTTCTTCACGAAAGAGTTTTGAGCTGCACGACTCTTCTGTTCATCCTAGTGGTTCTCTTGATCATAACCGGAACTCTGTGACAATGGATGAATACTCTGACGAGGATGAGGAATTTCAACTTGCCGAGTCTGAGCAAGAGGTTCGATTTCTTTTTGTGCTTATATGCTCCACATTGATACCTGAAAACAGGTTATTCTTTTTACTTTTGCTGTTTCAGTTTCCATAATTATCATATATTTTTTTCATAGGCATACCAAACTGGGCCTGAGATTGATATCAAGAAAACAGGTTAAGTAGTTCCTCTTTTCAATTTTATTGAGTTTTTGTACATTGAATAAAATGGAATGTCCAATAACACTGATGTTCTGACAGAAGCAGAAGAAGACCGAGGGGATCATATTGATTTATCCTGTTTCTCGGGCAACTTGAGGCACGATGAGCATGATAATGCTCGTGATTGCTGGAGAATTTCCAGTGGGAACAACTTCAGAGTTCGTAGCAAGCACTTTTGTTATGACAAATCAAAGGTTCATCTATCATTTTCCTTGTTTCCTTTCTATCTGTAGTTTTTTATTCCTGCAGGCGGATATGTCTTTCTTTGTCACTCTCTAATTCTGTTTCAATATGAACTTGTAGATTCCTGCCAGAAAACATCTAATGGATCTTGTTGCCGTTGATTGGTTCAAAGACACAAAAAGAATGGACCACGTTGCTAGGCGTCAAGGATGTGCAGCACAAGTATGCTTTAGAAACTCTATCTATGCTTGAATAATTATAGTTTATTGATGGCACCTGATTCACTGTATATCTTCTATGGTCTTCCATAAAACTCTGCGAGGAATTCATGTCAGCTGCTTGATGTATTACATACAATTTTCCTCATTTTGCATCATTATCTGTGTTTATTCTATGATGAGGAACTAAGTTCTCTTCTTGTTCAATTCAGACTGCTTATAATACAAATCATGCTAATAATCTTATTTTGACCCCAAGTATTTCTAACGTGTGCTTGCCTGCTTATTTTGAATGGGTGGATGCCTTTTCAGGTTGCCTTGGAAAAAGGATATTTCTCCTTGGTCTTTAATCTGCAAGTAAGTTTGCTTTTTTTGAAATCTATTTCTAACCGTAAATAACAGGATTTGTTTTTGCTATCTGATAAGTGAACCATAAATTTCAGCTTGATGTACTGGGTTTGGAAGTGAAACTAACAAGGTGCTTTCCTGCAGGTCCCTGGATCAACGCACTACAGTATGGTATTTTATTTTGTGACTCGGGAATTAGTACATGGATCTCTATTGCAACGGTTCATTGATGGTGATGATGAATTCTGCAATAGTCGGCTGAAACTCATTCCATCTGTTCCGAAGGTATTTGATCTTGGCTGTTCTGTATTTGGTGAAGCCCATCTTTACAATAGATAGTTTAAAATTTCCTTTGTGCAGTGTCTTCTTTGCAGCCCATAATTTTTTTTTAAGTTTTGGAAGGTTCCACAAATTTTATGACGTTTCCACAAATTTTGTGAAGTTCTGGAAGACCTTCAAGAATATTTGAAAACAAACAAATGGTTAGAGTAGTTGAGTCTGTAAGCCTTTCCAGAAATTCTTCAAAGTTTGGAAGTGCTTCCAAAAATGCACAAAATGACACCACCATGGTTTTGGGAAAATATTGTACTGATCCTTAAAAAATCTGCAATCTTGGTATTAATCTTGCCATTAATACCAATAGTTGCTCGTTTGCTGACTGGTGTATGAAGGTATGTGCTCAAGTTAGGCATAATAAATAAGGAATAAATAATATTCACGAGGAAGATTTGGTTTTCCTTTATGCTGCTTCATTATTTTCAAATTCAGATACTTGTGTGATTGATAGGCCACAGGTTCATTTTACTTATTCTAAGAAAAAGGGTAATATGGGTAAAAAATAAGCATGTGGGCTAAGGTGTAATTCTGTTAGAGGTGGATTTATGATTCTGTTGTGAGGGGTGTGAGAAAGTGGTTATAGGCAACATGTGGGCTGTGTTGGAGGTATTGAGTGCTTTGCTCTTTGGGAGAGTTCTAGGCCTCACGAATGCTTGGTGTTTTTAATAGAGTTCCAAATTTTGTGGAATAATACATTAATCCTCCTTTAATATTCTAACAAGCTTTCTATAATTGCTCTTTGTTTTTACTTTTCATTGTCTGCTTATTCTAATTCCTATAATTTTGGTATTAAAGCAACGAAACTAGGTAGATGGCTAAGAATGTGTCTCAATGCATAGATACGATGGAAGAAGCAGGCACCGTGCAAGAGAAACTTAATCAAGAGATGTGTAATTTGGAGGAGTTGTAGAGAATTAATAAGTGTTTTGACTAGCTTATTAAACTTCAAGAGGATTCCTCTTGTAGAGCCTCTTCGTCCATTGAAAAAACAAAAGATCTGACAAACACATCGATGATTAGGGATTCACAAGGAATTGGTGGCACCACCATTTTTTAAGGTTAGCATCAAGATTTTTGATTCAGAAAACTTGAGATTTTAGTGCTTGATGGAACCAATCCCGATGGGTGGATTTTGAAGGCTGAACAATTCTTTGCCTTTCATCGATTCAATAATGAAGAGAAAATTGAGGTGGTAGTAATATGTTGCGAAGGCGACGTGTAACAGTCCGCTAGTTGACGTTGCAAAAATTTGATCGTTTGACTTCCTAAGTCAAGGCTAGCTTATCACTGTGATGTGTTGCTCTTTTACCTTAGTGTACCGATGACTTTTACCCTAAGCAAGCAACTTTAGTTGATCTCTTTGTCTCTTGCTTTGATTATACTGCATTCCTTTTGGGGTGTGAGATCCTTCCCCACTTCATTCTTCGACGACCCTGTCGAAGCATTCTCAGCCTTCACGATTGATGATGAAACTTCAACCCATGTAAGCACTCCACGGCCCTTTCCTACAATGGAACAATATCTTTGCATCATGAGCATGTCAATCTCTCTCAACATATAATTTCTCTTCAACTCAAGTGCTCTGCGGCTCTTCTCAATACCACTGTCCAAGAAGGGGCCCATACACCCTTGTCTTACTAATTATTGTATGTTACCTTGGTCATCTTGGCACTCTTACTAATGGCCATTTTGGCCTTCACATCTCAAATTCGGAGCTAACTGCCACAACCTCTTCAGTTGGTTCTCGTGACATTCTATGCCACCTTATGCTGCTCGTGTCTTCCTTGACACTTTGATGAGCAAGAAATCTCTAGCTGTCTTGAACACACTTCAATCCCCAACAAGGTTTCCTTCTTAAAGCAAACGTGACATCCATGATCACCCAGGAGCATCTGGCTTGTTCTTCTGGTGCCACTCCAAAGCACAAGAGTTGTTAAGACTTCTTGTAGCAACTGATGATAACACAATTGAAGCACAAACATGTTGGCAACCACATATTGCTTGATGAAAGATGCGTTACCTACGACTTTTAACTTCTATGGATACAACTGATACAACCGATACAACGGCTTATAGTCTCTTGCAACCTTCCACGAACAAAGCGCAAGAAAATCATACCGTCACCAACTTCACCCACTCACAACGCCTATCGCTTGTAGATTACTTCACCTACACACCCAAGTCTATACTGACTCAAACATGCAGAATTTTGCCACCTCGAGTATTCTGAAGGATGCAACCTTTGCCACCAATACTCGTTCGTTAGACAACCAGTTTCAAACAAGTAGTTGAACTCCTCGAGCCAATCAATCAAATGAAGTAAGTGTCTTTAACCAATAGTATTGGGTTCACGGAAACTCATCATCCAACACTGAACACCATTCCCCACCAACACCTTTTCGAGTCTAAACCATGACCCTTGGCCAAATGCTTCGGTGCTCGAGAAAATACCAATGAAAGCTATTCTCAACGGGTCTCGGTGCTCGAGAAAATACCAACGAAAGCTATTCTCAACGGGTCTCGCATGCATGCGACTTAACGATTGCTTCCCAGCATCAAGGTTATTCAACCAAGATGCTCGCCTCATCATAAGGTTCCACATCATCTAGGCATTATGTCGCACAACTACTCACCCAATTAGGGGTGTCCATAAACCGGCTTGGATCAGACCAAACCGTAAAATCGGACCGAACCGAACGGTTTTACAAATCAAACGGTCCGGTCCGGTTTAATAAATATATTAGAATTTTCACAATATTTTTCATTAAAGATGTCCAAAAAACCGAACCAAACCAGAAACCGGATCGGATCGAACGGTTTTATAAATCAAACGGTCCGGTCCGGTTTATAATAATTAAAACCGTTTGAAACGGTCTGGTCTGGTCTGGTCTGGTCTGGTCCGAGTAATATAAATGGTCCAGTCTGATATTTTTTCCCAAAATCGGACCGTTGGACACCCCTACACCCAATTGTGCAAGTCGCACATGTTGATAGCAAGTAGTCCAATAATGTACCAAGACTTAATCGCCTTTCCATTCTCTTGTCGGGTCTCTTCATACACACTCTAAAATAGGCAACTTGATAATAAGGGCCAACTCCTAACCCAAGACCCATTTCTTCTTGCATCTCTCATGCATGTATGTTCATTTCTCTTCAATACATTTATATTCAAGCTAATACACATAACAACTTATCCTCAAGTCAACCAAACAAGTGTGTCTTATATGCAACTAAGTACATTCACCCAAACTCAGAATTGCTTGAGTGAGCAACTCCTTTGATTCAAAGCCCACACATGATGCTTTCATCTTAGCAAGTTATTGCCCACTTTTGTGCCATCAAGCCTATTGTAGGAAATCAATCTAGGCGTATGATTGATTCCTAAGCAGCTCATGATTTTCAGGAATTCGTTTCTTGATTTTCAGGGTGAAATCGGCCCCTGATTTTCAGGAGGGAGTTTCCTGATTTTTAGGGTGGAATCAGTCCCTGTTTTCAGGAGGTTAGTTTCCTGATTTTTAGGATGACTTTCAGCTTTATTTTCAGCTTAATTTTCAGTTTTATTTCCCACTTTGTATTAGTGTATTCCAATTGTATTTTAGTGTATCACAGCTGTATATTTTAGTTATAACATTAGTATATATATATGATCTGTATCAGAGAATGAAATACAGAAGAAAGGAATAAGAAGAATACAACTTTAAGAGAGCTTGTTTTGTGTAGGAAGGCCTTTAGGCCTTGGCCTTTGGTCTTGGCATTTTTCAACACCAATTTACAACATCTACTGATTTTTACCAATCTGGAATTCAATTTACAACACCTATGGATCCTTAGTTCTTGGTCGAACCCTTGACCAATACACATCCCCACTCGACATCATCGTTATGAGGGTGGTCAATTTGCAGTGTGCCTTATTTAAAGCAAAGCTTCCAAACTTGCATGCCGCTACTTATTGATGCATCATCACTTGTGCAACATTGCCCACATGGCGTGCCGTGTTCCCACAAAGCAACTTTCACATGCCGCATCGAGTAAACTGTCAGCACAGATATTCCCTCTCGTATAGCTTCCCGTGTGGAATTCATGCACAGTATCGATCCTCTTGTCTCATCGATATTGTTTCTATGACGCCTTGTCTTCGGGAGATATTGGTGTGCCCTCATAACACAATCCATGTTTGCCCCATGAGCATTCTCTAGCTCACAGGTAGCTCACTTAACATACCTGTCCATAGGTGTCAGGGATGGTGGAGAGCTTGACACCATACCTTCCCTTAAAGAGCTCTTAGAGCATTTTTTCATCTTTTAGGAAGAAACATCACTTTGCACGAGGAGACATAAACTTAAAATAATTCAATAATTATTATTTTTTTAATTACCAAAGTATCCCTCATGCGAACCATGACACGATGCATTACTGTGGTACTAGTGAGAAAATAAGAAAGGATCATTCGTGCTATAAAAGGAGATGAAACTGTTTATTGTGAAACAATTTTGATCGTCTCAATCTGGGTCACTCCACGAGTAGTGGCTGGCACTGAGGCAAGAAGGAAATGTGTGAGATTATCGGTGAAGATTCATCGAGCTATCGGTGCCGTTGAAAAATGTTTCAAACAAGGTGGCTTTGGACAATTTCATCAATGGGTTGGAAGTAGAAATACGAGTGCTTATGAGGATTATGCATTCTACTAACTTGAATCGGGCCATGCATTGGGCCCAAAAGATCAAAGGGAAGCATTTACTCAATAAAACCTAGAAGGCTTTCGAGAGTTATTCGAATTCACAAAGGGGTGGCCTTCGTGATGAACCATTGCGACTTTAGGAAGAGCTCAACCAGTCGTTGGAAGAGGTCTAGCCATCGCAAAACCATATGGGGAGGCATGAAAGCTATCTAACTTTGAATCGTAGAAGAAACGAGAACAAGGTTTCTGTTATAGGTGTGATGATAAATGTGGACTTGGGCATCGATGTAAGAAGGAATTAAATATGTTGCCGACCCATAATAAAGAAAAGGATATTATAAGGCTTCATGGTATCCCTCAGTCTATTATTTCAGAGTGTTCTTGAGCCATTTTTGGAATGGATTGTTCAAGTTACATGACACCACCCTTAAGCATAGCACAACGTATCATCCTTAATCTGATGGATAGATGGAGGTTATCAATCATTGTCTTGAAACTTATTTGTACTATTCTGTATTAGAGAAGCCTCGTCTTGGGCAAAATATTGGTACAACATTTCTTTTCGTTCTTCTACTCAATGTACTCCTTTTCGAGCTATGTATGGCCGTGATGATCCTCATCTCATTTGTTATGAGCATGGTATAGCTTTGGTTTCATTGGTTAATTAATTGTTGGAGAATTGTGATGCTATCTTAGATGACCTGCGCATACATCTGTTACGTGCTCAACAAAAGATGAAATTGCAAGTTGATTGTAAAAGACATCAAGTGTTGAAGGAGACTTGGTTTTCTTGAAACTGAGACCTTTCAGATAAGGTTGTTTAGCTCAACGCAAGTATGAGAAACTTGAAGCTAGTTTCTATGGACTTTTAGGATACTCCAACGCATTGGTAAGGTAATGTACAAGTTGGAATTTACTTCTTTAGCTACTATACATCCTGTATTCCATGTTTTACAATTACGCCTAGCTCGTTGGGCAACTAGTTCTTCTCCAGTACTCTACCTCCACAGTTAAATTCTCAACTAGAAATGTTGGTGGAGCCAGATTTGTTATAGGGTGTGCGCCTTTCATGGGCAACCTGGTGATTTGGAGGTGCTACTAAAATGGAAATCATTGCCTGCATTTGAAGTGACTTGGGAGGATTTTACATGATTCCGAAACAGTTTCTTGAATTTCACCTTGAGGACAAGGTGAATGTTTGGATGGGGGTAATGATAGGCCATATATTCATTTTACTTATTCTCGGAGAAAGGGTAACATGGGTAAAACATAAGCATGTGTGATAAGGTGTAGTTGGGTTTATGATTCTGTTGTGAGGGTTGTGAAAAAGTGGTTATAGGCCACATGAGAGCTGTGTTAGAGGTATTCATTGATTTGTTGAGCTTTGCTCTTTTGGGAGAGTTCAAGCCTCTCAAATGCTTGGTGTTCCTCATAGAGTTGTTCCGACAAGCTTTCTATAATTGCTCTCTGTTTTTACTTTTGATTTTCTGATCATTCCAGTTCTTATCATTCCTCCTTCTGCCTGCTCTATACATGAGTGAATAGAGAAGGATAACTTTATGGAGGCAAATTGATGTTGTTGGAAAGTTTAAGAAACTAAACAAGGAGAATATGGAAAGAAGTTTGGAGTTAAATTTAAAAGAGGATATATATATATTAGAGGACGAATATAATAACTCATTATTTTTGGCTCTAACATGGCTGTGGTGGTTTACATATCTAGCAAAGCAGAAGTGATGGCTGGACCGCGGGAAAATTTATGTGAAATCTGTTAGAATATCACCTAGTGTAATCTGAATCATGCTAGATTGTACAGTGATCTCCTGCATCATTTCGTTTATGTAATTTAGGTTTGGAATTTGTATTTATCAGTTGCTTTGCTTAATGTTTGCCTGGAATACATGTTGATGTTTTTTATTTCCCTTCTTTTCTATCATTCTTTCTTTAGATCTTTAATTCTCTTTCATTTTGACCATGTACCAATGACACGTGTTGATAATAAACATAAATCATAAATGGGCTATTTGATTGCATTTTTTTAATTATACTATGTAATCTATGCAGGGCTCATGGATTGTTCGGCAGAGCATTGGAAGCACCCCGTGTTTATTAGGAAAAGCAGTTGATTGCAATTATATTCGTGCTCCAAAGTACTTAGAAGTAAAGACACTTCAAACTTTCAATTGCTCTCCCAGACACAAATTTATATATATTGATCTAGGGAAGATCCTTAACTGATAATATCACCTATGTTGGGATGCTTGACCCAAGTCTACCAGTTTAACACAAGTTCTTTCTATAGGTTGATGTCGACATTGGTTCTTCTACTGTTGCTAATGGGGTTTTGGGGCTGGTAGTTGGCGCGGTTAAAACATTGGTTGTTGACATGGCTTTCCTTGTACAGGTATGTTCGTCTGTTTCGTCACGTGATCTTGGATTCTAGAACAGATAAAGACTGCTGATGAAAATCACTTTAAGATATTTTGTTGAGACAGTGTTCATGCTTAAACCCATGGCTGATGCACAAATTGTTTTTTAAGATATCCAGTTTATCTACGTTTGTTTATATGTATCTTATTGTTCTGATATCCAATATGCTTTGTGAGTGTGTCTGGGTGTTGAAGCCCTCATGGGTGTGTCTGGGTGTTGAAGCCTTAATATTAACTTGTTGGAATTTTTATTTTTTTTGTAATAATATATGTTTCCTTTTTATTTTCTTGACAATTGATCTTTTAATAAAAATAAAGAAGTCCATGTAACCCGGTGTTACAAAGCAGCCGGTTTATATAGCATTGTTCTGACTTCTGTTATCAGTTTCCTATTAGCAATCTGAGTATAAATTTGTAGCTGTGGGCACGCATCTGTCTATATTGCCATAGAAAAATGCTCTTTACTAAGCTGAGAGGCGATTACTAATATTTATTTATTTATTTATTTTCACAGGCAAATACAACAGATGAATTGCCAGAGCGGTTAATTGGTGCAGTACGGGTTTCACATTTGGAGCTCTCATCTGCCATAGTTCCTAAGCTGGATGCTGATTCTTCCTGATCCTACTTGTTTTATACAAAAATGATTCCTTGGGATTTCTTGACTCTCTTGAAGGTCTTTTTCTCTATTTTATTTCATGGTATCGAAAATTAGGGTGCTGAAACAATAACCCAAAACCTGCTTGCTTAGAGAATCAAACTGTTCCTTTCTGCTCTTTTTTGATTTTATGACCGATAGAAATGGAAACTCTTATTATATGCCCTATACCCAAAAAACATTCTTTAGTAGATCCTAATACGAATTATGTACACAATGAGGATCACAATCATTGATACAGATTGGGTACCAAACAAGCTAATTGAATAAAATGCCCAATACAAAAACACTAGCTTCATTAGAAGATACCCTCATTTTTTAAAATGGCGCAATCCACTTCTTTTAAATGAAAGTCTCTTCCGGGGAAAATTTCACTCTGCTCTCTGGGCTTAATTACAGGGATCGACTAAAAGAAAAGCTCGGATAAGTAAAGATGATATGCATGTAAAATGTCATAAATTTGTTGCGATGTCTCAATTGCGGCAATTTGGTCTTCTAATGCACAAATTAGGGGAAGAAAGTGATTATAGTTGTCAATAAGGTTACCGAAATACGCTTTTTATTTTTCTTTCCCTGTTCTTTTACGTCAAAATATCTTCATTTTTCTTTTGTTCATCTCGTCATGTACTTATTATAGGCACCAATCCACTTATTAGTTCCAGATTTGTTTTTTGGGGTTTTCAATAATATAGGTCCAGTTTGAGAGATTGGCTTGTACGTTTTAATGACTTAATTTGATTTTTATTTTCTAGAATATATTGGGTGGGTTCTATATTGGTTCAAAACCAAACCAACCTCAATTAACTCACGTGACTTTAAAGTAGGAGCAAATTGGAGAAAGTAAAGCCAAACTTAAATAAAAAGACTAGTAATTTTACAAATTACAATTGCTACTATTACAACCATAGTGTTGATGGTTTGTGATGCTTCATGCTCATCGGTGCTGTAGCTGACAGAGCATAAACGGTTGTTTGACCAAATACCAAAAGTCCCTACCATCAATTTGAGCCTACCCAACGTTTTGGTTTACAAAATCCCTAAATGCATCCAATGAGGCCAATGAACTTACTGGGAAACCCTTCTCAAATTCGTCACGCAAAGCAGCAGACCTCTTTCTAATCTGTTCATCACTCAAAATATTTTCCATACCATTCAATATATGATCCATTTTCACCAAGTCAGCTGGATAGCTCTCTGAAACCATAGCCCCTACCTTGAGATGGTTCACTACCAACTTGGCATTGTAGTATTGGTCACCCCTAATGGGCCAAGCCAATGATGGGACTCCACGTACAAGTGACTCCACAGTAGAATTCCACCCGCAATGTGACACAAACCCACCCGTCGATGGATGGCTCAGAATCATCAATTGTGGTGCCCATCCATGGATGATCAAACCCCTTTTTCCAACTTTCTTATCCAACCCATGAGGGAAGTAACTTTCTCTGTGTTCTGGACCACCCGATTTACGTTGAATTACCCATATGAATGGTCTTGTTGACTGCTCTAGTGCTTTAGCCAACTCGGTGTACTCTTCTATTGTAGGACTCACCTCACTACCAAATGACACGTAGATTACTGACTCACCTGGCTTCGAATCCAACCATTCAACTACTTCATCTTCACTGTAATTTGATTCACGCTTGGGTCGGATCTCCCGGTCCCGGAGCACTAAATCTGATGATTGCCAGTATTGATCCGGCAACAATGGGCCTACACCCCAAACGGGTTTATTGGTCAATCTTGATATATAATCAAGAAATGGACGTTCCAAATCATCAGACGTATTTATCAATATTGCCAAGGAGCTTTTTACTTCTTCTACCCACGGAGCGGGTTCACCAGGTAGAGGAGGACCTCGTGGAGGTTTCAACTTGCCTTCCTCTGCTTCTGTAGTGGCACGTGGAGGAGGAAGCCAATGACGTCTCTGCTTGAGGTCCGAGTACTTCAGGACCATCTCTTCAGGTAACCCGGGTAAGTTTCGAATTTCACCCGGTTTCATATCACTGGCTCGAGCGACCCAAGCGGCATGCTGAACAGCGGCCCAACAAGCACCAGAGGTGATGAAAACTACACTGGGGATATCAAACTTGGAAAACACTTCCTGGGTCTTGCTCATGATGTGATCGATCACAGCACAAATGGGTCGAGTAGAATCCGAGTCTCGATGGGCCAGGAGGGTTTCAAGGCCTTCAGCCATGAGATTGTGTTGTCGGGGACCAAAATCGGGAATTGGGTCAGATCCGGATGAGATATTGGAGACCTTGAAGTGTGAGGATTGTTGGAGAGAGGTGGGGATAGAAGAAGTGATATCAGAGACGACGATAAGGGTAATTTGGTAATTTCGGGACAGAAGGTGTTTGCAGAGCTCCATACAAGGGAAAAGGTGTGCATTTTTGGGTATGACTAGTATCTCACCCGTTGACATGTTCTCCTTGATGAATTGCTGGCTTGCTACGAGAGGCTATGGGCAATATGATGATGAGGATTGAGGAAGTGCAAGTCTTATTTAATTAGCAAAGTGATTGAGGCAAAGCGTGAAGCTTTGACAATTTGGTGTGTAGTTGATTACGTCGATACTATTTTTATTTTTTTTTAGTATATTTAAAAAAATTATATTAATTTTAAAAATAAAATCATAGATTATAATAATTATTAATACTCAAGTCGATTTTTTGTTATATTTTGCTAAGGCACTAAGTTGACTTCTTGTTGGAGAGAGAATTTCGGTTTGTCTAATTTTCTTCAAGGAGAGGGTGCACATTATGGGACCTATAATTGCACATTGTGTTTGGTTGTGATTTGTTTTAAAGTATATAAACTTTACTCAACATCTATGGCTGTATATTTATAACAATATTCTATGCAAAGTATCCACTCATTTTAATTAAGAAAAATGCTTTTTTATTTTAATTTCATCACTTAATATCAATTAAATATTAAAATCTCATAATTCTCACTTATGCTAATTAAAATCTCCCCTAATACTTTATAACACTATTAGTATTGTTCACATTTTCATATTTTTAATACTATAAAAGTAATTATTTTTAGTCAAAATAATAGGTAAAAAGTTTATATACTGATACAAAAAATTAATAGATAGTTTTAAATAAAACAAAATCTAATCGAGTAATATTTATGTTTTAAGTTGTTTCTAAAATTAGTATCACTTAAATACCAAGTTGATTTATTCAGAAAAACTCAATTGACAAAAAGAAATGCCAACTTATTTTGACAATATCACATAAAAAGTTGTACGTCTTGCAATTATTAAAAATATTTTGATAAAAACAAATTTTATGCTGTTCCCACACAAGGCATAAAAACATTATTTCTAGTTCCAAAACGCTTTGAAGGCGCTTTGTTTGGGTGTTACAAGCATAAGCACTTTCCACTAAGTGGTTTTTTGGTTAATAAAATGTCCAAAAGCATCCAAAGCAGTTTCAGAGCTAGCAGGAAATCCATGCTCAAATTTCCCGCGCAATTCCTCGGCTCTTTTCTTCATTTCCACATCCTCCAATAGCCTCTCTATTCCTTTGCCTATCTCTTCCTTCTTCACCATCTGTGACATATCTTCAGCCACTTTATACCCAACTCTTAATTGCTTCACTACCAACTTTGCATTGTAATATTGGTCTCCTCTAATTGGCCAAGCCAATATTGGAACTCCACGCCCTATTGCTTCTACTGTAGAATTCCATCCACAATGTGATAAAAATCCACCCGTTGATGGGTGACTCAGTATCAATAACTGTGGTGCCCATCCGTATATTATCATACCTCTCTCCCCAACTCTACTATCCAACCCATGTGGTTTATACCCTTCTTCTCCTGAACCGGGTTTCGATACACCCGACCCGGTTGGAATGACCCATATAAATGGTTGGCTTGATTCTTCCAGTGCACTAGCCAACTGAGGATATTCCTCCATGTTGGGACCCACTTCACTGCCAAAAGCGATATAAAGCACTGATCCACGTGGTTTTGTATCTAGCCATTGGATCACGTCCTCTTCTGTGTAGTTTGACTGCCGCTTGTGCTCTCTAATCTGACGGTCAAGAATCAATGTATCGGACGATTTCCAGTACTGCTCTGGTAGTAATGGTCCTACTCCCCAAGCTGGCATGTTCATCTGATCAGTCATGTAATCGATAAATGGACGTTCTATATCCTCACACGTGTTGAACATCAAAGCGATTGAACCTTCTATCTCTGAAATCCAAGGCGGCCGGTCCCCCGGTTTAGGAGGACCACCTCCACCTGCTGAGCGGTTAGGACCGGATTTTTCTGGACCGCCATCTGGTGGACCACCGCGTGGAGGGCCAAAAGGTTTTCTTTTAAGATCCGAATACTCAATATACATTTCTTCGGGTAACCCGGGAACTAAGCCAGTTTCTTCGGGTAACCCGGGAACTAAGCCAGTTTCTCCGGGTTTGATATTTCCAGCTTGGGCCTTCCACGCGCCCCACTCCATGGCAGCGGCGCACGCGCCGAAAGTGAAGAAGCTGATGACTGGAATACCAAATTTCAAAAAGACACTTTTCGTCCAACCCAATTGGAAATCAATGATGGCGCAAAAAGGGCGGATTGAATCTGGACTGTTGGATCGATTTGTAAGGTGGTTTTCGAGATCTTGTGTTGCTTGTTGGCGAATTGGGTCGGGTACATGACCGGGTCGACCGGAAGTTCCGGTGATTTGGATAATGGCGTTGAGGGGGTTTTGAGTGAAAGAGGAGGGGATAGTAGACGAAAGAGTGGAGGGAACGACGAGGGTAGTATGGTAATTACGACAGGACAAGTGTTTACAGAGCTCCATGCAAGGATGGAGATGGCCCTGTCCAGAACCTGTAACTACAAAGATATCTTCGACAGCCATGGCGGTGTGGTGTGGATTTCTTGGGATTGATTTTGATGAAGAGACTTTCGATCAAGTTGGGTATAAATTGAGTAAATGGAAGAAATTGTGGTCGTGTCAAGGGAAGTTTGAATTGGAAACTCATTTGACTGGCTGGTGTAAAAAGTAAAGGTGTCGTATTTTGTCCTGTTTAACTAGTTAGATTTTCAACACTTAAATTTCTTTCACTCTGTTATTTATTTATTTTAATTTAGGTTTTTGGATTGGACAATAAATGTTGCACTGACTCATATTGGCATGGATTTCTTGGTAGAAGTTTACAAGCGTTGTACTGAGTAAATACTAATAGAAATAGAAATAGAAACAGATCTACATAACTACTGAATTCTTTTTATATTTATATTTAATAATTAATTAACTAACGATAGTTATGATATAATTAAAAATTGAAGTTTAATTTTAATAAGTCACTATTAATTAATTTTAATTAACGCTATTAATCAATTACTAATAATTTTAATAATTATTATGATATAATTAATAACTTTATAAAAATTAAAGTTAAAAGCTTTTAATAATTATCAATTTCTAAAATTTATTTATCACTTAATTTAGAAAAATAAACTTCTAAAAAATGTTGTATTTGTTTATTTTTTAAAAAATTTGTTTATTTTTATCGTTATCGAAGAATTTAGTATATTTTTTTAATTTATTGATAAAATGAATCTCTTTTTGACATATATTTTTTATAAAAAAAATTCATAATTTAGTTTTTTTAATAATCTTTATAATTGTTTTTTGTCATTATTTTTTTATGAGAATTCTCTTACTTTTAATATAATATGTTCTTCAAGTTTTATTCGATTTAAAAGTATTTTTAAAAATTCAATATATGTTTTTTCTATTTTTATTTTATTTGGAGATAGAATTATTTCATATTTTTAAAACTTTTTACATAATAGTTTTAAATGTTTTTTATATTATTCCAATGTTTTACAGAAAACAATAATACCATCACACAAAATTCTTTAAAGTCTTTAAAGATGTTATCCATGTCTTTGGTAGACTTGTGGTGTTATATTTAATCTAAAAGACATTAAGTTCCATTGATAATGTTTGCCTTAATATGGTAAAGGTTGTCAATGATTTTGACTTTCTATTAATTTAATTTGTCAAAATTTATATTTACAATCAAATTTATTGAAAATTTTGACTTATTTAGTTTGATTAATTAACACATCTTTCTAAGAATAAAGTAGTTATCAAACACTAAATTCTTATTTAACTTTTTATAATTAATAATCATTCATTTTTTTTCTTTTTATTTAATAATTCATTTATTTGAATATTAAATTCATTTGTATCATATATGGTATAGATCATTGGTTTAACTCGAATAATTACATTAAAGTCTCGTAATTTTAAAATACAATATCTTGGATTTCTTGACCAAAATTTTAGTAAGTTTTCACTAAAAAAAATTCTAAAATTTTATATAACCAATGAATTTCTTCTAATTGATTGATGAATAATGTATGATCACCTAGAGAAATAGAAGAAAAAGAATAGCAACCAACCGAAATGAATTTGATAGTTTGTAAGTTCACATATAATGTAACCAATTAATAATGTGTTAATAGGATTACATAATAAAATATTAATTGTAACTTTTAATAAGTTATGAAGATAGTACACATATATATACTGAAAATCCATTAGAATTATAAGATATTATGCTAATATCATATAAATAATAAACTTGCATAGAAATATAGAAACTAACATTTTTATTAATATGTAAACTGATATTATAATATAACTATGTTACAAAGAGAACTAAATTTATAGAAAGCTATTACAAAGGATGTTCCATATTCTCTTTGTTCTAATAAATTACCGAAAGCTACTATTTATAATGTAAGATTTTTGGGTTTTAAAGGACCTCAAATCCATCATAATTCTCTAACCTATGTTGATTGCATCCTTATCTTTGCCATGTTCCTATGTTATTTAGAGTAACTTGGTTCTTATATTGCTTGAATTTTACCATATTTGTACCTTTTTTTAAGTATTGGGCTTACTTGTTTACATAGTATTTATTATATTATGGAGCTCTTCGTTGGCAACACTCAGGGTATCATGACCAATAGATTTCATGTGTTTTAACATAGAGTGACATCTCATATGATACATCTAAATTATTTTTTCTGGTAAGATTTTTCAAAACTCTTTCTACCTCTTTTGTCTATTCTTCAAACCTATCATAATTGATGGGGAGTTATGTAACAAAAATCCTTCTACCATATATAAACATGAATGACCTTTTATCCTTTGGTATGGATATGATGTTTCTAGCCATTTGAGATATATAGATAAAGTTTTGCATCCAACTCTCTTATGTACTCATAGTTTGAATTAAATTTTTAAAGTCATTAAGGGGTTCTAGTTTGAATTCATTTTCTTCAATTATTGTTAACCACTATATTTGATAAGGTTTAAAGAATTTTTCTCTTTTCCATCATCCATTATGCTTACAATCCAAAATATCAAATATCTGGATCATTTATAATTTTTTGCATAATGATAGATCATAGATTTGATCATCATTTGAAATTGTATTAATTTCATCATGTTAAGGCTTTAAAAAATTACTTGATTAACAATTCCCTAATATCTTCAATATGCCATAAATTATGATTAATAAGTAGCGTTAATTTAGAAAATTCATGAATTAGGTTAATTAATAATTTGTTTCTTTAAAGCATTTCTTTTATTTATTTTTATGATCTTCAACTTTATTTTTTGATAATCTAAGGATGTGTGTTAAAAACTATACCAGTAGAAAAGTGGAAAAAAAAAGAGCCACCAAGTCATGTAAATGTTATGAGAGCTAGAAAAACTCCTATATCTAAAAAAACTTCAAAAAAAAGAAAGAATTAATTTGTGAGTATAATTCTGGAAAATTTAAACCGAATGAGATGAATTACATTATATTTGAAAAAGAAAAACTAGCTATAAAACTTGCTATTAAATGATTTTATATTTATTTAGCTTCAAAAAATTGTATTGTTAGAACTGATAATCAAGCAGTTAAAGAAAGATTTTCTTTGTAGCAAAAGAAATAATCTTGAAAGAATAAGATTAAAATGGTTAAATTATTTATGGAGACCATTAACTAAATGAAAATTTAGTTTTGTAAATGTAAAAACCTTAAGAGATTGGATGACCATTACTAAGAAGGAAAAAAATAGTGGAACAAATAAATGTTCAAAAAAAAAATATTATGTCGTATTTAGAGGGAATCACCCTAGGATATATACTTCTTGGAATGCTTGCTATTATCAAATAAATAAAGTAAAAAATATTTATCATTAAACATATAACTCATTTGAAGAAACTAAACAAGCTTTTGAAACATATCAAGTAAAATTTAATTTTGCTCATCTTATGTCTAAACATGACATCAATTTTTTTTACAATCTTGGTGTTTCAAATAACATCTATGAGGAATTTAATGAAGTATGAAAAATCTATATTTTAAGTGATTCACACAAAAAATAATTTAGACAATATATGACTCAATTAGGTGAAGAAATAATAGCTACAATCTCTAATATCAAATAACTCTATTTCCAAATTATTAAATAAATAAATTGGGATGATAATTTTAATTTTGAGAAAATAACAAATTTTCTTCAACTATTAGATATAATTAAAAATGAATTTCTTGATCCAATTTTTGAAAAAATCCAAAAGATCTGTCATTGAAAAAGTTAAAGCATTATTAGGATCTAAATATAAAAAAATATAATAGAGTATCAAAAATAAAGTTTACGATCATAAAAATAAAATAAATGCTTTAAAGAAACAGGTCATCAATTAACTTAATTAACTTAATTGATGAATTTTTTAAATTAACACTACTTATTAATCATGATTTATGGCATACTGAAGATATTGATTGAAGAATTGTTAATCAAGTAATTTATAAAGTCTTAGGACCGTGGGTTCCAACAACTTAAATCTGACATTGGTAGTTTAATCATGTGTTGGTCTGACCTACTATTCCATTGTTCTGTAAGAGCCATTCACGAGCTCTCCCTGCAAAAGCTCTTGCTAACACTTCATTCTCAAGTAAACCTTGAACTCCCCATAACATTCTCCGACTTCATCTGCAGAATCAACTTTCAATACTGATGATAGCAGGTCTCATTAATTTTAGATTCCTCAAGACATGTTCATCTCAATATTGACTATAGTGTTTATTCACAAGTTTTGTACCAAAATTTTCCGGCACCAAATAACCAATATTTCTGCATTATAAATTTCTCATATAATTGAATTCAAGAGTCTTCTTGTTGGGGACACTGGACATAAACATGTCACAGTGATGTGTCTTCCCCAACTAACAATGCAATATCCTCCATACTATTAGTGTCTTCCAAAACCTTGAAAAGATCCAACCAACACACTACACTGCATGCTTCCCGGTATCCCTTTACATGGTTTCACCATTACCTGAATTAATTTTAACTCTGAGATTCTATACTTTTTTCTACCACATCAGCCATCTTGAAATGAGGTTTGGAAGGAAAGACAAAAACAGTAGATGCAGCACTTGATGGTTGAAATCCAGCCGAGTATCTCACCGAGGTCAAAGTAAATCTGGGTAATTGTTGCATGCCCGAGGCAAGAGGAACAAGCTTGTAGTTTAGAATGTGCTCAGATGTAGGAAGAACAAAGATAGAGTCATTGTGTGATCCAGACAAAATGAAACTTTGAGCATCTTGTAGTGAAACTTTGATCTCTTGAAGAAACTTTGTTTGATTCCGAATTTTTATAAAATATGTGAAGGGATCTCCAAGGATTGCATAAGGAGGACAGTCCAAACTCACAACCAAAGGTGACAAATCGAGAATCACATCAGGAAGTCTGTGCTTAGTCAAAACAGAAGTTACTGCAGATCCAGATTCTTCTTCCATCTGAGAATTTCTCCTCCATTTTAGGCATATGTCTCCTAAATTAAGCATTGATGCATTTGCCTTAGGAAGAATACCGAAAGCTTTCTTGAACTCTTCTCCAGGCACAAGAAGGGCAGGACCCAAAAGGTCATCACCCCCATGTTGCACAGATGATGACATTCCAATTTCACTATCATCTCCTTCAATATACATGGATAGCAACTTCAAAGGTGTGTCAGCACAATTTTTGGCACTAACAATAAGTATGCTTGTTTCATTTAACGGTAGTGATGATGTCTGATCAGTATCAGAGACTCTCTTGATCCTTGAGAGCAATAAAGGATCCTGCCTAAATGGCAACATAAATCGATGGTCAATTACAATTGCAGTCTTTCCTTCAATCTGCAAGCTCTTATGAATGTTAACTTTTTGAGCAGTCAATTCATTGCTATCCGGACAATAACCCAATGATACATAAAGCATAACTGGTTTGGGTCTGTTCCACTTGATCTCCAGCTTACAGGACCATGAGTCTCCACATTTCAGAAATGGAACAGAAACCAATCCAAAAGAATCTTGTATTTTTTTTATTTCGTCAGTACCTCGTTGAGTATCATCCTCCTCTACAGGTCCAGAGATGCCCAGAAGTTGAACATGATGATTATCCGTAGAGAAGGATTCACTTTCCCTAGGACTAAACAAACCACCACCCTTAACGTCTACTATATTGATCTTCAATTCCCCAGAGTGAACTTCATGGCCCTTTGAGGTCAGAGTTACAGGCAACATGAAGGTCTCTCCAACAAATGCTGGGCCAGAAGCACCTAAATGAAGATCAACTTCTGGATCTGGTTCTTCAACCTGGATAGCCTTCTGCCCAGATAATGCCAGAGCAGGATCCTTTGTTGGATAAGTCTCCATGCGGTCTTCATACTTCCAGAGAGGCAAATGATCCATTGAAGCAGGGCTTTCAGCTCTGCAACAGATTGAGAAGTGGGGACCCATTTTGGCAATAACAGATGTGCACTCAAGCTTGCCACTTTGATCTGTATCATTTAATAACTCACCATACATTATACTGCAATGAATCACTAAAGGGATAACAGGAAATGATTCAGTTACCCCTAAAAATTACCATCAAGAAGTACACAAGCTGTTCAATCTGGATACTGGGATAGCAGAACATTATCAAATTGTGAAATTTAAACAACCATTTTGCGACTAGCATGCATAATCAATTGAAATTCAGAAACCCAACAAATGCACAAGTCACTGTAAATCATCCCAGACAGCTCAAGAAAACAAAAAGGCTCATTTTATGTTTTTATTATAGAAAATTCATGACAGGAATGATAAGATCAAACAAATGATATTGCTGGAATGATGCGCAAATCCAGTTCTGCCTTTCTAAACCAGAACAATTTATTTTGAAGTGCAATCATTAACAAACAATAAGTCAACTCCTTATATCAGAGAACCCAATAATGTAACAGAAGATATAAATGAAAAATTAAGGAAAAGAAAGATAAAGAAAGTCAACCTTGAACAAAGAAAGTGATCCACAAAAGAGAATAATGCTTTACCAGATTGAACGTCATATGTCAGTCGTAGCCATCTATTTGTAGAAAGAGCCAAAGAAGGAGCCGTCTCTACCCTCTGATCTTTTTTATCTTCACTCATAGTACCTGAAGGATGTCTTTTAGAATTCAAAATAATGAAGTTGCAATTAGATTGATTGAACTGGACTTCTATATGATCAATTTCAACAGTTAGAGGCAGTTGTGATAGCAGTGACAGTGTCATGGAGGTAGGGAAACCAGGCTTGACCATCTGTTCATGGAAAGCAACTGAAGCAAGAAGAACTAGTCTTTGAGGGCTGACAAGATCAATCTCAAGACGAAGTGGATTATCTTCAGTTATTTTGAGATCGTTACTATTTTCAGTTGATGCCAAACCCAATTCTCCACCAATCAGTTCAAATACTTCCTTGTGTATTAATTCTCTTTGGGTGAAACTAGGAGGACCAGCTGGGCCACATTCTTTAAAATTTAATGACTGGGCACCAGTATCAAATGATACAGGAAGGGAAGCCATTTCAAGAGAGTATTCCATAAAATCTTTTAGTGTGCCTTGCTTCCTTGAGCATTCACGCAGGTATCCCAAGACCTCCCATAACAAAGTGACCCACGCTTCTTGTCTGTATAGAATTGCAATGGCCTCAAAGATCTGTTTCGATTTGCTAAAATCTCCCACACCATAGTATTCTCTTGCAAGATGGAACCCACAAAAAGAACTCATCCTGTGGGCTTTCAGAATATCATATGATTCATAGGATTTTTTAAGCAAAGCAATAATTTCAAAGGAATCTTGAAACCTTTTTCCTTCAGCAACAGCATAAAGGATATACTCATCATCATTAAGGCTGCAAAGTATATATCTAAAAGATCTTAGCATGAAAACTTTCAATTTATAAAGAAAATAAATTAAAAAAACATATTCATGGTATGAACTAAGACTTACGGTTGCATGACAAGTTCATTATCCTGCTTAATCAATCGAGCAACTTGACCAACATATATTGAGGGTACCACAGACTCCACCTTGCAATCAATCTCATTAAGTGTTTCTGACATCGCCACAGCAAATTCTAGAGATGATCTCTTTTCTTTCAAGTACTGAGCAGCAAACTGTTTCAAAAAAAATGATTTCATTTTCTTTCATAAAAATACATCTCAATTTTGAATTTTGAAGCTATTTTAATAACTGCACCTCAAGGGAAAAAGCACTTTTAATAATAGCATAATTCATGATAAAACCACAGCTAAAGAATTACTAGGAAGACCTAAATGACAGCATAAAATTTGAATTGATGATCCTGATCTGCACTGAAAAGAACATGGAACTGCAATTACTGAAAGACAGGAAACAAATACACCATCCCATAAGAAATATCGAGCATGGTACATCAATAATTTCATATTAGTGGTCCCCTCCATATTTGAGACTTGAATTTCAAAAAAAATCAACATGATAAATTGTGGAGGCAAGCAAGTTGTGCTGGAGCATCAAGTCAATGTCAATCTTATGTGATTTTGCCTTATTTGTCACCAAACAATTTTTCCAGAAAGAGAGCTAGAAGATTGAGCTCTACAATAGGAATTGAATTTAAGTAGACATTTAATTCTAGTTCTTTTTTTTAAGAAGATTGTAAATAAAAGAGAAGGTGGCATTCAAGAGCAAGATCTGAACTCTGGATCTTAAACTAGTGGCAGGAATATGAGTTAAAGTGTGTATATATTATTCCTAGGTTAATCAGGAACAGTCGTTATTCTTCATTTTTTTCATTTTTGTCTTATTTTTTGTGTAATTAGCATTTGTGGTCCTCCTCAAATAGGACTTGTATATGAGTATAAATACCCAACTGGGGCTAATGAATAAAATAAGCTATTCTTAATCAATTATGTAAATTCAAATATTTCCCAATAACTCAAGTAGCCATGCTTAAAATATTGCATGCACTACTTTAATTGGAAAAGATCAACAACGTTCTCTGTTTGGTAAACTTTAATACTTGAAAGGTAGAGAGGATAGCCCACCTGGTAATAATAAGCAGGATAAAATTCCCACTCAGTCAAAGGCCTCTCTGCTATAACAAGAGATGAAATATTTGGAATGATTTTTGTACTCATCTCCAGCAACTCAGCAAATACCAAAAACTGTCTACTCATCCACTCCCAATGAAGAAAAATAGCTCCAGGTGCACCTCTAACTTTTTTGTATGAATCAATATGCTGACGAAACCACTTCACTGCATCTGAAATCTTTCCACCATGCAGTAACAAGGTTGATATTTTGAAATGCAGTTGCTCTGCAACAGTTTTTAACTCAATTAAACGCTGGAAAGTAGCCGACCTAGTTGATGTTCCAATCATCTGCACGCACATCAAAAACATAGTAGCAGAGAATGAAAGTTACAATGACACTTAAATATTGCATTGATGTAAATATTCATTGTTTCTTCAACATGACTTTCTTAATTCAGGAAAGATAAAGTAATCATCATAGGCCTATGAGTAGGACCAGTAAATTCAAAGGGAATGGAAAATAATGACACATCATTAGCATACCATACCTCTTGTACTATGTGATAGGCCTCCTCATATAACCTCAAAGCTTCAGGCCAATCTCTTTGAAACTCTGCATATACTGCGACCTTGTAATTCATAGGGGTAAAACAAATTATTAGCAGCTAGAGGAAGGTCGCAAATAATATAATTTGTGGTGATGCATATAAACTTCTAGTACAGCTGTCTACATAGTGAATTGTTCAAAATGATCAGAACTATGGTCTAAATGCTAGTTGAAACAAATGGTATGCATAATGGAAACTAAGTCCTGTGTACACTGTACAAAGTCCAGCCCCATGAACAAAAGACCATTCCCAAAAGTGGAAAGGCTCCCTGTGGTAACTTTACTTTGTATTTTGGGCACTTTAGCCACTTTACTTTGAAATTGTATAATTTATTCATTTTACATTGGTGGTTTTTAGGGACATTTTAGTCACTTTACTTTCCACCATGGATCTAAGCATTTTGTCAAACAAAATGAAACATCCAACAGCCCCTACTCCTCGGTGTCAAAGTGATTCCACCTAAGTTTTTCTCAAAAAAAGAAAAAGAAAAGGTAAAAATGACTAAAGTGTCCCAGCACTTCAAAGTAAAGCGCCCAAAGTGTAAGATTTCGAAGGAAAGTGACCAAAGTGTCTGGTACCCATTCCCAACACCCATAAGCAATCCTATGTCTAGGATGACACCAAAAGAACCACACTGTAACTAACATTCCTAGTGGTACATTCGCCAATAAGGAAGACCGTCTCCAGAATAGTCCTAATTTCTTAAGCCATGCAACTTACAGTATATAATAATTTTTAAGTAAAACTGAATACTCTTTGTATTAATTTGAACAATATCATTGAGCAAACAACTCACACCAATCAAAACTTATAGCTTCAAGAACTATCCAGTACTCAATTACCTTGAAGCAATAGCGAACATGCAATTCAATTGAACTAATACTCTTCTTTTCGATTCGTGTCTTAATTTTTCGTCCTTCATCTCTATAATAGCTGTTTGCTAATTCTGCAAACATGCTCGCCAACCTGAATACATGCCAATTTATTTATCCAAAACAAAGCGTACCGATATAGCATTCGAATCCAATACCAAAAAAAAGATAAGGTAAACGAGCATACTTGTGAAGTGATTGTTTGAGCTCATAATCATCATATGAAGCAAAACTGATAACATACTTAGAATCCACTTCAGCTCTCTTACGCAAAGCCAGCATTCGATCTTCAGTAATATCATCTGTACAACAACAAAAAAATTGAGGCAATGCTAACAAATATTCCCATTTTCAAATTCAGCAATGCCAATTAAAACCTTTAGATTGCGCATGAACCACAACCAGCACCAATCTAATATTCTTCGGTCGAACCACCGCTCTACAACAAACACTTTCAAATTAAGAATGTTTAACTAATCTCATTTCATAAACTCAATAAAACAACTTTAGCTTATAATAAGTACTTGAGGTTGTCGAGATCGGAGCAGAGCTGGAGCCACTGAGCAGGATCACCTGAGATGCGATCGGAAGGGAAAAAAGCGGCGACGACAGAGGGAATTTTAGTGCGGTGCTTGGGAAGCCAATCGCGATTGAGAATTCCTGGGGAGGAATCGGCATCAGAATTCAAATCGAACTTGGGCTTAGGATTGGGAGAAAGGAGAAGAGAGATCTTGGAGAGGTCAGGAAGAGCAAGAGAGTTTATTGGAGGCTGTTGAGAGTAAAGGTGCTTCGAGATCAAAGAGTGTAGCTCTGCGCATCCAACCACTGCCACCAAACTCACCGGTGGGCTTCTTAATTCCTCTGGGTATTCTTCCATTTCCAATCCCCCGAACCTTCAGCTTCTCTTCCCTTTTACTTTGTTTCTCTTCCTACGAAACGAAAGCCAAACAATTTTGTCGATGGCTACTTACTGTGTACGACATGTCGTTGTTGTAAAGGATGAACTTGGCAAATATTTTGATAAATTTAGCAGTAATTACTGGATTATGCGTATACTGCCTATTGACGCCCAAGTCCACGTCGTTGTATATTTGTGAGTTAATTTTTCTTGAGGCATATCTATAGAGATTTTTTTTATTGGAGGTAAGTGTTATGATAATAAAATAGAAAATAAAAAATGAGGATTAAAAGTTTATATTTTATAATATAAAGCGTGGTAATGATATAAATTATATTTTTTGTTTCGTTATTTAAAATTATATATCATATTTTAATAAATATATAATTTTATTTGAATTCAAATTAATTATAACTAATATATTATGTATTTTATATTTCATATTTAAGTTATGTTTTTATTCTACTAAAACTTTTATAAAAGTTATTTACATTATTTATTAAATTCTAAAAATCTAAAGCTTATAATTATTTTATAATTTATTCTTATTATTTCAAACTAATTTATAATAAGATTCTATTAATATTATTTAGTATAAAAGAGTTACGTATTGTTATATATAATTTATATTTTTCTTTTCATATAAATATTATTTATTAATTTAATTTTTTTTTCATTCGCGTTATAAAATATTTATTATTGACTTATTTTTTTAAATAAAATTTTCTTTATAATAAAAAAAACTAAAAGAAAACTAAACAATAATATTTAAAATATCATTTAGATTTTCGTTTCTCATTTGAGAATTATTTAAGTCAAAATCTACTGATATGTATTTTAATATAATCTAACACAATCCATTATTCGTTGGTTAGATTGGATTAGTTTCACTAACTTGTATTAAAAAAGTTGTATATGTTAATTAAGCATGTTTGATGTTTTGAAAGAATTGAAAATTTTATATGCAAAATTTTGAATTATTTATTTCAAATATATATTTAATTTAAACAACATTTTGTGATAAAAAAAATAAAAAATCATACTAATATTATTAAATATATCAAATTAATTATTAAAATAATAATATTTTATTATATAAAATATATTTTTAATTACATAATATACATAACCAAGTTGGGTTGAGCGGGTAGCAAACCTCATCATTCAAAACTAGACAATTAGATTTTGAATCGTAGGATTATATAAAACCCAACCCAACCCAATTTATTAGTTTTAATGGGTGGGGAGTTAGTTTGGGTTTTGTACACTCCTAATTCTAATTGGTGTTAATTGTTGATTTAATTTTTACGTTATTATTTTTTATTTCTTATAAAAATAAAGAGTTAAAGATAAATCCTTATATCACGTGCCAATAACCTTGTTATAGCTTAAAATATCTCATTGTTTTTAAAAATAATTATATTAGTTACGCACTTATTGAGATTGGAAACATAAATCTAACAATTTATATAAATCTTAAATTGTATAACATACATGAGCTAAACATATTTAAGCATAATCACTCCTTGTTAAGGGTGAGTATATAAATTGATCAGTCAAACACTTACTAAAATTGTATCAAATTGATTTAGTTTTGGAAATTTTTAAGAGATTTATATGGTTGGTTCATTTTGATTTGTTAATAGATGTTAGGTTGCTATGGTTTGTTGATTAGAAAATTTATCACTAATGTTTTTGAGATTTAGCATATTTTCACTTATATGTTTTAGATTTATAAAATTAGCCTTAATATCCTTAAGGTTTATAGTTAATATCACTAATATTCTTCGATGATTAACGGAGTTAATTTTTCGTCCAATGATTTAGTTTTCTTTTTTTATAGCTTTGATATCTAATTATGACTAGCTATTTTACAACAATAGTTGTTAATTCTTGCATAATATTTAAATGCGAGCTTTTAAATTTTTTATCAAAATATTGTTTTAACTTTATATTTTCCTTATGTCTATTTTCATACAAACTTGTAAGCTAGTTTCTTTATATTGATTTTCTTATTTATCAATTTTATATATGTTATAAAAAAATATTTAATTATTCAAGATCCTTAATTGATTTAAAATTATAATTATTATATCTAAATTTAATGGATCAACCATAGACTTTTCGTATGCTGTTTGTTTTTTTTTTGTTACACTTGATGTTTGTTCAAACCTTTGAACGTTTGTTTAGTCATGGATCTGAATATCTAGTCAGTAGAAGTATGCTAAATTAAAATTTTATAAGAGACCAAACAACCAATTACATGTACGTAAAATAATGTAGAAATAAAAATCAACACACAAGATTTTTAGGTGGAAACAACGTAGGCCACACGAATGACCAAATAAGAAAATCACTGATTCACCGAACCACCTAACTATCTATTATAAAAAATAAGTATCTAATTATAAGACTAGGACTAAAACCACCCAATTAGGTAATGCCTCAAAGTAACCTACATACAAGCCGCCCATCATAATCTCTACAAGAAAGGCATTTGGATATAGATTAGTGTTTTGACAAACTCAAGTACCATGAGTTAACCAAACTCGCATCGGTGTCACTTAAAAAGTTAGCACATACACACAAGTGCAAGTGTGTGTTTTAGAGCAGATTCAATAATGAACAATCCTAACTAGTTGGTTTAAATAATATATCATATAAATAAAAAATAACTAGTAACTTTAGAATATTCAGTTGAAAGCACAAATACACAATTATTATTGTAGGCTTGTTAATCCATCAAACACAACTACAAATATTTGATAAATTAACTTAATGAAAAATTCTACTTGAAAACTTTTAGTAAAATATGAGAGAATAAAAGATAAAGAGAATAAACACAATAGCTCTTGTGTGTACTTATGTTTGTATTTATAGAATATTTGAAGCACATTAGGTTAAAGTGGAATTACCACATTGTCCATACAGTAAAAATTCAAACCAAATTGTAACAGAAATACATTTTAAAATCAAATAATTTGTTACTCAATCGATTTAACCAAGTGCTCGATTGATCAAGTACATTGGTTGATCGATCAAACATTCTCTCGATCGATCCAGTGATAATTTAATTAATATTCAACAAAAGTGGATTGATCTAATGATTTAACTCAATATACTAGTCCTTGATTGATGGAGTAAATCCCTCGATTGATCTAGTAATGTATTAAAATCAATTTCTTCAAGTAATATTACTCGATTGATCAAGTAGCCTATTTTCACATTGTTTCTGTTGTATCTAATATATAATCTAATGTGTACAGAATACAAATATACCTAATATGTAATCGTTAAAGCTTGATAACTTCCTCACCTTAAAAATATTTTTTTAATACACACCTAGAAACTAAAATTATAACTATACATTTTGTTCCACGAATATTGTTAATACTAAGATAAACCTAATAATCTTCCCCTTTGGTATATTCGTGTGAAGAAATATCTCTCTCACTGCATAAAGCTTATAGGAAAATTAAATTTTTACATAATGGTATTATCCTATGACCCAGTGGAACCATGTTCGCTTGAATCTTGAAAGCTCATGTTTACACTGAAAGTCAAAAACATAAATACCCAACAACTTGTCCCGAAAGACTCATTATTCATTAATTTAGTATATATAACAATATAAAAAGTGAATAATGATAAACAAAAGAGTAATAATCATATAGAAAATTTAAGTATGCTTCCACTATGTATAATATCTCTAAAAAGGATTTTAAAATTAATTCTCCTCCTAAGTTAGCTTTTTTTTTTGTAGATTTTCAATTAATGTTCTAAATTTTTCTCACTTTTTTTGTCATACAAATAAACAATATAATCATAAAGCAATGACAACATGTTGAACAAGCAAGTATTATATTTAATGACTGAAAAAAGGAGTACATATTCTTAAAAGTTCAAAATAAACAAAATAGAGAGCTAAAAACAATAAATTTCTCAAAGAATAAATAAACTCCCCCTATGTTCTATGACTTCTCTAAATAAATTAGACTAAAGAAATTATAAAAAAGGTAGACAAGAAACACAAACATATTAATATATATTGTGATATATTGACAATCACTAAAAGTAAAATATGTGTTGAAATTGCAATAGGATGTTAATTTGTTTATTTATGATCAGTTATGAAAGATTCAAAAGAAGGAGTATCACCTATCTTAAAAAAATTACATTTGAATTCATGCTTACACAAAATAAAATTTACTTACCAAGAGAGAACTATAATCTATATTTTTTTATTCCCCTCTTGTATTTTTTTTAAGGATTGGTTATTAATTTTTCTTTTGTATAACTAGCTGTGGTTCTTTCTTTTTATGTGTGCAAAAGTTATTGTATTTTTATGTTTCCTTTAATATTATTATCATTATATTTTTTAAGGAAATATGCACAAACCAGTATACCTAATATGATGACTTTCACACTAGTTATGAGGTAGTCTTTTCCACACACTATGATAACTTTCACACATCATCGTAGGTAGCCCTTTCAAAACTAAGTGTTTCTAGCAGCATTTTATATAGTGAAAGACAAAGTTCTACAATAATTTTCACAATTAAATTTATCTCATGCCCTAAAATCTCACCTAATTAATTATAAACTTCTAGCATGATATACTTATATGTCCAATGAGTGTGTGAATAGCTTCATAACAACATTGATCACCAAATATGAAAAATATATGAATGCACAAGTCAAAATATCCATTTATATAATATATAGTAAAAAATATATAAATGGAGTATGTAATGATCATGTCAATATTAAAGCATGTCTACTTCCTTCCTTTTTTATTTTTTTAAAACTAAAAAAAATCAATAAAATACAAACAAACAATCAAACTAAAAATGTTCACCTAGAATCAATTAAGCACTCAAACAAAAGTATCTAGGTAAAACAATAAAAAATGATAATTAGGTGACTAGAAAGAGACAATATTTCTTCACCAAAACTTTCTTGAATTTTATTTTCTTTATGTCTTCGAGTTGGAAATCAAATGCCTTAGTTGTTATAGGCATATTCTTGGACTTACCTTTAGATTTTTCATTCATCCTAAATAAAAATGTAGCATTCATGATAGGATGCTGATAATTAGTCCTAGAATTATGAGTATTGAATTTTACATGCCTCTTTGAACCAACAACTTTATGTTTTCTAGTAAATTTTTTGAATATGTTAATATAATTTCCATTCATCCTAAAATATGATGTAACATGCATATATGGATGATGGTTATGAGTCTTACTATGTGAAGCATGGAAAGTATTATTAAATTTAGGAGTATTCATAAAAAATGGCTTAATATGACATTTCCTACCACAATTATGAAAGATAGGTATCAACTTAATAGATTTTCAATCATAGGTGCAAATTTTCTTTGTGTATAATGAGTAACATTAAGAGTAGGGTTAGAAGGCCTTACAAATGTGGTTTTTAATGTTAAAGGAGTGGAGCTTTCATCCTTATAACCAATATCATATGCATCATGTGAGGAGGACATGTTTGAAGTTTTGACAAATTCATTTGATTTTAAAGTGGATGGAATAGTATGCTCATCTACATATCTTAGCCCTCTTTTGTCTCTAGTTGACTTTCCATAATCAATAACTTTGTTCTATATTTCAACTTCAATTGTTATCCTTTTTACAACTACCTTTGATTGTTCAAATTCCTGTATCAAAATTTGTTTTTATTGTTCTAAACCTACAAGACTTGAATTCAAGGCACTAGAATGTTTAAATAGATCAATATTATCCTGCTCAAGTAGTGATGAGTTTACTTCAAAGGATTTAAGTTTGTCATTAGGTTTAGTTACTTCTACAAGCAACTTTTCTTCATTTCTTTTACATATTATGAATTCTTTGGACACATCATTAATATTAGTGACATTAAAATGTTTTAAGTAGAAATTCAGTGTCACTTTTCTCATTGTCTGAATCAATGTCTAGCTTACTAGAACGTTCACCAACATTTGTAACAAATTCTAGGAAGATGTGTCACTATTTTTTGGTTCAACTAGATTGTCATTGTCGTTTTCAGAGTTAGTAAATATGGTATTGAAAGCTTTTCCATCGTTGTTCATCTTATTTACACGATGTATCACAAAGTGACCAAAACTCATACATTCAAAACATTGTGGCCCAGTGAGTTTAGGTTTCTTACCATCATATGTCATAAGTTTGAGTTCTCTATGATACATTCAAAGATTGACAGAGGTATTAGTAATATCACATAATCTAGTATAAGATTCAAAGAAATTTTCATCTTATTTCATCCTAATATTCTCAAATTGAGTATTAAGCATGTGAAGTTTTATTCATTTAACTTGTGAGGTATCCTCATGAGAAATCTCTAAAATATCTCAAGCATGCTTAACAGTTTCAACATAAGAAATATGACAAAACTCATTAGTAGACATAGCACTAAAAATAGCATTAACACATTTTTAATTCCACTTACTACCAATTTTATCTTGATCGGGCAATTCATTCTTAGGCTTAAGAGTGACTATATTATCTTTGGTAACTGTAGGTGGTAGGTGGTTTCCAACCATAAAGCATAAAGTTTCAGATGCTTTCATCTATAGACCATGTAAATGCTCTCATACAAGCCTTTCAATATGGGTAATTAGACCCATCAAAGTAAGGTCCATGGGTTGTAGACAAACTCCTTCTTAAATGATCCATAACAAGGTCTTAGGCACACTAAGTGTATATATTGACCATTCTGATACCAAATGAAAATTCATTTAGGTATGGATCTTAATATCTAGTTGGTGAAAGTATGGTAACTTAAAATTTCATAATTGACTAAACAACCAATCATGTGTACATAAAGTGATACAAAAATAAAAATCAACACATGAGATTTTTAGGTGGAAACAAGCTAGGCTACACCAATGACCTAAGAGTAAAACTATCAGTCCACTGGACTACCTAACTATCCACTATGAAAAATAAGTATTCAGTTATAAGGTTAAGACTTAAACTACCCACCTAGGTAATGCCCTCAAGTAACCTACCTAGAAGTGGTTGCTTTCATCATAGTCTCTACAAGAAAGACATTATATAGATTAGCATTTTGACAAACTTGATCCTCACAAGTAAAGTGAACTCGTATAGTTGTCACCTAAAAAGTTAGCACATACACATAAGTGCAAGTGTATATTCTATAGTAGATTCAATAATGGACAACCCTAGCTAGTTGATTTAAATAATATATCAAATAAATCAAAAACAACTAGTAACTTTATAATATTTAATTAAAAGCACAATAACACAATTATTATTATAGGCTTGTTAATCCATCAAGTCCATCATGAATAACCACAAATGTTTGATAAATTAATTTAATGAAAAATTCTACTTGAAAACTTTTAGCAAAACATGAAAGAATAAAAGATAAAGAGAATAAGCATAAAGTTCTTGTGTGATTAGTTCTAAATGTGTGCTCATATTTGTATTTTATATAATATTTGAAGTACATTAAGTTAAAATGGAATTACCATATTGTCCATAAAATTAGTTAAATCAGTTTTAAAAAATAAGGACAATACAGTAAAAAGTTAAACCAAATTGTAATAGAAATACGTTTTAAAATCAAATAATTGACTGCTAGATCGATCTAACCAAGTGCTCAATTGATCGAGTACATTGGTCGATCAATCAAACACTCTTGATCGATCCAATGATCATTTAATTAATCTTTAACAAAAGTGGATCGATCCAATGGTTTAACTTATTATATCTAGTTCTTGATCAATGGAGTAAATCCCTCGGTCGATCTAGTAATATATTAAAATCAATTTATTCAGGTAATATTGCTCAATCAATCTAGTTACTACTCTATTAATCGAGTAGCCTATTTTCACATTGTTTTTATTGTGTCTAATATGAAATATAACGTGTACAAGAATAGAAATATACTTGATATGTGTTTATTGAAGCTCGAAAATTTCTTCAACTTACAAATATTCTTCCAAGACACACCTATAAACTACAATTACAGTTATATATTTTGGTCAATGAATATTCCCAATACTAACATAAACCTAACAAGATTAATACTCTCATAATAATGGTGGAACTATTGCATCCATATATGATATGATATCTAAATTAAACTTATTAGAAAATACAAAAAGAGTGACTACACTCTATTTTATTCATAATATTAATAATTATTACAATTTTAAAAGTCAACTAAGAATCTTGAAGAGATTCTTAGCCACTTATAGTTCTAAATACATGTTACTAAATGAATAATTTTTAAAGTAGAGAGTTTTTTTCTTACAGAAGTTATGTCCAACTAATGAAAATAAAAGTTTCTTTTATAGGACAAGAAATCCATGTTTACAATAGTGAGAAATTATTATTTTACCCATACTTTAATAATTCACCTAACTTTCTACTTTTGAATTTTGGATTTAAATATTTTATTTTCTTGACATGTCTTGGTGATTGAAGATAAGGCTTCTAATCGTTATTTCTCTTTGTCTTTTTCTGTCGACAATTATTTTTATGATGTAGACGATGATGAATCTTCATCTTTTCGATCTTTAATATAATAAATGCATTTATGGTCCTTAGTGGTTTTCTTGGAGTAAAAAAATACCTACCTTTTTTTTTGACAAATTTTCACGTTATTATTGTAAAAATTTGCTTCAAACGTACTGATCTTCTTACTATTTTCTTCAATGAAGGTCATATTTATATAGAAAGTGATTAAGGTTTTACTTATCAAATAATTTACTTTAATTTTAAAAAAATTCAATTTTTTTGAGTTCGTGATAAATTTGACTTAATACATGTTCTCTTAGTATACATAGTTTATTTGTATTGAATTTCTTTTCTATAAGCACCATTGGTTCTAGACCTTTTTTATTAGTATTGAAAATCCCTAATTTGATAAAATTACAAGGATTAACATTACCTTCTTCATTCAAGTTCATAAGTGAACTAAAAAATCTGAGATAAATAAGGTTGTTACATATTCTGATCTTTTTCCTAAAGTTTTTGATAACCTTCTTGAAATTTTTTAGAAAATAATTTAATTCATTTAAATTAATTACTGGATACATGTTTTCAATTAAACCTACATGGAAAGCTTTATAAATAAAGAATGGATCAGCTTCTTCAAGAATATTGAATTTACTACCTGTATGAAATTATTTTTCTATGGTATATAACTTTCATATCTTCTATATATTTCTGGGTAGATTTTATGACTAAGTTATAGAGACTCAATTATTGTGGTTTACTTAAATTCATATATTGGTTTTTTTCATCTTTAATGAGCAATGTATTCTTAGGCATGTTTCTCTAAATAGTACTAGTGGTTGTACTATTTGTACTATCTCTACAAGAGGCGTTTCCCTGAATAGTGTGGGTGATCATACTACCCTTCCTAAGATCTTTAACCTGTTTGGTGACAATAGTTTTATTTGTAATTTTATAGAGCAATTTTTAACTATATCTTCTATAATTATTAGTTTTGGTACTCTATAGTTAGCATAATTGCCTTCAATTTCTATTCTATTAGTGAAAGGTCTGAGTTATTATACTAAATCTAATAATGAATTTTCTTACTTTAAGTCAGATGTTATAAATTCTTAGTTTTGGACCAATAAACAACATAATTGTTTTATGGTCTTCTTTTTATGCTTCTTCAGCCCAACTAAATTGGACCATTATCCAATTTTTAAGACTTCTTATTCTTCCTCCTAAAGTATCTGGTATAGTTTTTCTATTTTCTTTTATTTCATCATTTTGTTATAGTTTTATGTAATGTTCTAAATATTTTCTAAAAAAATGTTTCCTTATAAGTTTTTTGCATAAAGGGTAATAACTTATGATAATACATTTTATATTCATATGTCACATATTTTTATATTGGTTAAATGTCATTTGGCTTCATCAATTTTATTTTCACCAGATTCAATAATATGTATACCTTTGTTTTCTCCAATAAATTCCTTGTATATTTCATTTACTATAGTATCTAAGTATTCTTTACCTGTGGGAGTTTTCCCATGCACTTGTAAATGTTGTTGTTCTATTAAATATGTAAACCAAACTTTAAAATTTTCTATCATTTTATCAGCTACTAAGACTACAAGTTGAAGGTTTGACTATGTGATTATATAAGTTTGTATGATTAAATGCATACTATTAGGCTATTCATCTAAGACTTTTTTTGTCTCTTATACAATCTAAATCTAAAATATCATATCTATAATTTTCATGGATTTTGAATTTTGATGGGATTCTTCCTCTAGTTTCAAAATGTAATCTTTCTTCCATTTTGGGTTATAATTTTCTTCTATAATAAAGGTCAAGTTCTTCTGGCCTTTACCTATTTCTTTCTTCTCTATATGAGTCAGATATTCCTTCTTGATAAGAAATTGGTGATGAACTTGGTTTCATATGATTTTATGGTTTAAAATCAATTTCCATGAATATTGTCATATCATTTTCCTATTTATTTATACACAGTTTTTCATCATATTGTTTTCCTAGTTCTTCATTTGTTAGGTAACATAAACTAACTAATTTTTCTATGTCCTTATTCTTAGAGTTTATAAATTATTCTTCTAATTATTTTCTATATTCCATTAAACTGAAAAATATAAATTCTTCTTTTATTTTTGGGTTTTTCCTCATTCTTTCTTTTCTCATTCACAAGTATCAATACATCTTATCTCCTAAGTGATTTTGTTTTAAATCCTACATATTGATCGATCTTATAACCTATAATTTCAATTTTCTTGGGTGTATTACTTACATCCTTTCTTAATTTTGTAGATTTTTTATGTATATTGTTGTAATTTCTTATTATAGCCATATTATTTTATTTTTCTAGAAGTTCTTTTAAGTGTTTCATTTATGTCTTGTAAGGACTTGATATTTGATTCTTGCTCTATATCAATTGTATTATTTTCTTCCTAATATTACGTCATGTAATAATGCTTTTATTATTTTAATTTCTTATTTTAGATTTGTAACTTTTTTTTATTAGTAGTTTCTCCTTCAGGATCTATAAACGTAAATCTTGCTACAATATTTTTTCTTTCTGGTATCAGAGATTTTTCTTTAACATCTAAGTTTTATTCCTCTATTATTTTAAAATATGTTAATATTTTTGGTTTTACTATTTGTTAATTTCTTGAAAAGTTTTATTTATTTATATGAATGTAGTTTGTCCATATAATGTATTATTATGACTATATATTAATGAATACCAACTATGTCGTATACTAAAAATGTATGATTTTTTCTTTCATTAAAAATCATCTTTCAAATTCATAGGTTAAATTTATAACTTGGTTTAAGTTCTTATCATTAATATTAATGACAAACCTAGAATATGTTGTGAATTTTAATTTATGATATCTTAGGTTTCTATGAATCATTCCTAATAAAAATATTTTATATTTATTATTTTATTATCCAGTAGTATTAATTTTATTTGTGCATCAATCTCTTTCTCTAATATGTGTTTTTATTAATATTTGGATTCCTCTTAAATTGTTGTATCTAATTTTTTCTTTATCCTTCTAATGAATATTTGATAGTTTATTCATAATGATTTTTTTTATCAATTAATGATATATTATTTTTTCATTTTATAAGTGTAATATTAATACTCATTTTTTATTATTTATTAAATAATAAACTATATCTTTTCTCATAAATATTTTCCTTATTCTTGAGAATGATAAATCTTTAAATTCATTTTCTTCCTTAAAGATTTAATCTTACTTTTTATATTTTTTCAATTTTTTTTTACTAATTACCATTTCTTTTGAGAAACATATTAAAATATTTTGTGTTTCTATTTATATTATTTCTTGATTTCTTATTATATCTTGATTTTTTTTTATTTTTTTAGTCATTTTTATGTATAAAAATTATTATTTATTTTTATTAGTTTTAACTTACATTAAATTTAAGGATATTTTTATTATTTTTAAAACATTGAGAATATTTTAAATATTAATTTAAAGTTTGGGATATTTTTTGATAAATATCCCGTTGATTACGAAAAATGGTAAAAATAAAATGATTAATATATAATATGTTTATTTTGTTGAGGGAAATATAATATGTTAATTATATATTATGTCGATAGTGGGTGGATGGACAAATTTGTTAATTCTTCTAAAATGGAATAATTTTTTTAATGATAATTTAGTAAATTAATTTTAAAAAAATCTAAAATTTGAAAATACTAACAATTTTAAAAACTATTGTAATAAATTATCACTTTTTTAAAACTAATAAAAATAACTAATAGAAAAAAAACTACTGAATCTAAATTTCTTAATTACAAAGCTAATGAACCTTTCTGATATTTGTCTCTTTTATTTATAATATAGGTTTATGCCTAATTCTTTCGTGCGTACAAATGACGAGAAAATATAATCCAAAACCTTTTTAATTTTCAAAATTAAAGGATTGAAGCTGACGTAATCATTCTTTTATTTATTTTTATTTTTGTACGTTAAAGTGTGAGCTGAATTTTGACTCAATATGATGGAATATGTTTGTATATAGGGGTAATTGCTATAAAATTTTCACTATCAAGCTAACTATATCAGTATAAAAATTTTAAACTATGTATAAAAATTTAAATCACATCTAAAATAATTTTAAACAAAAATTATATTTTATTTAAGTAATGACATACCTTATCATTTATATTTTATTATAAATTTTTGAAATTTTTTAAGAAAATAAACTTAAACAAAAAGACTTCTAAGCATGTATAGTTTTGGTAGAAGAATTTTTATAATAATAAATTTTTAATTAACTCAAAAACATGTATTTTACACTTAAAATAATTTTTGATAAAAATATTCTTATAATTAAAGATATAACGTGTCTTATCATTTATAATTTATTTATAATTTAGGAAAAAATGTAAGAAAATAAACTTAAATGAAAAGACTTTTAGGCATGTATAGTTTTGGTTAAAATATTTTTACAATAATAAATCTCCAATTGACTCAAAAATATGTGTTTCATAATAAATTTACATTTACAATTAATTTTATTTTTTTTATTTTAAATACAGCATATAAATTAATTAATAAAAAAACAATTAATTCATGTGAAAAACACGTACCAAAAATGGAAATTACCTAATTATTTTTTTCTTGTTAGTTAATTATTTGGTTTGACCCTACTAACTTAAAGAATGAACAATAACTTATATCAATCAGTGTCCTTAAAATTCCTATATATTTTTAGGAATGTCGTTCATTCATTTATTGTTTGTTTGTTTGTTTGTTTGTTTCTTTCTTTCTAATATAGAAGGTTTGAGGTTTCTAATTATGGTGTATAAAAATTCTCCCTTAATTTAAGTCATAGATATAATTGAAGAATATATTAATTATTAAGTACAACTCCTACAAAATTCAACTTTTAAAAGAATTCTATCCCAAAACTTTATTTTTATAATATTACAAAAAGATAAAAATAATCTCAAAGAAAAATATAAATAATCCATCTTTGTAATTATAAAGTAGCCCATATTATTTTTTTTCTAAATTTGATAGTTAACATTAGATCAGAAAAAGGAGAATTCAAATTCAAATTACCAATTTAAACTTTAAAAAATTTCATATAAAGAAACTCAAAATAAATAAATAAATAAATAAATGAAGAACTTGTTACTTAAGGGACACAATATAAACTTTCTTAAGCTCAGGCTAAATCATAATTAATTTGAGAGCTAACCTGCTAAAAGGTTAATTGACCTAACGACAATGTCATCTCAACAAAATAAACTTGAACAAGTAGCACATATATATATGCATCTTTATTTAAGCTATTCTGTTCAATCGGTATAAAATTGTTTAAAGAAAGATACCTATAGCTTTAGTTGACGTGTGGTTTTCAAGGAATTTGCATATTTGGAACTATTTATAATTAATAAATTTTCTACGATACTTTAGGTACGAAATAATAGTTAAATTATTATTTTGATTATTGGAAAATCAGATAACTTAATCATTAAATTAAGTAAGATTAATATATTAATTATAATAAAGATTAAAATTGATAAGGATGTATGCTTAAAAAGTACTAAATATATTATGTTTTAATATCATTTAATTAATAAAATGGATTTGTATTTTCTTTATTCTATTATATTTTAAACAAATCTATTTGTTCAGATTAATAAATATATGGTAGTGTTTTGTAAATATTTTAATATATAAGTATTAAAATAAAGAAAAATACTTTAAGCATATTTATTACACTTTTTGAAGCTTAAATGAATATCATTTATTTGATATTATCTAAAGTGAAGAAAAAAGATAATGAAAAATAAAGAAAAAAATAATTGTATACCGCATCACGAGGAGGTTTGAACTGGTTAAAAATTTGATTGCAATCTGATTACGCCGCATCAAAAACACAAGTTTTTCTCATTATTTCTTATAAATATGATCTTTTGTATACTAAGAAAATAAGCTTTCAAGTTACATTTTCAACAACTTTCTCTTTCCTTTTTATGTAGATTTTTACATTTTTAACTTTTAGAATTTATTTAGGTATTCCCTCAAATTTGAGGAAGAACATGTTTATGTTTTAATAATTTCTAGTTTTTGATTCAATAAATTCTAAAATGCAATTATTATCGAAGTTTTTTCAATCTTAGAATCAACTTTTCAAAGTTATGTAAGGATATTGTTAAGGTATTAATTATATTCTTTTTACAATTCACATATATGTCTTGTTTCTTCTATGTCGTTCTTGATTTATATGTGATCAATTATAACATGTTTAGTTAATAGTGAATATGATATAATAATAATGTTGTTATGCTTGTAAAATATTAAATAAATAAATTTTTTATTAAAAAATAAATTGATTCTATTTTTATTCAATATTTTAATAAAGAATGTTATTTGAATGATTAACTTACTTTTAATAACAAACTTATATGAGAATTAGAATTAAGATTTAATTACTTGGATTTAATTTAGAGTAATATTTTTTTATTTTAGATTTAATTATTTCGATATTTAGAGCGCAACTATATTTCAAATGTTTTTTACAAAAAAAAATATTATTTGAAAATGTATTGATAACATATTTTCTTAAATAGTTTAAAAACCTAAAAGTTATTTTTCAGATAGTTTAATTTAGACACTTTAAATAAAGTCTAATTAAATGATTTTGTATAAAGATGTGATTAGATGACTTACTATTTTCTTAAAAATAAAACTAAAATTTAATACTTAATTAATTAATAAGTCCGTTTAAGGATATTAGTTAATTAATATTAAACAAAATGATTTTGGCTACCTAATAACATTTTCTTACTAAAAACAAAAAATCAATAAATATCAATTTATATCTTTAATAACCTAAATAATATGAGAAAATATAATTCCTGAATTATTATATACATTATTCTTAACTGTTTATGAATGTATTAAATTATATGAATATTTATTAAATCCATATTTATCTTTATCTTTATGCATAGATTAATTTTTCACAAACCAAATAATTGTGATAAAATGTTTATGTTTAATTTTATTTTTAATAATATTTAAAAATTACATAATATTATTTTTTTAAATCGACTTTGAGAGTATACTTATAATTTATATAAATGATTTGTAAACTTGCAATAATTAATAAAATTTAAAATAAATAAGTATTTATGAGATCGGTATTATAAACCATTTTGTTCATAATATACAAAATAGTATTATGTGTCCACGTGTTTGGGGTGTTGTATTTTTTAAGATAATTTTGATATTTTGAAAAATTTAAATAAAAAATGGAAACCAGAACCCTTTGAGTGCCAACATTAACCCCCAAATATCAATTTATGCATCTTACTCAACCTTCTTGATACCCAAACCCGACGACCAGCCCCAACAATACTGATTTTGCTGGAAAGAAAGAGAAACAAAACTTGAAAAAAATGAATCAAAAACTAATAAAGAGACATAGACAGGAAGGACGGACACAATAGGAAAAAATGAAAACATAAACTCAAAATATTGGGTAGGCGATGGAGGTGAGTGCTTGTGAAGGAGGAGGGCTGATTTCAATTAAAAAGTAAATCAATATGGGTGATAAAATTTAAATTGTTTTTAACAAAACAAATATCCATTTATTAAAAAATTTATCCAACATTAAATTTTAATTGATTATAGCAGTAAGATTAATCATGCAATTGTATTGTGTAAAATTGTCAATAATAATTAAGAGTGTGATAATATCATTTTATTTATTTTAATCATTTTATAGTTGGTATACCTAACTTCGGCTCTATCTGGGGATGTCAAGGAGCGAAGCGAGAGCCTAGAGGTTTATTCTCACAACCTATTTAAATAATTTTGGAGACAAAGTAGAGATTCTTCATCATATATTAATGAAAGAATTAATATCAATTATATATTAAATATGATATAAATTTTTAATTATATATGTTTTTTTTATGTAATTAAATATAATAAATTTAAAATTTAGGATACAAAATAATATTTATATTCAAATTAATTATTTTATACACTATTATATTATATTTTTATAATTAAAGTGTTAATTTAGTTATCCAAACAATATTTTTCAAATAAATCATTAAATTTAATTATAAACTTATATAAATATAATATTTTTAAATAAAACATAATAAAATAGGTATCGTAGAATGAGCGGGGAGGGAGATCCCCACCTCTACCTCACTACCCATAGGCTCATTTCCTCTTCTTACAAAATAAATTGACATCTTTACTTCCGTATCAAATACTAGCGAGTTACTTATTTTTTCTTAGCTAAAATGTAATAATAGTTTCTAAACTTTAATTAAATTTACACATAAATTTTCAAATTAACTTTTAAAACATATGATTTGATTATTAAATTTTTAAAATTTTAAACATAGATATTTAAATTTTTAAATCTTAATATTTAATCTTAAATTTTTAAAACTTCATAATAGAGAGGGACAGATGTATAGAGTAGTAGCAGGAGGAGAGGCACGTGTCATACTTCAATTTTTGACAAATAAATTTTTAAATATAATATTTATAAAATTATAAATAAATTAATATATAAAATAAAACTATGTCTCAATATATAAAAAAATTCAATAATTTGAATATATTTTTAATAAAATGAGATATGTATAATATATATTTTTAATTAAAAAGTAACTAATGTTATTTTTTATTGTGTATATGGTACTTCTTTTGGGTATAAATCCTAAATTTATTAGTGTATATAGATCTTAAATTTTTGATTTAAATTAGGACTTATATGTAAAATTTAAAAATTTAGATATATATGTTTGAATTTTTAAAAATTAAAAAATGAAATTATAATTTAAAAATTCATATGTAAATTTACGAATCTGTCTATTCTTTTTGCTAATACATAGCAAGTAGAGTACTTAAAATAACAACCGGATCACAAATTACCTTAGCTTAGCTATAATAATATTAGACAGTAATGATATTCTTCTTGTAATTCTGTCAAAACATTTTTTTCTGAAATATATTTTTGAATGACAACATCTGTGTAGAAAAACATTCCCTTAATTAATTTGATAAATAAAGGGTGTGCTCAATATCTTCTAACACATGAGTTAAATTTTTTGCGTGTAATGTTTATAGCAATTAATTTAGACTTCGGATTTCATATCCTATTTAAAATTAAATAGGGGCGTTATTTATTAACCTATATAACCTTTATTAATCATATTAATTTTTTTTCCATATCAAGTATTAAGTATTCATTAAATTTTATTAATATAAAATATTATATTATCTAATATTTAAAGATAAATATTACCAAAATAAGCAACATATACAATCAAGGAATATAAATATTATTTTAAATAAGACAAGAAGAAAGAAAGAATGAATGAGAGGTAGAAAAGGAACATTGAAGACGTAAACTTTGATCTTTTTCACAGTTTGGTAGATCGGAGTGTAAGCTGGGGCCAGGAGTTGACTCTTGAGTCTTGATTCGGTATCAACAGCAATATATAATGCATTGAAAAAGGTTTATTAATCATGGAAAATTCAACATGCAAATTGTTGGGGTAAATTGCTAGGTGAACAGCCTAGCTAGCACCTCAATTAATAAAACCCTAATTAACGTCCTAATTTCTTAATTTTTTAAATAAAATATATAGATGTTTTATTGAATTTTAGATTTGAAAATTATAAAAAATGTATCAAAGAAAATCTATATTAAATAATATATATAATAGTTATAAAATGAGGTATTCAATCTAATATTCATAGAATTAAATTTAACAAAATAAATTATTAAAATGAGTGAAAATATATTATTTATAAACTAAAAAAATCCAACATATCAATCTTACACTAATACTGTGATATAATTATTACACGTGCATAACTCATTGATGTAGCTATTTATATATTAAAAAAAATTAAGATTGTTTTTAAATATTTAAATAATTATATTTATGCTTAAAAAATAAGTAAAGTTACAATTACTTGAAAACCAAATATAATATTTGAATAAATACATTTGTACTTGAAGAACAAGTAAAGTTAATTATGCTTGAAAAAAAAAGTAAAATTATATCTTTATTTTATTTTATTTGTCTAATTTCTATTATAAATAATTGTAAGATGAAGATTTAAAATAATATATTTTAAATCAATTACAATATCTTCTTAGATATTCTCTTTAATAATTTTATTATTTTCTTTAAAGACGCAAGTTAGAAAGACATCTAATAACTCGATGTATCAAGTGGTATCACCATACTGACCCATCATTCAAAAAAAAAATCTATTTTTTTATATCCTACCAACCTTGAAACTTCATTTATTAAGTCAATACCTCCTTTGCACCACATTTTCCAATTTTACTTCTATTTAAGGAAAAAATTAAATTTAAGAAAATAAGGTGTGTGACTATGAAAGAAAAGGAAAAAAAGAGAGAAAAAGAAGAAGAAAAAAAAAGAAAAAAAAAGAGAGAGAAAAGAGAGAAGAGAGAAGTAAAAAGAGAAAGGTAAAAAAAAAAAGTTTAGAGAGAGAAAAGAAGATAAATGAAAAAAAATTAATTTTTCTTAAAAGAAAATGTGATAATGAGTTTACACGCCAAGTTTCAATAGAAGAAAGATATGTAGCAAAAGAGTCAATTGATACTCTTAATAGACAAATGCGTAATTTACAAATAAAATTTGAAAGGCGTTTTCAAGCTTTAGAAACGTTTATAACTCAACATCTTGGCGAACCAAACATCAATAATAAGCTTTCAATTCATGGACCCGCTAAAATCAATCTACGGAGACAACATGATAAGTTTCAAGGAAATCTTAGATACCAAAAAAATAATATTATTTTACATGAAAACTCCAGTGACGACGAAGAGTTACCAACATCATTAGATAATAACCATGGACCTCGACAAATGACTATCGTATGAAGATAAAAATACCGCAGTTTGATGGCTTGTTTATAATTGAAGAATTCCTTGACTGGCTAACTGAAGTTGAAAAGTTCTTTGACTATTGGGGAATTGAGAAACACATGAAAGTTAAATTGGTAATCTATCAATGCAAAAGAGGTGCACTACTTTGATAGGACAAATTGTAGACGACGCACGTCAGCAGAATAAAGACAAAGTGCAATGTTGTTAACGAATGAAAAAGTTCATGATTGAGCATTTTCTACTATCAAATTATGAGCATACACTTTTTAATCATTATCAACATTGTCGAAAAGGAAACCACACAGTGCAAGATTGTGTTATTGAGTTTCATAAGCTTGTAGCTTGAGTTGATATTGATGAATCTAAAAGTCAATTCATTTCAAGATTCATCAATGGTATGTGTGACAACATACAACTTAGTTTGATATCTTCGCAGTCTTTTGCATTGACACTAGGGGTGTGCATTGGATCGAAATCGTTAATTTTATACTCATATGATCCGATCTGACCATTCATTCAGATTAAAACATTCTAATCCGCAACCGATCTAATAACCTTTCAAATCCAATACAATCTTATCCATAATCTATTCGAAATGGATCAATTGAATAAAATCAATCTAAAAAACAAACTTAATTAACTCTATTTTTGGTATTTTGAATAAAAAATTTAAATTTTCACATAACATAAATTTATTTGAGTTATAAGAAACCTTAAAATTTGACTAATATATGAATGATCAATGAGAATATGACTAATATATAAAATATAAATATATATATTTAAGTATTTTCAGTTGGATCAGATGAGATCGGATGATAAATAGTGAAATCTGTCATCTGATTCGAACTTAACGGATTGAAATTTTTTCCATCCGATCCGATTAGATTAGATTGGATTAGTCTGATGATCAGATTTTTTGCACACTCCTAATTGACACCAAGACCCTTACCAAACAAAAGGAAGGTAGTTAAAAGAGCACATAAGGATGCATCAAGACCAAGAGCACCCAATGGTCAAGTAACTACACATATGCAAAAAAGAACCAACAACTAATTAAGCTTTTTCTAGGAACCCTTATGCATTACCCAAGGGAAAAAAATTCTATCCATGTGGGTAAATAGGGTATAACTCTTACCAAGGAAATGCAACTCTATGTCTGACTCTCTCATTTTCTTGGGATTTTTTGTAAGCTTTGAAGGAATAAAAATTTATCAAGAGAAAGTGAAAGCTATTCAAGAATGGTCAACACCAAATACATTGACATAAGTTCAAATTCATAATTTAGCAATATTTTATAGGCATTTTATGAAAAAGTTTAATATTATTGGTGCACCTCTTACTGATTGTTTAAAGCAAAAACAATTTATTTGGACTAATCGAACAAATGAGAGTTTAACAAATTTAAAAGTAGAGTTGACAAATGCACTAATTCTAGCATTTCCCAATTTTGACAAGATCTTTGAAGTTGATTATGATGCCTTTAGAGTGAGGATTAGAGCTATTTTGTCTCAAGAAATGAAACCTAAGGCTTTTTTAGTAAAAAACTCAATGAACCAAGATAGAAATAGTCCACTTATAAACAAGAGTTATATGCAGTTGTTCAAACATTACAACAATGAGAGTCATACTTAATACAAAAGGAGTTCATCCTTGTTATGGATCACAAAGCTCTCAAATATCTCAACTCCACAAAACTGAATTGTATGCATGCTTGATAGATTTTCTACATTTAAAAGTATGCATTTTATCATAAACACAAATCAGGTCAGTTGAATAAAGTTTTTGATGCATTAAGTCATCAAGTTATCTCTTGCTAACTTATGTTGGAAGTGAAATAGTTAGTTTTGACTATTTGAAATACTTATATGCCAATGATGAAGATTTCGAGGAAGAATGGCATAATTGTGTCAACAAAGTTACAAGTAAGCATAAAATACATGACGATTTTCTATTCTTTAATAATTGTTTATGTATTCCTCAAGGTTCACTTAGGGAACATATCATTAGAGAGTTGTATGATGGTGGGTTAGAATGACATATGGGTCGAGACAGAACCATCTCATTAGTAGAGGCTCAATATTGTTGGCCACAACTTAGATCAGATGTTGAGAAGTTTTTCAAACGATGGTATACTTGCCAAATTGTAAAAGAACAAGTTCATAATAGAGGCCTTTACACATCTATACCAATTTTAGATGCTTTTTGGATTTGTCCATAGATTTTCTTTTGGGATTGCCACGAACACTATGATTGATTACTTTTTCAAAATGGCTCATTTCATTCCTTACAAGAAGACATTTAATGCTACATATATCGCTAAATTGTTCTTCCAAGAAGTCATTTGCTTACATGGTTTACTTAAAACAATTGTTTTTTATCTTGATAACAAATTTCTTAGTCATTTTTAGCAAACTCTATGGAATAGCTAGACTTGATATGTCCTTGCATTATAGTAGTACATGCCACCCACAAACTGATAGTTAAACTGAGGTCACCAATCAATCCTTGGAAAACATTCTTCGATGTTTAGTTCAAGAAAATCCAAGACAATGGGAGTATCTTACCTTAGGAAGAGTTCAAATACAACAATGTATCCAATCGATCGAGTGACAAATCTCCTTTTGAGATTGTCTACATACGACCTCCATTGCATACTTTGGATTTAGTTACTTTGCCTAAACTTCTAAGTATGAACATCATTGTTGATCATATGATAGATAAAGTAATAATATTCATTGTAATGTCAAGAGAAAATGGATAGAATTTGTCACAAAGTACAAACTTGATGGTGAAAAACATATGATTTAAGTCATTTAATGAAGGTGATTTTATGATGGTTCACTTGCGTAAAAAAACGAATTCTAGTTGGAGAATATAATAAACTCAGACAAAAAAAGATTGAGACATTTTACATCCTTCAAAAAATTAATGATAATGCTTATGTGATTGACCTTCCTAATACCTCTACAATTTCTAAAATGTCCAAGACCTATACAAGTATCATAGACCTGAGCCACTCCATAATCAATCAACTCGAGAATGAGTTTTTTTTTCTTTTAAAAAAAGAGTGAATTGATGTAGCTATTTCCATAAACAAAATCTAAGATTACTTTTAGATATTTAAATAATTACACTTGTGTATGAATAACATATAAAGTTACTTGTATTTAGAGAACAAGTATAATATTTAAATAAATATAATTATACTTGAAGAACAAGTAAAGTTATTTGTGTCATATTTTAAATAAATTATAATATCATTTTAGAAATTATTCGAGATTTTTATTCTGATATTTTGAGAGGTAACTTATAATGATATATAACCATCCAAATGATACATAGGAATCGGATGCCCCACTCATCACAACATACCTTATACAAAATATAAATATTAGAAATTTAGCAATAACGTATATGTACTCATCAAACTTTATATATATATATATATATTATTTAGTGCAAATAATTACTATATATTAAATTGTCACATTAACACTTTCCTGCTTGAGCATAGATAACACCAATATTGGTTTTCAAATTTTTTGAATGCCAAAAACATATCGTACTACGTCTTCAGCGTTTGCTAACATGTTAATAAGATTAATTAAGCTTGGAAACTTAATTTAAACGCACTGTGTTAGATCTTGCATTGCAATCAAGATATACTATATTATCTATCAAAATTTTCTTTTGATTTCAAAATTAAAGTTGTTCATGTATAAATCTTCCGGAATTTGGAATATTTCATTTGTATATTCATTGTTTAAGCCCAATAATGCATGCACTTAACTTTCACTTGTTTCTTTTAATTTTTCTTGCCTTTTGAATATTCCAGTTTCAAATTAAAGAAAGAAAAGCGCATCATATTCTCTTTATTATAGTTGAGGCATTCACAATATTTCTTACAGGTCAAAATAGATAAATATTAAGTGAATAAATAAATTATTAAATGCAACTCTAGTAAACTTGAACAGTCAAATTATTTGGGTTGTCAATTCTTTTGGTGGGGCAAGTTTTTAGAGAAATTATTTGATCCGAGACAATGATTATAAAATGGAGAATAAGAAGAAGAAAAAACACAAAATGAGATCCATGTTTTATAAATTTAAAGTTACAAAATTTTTATTTTATAAAAAATATTCAAACTATTTACTTAAATTCTAAAAATCTAAAATTTTATAATTTATTTTTATTATTTTAACTAGTCTATAACAAGATTATTAAAATTATTTAGTATACAAATATCATCTATGTATATAACGTGTTTAAGTTAATTTTTGTCAATATCAAGTATGAGTGTCATTTGTGAATATATGAGATGTAACATTTTTTTAGGACCTTGGACCATGGATCATCATTGGTGGTGGTCTTTGATTCTCTGATGTGAATCATCGTAAGTGATGGTCTTTGATACTCTGATGCTTAAGTCCGTAAGATGATAATGAAAATTAGAGAAGATCTAGGTATTGTTCTATGATTCAAAGAAAACAGAGTGTTTAGTTGTGATTCTCTGTTATATGTAAGATCACATATGATAACTTAAAATCTCTATGAATTTGTATATATGTGAATATATACAGAGATAAGAGTTAACTTGATACCTATTCATTATACATGTAGATAGACTTGTTGTAGTATCTTAGACATCTATATATAATTATATCTTTCCATAATTAGAAAATAATCATTAGACATTTATATCTTTATTGAGTTTATTATGTGATAATGTTTATTTGATAACTTGATATTCATAAAAACTTTTGCTTACATGGATCATATTTTGCTTGTCACATGAGATAACTAAATTACATCTAACATATTGTTATATACATTTTTATTTTTATTTTTATTATATAAATATCACGTATTTTTTCATTCTTTGTTAGTCAAAGATTTATTTTCATTATTATTATAAATTTATCATTGTTTTTTTATTAAAAAAATTATAATAAAAATAAAAAATTATTCAAAAAATAAAGAAATGATATTTATAATATCACTTAGATCTCCATTCTATATCAAGGATTGTTCATTCCCTAGTAGAATTCCCCGTAACTTCGTACAAGAATTTTAAGTAGAAATAAAAATAATAATTAATTTCTAAGTCGAGGATAGAAAAGGAAAAAAAATATTTTTCCTCCTTTGATAATCCTACAAATTATTATAAATAATCCAAGTTAATAGGTCATGTAAAAAGATGCACAAGTCACTTGTATAAAGTTTAAATAAAAAGATTTATTTTGCGTAAATAATTACTACATAAATGCTAATCTAATACAGAATTCATATTTTTTGATTATTGTATTCTTATTTTGGTATTCTATTTGTTTTTTTTTTGCCTTATATTCTTAATTAGTATATATAAAATACATCTATTTAAAATTTTAGTGTATTTTTTGTCCAAATTTAACAATAATTTTAATAAATTATAATAATTTAAAAGTGTTATTACTGTTAAAATTAACAAAAATATATTAATAATTTAAATATAAATATTTAATGTATTTTAGTTAACATCGTACTATTAGAATATATCTCTCTCGAATGTGATTAGAAGTAAGGAATAATATATTTAAAGGAAGTACTTTTCTTTCCCTTTTTGTTAGTAGAGGAACGCCAACTTATAAAGAGTGACTTGTACTGAAAGCATTGAAAATTTGAACAAACTTTTGTTGAAAAGAAAATAAAATAGAAAAAAACCAAAAAGACCAACGATCTTATCTCCTACTTGTTCTCTCATTGTCTATATATAGCCTTTGAAACTTGGCCAATAGTGAACATAAGCCAATTATTTGAACAAATAACAGAGAGAGCTAGGCGATAGGAAAATGGAGAAGAGCAAGGTTCTTGTGGTGGGTGGAACTGGTTATGTAGGTAAGAGAATTGTTAAAGCCAGCTTAGCACAAGGCCATCCAACCTTTGTTCTACAACGCCCAGATATTGGACTTGATATTGACAAGCTTCAGATGCTTTTGTCTTACAAAAAGGCTGGAGCTAAGCTTATTGAAGCCTCCTTTTCTGACATAGAGAGCCTTGTTAATGCTGTTAAACAAGTTGATGTTGTCATTTGCACCATGTCTGGTGTTCACTTTCGCAGCCACAATATTTTATTGCAGCTCAACCTTGTTCAAGCCATTAAACAAGCTGGTAATATTAAGGTACGTACTTAATTACTACTACATGTACGTACTCTGATTTCAATAGAATAGTTCTTTAAAAGTGGATTCACTATTCATCATCTTTCTTTCTTTTTTGTTTAGTTTTTTATTATTGGTATTTGAGATTAAAGTAATTATTAGAAAGATTCATAACTACAATTTATTATATTAATCATGAGAAAAATTCATTATTTTTAATCATAACAAATGAGATATGATGATGTAATAAATTGGTTAAAAATATGTAAAAGAAATCTTAGTTATATAATTTGTGAATATTAAAGCATAAATCTTAAAAATTAAACTAATTAAATAATCCTAAAATTTATAAATACATTTTTATTCTTGAGAAGCTCGTGCTCGACTGCTCGTTATGAGGAAAAGTCGATTGCTCCGTAGCACATACCTTTCTTTACTACTGGTAAGTTGGTAAATGAATAAGTTTTTGTATCGGAGAATTTTCAATCTAGTAAGAAATTAGATACAAGTTCAAAGATTTCCAATTGTGAAGAATTGATACATAAATTGTTAAATTGCATTCTACAAGGTTAGAAAAATAAAAATTATTTAATTACTTAAAAACATATAAATTTGTTGGAGTAACACATCGTTAAGAGAAACCAATAATGTGTTGATTATAAATTTAAATATCTATTTTCTTGAAAAACGTGTTTTGAGTAAAACATTGGACTACACAGTTTTTAATTTAGTATCATTTAAGTATTAACTATACTACTCATTTTTCACTCTTTTATCTATTTTTTTTGTTTTTTTTATCTTTTAAGAGATCACTTATTTTTAAAATATAAAATAATTTTAAAGAAGTTTAGACACGAATGAATTAACTATGTATTAAATATCGATGACATATAATAACATATAAAATGATATATTAAAATTGAAGAGTAGTAGTAATGAATTTACACAAAATTAATCCTAGATGATATGATTTCACCAACCGTGATGATGTTTTTATTATTTATTATTAATTTTGGTTCTTTTGATAATTGATAACAAATAAAAGAAGAAGAAGCATTATTCAGGAAGAAATCTTTCAATATAAAGACAAGTCTTAAAGTATTTAAAGAAAATTCAGAGCCTATTCCCAACAGTTAATGGGTAAGTGAATTTATTCCTTTTTTTTTTCAATGAAAATATAAACCTTTAATTTATTTATTTTTTAATAGTAAAATACATGTAATCAATATGAGAATTTTTGATCCATAAAGTCAAGTAGTCGCTATGCATTTATACATAAAGTTCAAACCTTTACATGCATTTTCAAAGTTACCTTCGAATCTCATCTATGTCTAAGTGTGTGTCTAATAACATTTCAAAGCAAAATAATATTTTAAATACTCCAAATGGTCTACAAGCTATTGTAACCGGAGTATGTAAATTTACTAATTATTTTCTGAGTAATGTAATCAATTCATTTTAAAAAAAGCTTAAATGTTTTTCTTTTTAAATTAAAAAAAGTAATTATATGAAAAGAATTTAAATTATTATTATCATAAAAATAATTTATTAATAATAATAAATTTTTAATTAATATCAAAAATAAAATAAATATTTTTTATATTTAAAACTATTGTTTAAAAAAATTTCTAATAACATTGACTAGCTAAATATAGTCGTCATTGCTTCTAGATGGTCAAATTGTCAATACGACACGACATCACCCACAAAAGAAGCATCAAATAATTGAGAGTGTTATGTTATTCAACACTATAAAGCTGTATCTTAATAAATCCTTCTGTCAAAAATGTTGACCTACCGGCTGCTTCGAGATATATATCTTGGATATTGTCTCTTAATCAATTTCATGGAAAAAAAATATAGTTTGTAAAAATTATTATATGAAAAAATAAAATATATTAAATATACCTAACTTATTACTATTTTAATTTGTAAAAATTCTTTTTGTCAATATAATGTGTTTTTAACCATTTTCAATTAAAAGGAAATAAAATTTTGGTTTTTAAATCTCCAATTAGTTAACCTTAATTTATCCGATAATTATTATTTAAATTTATAAACATCTACTTCAATTTTGATTTTAAATATAATATAATATTAAAATTTTAATCACCCATAAAACACCCCAACCTGTTTCACCCTCTTAATACAAAAGGGATAGATGATTTTCAAAAGCAAACATAAAAAATTTATCACCTTTTTTAAAATCACGTTCACACACCATTTTTTCAAAATGTGTTGTAATATAGGTTTTTATTTTTAAATAATAATATAATGATTATAGGTGAATAAATTAGATCTAATTTTAATTTAATTAATAATATTATGCTATATTACTTGATAGATACTTAATACAAATTGATTTTTTTTATAATAATATAGGAAATAAATATAAGCTTTTACCAAAAATAACATAATGCATGAATTCCACTTTAAATAATTATTTGAAAAATTATTGCAGCGTTTCTTACCTTCAGAGTTTGGAATAGATCCAGCACTTATGGAACATGCATTAGAGCCAGGAAGAGTAACATTTGATGAGAAAATGACAGTGAGAAAAGCAATAGAGGATGCTCAAATCCCCTTCACTTATATTTCTGCCAATTGCTTCGCTGGTTATTTTGGTTCTAATCTCTCTCAAATGGGCTCACTCTTGCCCCCTAAGGACAAAGTCTTTCTCTACGGAGACGGGAACACCAAAGGTACATATTTAATGATAAAATAATATCACATAATTTTTATATTTTTCGATTAAACGATAATTAATGTGGAATTAATGTCTCAAAATATTGGTTAAATGTTAAAAATTTGAATTTTTTTTTGAAGTTTTTATCTTTTAAAGAAAGTGAAATTAATGGTACATTAATTAGAATCTAAACTCTAAGGACTCCTTGATATATAATTGTTTTTTTCATGAACTTGTATAAATTACATGTTTTTATTTTCAAATCAAATATCAATAATAAATAATTTTTTAAATATAATTCGCTCTATAAACTAATAAACCATTCACCACATACACATTTTTTTCTTCTTAATTTTTCTTTGTATAAATGCAGCAATATTTGTGGATGAAGATGATGTTGCAACATACACAATTAAATCCATAGATGATCCTCGAACTTTGAACAAAACAGTTTATATTAGGCCTCCAGAAAACATTCTCTCTCAGAGGCAATTAGTGGAGATTTGGGAAGATCTTTCCCAAAAGAAACTAGAAAAGATCAACCTTTCTCAAGAAGAATTCCTTGCTTCCATGAAAGGTAAATCCGTAAATTAAGAAAACTAGTTATAATATTGATATCTAAAATTAATTTTCTTTTTAATTCAAAAAGCTAGAGTTGCAAAAGTATCGTTGATTTTTTTTTTTTTTAGTCTGATTCAAACAAAAATATATGTTTAATTTCTTTTTTTTTTTTACTTTGGTTCCCTTCTTTTTTTCCCACATTAAATTCATTTACTTTTTTTATACTTTAAACCCCTTATTTTTTTTATTATGATTTAGTCCATTTATTTTTTAATTTTATCCATTTAGTTCAAATTAATTTAAAATTAACTTAAAAAAATAATGAAACTAAAATATATAAATTTAAAAGTAAATTGATCAAACTATATATATAAAAGAATAATGAGACTAACGTGTGAAAACTATCGAATGTAGAAAAGCTTAAGAACAATTTATGTAGTTAAATTAATAATTTTTTTTAACATTCATATCAAATTAATATGTACACGTTAACATAAAATTGTAGGTTTGGACTATGGAAGCCAGGTAGGGATAGGACACTTCTATCACATTTTTTACGAAGGTTGTTTGACAAACTTTGAAATAGGAGAAGAAGGTGAAGAAGCTTCTGAGCTTTATCCAGAGGTCCTATATACCCGCATGAATGAATACTTGAAAATCTATCTCTAAAGATGCAAACTATTAATTAGAATTCCAATACTATGTACCAATAAATACTTATCATGATCATGTATTTTTTTTTCTTTGAGTCAATTTATAGTTTCTTATCAATCACATTGATTATTATTATCTTTAATTCTTGTCCAAATGTGAAATGTGGGAATCCTATAATCCAATATTTTTACTTTTTTTTTTGTGGGAAAACGTTGATCAGTTTGTTGGTTTATATATGGTAAAAACCAAAAAAATAAAAAATAAAAATGTTATGGTATTTCATAATTCATATGATGAATGTGACATCCGGATTTATATAGTAGCTTAATTTAATGCTTTTTTTAATTCAAGTTGTACTTGTTAATGGTTGGCTGTACTTGTTAATGGTTGGCTGTACTTGTTATTGGTTGGTTGTACTTCTATGACGATGTAATGTTGGTCTGAATGATTGACAGTCGGTGTGATACAAGTTTGGTAATACAGGTTATGCTGCATGTGTTTTTATTTTATTTTAGTTTGAATTAATTTATAATAATTTAAAATTAAAAAAAAATGTTTAAAAATTTCTTATTACATGTTATTTGAGTGATTTAGTTATTTAAATTAAAAATATGTCATATAATATAATAGGAAAGATATCAATTAAAAATAAATTATATTATTTTAATAATTTTTTATTAAATTATTATTATTTTTTTATCAATTAATTAAATACGATTAAAATATTAATCTTTAAAAATAATAAAACAACAACTAATATAAAAACTGAATAAAATATTCTTTTTAATATTTTTTAATTAATATTATTTTAATTTAATATTTTATTAATTTTTAATGTTTTATTAAAAATTTAAATATAAATTTAAATAATTTTTTATTTAAATATTATTATTATTTATGTATTTAAATAATTTTATATTAAATTTATTTTTAATAATATAAGAAGAAGGATACATTATTTTTTCAATTGTTGAGTGACGGTAACGATGAGAATGCCGAAATGACGAAAAAAGAGAGAAAATAGTAACTATCAATCAAATTTTGAAATACCAAATTGTTGATATTGTTCGTCAAGAATTCCTCTTCTAATTATACAATTACCTTTTTGCTTCTAAATTTTACTATTAATTTAATCCAAACTAACTCTGTTGAATTAAAAAGATACTTTTGATAATTTTAATACGTTGAGAGAAACAAAATCACCACAGAAAACACTAAAAGCAATCGCAATTTGGAACAAGAAGGAAAGCTAACAGAGAATTCCTATTAGATCGAGTAAAATCTCCCAGAATTACCAACCAAAAGAAACGAAAAACTCAACGTTAATGGATCACAACCAATTTGAATCACATTCCTTAACGATTACAGAATAGAAAGCAACCAAAAACCTGTTTGATTGCTGAGAAAATGCAATAAAACATTTTGGTTGGAAAGTTCGTTAAGAACCTTTTTTAGAGAGAGAAAATCAAAAAGCATTTAACAGCATGCATTATCTTTTTTTCTTTTTTAAGTTTTCTATTATTGTTATTTTACATTAAAATAAATACGATCGTAACTATAATTTATTAAATTATTATATATGAATGTTTAGATTTATAAGAGATAGATGAAAAAAATCATTATTTTTAATCTTAATAATTAAAATATAATGATATAATAAATTGTGAGAGTGAGAATTGATTGTATTTAAGAGTATAAATTTTCATGTTAAAATTATGTAAAAAAAATCTAATTATATAACTTATGAAAATTAAACCTTTATACCTTAAAAGTTAAACTAAATAACCATAAAATTTATAGATATATTCTTACTCAAGCTAGCACAAAAAACAATGGATCACATCATTATCATTCTCTCACATAAGCTCATCGTGAAGTGAGATTCGAATCATTACTCTAATACTAAACTAAATGAGAAATGATAAGTTAATTTTACTAAAAATTTAAGTTGTCAATAGGGTATTACAATTCCCTTTAAACCAGGACCTGAACACTTGAAAAGAATTCACACAGGCCTCGCAAGTATCACATCATCATCGTTCAACAAAACTCGACTACTTATTATAAGGAAAAGTCAAATGCTTCGTAGCACATGCCTTTCTTTTTCTAATAAGTTGGTAAATGAATAAGTTATTCTAATACAAAATTTTCAATCTAATAAGGAATTAGATACAAGTTCAAAGATTTTCAATTATGATAAACTGATATTGTTAAAATGTCTCACATCGATTGGACATACAATATCAAACACATATATAAACAAGGGTAATCCTCCATCCCATAACCTGGGTTTTGAGATGGAGTTAGCCCTAAATTTAACATGGTATCAAAGCAGTCAAGCTCACCCCGTGGCACGCAGCTGTAAGCCCACCACCGTCCATCGATAAACTACCGATGTGAGGGGGAGTGTTAAAATGTCCCACATCGATTGGACATACAATATCAAACACATATATAAACAAGGGCAATCCTCCGTCTCATAACCTGGGTTTTGAGATGAAGTTAGATCTAAATTTAACAGATATACAAATTGTCAAATTACATTCCACGATCTAAGTTAATGAAAATAAAAATTATTTAATTTCTCTCTCAAAAGTGTTTTTAGATCAAAGATCATTTAAACTAGAAATTTTATTTAATATTATTGAAATATAGAAAAGTGGATATTTTTTAAGATAAATACAAACTAATTTTAATATCATTTATGTATTGTAAACCCTACTCATTTTTTACTCTTATCTATTTTTTTGTTTTCTTTCCATCTCTCTAAGAAAATACGATCTTTTAAAGTACATAAAAATTCTCCTAAAATAGTTCCATAGAAACTTATTTGCAACAAATGTATTAACTAACAAATACCCATTAAGTGCGGGTGTTCGCATATAGTGATAACATATACATTGATACATTAAAATTGATATGGGACAACTAGTAATATTTACACAAAATTAATCCAACATGATAAGATTTCACCAATCCTGAGATTTGTAACGATGCTTTATTTTTTTTATTATTAGATAACAACAGTTAAATGGTTTTAAAAAAAAGAAGGTATTTGTCTTTCGATAAAAAGACAAATCTTAAAATATTTAAAGAAAATTCAGAATTTATTGCCTCCGGTCACGTGAAAGAAAGGGTAGAAGTCTTTCAATAAAAAGACGAGTCTTAAAAATATTTTAAAGAAAATTCAGAGTTTATTGCCTCCGGTCACGTTAGGTTGTTTTTATTTTCTTTCTTCACGCGCGGGTTTCTTTTTAGCGTGATATACATTGGGTAGATACAGTTAATGGATAAGTTGACTTTTTTTTAATGAAATATAAATTAAAAGAATCCACATCTAGATAGATTTTTAAAATACAATAAAAGAATATTATATGTAATTGACACCACAAAAACACAAAACATATAATATGATAACTTTGACATATATCATATAACAAAAACACAAAACATATAATATGATAACTTTGACATATATCATATATCAAATAGGAAGAAGTAAGGAAGAAAAATATTTCTAATTTAAGTTTAATTTTGTAATATGTTGTTACATATGTAACTTAAATTTAGATTATATTAATATAATATCAAATCATGTATAACATTCAAATATAATGAGATAAATCTATATAGAAATTGTATCTAAATGATAATATTATTGGATTATTTAAGATAATTATTCAGTATCAAATAATTCATTAAATAATAAATAATTATAATATTAATAAATAATAAATTTACTATTATTTCTATTAGCAAATATCTTCGTCCAAATTGCTAACGGCTACTTTTCATTTGATGGTCTTGTTACTAACTTTGTTTGAAAGTTGAAAGTGTATTTACTCTTAATCTTATGAGACACATAGTCCATTACTAATATCAAATCGCATACGAGAGATATACAGTCAAACCATATATTCATACAAAATAATTTAATCACAAATCACACCAAATGATCCACATTTAAATATAATCTCACCAAAATGGTTTCTAAAATAGATATAAATCTAAATATGAATTTCGATAGAATCCTAACACTAAAATCGTGTGCAAAGAGAAGAGAAATTAGTAAAGTATTTATAGGATTTGAAATTGGCACCTTGATGGCTACTTGCCAAGAGTGGTGGTGAGTTAGATAGCGAGCTAAATGATGATATGATAAAAAGTTATATTTTTTCATTTTCAAAAATTATTGAATAAATTCAATAAATATCCACGCTTAAAATGAATCAAATACAAGAGACAATGTCAATTCACTTGCAACCGCTACCTTAATGACCATACCTTCATGTGGTAAGGTGCAACTAGTTCTTATGTGTCTCTACCTTATCTATAAATAAGATAATTTGTGCATTGTATCTTTTATATTTTCTACACCTATTGTTAATAAAAGTTTTCTCATAGTTTTTAAACAATTGTTTTTCTTATTATCTTGTGTTAAAGAATCAAGAGATTTTTATTGTCGTAAAATATTAAAATAATATAAATTATTATTATTTTAGGGATAATTTATTAATGATAATATTATATTATTATTTAATAATAATAAATATAATAAAATATTAAAAATATAAAATAAATATATTTTATATTTTAAATTATTATTATGATATCATTAATTAAAATAGTTATTTCAAAAAAATTCTCATAACATTGATTAGCTAAACATAGTCGTCATTGCTTTTACATGGTAAAATTGTGAATATGAGATCAACCACAGAAGAAGCATCAAATAATTGAGACTGTTATGTTATTCAACACTATAAAGCTGTATCTTAATAAATCCTACGGTCAAAACTGTTGACCTACCAGCTGCATCGAAATATACATCTTGTATATTGCCTCTTAATCAATTTCATGGGAAACTAAAGCTCATGCCCTTAAAAAAAGAAGAAGTCACATGCATGTTAGGTGAAATTTTAGCCAATTTCAAAGTTATTAGTGAAATTCCTTAATTTGCACATTTTAAAAAATCAGTTAGTGAAGTGATCTGACCGTCTCCATCAAAAATCAAATGCACCGTAGGATGTCAAAATTCCCAACGTCTTTGGTAACTTGGATAATAAATGAACCACTTCAATTTTTTAAGTGGTAAGTTTTAAATAGATTTTTAAATTTAATTATTTTTTATTTAAAATTTTAGATTCTATTTTGATAGTGTAATTCAACCTCAATATCTAAATTTATAAATTTATATATTTATAAAGATAAAATACTAAAAATAAAATAAAATATATTAAATATATGCAACATTATTATTTTTAATTTATAAATTTTTTTTATTAAATTTAATATTTTTTAATTATTTTAAATCAAAAAAATATAAAAATTTGATTTTTGAATCTCATAATCACTTACCATGATAATTTTTTAAATTTATATTTTGATTTCCAATATAATATAATATTTAAATTTTAATCACCGTTACTTGTTTAACTTTCCTAGCTACAAAAGTGTTGATTTTCAAAAGCAAACATAACTATTTATCATTTTTTTTCTCGTTCATACACCATTTTTCAAAAGGTGTTTTCACATCTATTACTAAATTAAATATATTTAATTTAATTTTAAATAATAATAAATTAGAAGTATTAATTAATTTTCATATATATATATATATATATTAATTTTTGAATAATAATAATTTTTTTATATATCATAATTATAACTTATATAATATCAATTTATTATTATATATAATTATATAAATTTAAATATATTTATTAATAATATTACAATATATCATTTATGATTCATCACACGTTTATAACAAATATATTTTTTGTATAATAATATAGGAAAGAAATATAAGTTTTTACCAAAAATAACATAGCAAATTTTACTTAATAATTATTTGAAAAAATATTTCCGCTTTTCTTACTTTAATTGTCGTGAGAAAAGCAATAGAAGATGCTGAAATTTCATTCACTTATATTTCTATCAACTGTTTTTATTTTTATTTTTATTATTTTGACCCATCTCTCTCAAATGGGCTCACTCTTGCCCCTAAAGATAAAGTGTTTTTTTATATGGAGATGGAAGGCCAAAAGTACATGTTTAATCACAAAATATCACGTACACTTTTATATTTTTTGATTAAATGATAATTAGTATGGAGCTAGATCACAAAATATTCACTAAATGTTAAATTTTTTTAAAATTTTGAAGTAAGAGCCTTAAAAACGTAAAACGTTGCATTAATTAAAATCTAAGAACTCCTTGATGTATAATTTTTTTCATGGACTTTTATATATGACATATACACACATATATATATTAAAATCAAATACTACTTTACATCAATAATAAATAATTATTTGGATATAATTTCCCGTATATACCAATAATCAGTTCACCACACAAAGGTAAATTAATTAACATTACATGTTTTTTCTTAATTTTTCTTTGTATATATTATAGTACAGGTAGTGATAGGACATGCTGTCACATTTTCTACTATAGTCGTTTGACAAACTTTGAAATAATATAAGACGGTAAAGAAGCTTCTAAGCTTTATCTATAGGTTATATATACCCGCATTTATAAATACTTGAAAATCTATTTATAAAGATTCAAACTATTAATTTGAATTTGAATAGATATGTACAAATAAATACGTATAATGATTGTCTATTTTTATTGAGTCAATTTGTAGATGGTCTGATTTGCAGAGAGAGAAACTAGAGAAAAGTTAGAGGGTTTTTCGGAATGTGTGGATCCTTTAAAAAGTTCATGTATATATAAAACATTATACTTACATATGTCAATTACATAGAACGTATATATCATAGTGTGTCAGTGAAATATAAAAGTAAAGCAAAGTATATATAAAGCTTAAGGTCGACCACACCATGACTCGACCATGAGGTTGATCTTCTAACATTAGGGCTCTCCAACATAGGCAAGCCTATACTACCAGTGTTGTTGTGGCATGTGCATACATAACTTCTCTTGAGATAACCTTGCTTGCCAAAAAGGAAGAAGATGGTCACCATTAATGAGCTTGTGCCTTTGAATGTCATTGAGCCCTCTCTGGTGTCCCTGGGATCTCACCCCTCCCCACTTATCAGCTCGAGTTAGCAAGAATTTACTCCCCTTATAAGGGATTCAAGGAAAGGGAAGGGTGTTATCGAGGACCTCACAATTGATGTTGAAGGAGTAGTCCTGCATATTGGCCTAGCACTAGAAAAGTTGGACAACCATGTGAGACATCTTGCTTACATGTCACACGAGAGACAACTTGATGCCAGGTGCGAAGGTGTAGACATTGAGGTCGTTCTCAGCTACCTTATGTACCAAGAAAGTGTTAGTCTAACCTTGTTTTTGATTAAGCCATGGGTTTTTATATTGTAAAGACCTCGTGTTTTTTTCTTATTTTCAAACGTAACTCTATCATATCCTAGTCAGGATTTAGGGTGGGGTGAGTTTGAAGCATAAGCTTGCGATGGAAAAGGAGAGATATGCTTCAACTTAGACCAAATACGCCGTGGTGTTGGCCAGAGCCAAGAAGTGGGAGGGCGAGGCTATTGACTAGGAGGAGAAGTTATCCAAAGCCAAAGATGAGCTGAATGATATCTCGAGGCACTTCAAAAATCTCAAAGAGGCATAGAGAAAGGCTCAGGCTGATATGGAGTCCTATAGACTTGAGGAAAGCTAGAGGAAGCATGATTTTAAGGTAATGAAAGAACAACTCTCCTCGAGCATGGAGATAAGGTACAACTTGGTATAGACTCCTTCAAGGACTAAGCGATTAAGAAGTGACTTAGAGAATACTACTATCAGATCTTGAATATCCTGGTCACCCCCCAATACGCACCTATCCAAACCCAAGACAAGGGTAATGAATAAGGCTCAGCCTCTGGTGCGGATGATGATGGATCTAGGGTGGGTGATGGAAAGGTTGGCACTGGGGACCTTTAATATTGGCACTAGGTCGAGCCTCTCTATATTCCAAACCTATCTTCTTAGTCTCTTCAATTTGCTAGGGACCATATATATGTATTTTTTTGTTAAGTTTGAAGCCATTACTAATTGTGTGGTCACGAGCTCGCACTTGTAACCTTTTCTTATAATGAGAAACGATTGATTTTGGGAATAACTCATATGTGTGTTTGTGCCATTATGTCATTTATAGTATTTATTAATGGTGTTGACCCATCTCTCTGTCTTGAAGGACATGTGTCATTAAATTTTCCCCATTATCATTCACTATAAAAGGGGGTTATGAGTGCTTGTAAAATTCAGACATCCTTTCTGTTTGCTTGAAATATTTGAAAACCTTTCTCCATCTTTCTTATGCAATCCTTATGGATTCTGACTAGGAAAATAGACGTTCAACTCGAGCTTTAAAATTTTAAAACAGAAGGTTTAAGAATAAGGTATAGAAATTAGGGATCGAGCTATCTAGTCTTAAGGATAAGCTTTCTCTTTATGAAGAGACTAAGTGTGAGCTCGCCTATTATAAGGAACAACTATTACAAACTCGAGCTTGAGAGAGGAGGACCATGACTAAGATGGCCGCCCTCATTGATAGGGAGTCCCATTGGGAAAACTTCTATATGAAGTAATCTGAGGTTTCTCAAGGTGATGGGTGTTACTGAAGAATTGAAACAGTCTGTACCTAACTCGAGCCTAGCCTCTATTGAATCGGGGGTCAATATTCAAAAGAAATTTGTCAAGATTTAGGCCGAGTTATTGCCCTTAGTAGAGAAGACTAATGACCTGGACATTGGTTGTGCATCCAAACATCTAAGGGACTTTTTAACTTTTTAAGAGACCGAGCTTTCCCTTAATAAATTTTGAAATTTTTGAAAAACTCGAGCAATAAAACTTTTGTTTTAATAAGACAAACATGTGATGCTCGATTAATATGCTTAATTTTGGTGGTAAAAGCTCCCCACCTGATTATTGACTGAGGTGATCAACTCTTTTTGAGGGAGTGTTCTACCTGGTCTATCGTTGAGGTGATGAACTCTCTTTGAGGGAATGGTTTATCCAATATATGATAGAGGTGATCAACTTTTTTGAGGGAGAATTCTACCTGGTCTACAACTGAGATGATTAACTATATTTTAGGGAGCATTCTACCTGGTCTGCAATCGAGGTGATCAACTGTCTTTTAGGGAGAATTCTACCTGGTTTGTGATTAAGGTGATCAACTCTCTTTGATGGAGCTTTCTACTTGATCTGTAATTAAGATGATTGATGACTCTATTAAAGTAGAGTCATTAACACATTTTTTACTTAATATTTACTTATTTATTCAACAAATAGTATTTTTGGGGCTAAAAATATTAAAATACAAACTTTTTAATAAAAATATATTTTTTGGAATTTTTATGAATTTTTAACGCATGACCAATCAGAAGCTGCCACGCGGCCTTTCATGCAAGCAGAGAAGCTAATTGGGCAAGCCACATAGATGCCACGCAAGTTGGGATAACGAATCATAAATCGTCGTATGTGAGGAGGATTACAGTGCATGACATGTATTAGCATGACGTTCAATTTGAGTTTGGAGTATGGTCAAACAAAATTAACACGTGTCACGTGGCGCTGACTTAACATGCGTTGACTCAAATCGGTCTCCCCTACCACGTGTTGCGCTCTGATTGACCCAGTAAATTCCATGTGCCATATGTCGCGTTGTGATTGACTATCATTATTATTTTTGCTTGTTTTGATCACAATCCTTAATTTGAAGTTGATCTAACGATCTAGATTACACTTGAGTTATATTTAAGCCCTTAATCACCCCATAAACCCTAATGAGTTATCATTAGCATAATTTTGATAAGTTTTGGAGCTAAAAAGATAGAAAAATACAAAAAAATCAAAAGAATATACAATTTTGGTAGAGATTCAAGAGAAAATTATTACTATAATTCAAGAGATTGATTGTATTTTTTCTTCTACTTTTTTCTTTATCAATTATTATGTCCTTCTTTATGAAAAAATATGAGCTTTATGGATAAAATTATGTCTAGTTAATTTACGAATCTAGGGATCTTATGAATCCAATTTTCATCATGTGATGATATAATATTTTACCCCAATTTTAATTTTAATTATATTATTTAATCTTATTTTATGTTATTATTTGTTTGTCCAACAATTTATCTATCGAGATAATTAATTATATTTTAGAAAATTATTTAGTTTGTCTTGATTAAATAATATGCATAGTTTCTAGGTAGAGATGTATGATTCTTATACATGTGATCAGTAATTGATGAACTTAATTAGTGGTATGCAATTTAATTGGCATGAGAGTATGATTAAATTAATTCATATATGGTGTGTAGTTTATTTGAGAGAGAAATACATGCTAAGTTAGATTCAATTGATCATTTAATTAATTAATAATTATATTGGGGGATTAAGTATTTCTAGATATTTTTTCATATATCTTCTTAGTTAACAAATCTGATTTAATTAATTATTTCTATTTACTTTTAGTTATTTTAATTTTCCTTCCTTAAAATATAAAAACATAATAACGTTGATATTTATTTTTTTTAGTTTTAAAAATCAGTTTCTAATAAAATAATCTCTGTAGGAATGATCATTTCTTATCATTATATTACTTATTGCGATACATATACTTACGTATTCATTGTACACACAATTTGTGTTCCAACCAGTGATCAACTCTCTTTGAGGGGTGTTCTATATGGTTTGTGACCAAGGTGATAAACTCTTTTTAAGATAGCATTCTACCTGGTATGCTACCGAGGTGATCAACTCTTTTTACGAGAGCATTCTACTTGCTTTACGACGGAGGTGATAAACTCTTTCTAACGGAGATTCTACTTGGTCTGCGACCAAGGTGATTAACTCTTTTTTGGGAAATGTTCTACCTGGTCTACAACCAAGGTGATCAACTTTCTTTGATGAAGTGTTCTACCTGGTTTGCGATCAAGGTAATCAAATCTCTTTTAGGGAGAATTCTACCTATTCTATGACCAAGGTGATCAACCCTCTTTGAGGGAGCTTTCTATCTGGTCAGCAACCGAGGTGATCAACTCTTTTTGAGTAAGCGTTCTACTTGGTCTGCGACCACAGTATCGATCTGCTGCTCAACCCTACTTAGAGGCATGAATATGTCAATTAAGTCAAATTCTAATTATAACTTATGCAATATTGTTTGTTAAATAGGTAAATCCCATAGATTTCCTCTTTCCATGGCACATAATAGGTCTGTAATTCCTTTCAAAATAGTTCATGTAGATACATAGGGACCTTCTTTAATTATCAATAACAATGACATGGACTATTTTTTTTTGTTATTTATTGATAATTACATAAGGTATAAATGGTTATTTTTATGCATAGTAAATGACACGATTCATAGTTATTTCACCATTTTCATGCTATGATTTTCAAACAATTTAACTATGTTCCAAGGAGACTATCTTAGATGAATCTTCTTCCTTTACATTTCTTCTCAAAATGGTGGAGTGGAAAGGAAAAACATGCATGTAAATGAAATTGGTTTTTCATTAATGGTTAAAGCTACACTTCTATTAAAATTTTGAAAATGTACATTTCAAGATGCTATTTTCCTCACAAATAGACTACCCTCACATAATTTTAACAAGCAAAGTCCCTTTCAATTTCTCTTGCATACTCAACTTGATTACACTATATTGAAAGTATTTGGTTATCTTTGTTACCTTTTTCTAAGACCCTACAACTCAAAACAAATTGGAAACAAGATCATTGCCTTGTGTGTTCTTAGGATGTGCCATTCATTATAAAGGATACCGGTACTTAGATCCAAAATCACAAAAAGTTTACATCACACCTCATATGAAATTTGATAAAACTATTTTTCCTTATCTTCAAACAGCCCAAACTGTGCATCCATAGTCCTTACCTATAAGTCAAACCTCTGATCCATGGTTGGTGTTTTTCCTAGATGCATATCACCAAAATAATAATCACCCCTAGTAGCTAAGGGATACAACAAAACAGAAGGAATTGATTACCAAGAGACCTTTTGTCTAATGGTTAAACCCACAACCGTTTAGATTGTCATCACTCTTGCCTTGTCTTTTGATTGGAAAATCCTACAATTAGATATGAGTAATCCTTTCTTAAATAGGGATTTAGAGAAGGAGGTGTACATGACATAACCTCAAGGATTTATTGATTCCAACCACCTATTCACACTATGTTTATAAATTGTAGAAGGCACTCCATGGGTTGAAACAAGCCTATATAGCATGGTTTCTTAACCTCAGTGGAAAAATGAAAAGTATGAGATTTCATGACTAATTCAAACACCTCAATGATGATTATGACAAAAGAGGTGATCTTGTGTTTTTCATTATTTATGTTGATGACATTTTTGTGACATAAAACAACAACAATTTCATTACAATTATTGTGGATAACTTAAATTCAGCTTTTGCATTAAAGAATTTGGGGACACTTAGTTATTTTCTTGGCATTAAAGTCACTAAGAAAACAAATTGTTATCATTTATACCAAGCCAAGTACATTGATCAACGTTTTGATAAAGCTTAACTGAGTGAAAGGAAGTCAACCTCTACACCAATAAAGGCTGGTCACACTATTTTTAAAACTGATGATGAGTTGTTAGTTGATGTAACCATATACAGATCAATATAGGGGCATTGCATTTTTTTGCATTTTAATAAGGTTAGGCATCTCTTATGGAGTAAATAAGTTATGTCAATTTTTGCATTTTCTCACAACCATTCACTGGATTGCAACAAAGAGGTTACTTAAATACTTGCATGACACGCAATGATAGGAGAAGCATCGATGGTTTGTGTGTGTATCTTAACAATTCCCCATCTCTTGGAGCTCGAAAAAACACAAAGTGGTCTCAAGCAAAATTCATAAGCTTAGCTCGACTCCAATAGACATTGCATAGGTGCATAAAGTAATAGTTGAACTTTATTTTAAACAACAACAAGTACTCATTTTTTATTGTGATAATGTGATTGGAGTGTATTTTACTCATAATCCAGTGTTACACTTAAAAATTAAACATGTTAAATAGATTTTCATTTTATAAGAGAAAAAGTTAAAAAAAGGAGAGCTTAAAGTTGAATTTATTCCTTCTCAAGTGGCAAATGTTCTCACTATTCCACTTCCAACATAAAAATTTCAAGAGCTCATAACACTGGTTACAAGGTCTCGATTTATGAGATCCAACATAAAAATTTCAAGAGCTCATAACACTCATAGTGGTTACAAGGTCTTCAATTATGAGAAAGTGTTAAACCATTAAGAAAATTATTATTAAAGTTGTTAGGTTGTTTCAAATATTCTCCACAAATACGGCCACAAAACCAATCATACAAAACAGTTACATGAGTTTCAATACTTTACACAACAACACACACTACTGCAATACACTCTATGTACTTGCTATAAAACAAACACTGAATACAGATATAAAGAAAACTTTGGATGCGTATCATCTTCCTCCCTCTGCATTTCTTTATGCTCTTCACTGCTATTTGTTAATCTTCATGAATTCCATCATTTCAAGCATTTTGCTTATCAACCCGCATTTTCCAACAGTGAACATATAAGGGTTTCTATATGTGTCTTCATGTGAACCGGCGGTGGTGATGGTATACATATTTTGTTCCTATTAGATCGAGTAAAATCTCCCAGAATTACCAACCAAAAGAAGCGAAAAACTCAACGTTAATGGATCACAACCAATTTGAATCGTGTGTGTATATATACGTTTCACTTGTGTTTGTTTTATTGAGTAAATTACTTTATTGGAGAAAGTTTAATTATGTATTTTTAAAATATTATGACTTAAATGTTATATTTGAAAACAAAATTAATAAAATCTATAAAAAATATCTACAAAGTAACCTGGAGATTGATGATCCGAACTTTATTCATATACAATTTTTTTAAAATCTGCACTACTGTATTGGTATTATTATATTGTTTAAGCTCGATATATATATATATATATATATCACTGTCTAAGCAATTAATTAATGCAAGCAACTTGACAATTCAAAAGTCATTACTATATACATATTACATTGTTTAAGCAATTAATGCAAGCAACTTGACAATCCAAAAAGTCAATGAGTCATGACTGTATTTATAACCATAGATACTTAGCCAATAATGATGAAAATAAGCAAATTGAAACAAATAAGAAAGCAAGAGAGATAATGGAGATGAAAAGCAAGGTACTAGTGGTGGGTGGAACTGGCTACATAGGGAGGAGACTAGTGAAGGCAAGCTTAGCACAAGGCCACCCAACATTTGTTCTACAACGCCCACAATCAGAGATTGGACTTAATATTGATAAAATTCAAATGCTTTTGTCTTACAAAAAGGAAGGAGCTAAGCTTATTGAAGCCTCTTTATCTGATATAGATAGTCTTGTCAATGCTATCAAACAAGTTGATGTTGTCATTTCAGCCATGTCTGGTGTTCACTTTCGAAGCCACAACCTTTTGTTGCAGCTCAACCTTGTTCAAGCCATTAAACAAGCTGGTAATATTAAGGTATGTACTACTTGTTCTTGTTAATTAGAAGCACATGCTTTTCTTTACTGGTATATATATGGTGGTAATGATTGAGTTACAATGCAAAAATTTCTAACGATTTCGAATATATATTGACTATTTTATAATTGTAGATTTTAAAAGAATTCAAATCTCGACTATCGTGTATCACTAGTGGTTAGTGTTATGGCTGTTAAGATTCACTTTTTTTTCCATTTCAAATCATTGTTAGTAACACACCAAATCTCATTTGATAAAAAATGAAAAGACTATCACGCCATAGAAATCTCACCAATACTTGCAAATAGCACAAAATAGCTCATTTTATATGAAACTATATCTACCTTTTTGAGTCATTTTTATCCATACATATTGTCAAATGTTTGCAGGTTGATTGGGTACTGGTGAGGCCCATGATACATGTAAATTATAGTTGATAGACATTCTTCATCTATGAAGTACTTTCTCCTTTTCTTTGTAAATAGTATTAGTGACCCATACATTAAATAATTTTGGTTTGTTCACTTGTCTCTTTCTTTGAGCATTTAGGAAAAAGTATAAGCTTAATTTTCATGTTCGATCTGATACCAAAACTAACATAAAAAAAAAACTTGGACTTTTATTTGAAAATTGATGACAGAGGTTTGTGCCTTCAGAATTTGGTATGGATCCATCACGTATGGGACATGCAATAGAGCAAGGAAGAGAGACATTTGAAGAGAAAATGGTAGTGAGAAAAGCAATAGAAGATGCTCGAATCCCTTTTACTTATATCTCGGCCAACTGCTATGCTGGTTATTTTGCTAATCTCACTCAAATAGGCTTATTCTTGCCCCCCAAAGACAAAGTCATTATTTATGGAGATGGAAACACCAAAGGTATGTATAATAACATAAATAGCAAAATATCACTAGGTCATAATTATTTGGGTAATGACACATAACCAACCCCCGAGTACACGACACAACATGATATCAATTATTTCCTTTTTTTTTCTCTTTCCAAAAAGAGGCACCAGGCTCCCAAGAGTCGTGTATAGAGCAAGGGAGGCCCTCTTTAAAATATAAGAAATTGAAGCTATGGTTAGAATATCAACTTCTTTACTAGCTTCTAGTTCTTGTCCTCCCCTGCCGTTTGTTTTAGCAACTTATCCTAAGGTCTTCTCACTAAGAGCTCCTCAACGACAACAGAGTAACCAACCCACTTGTTGTGGAAGGGCAGTTTTTTTGTCATAATTAACTGTTTATTTTTTTGTATTTGTAAGGATATTGATTTTTCTTACTGTTATAAATAAGGAAAGGTGTCTCTATAAGTCTCATACTTATTTTAAAAATAACATCTAGGTTATATATTTTTTGTTACAGTTTATTCTTATTATTATTAAAAAATAAATAATTATTTTTTATATTTTTACGATTAAATATGATATGGACACACATAACACGACACGATCAACACTATACTCCTTTCATATTGAATGGTACTTAGCATGATATGGAGTAACCCCTGTAAGACCTCACGAATACAAAACAAGGGATAGAACATCGAAGTGTAACTGAAAATGTGGAGTGTCAAACCTATTTATATGCTGATATCTCTACTATCTGTTATTTATAAGAGGGTATTGTTTATATAATGCTGTGTAGTACTTCAAAACAAGGTATAACTAATATAGTATATATATATATATATATATATATATTTCAATCAATCTACTTGTATAGTTATATATGTGGATGAAGATGATATTGCAACATACACAATCAAGGCAATAGATGATCGTCGAACGTTGAACAAAACAGTGTACATTAGACCCCCAAATAACATTCTCTCTCAGAGACAAATGGTGGAGATTTGGGAAAACCTTTTGGGAAAGAAACTAGAAAAGATCACCCTTTCTCAAGAAGACTTCTTTGCTTCCCTGAAAGGTAAGAGCCTTGAAGCGCTATGGAAGTAGCTATAGTTATAAGACCATTATATTTAAAATGTGTTTTCAGATCAATATAATTAATACATTTTTTTGTGTGTTTTCAATGATATTTAAAATGTAACACAATTATTGCAGAAATGGATTATGCAGTCCAGCAAGGAGTGGGACACTTCTATCACATTTTTTACGAAGGTTGTTTGACAAATTTTGAAATAGGAGAAGAAGCAGAAGAAGCTTCTAAGCTTTATCCAGAGGTTATATATACCCCAATGAGTGAGTACATGAAAATTTATCTATGAAAAAATCTTGTAGCTTATTTTGTTACCAACCACATGAACTATTGTCTTTTAACCTTTTCAATTTCTCCAGTTGTGAGGACGCCCATGTATTTTTTATTTATTTATAAAGTGTTGATCCGTCCGTTAGTTTATTATAGTTATGATATTTCATATGATAAGTCTACAAAATATGCAACGTGTATGCCAAAACTTGGTGTATAAATTTTATATATTTTTAAATAATTTTTAAGTATAAATCACTTATATAAAATGATAAATATACTTTTAAATTGGTCTAAAAAGGAGTCATATAGTTTTTAAATAATTTAACAAAAATTCAACAAATAAACATTTACATAAGTGGATAATTTATGAGATAGATTAGTTACTTAATCGTGTTTATTAAATATTAATTATATTATTAAAAATATAAATTAGTATTATTGATTTTCCATTTTTAATAAAAAAAATATCTTAAGACATAAATTAAATTCTTTATTAATAACAAACTAATTAATATCTTAATATCGAAATTATCAATTAATTGATTATTAAATTACAATTTATTTCTAAAAAATTAACAAATAATCTAATTATAGCTTAAGGTTGGCCATATAATTAAACTTTTATTCAAGGTGTCAAAGTTAGATTTATAATTTATGTATATGAAAACTAACTTTTAGATTTTAAAATTACTATGAAAAATATATCATCAATATATTTTTTGATAATAATTCTTATAAAAATCTTTGAAATAGATTTCTCCAAATATCTAAATAATCAAATCTAAAAATAAAAAGATGACTCTAAATTAGATTCAGATAATTAAATCATAAATCTAACTCTCTTATTTATCACAAAAAATACTAAGTTATATATTTTTTTCCTATAGCAAACATTTTGCATAAACCTTGATGAAGAAATAAAACTTTATTCATTTTATAAAAATGTTTTACCTTCTTTAATATTTCACAAACATAAAACATTACTAATATATTATAGTATTTTCAACCAAACATACTTAATTTAATCAATAGTCAGTAAATTAAATATAGCATTCAAAATGACACATAAAGTTAATCTGAAAAGAAATACATTTAAATTATATCTCAAGAGTATTCTTATAGAACTTTCAATATTGTTTTGTATCTGTAAAACCTTCAAATAGAATTGTTAACACTGTTTATTAAATCGAAACAAAAACAATTACATAAACTATACTCATTCAACTCTCAATTTGAGAGAAGAATTTTAAAACTACAAAAAGTAAAAAAAAAAAAACTAAAGAAAAACTAGAAATTACAGCTAGAAGAGAGTTGAAGAATGATTTACAATTAAGGTTTAGGGTTCATTTTATAGGTGAGAAAAATAAGAGAAAAATGGATCATATAGGCGGGTACTACAACATACTTCAATTTCACACCGTGGCATGAGATAGGTTGAACATGAAATCCTCAATTCAATTCACCCGCGTCGTGAGACACAATATTTTCACACCATAGCATATGTTCCTTTGAACTTCTAGATGCTCTATTTTTTAAAAACAACCTTTACAATGGTTTAGAACATTTGTAAGTGTCACATATGTTAATATTTTATGCTTCAATGTTGTAATAGAGTACTTTTAGATACCATTCTTTGAGTGTTGATTAGTTAAATTATTTTGAAGTCAAAAATACTTGAAAATAACAAAACATACTCATAATTTTGAAAAGATAGATTTGCGTAAAAGATAATACAACTATGCAAATAAAAATCTATTTTATCATTTAAAGTGCATAAAATCATGTTATATTAAGTGATTTTAACCACTCATTACAATCTTAATCTAGCTTCTTGTTAGTCTCTAGCAAGAAAAGTAAAAAACTGAAAACAAAAACTAAAATAAAATTAAACTATCATAAATCATTTTCGTAGATTGACATGATTGCATTAATAAATATTACAAATCTTTAAACCCTTAGATTTTGCTAATGGATAAGTTTAAGTCTTGTGAGGGTTTTCAAAGATGACACATACAAACATCAAACTAAAATGTAAAAAATAAATAAATAACACACAAACAAGTAACAAACTAAATTTTAAACAAAGTAAAAAAATAAAAAATAACAGAGTAAAAAGAGTAACAAAACTTCCCATGTTTTTAATGTATTTTAAGTTCACAACTAAAATCTCTAGCATAAGTCGTTTTAAAATTCTAAACATTTATAGTTCACTATAATAATTAGTGAAAAATCATATTCATACTCAAATAAAAAATATATCAATATTAATTTGCCTAATTTTAGTGTATGAAATCCGAATTCGTTATGACTTTATACTCATATGGCATACTCTAAATAACACTCATCCTATTATTTTAAGCACTCATTCAAAGGTATATATACAAATAGAATTTATTTAAAGAAATGGACTAATGAGTTTGCATGTGTTCAAAGAAGAAAAAGCTTAAAGTAATGCATAATATTGATCTTATGAAAAGAATTGAATGAAAGGATTTTGTAAAGAAATTAAATACTACTTTCATGCATCAATAAATTTATCGAATAAAAATCTCAAGTTATATGTTTTTAAGAGATGAAGAAAATCCAATGACTTCTTAGGGATTTATTTCTTATTTTTCTTTTATATTTAACCATTTCTCACAATTTTGTAGGATATTTCTAGGTTATAGTATTTAATTTATACTATTTATTTTTCTCTTTTTTTCTTATTTTTCTTTCTCTCTTTTTAGAGATACTCTTTTTTTTAGAGAGGATCCATGTATAGTTTGTACATATTTTTGTATGACACAGTGAGTGGCCAATTTTTGGCCTTTATTCTTTTGTATTGGCTTAGTTAACCCTATACATGTCTTTTTCATATAAGTCATGCATGAATGAAGTGAAGGAAATATGCTTTCAATTTCTACTTAAGTCATTTAATTTAAGTAATAAAAATAAATAGATGATACTTTATTAGATGTAAAAATTCTAACATTCAATGCAAAACATATAAATATCATCTAACAATTTGAAATTGATAAGAAAAATGTTTAAAAGAGTAGGAAAAAAATTTATCACTCAAAATGGGAAGATAATGGCTAAAAATATTCTCACAAGATAGTCTCCATTATTTGATTCCAAAACACTGATTTTGTGTTTATTACACTTTCAATATTTTATTATAAAATAATTTTTTTGAGAAAAACTAACTAATTATCGCATTACTCCACAATATGTTTAAGAAAATACTCTAAAAGTGCAATGACTTAATTATTTACTTGAAATTAACTAAAAATAAATAAATGCAGGCAAAGAAAATATAAAAACAATGTAAAAATGTGAACATATGTTTAATAAATTTTTTAAAGTAGCTTAATTTTATAAAGATGTAACTTTTCACACCTACAACCTATAACTTACATTTTCTTTAGTGTTATATATGTAAATTAAAGATAAAAAATAAAAAAATTACCAATTTGCTGAACCTACTCAAGCATTGATGTGGAATTGCAGGTGCATCAATCATTCCAAATATTTAAATATACATAAATATTTCAACAAACAATTATAAAATTAATAGTTCTAAACAATGTACACAAGATAGGAAAATAAAAATAATTAACATATAACAAAATAAAACATAATATTCAAAAAAAAGTTAAACTAAATTTCTCAAAACAAAAAAAATATATAAAATAAAAACTCATAAAACATTAGAACAAATTTGGAGCTCAATCCTCTATGTCATACAAATCTTTATTATTCAAGTTGATGTCATGATCTTTTAAGAGGTATAAAGTTAAAATCATAATATTGATAATCGAGTGTTACTAAATAGCTTGTATTCATACCGAGATGGTTGAGTTATAATCAATTCATTTCAAACATAAACCGATTATGATCCACTCATGATGTCGTCGATTAAAAAATGCAGCTTGTTGGTTAGTGTAGGCTTATCAGTACTCTTTCATATAGCTCATTCTTTCACTAAAATTATGAATTTCATATTGAGCTTTGATGAAGAAGTGGCCCTTCTTTGCCTTTAGGCTATGTTGGTACCATAGGTGAGTTCATTAAGAATGATCTCTTACTATTACAAAAATACTACGAAAATTGATCACGAAAGGATGAACAAGAACGAAGAGGGTGATTTATGATCTTCCTCAACCAAATCACCTTAATTCCTCAATGGGATCATCGTCTCTCTTCCAAATAAGGAGAAGAGAAATTATTTTATGATTTGATGTATTGGAAACCATAACCAAAAATGTCTTTATATATTTCTCAATTTGGGTTCACATAATCTGCTAATTAAGGCAAAAAAATTGGTATCTAATCAATCAATCCATATTAACCTAGACTACACCAATGACCTAAGAGGGAAACCACCAATTCACCGGACTACCTAATTATTCATTATGAAAATAATGTTCAATTACAATGTTAAGACTAAAGCTATCTACTAAATTAATACCGCCAAGTAATCTACTTACAATCCTCACTGTATCTAGAAGCAAGCTGTTTCAATCCAAACCAACATTCCAACAAGAACATGTTCAATCAGTACCTCAAAACATTACAATAATAACACCAGTGCAAATGTGTGTTTTAGTGCAGATTTAATAATGAATAACCTTAACTAGATGATTTAATAATATATTAGATAAATCAAAATCAACCAACAACCATATAATAATCAATTTAAGAACAATATTACAAACATTGTAAGCTTGTTAATTAATTAAATACAACCACAAAATATTTTAAAAAAATTAACTAAATGAAAAGGCCTACTTGAATAGTTTTTGCAAAACAAGAGAGAGAACATAAAATGAAGAGAATAATGTTCTTGTATGGTTGAAAAATTTGTGTGCTTAGGTTTTTTAAATAGAACATTTTGAAGCACTAGGTCTAAGCAATATTACTACTATCCTATCCATAAAATGAGTTAAAAGAATTTTAAAGAATGAAGATAATGTAGTAATAAACCAATTCAATTCGAGTTAGAAATAGGTTTTAAAAGTGAAGCTCTAGCCGCTTGATCAATCTAACATATGCTCGATCGATCAAACACATAGTTTGATCGATCAAAACCTTATCGATCGATCCATTACAACGATCAAAACATGTTAGATTGATCTAGTCAATCCTTGATTTATCTAGTGTAATAAATAATTAATTTTGACTAGGTTAGATCGATCTAGGTAATTAATCAAATGATCTAGTACTTGATCAATCGATCACTAATTACTCAATCAATATGGTCAATTAAAAAATTAATTTAGGAATTTTTAAACTAATTAGATCAATTCTCGATCAATCTAGATATGCCTCGATTGATCGAGTATGCTAAATTCAAAATGTTCCCATATGCCTAATAAGAACATAGATATATTTGATATGTGTTTGTTGGATAGATTCTTTGGCTTGAAATATTCTTGAAAAACACACCTAGAAACTAAAATTATATTTGTATGTTTTGTTTATGATCTATTTATATCTAGTTTTTAAATTAAAATAGTAATTTAATATAATTATGGTATTGCTAAATGTAGTGCTTGTGATATAGTTTTCAGAGTTGGTTAGCTAGTTATCTCAATAGATAATTCTATCATTACATGTGTACTATTTTAGTTAGAGCATTAGTATAAATACCTCCTATAAGTTTATATTCATAAATCAATCTTTTCACTATACAATTCAATTTTAACATTTCAAGATTCATCTTCTCTCATCATTGTTGAATGGTATTAGAGCTAAAACCTCAAAGGCTCATGAATGGAAAAAAAAGGAAGTAAAAAATTAATCATATAGGGATGTTGTGATAGCTCACCAATTGTGCATGTTTCACTAGTTTACATGGTGATGATGGCTCAAGTTAGAACATTCAAGTTCTCCATCACAAGGCATTTCTTTATCGAACAAATCCATTGACATTCTTGCTCAAAATTTGTCTTATTAATCTCTTATAAATGTTTCTTTATCAATCTAGCTAGATGATCATAGGTATTTGTTTTGGAAGAATCAACTTCTTACCTATGTTGCTGCATATGGCCTTGAAAGGATTGTTAATGGATCTTCAAAGTATCCTTAAAAGTTTATGTTGAATTCTGTTGGTCTTAATCCTACTTTTATAAATTGGAATAAGCTTAATTCTATTACCAAGGGTTGGATTTTTGGATCAGTTTTCACTTCCATGCTTGGCTATTTGAGCAATGGCATGAGTGCCAGATAGCAATAGGTAGCACTTGAGAAATTATATTCAATAAATGTATAGTCTAAGGTTATTTACTTGTGAGATCAAGTTCATATTTTGAAGAAAGAAAATATGAAGTTTTTTAGTATATGATAAAATCTAAAACATTGTTTGGTCATCCTTCTTTTATTGGTGAATTAATGAGTGGAAAAGATCTTTTTCACTATGTTTTTGAGGTTCTTGGTCCTCGTTATTTTTATTTTATGTCTAACATGAATATGTAAGAAGTGAAACCTTCGATCCACTCTTTGCATAGGCTTCTTGAAGATAATGAAAGATATTTACAAAGTAATTTGGTGGTGGTAGTCAAGATGAAATGTTCATGGCTAATATAGGTCGTTTGCAATCAGTTAACACATCTCAAAATAGCATTGGAAATCAATCAAGAAATGGATTCAACAAGCCTATGATAGATAAACTTGTATGTCTTGTATGTGAAAAGGTGGATCATAGTGCACAATCTTGTTTTGTATTGAGAGATCTACTTCTTAATAAGCCTACTCCTACTATTCTGATTTCAAACTACTCTAGTTCGAATACTTCTCATAAGGATAGTGCTCAATTTTATTTGATTCTTGATGATGTCTCTATGAAAGTAAAGTCATCAAAGCACTTTTTTTCTTAATGTTTGATTATTTTATTCAATAAGTAGTACTTTTAGGGTTAAAAATATTAAAATATGAACTTTTTAATAAAAAAGGTAAAAATATTTTTTTTGAGATTTTCCTTGAATTTTTATGAATTTTTCAATGGTAGACCAATCATAAGATGCCACATGGATGATAAGCAATTTTAAAGGGTGATATACGGCTTTACCACATGTCAGCATACTGTTTGTTCCAAGTTTCACTACATGATTAATGGCGTGCTATGCATCATCACCTGATTCGTCCATTCTCCCTACCAGGGAACCGCATAATCTATAACTGTGAATCACAATATGCCATGTGGCACTAAATTAGTATGCGTTGATTATAACCAGTCCACCTACGCCACCTATTACATGCTAATTCTCCTAGTGAATTTTTCATACCATGTGTCACTTTCATATTTGCTATAGTTGTTAACTTTCTCTTTTTTCATCCTAACCCTTGATCTGATGCTGATTTGACAATTTAAATTTCACTTAAACCTAATTTAATCCCCTAATTACCCCATATACCTTAATGAGCAAAAAATTAGCAATTTTTTATTAGTTTTTAGAGCTAAAAAGAGAGAAAATATGGAAAAATTCAAAAATATATACAATTTTGGTGGAGATTCAAAAGAAAATTGGTGCTATAATTCAAGAGATCGATTGTATTTATTCATCTTCTCTTTTCTTTATTTATATTATTTAATATGATTTTTATGTTATTATTTAATTGTTTGTCTTGATTAAATAACATGTATAATTTCTAGGTAGAGATGTATGATTCTTATGTATGTGATCCATAATTAATGAACTTAATGAGTAGTTTAGAATTTAATTGGCATGAGACTTTGATTAGGTTAATTACTATATGATGTGTAGTTCACTTGATAGAGGAATACATATTAGGTTAGATTAAATTGATAAGTAATTAAAGCTAGGTTAGATTCAATTGATCAAGTAATTAAAGCTAGATCAGATTCAATTGATCATGTAATTGATTGGTAATTATATTAGGAGAAATTTTAGTGATTCACATGTTTAGAAAATTTGGAGATTAATTATTCCTAGATATTTTTCATCTTCTTAGCTACCAATTATGTGTTAATTAATTACAGATATTTATTTTTAGTTTTTTTAATTTTGCTTTCTTAAAACATAAAACACACAAAAAAAATTGATTTTTATTTTTTAGTTTTAAATATTAGTTTCTAATAACATAATCTCTATTAGAACAATTTTTTTCTTATCATTATATTACTTGTTGCGATATATATATTTTTATATTCATTGTACACAATTTGTGTTGATCATTTGAGACGCTAGTGCTAGTCCACATGTGATAGCAAATATTGATCAAATAACTAATTTTATCCCTTATTCTAAAAGTTAATGTATGGCTCTAGGTAGTGGTGTTAGAATACTTATTACTAATGTTGATTGTACATTATTAAATATTGATAATAATTGCACCTTGGCACTTAAATATACGTTACATACACCCTTTGCAACTGCTAGCTTGATTTCTATTAATAAGCTTTATAAAGATAATGGTTTTTTTGTTGAGTTTGATTCCTTAATTATTTCTGTTAAGGATCAATAAATGAAGAAGATGAAGCTTTAAGACTCCAATGTGTATGGATTGTATAACTCTAGGGTGAAGTTACTTGTGAAGATGATGAAATAATGTAGCTATAATCTATAACACCAATAATATATCACGTTTCTTTGGAAAAATGGCATGAGGGGCTAAGTCATCCTTCGTTTCCACTGCCAAATCTACTTTGCATAAATATGTAGATTGTAATAATAGTGCTAATTAAGTAAGATTCTTCTAAATTGTTATGCATTATATGTCCATTAACAAATTCTCATAAGCTCCCTTCTACCAAAACTCATGAAAGAGTTCAAACTATTTTTGATTTGTTGTATTTGGATCTTTGGATTACACCATGTACTTCTAATATAGATATCATGTATTTTTTGTTTATTGTTGATGACTTTACAAGATTCACTTGGATTTTCTTGTTAAATTCAAAGAATCAAACAACTAATGTGTTTCTTCAGTTCAAAAACATGATGGAAAAATAGTTTGAAAATTTTATTAAATCTATTTAGATAGATGTGGGTACTAAGTTCAAGCCTCTTGTCTCTTCTCTAGTGAAGGAAAGAGTGGTGCATAAGATGACTTACCATCAATCCTCTAAGCAGAATGGGGTTGTTGAATGTAGAAACATATGCATTATTGAACAAGGCCTAGCATTATGCCAATGATATATTGCCTTATGTTATGAGCATTGCAACTTTTTTGCTAAATAGATTACCAAGTAAGGTTCTTTCTAGTTTATCCCCCTTGAATTGTTATTTGATAAAGTTCTTGATTACATTCTTTTAAAAGTGTTTGGTTTCCAATGTTTTCCATGTCATAAGTTTAAGCCTAAGTCTGTCTCTTGTTCTTTTCTTGGCTATGGCATAAATCAAAAGAGTTATTTGTGTTTAGGCAGTTCCATTGGTACGATTCTTATTTATAGGCATGTTGTGTTCAATGAAACCTATTTTCCTTTTGTTTATTCTTTTTCTATGTCTAAACCAGAAGTTTCTGAACACTTTAATTCAGCTACAAATGTTCTTCTAGCTATGTTTCCCATTACACCTACTTTGTCAAAAAAAAATTAAACAAGTGTCTTAGTCTCTTTCAATTTTGTTATCTCTCATACTCCTTGTTTTGCTCCTATTTTGTTTGCTTCCTCTTCTTCTGAGTCTATTGCATATGTTCCTTCAACTTCTGCAATTCCAGTAGTAGTGTCTTCTAACATACTTATATGTCTGATTTTTTTGTTTCATATGGAAATGAGCTTGTGGTTTATCATAAGCCATTGGTTTCTTATATGCATATTTCCATTCTCTAAATAATAATCTAAATCTATGTGTTAATTTACATTCTTTGTGTGATATTAGTAGGAATAGTATGCAATTAATGACTATATGTTCTAAGGCTGGTATTTACAAGCTAAACTTAATTCTTGTCTTTGTCTTCTCATGGTACCTAGAAATTAGAAAGATGACATTAAATGTCCAAAATGGAAGTCTACTATATAGAAGGATATTGATGCTTTGCTAGTAAATAAAACATGAGAATTGGTTATTTTTCCTATTGGTTGTTCAACCTTTAGAACTGTGATATCTATTAATGCTAGCAAAGGATGGTTTATTAGGCAAGTTAATGTTAATAATACATTTTTAATTGGGAAATCACTAGAGGATGTATTCATTTCATAGCCTCATAGCTTTGAGATTTCAAATAAGAACCTAGTGCATAAACTCAAGAAGGCCTTTTACGATTTGAAATAGGCATCAAGAACATGGTATTCCAAGCTAAGTCAAGTATGGTATGAGATTTTACAATAGCAAGTTAGATTGTTCTTTGTTTTTCTAGCATGCTAAGACATACATATTGCTTGTTCTTCGGTATGTTGATGATATTCTCATCACAATATCTTTTGTCTCTCATATTAACATGCTAGTGCATTATTTAAATTTGTAATTTTTGTTAAAAGGATTGGGTAAACTTCATTATATTTTTGGGGGTTGAGGTTGTGTATGATGATGATTGGATTTACCTATCTAGAAAAAAATTGTTATTGATTTGTTGCATCGTACTAGTTTGGATGAATCTATACCTGCCTTCATGCCTATGTTTTTTCGTAAGTCTTTAAGTAAAATGCATAATGTTGCTCTTATTGATCCTGCTGAGTATATGAGGGTAATTGGTTCTTTGCAATATTTGACTCTTATACGACCAAATATTTCCTTTTTCATTAAGAATTTTGTTAATTTATGTCTGATCCTTCTGAAGGTCATTGGTTAGCTGTAAAAAGGGTGTTGCGATACCTAAAAGGCATAGTTCAATATGCACTTGTATGGCACAAGTTGGATAGCTTAGATTTTCTTGCCCATTTACCTGATGGTAGAAGAAGCATGATTGCCTACTATGTTTTGGTATTGCTCTAAGAAAAATGTGGTTTCCATAGACAATACCAAGAATGAATACAAAGCCATGGCTCTTACTACTGCTGAACTAATATGGTTGAAGTTTCTTATGTATGATATGCTCATTACTTTTTCGTGTGCCCCTACCTTGCTTACATACAACATTGGAGCTCACACTTTCTCTCAAAATCCAATGTTTTATGACAAGACTAAGCATATTGAGATTGATATCATTACATCAGTATTAGTTTAGTTAGACCATTAGTATAAATACCTTCTACAAATGTATATTCATCTTATCTTTTCATTGTTGAAGGTATGTATAATGCTTAAAAATAACACATTATAAAATAAAATATTTATTTATTTATAATTTTAATAGTAATTATATTTGAATCAGATTGTAGCAAATTATAAATTTGTAAATTTGAATCAATCCAAAACAGAACTAATTTACATTTTCAAATTCGAATTCAACATGACTGTAAAATATTTTAATTCAATCTAATAGTAAAATATTTCAATTCCATATGATCTAAATCACAACATCAATCAGATTTCTCATTTAAATAAATTGATAGGATTTTTTACTCACTTTTATACATGCATACACCAAATAGAAGCATCATGAGTTGAGATCATATGACCTGATAAGAATTAATTTTATGAACAAGTTTCTTGACTATTGGGCAATGCAAAAGTGTATTCTTTTAAGTCAAATCAATTGTATACATTATATCCAAAGAATCGATTTTGTTTTGCTCATTTTTATGACGTTATTGCACTTTTCATTTATCTTGGTACAATGCAAAATTGACTCATGAGTGTAAGACTAAGCAAACCCAAAAAGAGGAAAATTAGTGGATGGTTGGGTAATTTATAAGACTACTTGGGGAGATAAATGTCTATCAAAGAAAAATAGTAGTAAATTTTGTTTTTTTTTTGCGATTACTAGAATGCATAAGTAGTTGATTTAGCTAATGATTTATTTTTAAAATAATTATAATATTTATACATATGTAATTAGAATTCAAACAATAGATATTTGATATGTTTAAATAAATTTTATATCGTTAGAAATAACTCATTACCAATGGATTGAGCTCAGGCTAGTAATAAAAACTCGTGCATTGTACTTGGAATTTGAAATTGAATTATTATATTTGCATGTTAGGGATGGTAAAAAGATCCACAAGATTGGAGCTCCGTGGATATTTATTCTATGTGATTCAATCTAAATTGAATCAAAATTGATCATTTTTGAATTGGATCAGATCAGATCAAGATCTACATAAACATTAACAGATCAAATCAATTCGTGGATAGATACATATTTAAACCTTTTTAAAACAAAAAGAATCACACATTTTCAACATAATTTCCTCAAATTTATAACTATTTATATAGAAAATTTTGCATTAAGAGCAATCATATTTTAAAATATTCTCTCTTATAAATATAACTTTCTCTCTTAAAATTTTCATAAATCTATCTATTATTACTTAAAATTTATCAAAAAAAAATCAAATCTTATTATATTCATAAGTGTTTGTTTCTTCCTAAATTTATTATAAATGATATTATTTTTTAATTTATCATAATTTATTTAAAATAAGTAGGAAAATTTCTATAAAAAAATAAGAATTTTTTTTCCTAAATATATAATTTTCTCTCTTTTTTAATTTATTAATCTAAAATATGTAATACAACACATCAAATAATGTTTTAGTTTTAATAAAAATGAAGTTTTTCGCAACAATTCGAATCGGATCATGGATATCTATTGATTCACGAATTAATATATGATCTGATCCATCTTATCCATGGAACAAAACATATTAGGTTAGATTGGATTTTTTGAAAAATAGATTGGATCGAATCGAATCCATTGTCATCTCTATCGCATGTATTAATTGTTTAATCCTAATACACGTAACTCGTGGCTTCAAATTCTACTTATTTTTTTGGGAAATTTATGTCACCTTGTTAAGTAAGAAATTGTCATAAATTTTCTTAATGTAAAATGTGTTTACTTGCACATAGTGTTGAATGTGATTTATGCATTTAATATATTAACTAATTGGAGTGCTTATTAGGATTCCAAAACATACAAGCATATCCACTTTAATACTTAAATCAATTCATTGTAAGATTTATCTAATCCAATGCTTAAATTTGGGACTTAGAAAGAATATATTTAATGTTGAATTTGAGGGTCTATTTGTATATTAGATTTAATGGCAATATCGTAATATCGTGTTGAATCATTAATAAAATAATATCAAAATAAGATATTATTTTTATTTTAATTAATATATTTTTGATTGTACGTATATATAGATATCAATCATAAATATTTAGCTTAAATTTAAATCAAGAGAAAATTACCATAAAAGCTTTTCATTTGAAATTAAAACCTTTGTTGATTGTGCATTGATCGTATATTGACTGTACACACTTAACTATTCAAAGATGATATGAACCAATCAAATGGTGCCACTCGTACATAATAAAATCACCTAACATTAGCCCCTCAGGCCACTTTGACCATCTCTTGTGGGTGAGGTGGTCTAGTTACTTCATCTAAGTATGAAGGAGTGGTTGCGTTTAGGTTTAGGACATCTTCATTGAAACGTATAGCTATTATCCAAATTATCATTGCACAGTAGTGATCTTAAGGTTCTAAGCTTTCAAACGATTATTTTTGTGTTTCAATCAAACTCCCAGCTAGAAAGTTTTTACCTGTCAAAATTTTACAGAAAATGAATTCTCAATCCTGAGTTCTATCTTAGTAGGTTCTCAAGTATCTACTCAAATTTGAGCCATTGGATCATAGGTTAGATGAATGGATAAGATTGAGCTTATGAATCCATATATAGGTCAAGCCTCGATTAATCTCATTCATCCCAAGTCCATTCATAAAATTGTTGAAGTATAATTTGTTAGGATCTAGTTGGATGATAAGGATTTGAAGGGATGACAAGAGTGTGCTCAATACTCAAGTGAATGTCTCAAAAAAATGCCTAAGGAATACCAAATGAAATTGTTTATAGAACTTTAATTAAACCAAAAGACCATGTGAAATGGTTGGTATAGCTTTTACGAAAATAGAAGTCCATAAATGACTTGGTGATTTTCTAGTGTTATTCCCAAACTTTTCCAATTTTTTCCTGGATATTGCTATCATACAAGTTTTCATGTCAGGGAAGCTACTAGGAAGACTCTGAAGAAATCAAGGTATACCCAAAAGAATTCCAAAAATGTTTCCAAGCTATCATAAGTTATAAGAGATTACTTCTAGTAAGAGATGGATCTAACACATGAGAAGGTAGAAGTCTAGATATCGATTGTGTAACTGCTAATAAATAGGCAGTGCATGAGTAAGTTAAGTCCAACAACCCTGCAGTTGACAGATAATAGTACCTCTTGTGCATGTAGGTTTAAGCTTACTGAGAAAAATGTTGAAGTCATGCTTCCAGACTTTGATCTACTTCTCGATTAGTTCTCAATCTTCACTAGCTCTACCTTAAGACTTGATTAGTCTCTGACTATGGAGAAGAAAGGAACACAATGTATAAAGGATACATTTGGACTCTATGGTGATAATTTCATTATGAATAGGGTCTAGGCTAACACTTAGGATACAAATTTGTAGCTCCACTTCAACTTAGTCCTTTAGCTTACCAGGATTGTACATTTATGCTTTTTGTTGTACTTTTTCTTCCAAAAGTTATTATTGCCTTGGTGCTTTAGGAAACTTTTATTCAACTATATTTGTATATGGGACTTTGATAAACTATAAAAGATTTGTATTTTGTTGTTTTGTAATGTTCTCTACAGTACCCTATCATTTTTCACATTAGGAAATTTTTCTACACATTAGGAATTTGGAAAACCTTATAACTTAGGTAATATTTTCACATTTGTTAACTCTTAAGGTTATTGTGAGAACCTTGGGACCTACTAAGACCCTACAAAACAATTTGTAAGAGACTTGTCCAAGGAGCAACCTTATAGTAAGAATTTGAGACAGGTATCCTAGCTTGAAGTTGCCAACAAGAGCATTATCAATGAGTTTATTGATTATGAGGACTTCATTACTGACACTAGTGTGGCTTGGTTCCACAAGATTGAGTTTGTTAAGGATAGTTAAAAAAAATTACCCTAAACTCGTCCTTCTATTCCACCACTTACAAGACTTCTCAAGAGTTATAGCTTAGGCCCATGGGTACAGCTTGGGTCACGGGTTTGTGTCTATCAAGGAGAGTTAAGAAAATTTACCCTAAACTAGTCCTTCTACTCGATCACTTACCAAACTTCTCAAAGCTGTAGTAGAGCACAATGAATATGATGAATATTTAGATGTCGATGAGGTTGAAGTTTTGATTGAAGTGGTACCTCAGGTCCCTTTATGAGCTAAGAATACTATGGATTCCTAACCCCGATTGATTTGTAAGACTTAAGAGGTAGATCCCATTGTTGTGATGATCCCTGTTAAGGAGAGAAAACTTCATAGGCCTTGGGATTTTTTATTATTTTTCTTTGAGACCTTCACTTGTTGTAGTTACTTTTTATTCCCATGCTAAAGTGTAGTCACTAAGAACTTAGCTTGTAGTTCAAAAAGTTTTATATTTATTAATAATAAAGACTCCAATTTTGTTTCTTCATCATTGTCTTGATACCATTGCTCCCCATAATTACTTGTACTCTTTTTTTCTTTTTGGTGTAGTCATGAATTTTGCACTTGAGACTCATTTTCTTGACATAATTCACCATTGAGACAACCCTTGGCGAATATTTTGTTGAGGTTAAACTTAGCATATTTGTTGTTGAGACAACACTTAGCATATTCATCATCGAGACAACACCTAACACTTTTGTCTATAACTTGAAGTTGTATTTGGTATAGGCTTGGTTTTAAGTTGATGAAGGGGCTACTCATGAAACACATAACATACTTTGATGATCTTTGGAAAATACTTAGCATATATTTTTAGTCTTTTGACGAAGAATTTTGACGCTCTAAAATTGTAGGAGCCCCAGTGCCTAGAGTGCACACAGAATCGCCTCACGATATGAATCCAAAGAGTTCAGAGAGCACTCAATGAGACAAATGGTAGCATAGAAAAAAACTAAGTAAATGTAGCATAGAAATACATGAAGGATGGGTAGGCTAAGATAGAACCAATGGTGGTTGACCAACTAGTTGATTGATTGATCAGTGGCTGATTAGTAAAATGGTCAAGCTATAAGGTGACTGGTTGGCTAGTTAACAATGGGTAATTGGATTGTTGGGATACCAGTGGGCTTTAGGTTAGTTAAAAAAAATGGGTGCTATCTAGTCGTGATCCATGGGCACGATGATTGGCTGTTTGTATTCTACCCTTGTGGTGACGTGCTCCCATAATGACCCAAAGACTAGACTCTAACACGTACTTCCTTACTTTTGTGATACATCATTTCTTTATGACTTCTCTTCTCTTGTTTGAAAATGTTGAAAACTATTCAAAGTTTCAAGTGATATTTCTTTGTTGTTCTCAAGTATTAAAATCTTAAAAACTTCTCTAAGTGTTGAGTCATTTTCTTAAGTAGTTCCTAAGTCTTGAAATTTTAAAAATTCTCTAAGAATTGAATGCTCTTCTCAAATTTTCCTCAAGTCTTTAAATCTTGAAAACTATACTATGTTTTAGGTGGTCAACTTCTAAGGTTATAATTTGTATCTCCTCAGTCTCTCAACCCCTTGCTTGACACACTTCATGAGTATGGCAAGCAACAAAGCTAGTCTAAACTTCCACTTTAAATAGTAGTGAGTGTAGTCTTTATCTTCATTTCTAAGGGTTATGTAGTCACAATGAGCTCAACATAAATTCCTAACATTCCAATGATATTTCATGACCCAACTCGTCTATCGCAAGCCTTTGAGTGTCAAAGGGTAAGTGTCAATTACAGAAGAGGTAGTACCTTTTTTTCTTTCAAAGACTGACTTCTAAAAGTATCCTTGTGTCTTGTTCTTAGACTGGTATCATTGTATGTGTCAAATTAGTTTATTCCTAACTTTTCTTCCTACATAAGACTTAGTGATGAAATAAGGCTTAGTTCATTGTACTCTTTTTAGGTAAGACCATAGTCGTCAATGGTTTCTTGGCATACTATCCTACACATCCCTAGGAATTCTTTTATAGTCATTAGGCTCAAAACAAGTTGTTGTACTCTTCCTAGGTGAGACTATAGTCATTGTTAGGATCTTGGTATACTAGCTTGCACTTCTATGGTGAGACTTGTTGGGTCAAATCATGCCAAGTTCCTACTAAGAGCTAGTCGTTAGTGGATTCTAGGTAGGTTTTTGTACCCTTCTTAGGTGAGATCATAGTCATCACAAGGTTCTTAGTTTTGTTATTATGATTTTCCATGGCAAGGTGATCTATGATGTAATGATTCTTAAGTCTTAAGTCTTTTCTTGGGAACACCACCACATAGTTCTAGGGATAGTGTTTTTCGCACTCCTATGCAAGAATTGATTGACGCAAAGCATAAAAGTGCCTACAGGTGGAGGAGTCTTTCCCACTTTTGTTCAAGATTCCTAGGAAATCACTCCAATATCTAGTTCTAGGTTACCAAACATAAAAAATGGTTAATAATCTCACTTGTTTTTTTTTTTAAAAGAGACCTATTTTTCAACTTATAACTTATAGTGATGATGCATCTAGATTCTAACTTTAACTTGATAGTATTGTCAAAATTTGTTTGGAGGAGCATGTTCTCTCTAACTATTCTGACATTTTCCATCTAAGTTCGAATTTGGATTGCTAAAGTATCAGGACTTTGGCCAAGTATTACCACAGAAGCTAGGTAAAGGAATATATTCACTCTTAACCTTGTTGGAGCAACAGGTCAAGACTTAAAGCCTAATTAAATTTTAATTTTTTCTTGATTTTTTTCTAGAGTGGAAATTCTAGGTTTTTTGAAGAATGCATGAAGACTTTGTTGATAGCCCAATCTTGAGATTAACTAGTTGAAGTTATACTTTTTATTTAGGTAGGACTCACTTGAATACCATTATTCTTAGAAAGCTTTCATGAAAAGTTGGAGAGTCATAATAAACCACTTAACTTCCAATCTCATAAGATAGATTTTTTCTAAATAGATAGTATCCAATTAAGTTACAATTGTTATCCTAATTTTAGGGGCCCATTCTATTACTACTACTTTGAGAAAGCTCCCAAGAAAGGCTTGAGAGTCCATTAAGTCATAATGGACCACTAATGTTCTAATCTCCTAAGGTAAAACTCTCCTAAATAGTAGGTACCTAATTTGGTAACATCTTGGGTTATCGGGGTGCCTAGTTCCTCGATCTCCTAAGTCTGGACATAGAATTGGTTGAACCTCTTTTTTTTCTAGTTCTAGCTCTTCTACTGAGTCTAGATACTAGTATTGAGATGATAGCTCAAGACCTTATTGAACACTTTTTTAAAAATAAAAATAAAAAAAGAAAAAGTTTAAGTAAAACCTAGATGCTTAAATATTCCAATAGTTACTGGTAATATTTTTTAAGATGTTGTGCATTCCAAGTGTTTGCGACTTTTATTTCGCTAAAGTGTTTAAGTCTATATGTTCTTTTTCCTAGTATTCCTTGTTCGTTCATCAATATGACTAACACCTTTTAGGTTGGCATAACTTGAATACTCCTTATGGATCAAACATTCTAAATGTTGTCATTTATGAATATTCAGATCACATTGTGTTTGCAATTTTTTTAGCATTCTCTTTTTTGTGAAACTTTCTCACCAACTTATTTCTCGTTCAAACACACCTAAAAGATGCTTTTAACTTTCTCAATTTTGATGCAAAATTGGTCAACCAATATAGCTTTTCCAATTTCCTAAATGTGGACCTGAATGAATCTATTAAATACACTCATGGCTTAACATCTACTTCTCCAATTTGTCTAGATGCCTTTTGATAACCTAGATGAACTCTAGTGGCTAAACCTTAGTAGGTTGGATCTTCTTGGGTATGCCATAGGTAGTTGATACTGAATTCTTAAATACATCTGACTTATAATGGAAATTTGTGTAAGTTCAGCTCATTTGGAGCTGTAGTGGCTTCTAGCATTCAGGTTGAGAAATGGTAGCCTAAAATAACTTGAAACTAATGTTACTCTATAATATGTTTTGTAAGTTACAAGATTATTTTTTGTAAGTTACAGGATTCTGGATCTCCCAATTCCAAGAGCATTTGGAATCAGTAGTGTGGTGAACAATTACTTCTATATTCCACTTTTAATTATGGACTTTTGTGTGAATTTTTATCCTACTTAAGGGTTTCTATACCTAAATAAGTTTGAAGGCACTCTAGTTCTTAAGAACTTTGGATGATAAAGACTCCAAGTTGATATGCTCTAGAGGTAATATTTATTCATGTTTATAGGGTGAACAATTTTGGATCCCTGATATACTTTGGTGAAGTACCCTTCTCATTTTACTTATCATATCATATGGCAATGAGCATGTTCAATCCATAGAGAGATGAAGCTTAAGAGTTCTGTTAGGGGACATATTGAGTTTAAAGAGAGAAAGTAGAGAGATGCATTAAATAAGTAATAATGATAATGACTCAACATCTTTTATTAGGTATAGATGATACATACAAGTGGTACTTATCTAGGAATACACGTAGGCTTACAATAAGATAGTAACGAGCTTTCTAAAAATAGCTAAAGATAAGCATAAATATTGGTGTAAAGCCAATCTTGACCTCGACAATACTGATGTATATCGATCATATCCTCGACTTGAGTATATAAACTAAATCTAAATATCGAGTCTCTTATTTTTCAACTTGAACATAAGGATCAATGTGGGAAAGTATTCATATGATCCAAGTTAATGTTCCCTATTAGTACCACTTCAATACCCACACTCTAGGACATGCATTCCACTTGGTTTTTGAATTTTGAATTTTGGTAAGCGATGGCTATATATATAAGGGCACCTATTTCTAGGGTCCCCTACAGTAGACACTAAAATGTTAAGGGATATATTGAATTTAGAGAAAGAAAGTAGAAAGATATATTAAATGAGCAATAAATGATGATAACTCAAGGTCTTTCATTGGGTGTATACATAGGGGTGTATACACATGGAATTTATCTATGGGTACACATGCATTTAGAATAAACTGGCAAGCCAAAAATAGCTAAAGATAAGCATAAATGTTGGTGTAAATCCAATATTGACCTCAACGGTATCAATGTATATCAGTCTTCTCCTCGACCTAAGAATGTAATCTACATCCAAACATTGAGTCCCTCACTCTTTTAGCTACACAAGGATCGATATGAGAGAGTATGCATATGGTCCAAGCTGATATTCCTTGTTCTTGATGCTTCAATACCCATGCTTTGGGACATGCATTCCACTTGATTTTTGAATTTTGGTAGGAGATGACTATGTATATATCAGGGCAACAATTTATGGGGTCCCTTATATTTATCTAAGGGTTACACATGGACTTACAACAAGCTAGCAATGAGCTTGCCAAAAATAGCTTAAGATAAACATAAATGTTAGTGTAAAGTCGATCTTGACCTCAACCGTATGAATGTATATTGGTCTTCATATTGACCTGAGTATGTAATCTAAATCCAAACAAGTTTAATATCCATACTCTAATTAGCATTTGATTTCTAAAATAATTGGTCAATCATTTCTCAAGAACTCCATAGTTAAGCATGCTTAACTTGGAGAAATTCAGGCCCCTGAAAAGTGTTTTCGTCTTTAATTTTTACAATGACTTATATTCTAGATTCAATATTAGTCATATCATTATAGTCATAACAATAAGTTGATTATATTTTAGTATATCTTGGATAGCTATATCTTAGAATACTCATCATAGAAGCAATGATTCTAAATGTTGCTACTTGGTAAGTGGCAATCTAGAGAGCAACAAGCTAGGTAGGTGACATAAAAGGAAGCTTATTTAGATATCATGTCTTGTAAAATGGAAATTCATCAAGTCTGGCACAGCTTGAATAACGGAAGCCTTGATTACACGTCCTAGAAGAAGATGTTTAGGAATGCACAACCTTGGGGAGACAATCTAGATAGCATAGCCTTTTAGGGTATGACTTGTTCTACTAAGGTTTAATCTCGTATGAATATCTACTTTCTTTGAGTGATGGTTGGTTGGTCTACCTGGTTGGCTACTCTTTCTAGTTATTCTTCCTAGAATACTGGTCCACCTGACTTCTCTACTTGACTGGTTTACCTGACTTGCTACGCAGTTGTATTATATATTGGAGGTCATCTTCTAGGTGGATGATCATATACTTACTCTGGGTGGCTTTTGGAAAGGTAGACTAATCAAGCATTTCCTGGACGACCATGTCATTCTAGTTTGTAGTAGAAGTATATGTGTTTCTTGGTTCCATCTAGCTTTTTCCGAGGTGGGAAATCCCTAGAAACATATCTTTAATCTATAGAAACATCTTCTCATTCTTTAATGATCTAGGCTACCACAGTTGGTGGTTCAAAGATGAAGAGATTAGGATCTTCCTAAGGGACTTCATCATCCTATAACGTATGGAAAGTGAGCATTGGTTCTCAAGAATATGGTTGGCTTGTTCACATGTGATGGTATTGGGAAGTTGTTAGAAACATGTTGATAGCTCATATTTGAATTTTAACGGATCAAACGTGATCTATAAGAGAGATAGGTGATAAACACAAATGAATATGATGAAGAATACAAAGAAAAAAATGGATGTTCTTTATTTATTCGTTGTTTGAGTCAATTATAATATCAAATTTATTTTCCACAGACTATGTCAGATGTTGAATCTTATTTATGTGCTCACTATGGTCACCATTTGGATCGTTGATTATGATCTTAAAATAGATGAACAAACAATTAGAGGAACAATATTTTGAGGTGTCGTATCCATTATGATGCTTAAGTTAGTTTCTTGTAGGATTTAACTGAAAATTAAAGAAGAATTTGTAGTTATAACTTAGAAAAAATACATTTAATGTTAAATATAAGAGCCTATTTATAGGTTTAATTAAATGGAAATATCGTAATATCGTCTTAAATTATTAATAAAATAATATCAAAATAATATATTATCAAATCATAAATATTTAATTTTAATTTTAATAAAGATAATTTTTTTTATTTGAAATGCAAATCTTAGCTAATTTTGGATTAGTGGCGTATATATATAATTTGAATTCTTGTATTCATTATTCATTTCTAACATGTCAAGTGTGACTTTGATTTAATCCTTTTTAAAATATTGTTCAATAAAAATATCCTAAATTTGACTTATCGTTTTCTTATATAAAACTTCTAGAATTTGTACTAGTATTTGTATTAATTGCTTAAATTTAATCCAAGTAGTCAGTAGGTTGAAATTTTTGTGATATGTTGGAACCACACATCCAACATCATTAATCTAAACAAATAAATAAAATTACCATGAAAAATCTCCTCTCTTTAAAATATTGTTCAATAAATTTGACTTATCGTTTTCTTATATAAAACTTCTAGAATTTTGACAAGTATTTGTCTTAATTGCTTAAATCTAATGCACGTAATTAACAACTTGAGTTTTTTTTATATGTTGAAACCACACATCCAGAGCATCATTAATCTAAATAAATAAATAGAATTTACCATGAGAAATATCCTCTACTTGAAATTTTATGTTCAATAACAGTTTATATTTTTAAATAATTATTTAATAAAAATAGTATAATTAACATAAATGTAAAATCTAAAAAAATTATAAAAACATTTATGGTACAACTTGTTTGTATTTCAAAATGAAATATATGTATAGAATGTTTGCGAATATATATGTGTGTTTAATTATTTAAAAAGATATAAAAAATAAAAAATTACTAATAAAATTAAATACTAATCTATAAAACAACTTTTGGCCTAATTATCTATTTTATGAAAAACTAGGTACTAAATTGAGTAATATTTCCCTCTATTTTTTTGTTTTTATATTATAAATGTTATAGTTTTAAAAAATAATTTGAAGTAAAAATAAGTATTAGTATTTTATAACGTGATGAAGTTATAATTTAAAAATAATGAAGTTTTTAACTCAATAATTTAATATATTTAATTAAAAGATGTGTGTATTTATTATAATTGTATTTCGTCTGAATTAGTAGTCATGTATTTAGTTTTATATTGAAATTTTTAGTTTATTAATTTAAAATATTATATACACATATAATTTGTTTATGTGCCTTTATAAAACAATATAAGATAATATAAATAAAAACCTATTTAGTAGTCAATAACTTTAAAAAAATTATTTACTTATAGCTTGGCTGGTATATGAGTCAATATATTGTAAAATATAAAGAACATAGTCATGATCCCATAATGAATTAAATTTGAGCTTTTTGTGATTTTTTTTATTTGTGTATCTTTTTAATAACATTTTCAATCATAGTGGGATTTGAAACCAAAACAATTTGGATTTTTTTATATATATTTTTAGATAGCTTGACCACTGTTTTATTTTTAGAACGGTTGAATAAAATTTTATAATTTTGAAAAGTTTAAAAAAAAATTATCTAGAAAAAGTGAAAAATTTCACCTTATATTTTTTGTATAATACATGCATCTTTTTCCTGTATTGTTGGTTAATTATTAAGTCTTTTTTTTTATTTTAAAACAATTTTTGTTGATTAAATTGTTTTGAAAAACATCTGTGCAATGTTTATTTTATAAAATTTGAAATTTTTATCATTAGAAAATTTCAACATATTTTTATTGTTAAAAAGTTTGATCAAATTTTATATTTTCAAAACTTCTACAATTTTATTTTTTATTTTTAGAAAGCTCAAACAAAATATATAATATTGGTACAAATTCTCCATTTTTATAAAGTTAGAAAGTTTTTTTTAATTTTTAAGTAAGCTTCGTAACATTTTAGAAAAAACAAAAAAATAACATCCTTAAAATTTATAACAATAAAAAATAACACATGATATTATTAAACATGATCAAATTGAATTAAGTAAAATTATCTGTAAAAAGATAGAATATTTTTATGGGTAGCCTTCTTACAAGAGCAATAAAAGCTATTGCCAAAGCAAACTTTCAGTTTTTAGAAATATTTTGGGTGATAAATTGTTAAGAAAAAGTATTAAAGTGCACTGGCATTAGTCATACTTGTTCAAGAAATAGAAATTTTTGACAATTTTCTATTTTTTTGAAATTTTTAATAAGTTCAAATTTTCATATTTAAAAATTCCCCTAATCCTACCAATTATATAAGGTAACTTTGAATTTGGCTTCGACTGAATCTTTGGTGGCTTTTCTTGTTTCCTCCAAAAATATGTAAATTGTTGTTTTCTATTAATGGTTGGTCTCCTTAGCTTAATCTAGTTTGAATGAATTTTTTTCATTCTTAGAATGGTTAAATAATTTATATTTTCTATAGTTTGAATATTATTTTCTATTCTTTAAAAAGTTGAACAATTTTTTATTTTTATAAAAATAGTATTTATGAAAATTTTGAATAAATACTCTATTTTTAATAAACTTGAAATAATTCATTATATTTAGAAATTCCCTTTTTTATAAGTTTGACAAATTCTCTATTTTTAAAATTTAGACAATTTTTTTGTTTTTAGAAATTTAGTACAGATTTGATAGTTTTAGAAAGCTAGAACAACTTTTATATTATTACAAAGCTTGAACTTTTTTCTATTTTTAGAAAATTTAAATAATTTTTTATTGTTTGAAAAATTTCTATATTTTTTCATTATTTTGAGAACAGTTTTTATTTTTAGAAAATTTTCATAAATTATACTTTTAGTTATTTTGGAAATTTTAAATGTTAAGAAGTTTTGAAATTTTACTATTTTAAAAAATTGAAAGCTTTATATTTATATAAAAATATTATAACTTTATTTTTTAAATTTTTTTATATAATTTAAAAAAAATAGTTTTTAAAAAGTTGAACAATTTTGTATTCAAAATTGCTAATCTCACAATCTTTGTAACCTCCAATAGGCTACTTTCTCGAAATTGCTTGATAATTATTTGTTAAAGTTGTACATTATGCTTGACATGATTCCTCGTTACGCTACAATAAAAAGTTGAACAATTTATGCACGTTTCCATTTCTCAAATACAACGTATATATGATACCGTGTCTTTCTCAAACCTGTGTAAATAATTTATTTTATTCTTGATTATTTGTATAATTTATCAAAATATAAAGATAATAAAGATTTCAATTGTTTGAAGTATATCATCTAAATACTCTTAAATTTAAATGAATATTTATTTAAATTAAATTTTTTTAAATATATATATATAAACGAAATCATAGAAACAAACTGCTCTTAGCAAGTGTGGATGTATATATATATATATATACATAAATGAGGGGGACGAAAGGGAGAACAAAAAGAGGCGGCTGAGAAAACAAAAGAGAGAGAGAAAAACTGAGGAGAAGACAGAAGAAGAAAAAAGCTGCGGCAGCGAAGTAGCGAAAAAAAAAACAAAATAGAAAACGCGAGAAAATTAAAGCAAAAACAAATTCTTTTTCGATTCATTTTTTTTAGATTTCTCTCATAAAATTATATTGAATTCGATTACCCTAAATTTAATTTTTAGCAAAAATTAAATTTTTCTTTATTTAAAAAAATATAATTTATTCTAAATTTATTATTTGTAATTAATTTATAATTAATTATATGATTTTAACCTTTTGATTTATTATAAAAGAGATAATTATAGAATAGATGTAAAATATTTCAACATAATTAAATATAAAGATCAAAAAAATTATATGAACCTATAAAGTATTAAAATCTTTGATCTTAATGTTTTTTTGTTTTATTAAATTATATATTCTTGTGTTAAATTTAATTTATTATTTCTATTATTTTTTTATTTTAATTAACTATTTATATTATTAAAATATATTTTAATCAATTATTTAATCAAAAATTGATCAATTTTATATAAATTTTGAAGTCATGTGTATTATATTTGAAATTATAATTTAATTATCTTATTTATGTATTTTCTTTGTAAGTTTATATTCTTCTTAAAATTGTGAAGTCAAAAACATATATGTATGGACTTGCATGATAGAAAAGTCTTTAATCTCTAAATTGCATTATATATACATGGACAAATTGAAGAAATAAGAGAGCAAGAGAGGAGATAAGAGAAAATGGAAATGAAGAGCAAGGTACTTGTGGTGGGTGGAACTGGTTACCTAGGAAAGAGAATAGTGAAGGCAAGCTTAGCACTAGGACACCCAACCTTTGTTCTTCAACGCCCAGAATCAGATATTGGACTTGATATTGACAAAATTCAAAAGCTTTTGTCTTACAAAAAGAAAGGAGCTAAGCTTATTGAAGCCTCTTTTTCTGATATACAAAGTCTTGTCAATGCTATCAAACAAGTCGATGTTGTCATTTCAGCCATGTCTGGTGTTCACTTTCGCAGCCACAACCTTTTGTCACAGCTCACACTTGTTGAAGCTATTAAGCAAGCTGGTAATATTAAGGTACGTATTACATGTTCATTCGATACATTTCTTTAGCCATATATACATGTTTATTATCGTTCAATACATGTTCATTATCATTTTCTAACGGGTATATTATAAGTTTTTTTTAAACTATACAATTTAATAAAAAATAATCATAAAAATATAAACTTTAATCAAATTTGAACAATTTAAAACAATATTGAGTAAAAAAATGGTAGAATTACTAGTTTATCATTAGTAATTTGTAAGTGTATTTTATTTTATATTTTTAAATATTTCTTTCAAAAAAATATCACTGTTAGTAAGATATTAATTATGTACCTTTTAGATAGTTTTTATATTAATCTATACTTTTACCAAAAATTTAAGTTACCATATAAAAAAATTTCACTTACAAAAACATCATATATAACTTACACCATATAGGGTTATTATTTAGAAAATATATTTAAACTCAAATCATAGATTGAAGTATAGGTGAACAAATAATGTAATCATTCTATTTAAATTAATAAATTTGATTCGATTTGTCGAACTTATATCAAATTCGATTGATAGATTTTATAGTTTGATCAAATTCGGATTAAAAAATATACAATATATTCGAATTTAAATCAGATTCGAATTAATAGATTTTACAATCCAATGTAATTTCATCAGGATTGAATTACTATTAAAATTATAAATAAATACATATTTTAGTTTATAATATTATATTTAAATGTTATATATATCACGATTACATTAAATTATTATTTTAGTTTAAAAATATAAATATTAAATTTCTATAATAATTTAATAATATTAATTTAAAATTTAAATTATATATATATATATTGTGTTTTATATATGATAATAATTAATAAATATCTAATCTTATTTAATTTAAAAAATTAATTTAGATTAATTATGTGATAATATCGAATTAAATTTTTTTAATTTAATTTAGATTAAATCGGATTAAAAAAACATGAGATTTCCAAAGATTAATAAACGTCAATTTGATTGGATCCTCGACCGTAAAATACCATTTTTCCAAGAAAACGTTTACCGTATAAACTTGGGATTTGTAGTCCCAATGTAATATCACGGCAAAATATTAATAATCCAATGCATTGAATTAGCCAGGGGCTACTTATTTAAAAAATAAATTTAATTTCCCGATCTAATATCGATTGATGTGTAAGCTAGATAGTTAATTAATTATCACGATTCACTGTAGATTTAGCATATAAATAAATCGTTATCACATAACGTCACCATCTTTTTTTATCCAACATATTCTTCTTTTTATATTATTATTATTGTCATATTAACCATCAGATTAAATTGACGTGCCCTTTTGTTTGGTACTAAAAGTAATGATTAATAGTGAAATTTGACTTTTGGAATTGCTTGTAAATTTCATTCATATTCTACTCCTTAAGCTAGAGAATCTTTTAATAGCAGTCTCTTTCTCCCCTTTTTTATTGATAGTAAGTTAGTAACAACTCTCTTTTTTTTTTCAAAGAAAGTCTTGAGTAATATTATTGGTACTAAGGTGAATTTTGATTTTCAAATATATAAAAATCGTGATTAATCAAATTGTACATATTGTAAGGAAGATCTTCTAGTCTAAAAAGTCCCTATTTTTGTTGTTATGGTATATCTACTACAGTATTATAATTTCAAGAAATTTACCTTAAAATACAACAAAATTATTGATAATAAAAACTTGAAATAAAACATATATAATTAAAGAAAAGGTGAAATGCGTCAACTTTTCTAACTTTCAACAAAATGAGCTCAAAAGTCCTAATGTTGTCGGGTGGAATACAAAATTCATATTAATTTTATAAAAAAATAACCCAAAAATCCTTAGTTGTATTAAAGTAATCATGCGATAAACATGTCATAACTTTTTTTAATAACAATTTTGATTTTTCATTAAATTAATCCCATATTCTCTTTCCCATATCCCCATCTAGATTTCATTTTAAGTCTTGTTAACCCAATTTCTACCCATCAAAATCACCATTTTGTAAAAAATTATTTCAATGAATCACAGTAATTTAATCCTTCTTTTATTCCAAAGAATTTACTATATATAAAAAAAAATGAAAAAAAATGATTTCTTTAGCAAATGACGATTTTGATGGATAGGGATTGGGTTAATAGAACTTTAAAAGAGATTGGGTTAGAAATTAAGGAGCATGAGTGTTCATAAAGAAATCTACGTGTGGATATGGAAGAGAGAAAATATTAGCTTGATTAAGGAAGGAAAACAAAAAAAAAATATTAGCTTGATTCAAGGAAGGAAAACAAAAAAAAAAAAAAACTAGCTAAGTTAGTAGTGGGAGTTAATTTAATGAAAAGTCAAAATTGTACTTAAAAAGTGATCAGATGCTTGTCATGTGACTACTTAAGCTAACCAAGGAATTTTGTATTATTTTTTGAAATTAATAAGATTTTTGTGATCTATTTGATAAGAACAAAAAATTTGTGCTCATTTTGTTAAAATTAAAGGACTTACGTCACCTTTTATCTTTAACGAAAAGTATCATGATTGTTAAATTTTTTAAAATAATTAGATTTTTTTAAAATGTGATTACATGTTAGAAAATTATCACTTAATTTTAAAATGTTATAAAAAATATTATTGAACTTTTGTTGTTACATAGGTACAATTATACTTAGAATTTGTCAAAAATAACAAAAATATTCACATAAATATCGATGCTATTTTTCACATATTTAAAGGTAGTATTTATGTAACAACAAATAAAATTTGGTGACGTTTTTATAATAATTTAAAGTTTAGTTACATTTTGTTAACTACCATTATAGTTCAATGATAAAAATAAAATCTATTTTCTTATACCATAAATATGTTGTAAAAAATAATCCAAAAAAATCTTTAAATTGTTTATAGATTTTTCCCTATGCTAAAATACATCAAATTTAAAAAGAAAATTTCATTTAGAAAGAGTTAGTTTAATTTTTATCAAATGATAAATGGGGTGAAATTGGATTCATATCACTTTGTATGGGTAAGCACATAGAAAAAGTTCTCCCTAAATTTTTTAAATATTTGGCTTCTTTTTTTCTTGACTCCTTACGATAAAATACATTTTGTTTTTTTAATGTAAATTTTGCTAAACATAAGCTAGGCATATATGAAATTTTTAAAAAAATAGTTTTTTTTTAATAATAATTACACAATCATAAGTCTATATACATATACAATAACATGGACTAAACAGATTGTTTGGGCTTACTTGGACTGAAGCCCAGTTCAATTTTTTGCTATTAGATAATTAGCAATCAAATTCTCAAGTCAAAGCCTACACAATAAAGTAGCCCATTTCTTACTTCCTACCGATCAAAGCATTTGTGTTCTTACCTATATCAGTTATGTAAATTAACGTAATTGTGAAGTTGAACAAAGTTCTAAAAGTTAAGGAAAGGTTAATATTGTAAAATTTAATGATTTTTTTTATAGCATATGTGTTGAGATGAGTTTATATTTTAAATATATATATATTAAGAGAAATAAGTTGCTAAATCTACTAATTATATTGCAAGACTTTTAATAATTATTTTAGAGTATATATATATATATATATTATCATATTAAATTACATATTCGAAAGATTCATTTTTTTTATTTTAAAATTATAATAAATTTTATTTTTCCTTAAATTAAAATAAAAGTATATAATAAATATTACTATGTTATAAAGAGAATAATTAGAAGAAAATGCAGTTTATTGTAATATTTTTAATACATAATTAAAACAATTAATTAAAAATCATTTGATAATGATAGTTTATTTAAAATAAAAAGGTGGTTTCTAATGCCAAATAATTATGAATATAAGTTTCTATTTTGTAAATTAAAAATTATATTTTGAAACTCTAATAAGATTCATATGTCCTTGAATTTAAATTATAAATATTACCATGTCGTTAAATAAAATAAAATAAAATACTAATAAAACAAAAATAAACTTTAAAATAATAATAATAAATAAAATATTCATAGAATTACGATATCAATGGTGCCGGACAACAAATATAATAAATAAAATTTTAGTATTAATCAATTTATAGTATGTTTTATTTATATTTGATGCATTATATTGCTATATTATTATTTTATTATTTTGATATTTATTATCATCCATGTTTTTTTTTGCATGATATCATAAAAATATCCATATTTTTTAAAAAAATACAATTTTGATAAAAAAAATAATTTCTATGCACAAAATAATAAAAACCAATTTAATCATTTTAATTTTTTAATTATTTCTTTCATTTTGTCTCTTTTTTTTCCTTTTGTTTTATCTCTTCACATTCTCTCTCATCTCTTTCTTGATTCTCTACCAATTTACATAAAATTATCTCTTATTTATTTTTACACTAAAAACTAAATCTTAAATCCTAAATACTAAACCATAGATCATAAGCATTAAATACTAAACACCAAATAATAAACATTAAATCTTAAACTTTAAATTTTAAATATTAAATACTAGACTCTAAATCTTAAACTTTAAACATTTAACATTAAATCTCAAACTCAAAGAATGAGAAAAGGAGAAAATAATAAAAATAATAATTAACATTTCTAAAGATTGAAATTCTCTTCTTTCAATATTTTAAGTTTTGGGAGAGTTGGTTTCACAATAAATTCTAACAATATGTACCTTTTGAATATTTGGATACTTTTAAGGTACCATTCAAATTTTTTAACAACAATGAATACCAAAAACTTAATATATAATTGAGGATTTTTTTAAAATTACTTTTGAAGTTTTGAAATGTTGGTACCATAATAATTCATAATTTTTTAAAATAATAATTAATAAAACTCTTAAAATTTATAATAATAAGAATATTATCCTAATAATATTGAAAGAAATTGAATTATGAGTTCAAGTTTAAATTAGTCGAAATAATCGTAGTTCAATTTAAACGATATCCAATCGAACAATGTTTAATGTAAAATGATACATTGATTTTTTTTAAATTGTGAAAATATTGAGTTGGATGTAAAAGTAATATTTTTATGTTTATAAGTTCTAAAATTTTATTATTTTTTAAAAAATATTGAACACATAAGCTTTTTTTGGGCTTAAATTTAATTTTTATTTATTAAAGAGGACCCGATTTATATATTTAAAAAAAACTTGTAGTAGATATGTACAAGGTTTCAAATATTGATACCAGTTAAAATATGGAGATTTAAACTTTATGTATATGTTGAGAATATTATTGTTATCGATGAAAATATCAAAAAATAATTCATGAAATTATAAACTAATAAAATTATAATTTTTTTAATAAATGTTCAAAAATATTAAAACAGTTATTACATATTTCTTAAAATTAATTGTATTATTTAGTACACATAAATAACATTTTATATTTATTTTGACCAATAAATCAAAAATTTGTAAAATAATTAGTGAAAATGTTTAAAATAATTATTTAAACTGATAAATTATATGGTTAATAAAATTAAATAAATAAAGATATTTAATGATAATTAATTTTAAAAATAAATAAAATTTTATATAATTATTAATTGATATTTTATTAATAATTTATATTTTTTTCAATATTATCACAAATAATATGTATTAATATTAATACATCTAAAATATAAATATTATTGAGATATTTTAGAAAATCACGAACATAATGTGTACTCTTTATAGGCAATTTGTAAGGGGTGCTTTTTCTCCTTCTCATGGCCCAATGGATCTTATGGTTAAACACATCCAATAACCAATGGAACTCATTAGGGGTGTCCATGGTCCGGTTCGGTCCAGTTTTCCCTAAAAAAAAATTAACCGGATCGGACCGTTCATATTACTCGTACCGGACCAGACCGTTTGAAACGGTTTTAAGAAATAAAAACCGGATCGGACCGTTTGACTTATAAAACCGTTCGATCCGGTTTTATTCCCGGTTTGGTTCGATTTTTTTATAATTTAATGAAAAATAATGTAAAAAATTTAATATATTATTAAACTGGTCCGGTCCGGTTTGAACGGTTTAAAATTAATACAAATCGGATCGGACCGTTTGATTAGTAAAACCGTCCGGTTTGGTCCAGTCCGGTCCGGTTTTACGGTTTAATTCGATCCGGTCCGGTTTATGGACACCCCTAGAACTCATGGTTTAACAAGCCGTCTTCTAGTTCTACTTACCAGCTGAAGACACTTTTCAAAGAATACACTAGTTAAAATTTCAATCTCAAATTATATATATATATATAAAGACCAAAAAGCTTTTGACTAACATAGAAAAAAGAATAAACTTAATTTTTTTTTCCATATGCTAAAACTAACAAAAGAAATTCCACATTTGTTTGAAAAATTATGGCAGCGGTTCATGCCTTCGGAATTTGGAATGGATCCAGCACGTATGGGACATGCATTAGAGCCAGGAAGAGTGACATTTGATGAGAAAATGACGGTGAGAAAAGCAATAGAGGATGCTCAAATCCCCTTCACTTATATTTCTGCCAATTGTTTTGCTGGTTATTTTGCCAATCTCTCTCAATTAGGCTTAATCTTGCCCCCCAAGGATAAAGTCACTATTTATGGAGATGGTAACACCAAAGGTATGTATATTTAATTATTCGTTTAATATTATTAAAATAATATTATTTATTTTTAATTGAATTTTTTTCTCAAAATAAAAAAAAACGACTAATCAACCCTAACTTCATCACATAAGATTTTATAACCTCTCTCCTATCACATAAAATAAATCACAAAATATCATACAATTCTAATAAAGATTATTAGAATCTATGAATGAATTGTTAGTTAATATAACTTGAATTTTTGGATGAATATTGTTTAACAATTCACATGCAATATGATTAATATGATAACAAAGTTATTAGGTAGTATGTTCATACTTCAAATCCAACAACTCTTATTAAATCTTAAGTATTGGGTTTGTAAATTACATATAACCTATCTTTGAGTAAAGTGTTTGAATGTACACATGAATTGTTACTACGATCAATCGGTACTTGGGTTTGAAGAATTTCTATATAATTATAAAATAGTTTTAAATTGGGGAAATATATATGCTCTGTACCTTGATTAATTTTTTTTAATAAGAATATAATGAATTATTTTTCACAAAGGATATTTAATTAGTTTAATTTTATAAATAAAATTTCATTTTTAACTTCTATACACAGTATATATATATATGTGTTTTTTTATATGTAAAAAAACATATATGTTTAAGGTAAATTAAAAGTGAAATAAATTTAATGACTGAATCATGTAAAAAAAAAACATTTAAATTTTGAAAGTATTTAAAGCATTTTTGTTCATGGAAATTTTATAAAGTATTTTGTCAAACAAATATCATGGATAAAAAAAGATATTATTTATTTAAATTTATATAATAATGCCTTTATAAACAGTATTCTACCACAAATTTTTTTTTTTGCTACTAATATTTGCTTATATATATATTTTTATCATCCGTGTATAAAATATACAGCTATATATGTGAATGAAGATGATGTTGCAACGTACACAATCAAAGCAATAGATGATCCTCGAACTTTGAACAAAACAATTTATATTAGGCCCCCTGAAAACATTCTCACTCAAAGAGAATTGGTGGAGATTTGGGAAAACCTTTCTGGAAAGAAACTAGAAAAGATCACTATTTCTCAAGAAGACTTTCTTGCTTCCATGAAAGGTACGTAAAACCATTATTAAGCTATAAGGATATATATCTAAATTTCATATTGTAACAATTTTAGATCGGTTACACACTTATCTAATTGAGTTTCAAAAGCATAAATCAATATAACGAGTTGAAATTACAAAATTTAGATATCTCAATATAAATTTGCAAAACTTATTGTTGATAAATTTATAGAGAAAGATTAATAATTGTGTCTTTCAAATATCAAATGAGAGTCGATTCATTTGCTCTGCTAGGGTTTTCTTCTTTCTTGTTCCCTTGTCGCCATTCCATCGCTCCTCTCCATCAATATTTGATTTCTTCTCTCCTTTCCCTCTTTGATATCTCTGTTTTTGTAGTGTTTTCAAATTAAAAAAAAAAATTTAAAGTCCAGTCCAAGAAGCTCTCAAATGGCGCTTTGCTAAGGCTCCATTTCTTGGTGAAATGTTACGATTTTCCATCTCTTATGCGAATTGATCAGTTATTTCTTTGAATTTGTAATAACAAATTCACATGTCGGCAACACCTTCTACACAGACTTGTTTTCTGCCATTTTCTTTGAGTATTCCTCTAGATGGCTTCTTGGTTCTTGACTCTGTTAGGATAGTTCCTGTTTTGATTTAGTTTGCAAAATAAATCGAACTATTGAATTGGGGGATGCAACTTAATTAGTGGTGTTTTTCTCGATCACATTAATCCATATGTATCCATTCCAGTTTCCTACCTTCATAATTTGCTCATCATTAAGATATATATGACCTTTGAATTTAGTTTGTTAGCACCTTCATCTATTGTTGCTGAGTTGTTTGGCTTTTTGTCACCTTCTCGTAAAGCTAGAGGTTTATGTTTCTCCGGTATTGAACTGGTTAAGTGCTTCTATCTCTCCTCTTATTTGGACTTGCTCTAGTAGAATACTTTGTTCTTTCTGTTCTTTATAACACTGCTATTTTCTATGAAATACTCTATCTTGATGAAATATTCTATCTTGATTGCAGACATGGACTATTTCCACCAGATAGGAGTGGGACATTTCTATCACATTTTCTATGAAGGTTGTTTGACAAACTTCGAAATTGGAGAAGAAGGTGAAGAAGCTTCTAAGCTTTTTCCAGAAGTTACATATGTCCGCATGAATGAATATTTAAAAATCTATCTTTAAAGATGTAAACTATAAATTTGAATTCTACTATTCGTGTAAGAAGATCATGTTCTTCCATTGAATCAATATGTAGTTTATTATCAATTACTTACTTTAAGTGTTGTCTTTAATTTTTGTGAGATAATGAGAATAAATTGATAAAGTATATATAGCAAAGCATTTATTAGTTAAATTGATAAAGTACATATACCTAAAGCATAAGGGCTGTTACTGTCCTTTTTCTCTTCTAAAAATTCCTCCAATCGTTTTTTTTTTTCCTTTTTTCCTTTCTGCAATAACAAATTTTTTTCTCCCTTTGTATAAATCATTATTTATTCAAATATATCACAAAAATTAATCTACAATTTATTACATTTCACATAGATCTAAATGTGATAATTTATTCACTTAAATTTGATTTATGCTAATGACATGCATGTTATGCTATATTTTTATAAGTTTTCTTTCTATATCTAAATCTAGATAAGATGTTTTTATTCAAAATTTGGTTGCAATTTAAAAATTAAAAAATATATATTTTATTAAAGATTTATTATATTATTAATTAGAATAATTAAACTTAGATCAAAACAAAAAAGAGTTAAAAAACAATCAAAACATTTACTAATCAGTTGTTACGGTTATTATTATAATTTTAATAATTTATTATATCTTTAAAATATTAATTTAAATGTTATTTGTGTAATCTTATTTTGAAAAATCAATAAAACTTAGTTTTTTTCTAGAAAAAAAGCATGAAGGGCTATCCATTCATTAGTAAAAGTTTTGGAGAATTTGGATAATTGCAATTAATAATCTAATTAATTGATTCAGTGATAAGTTTTGATTTAATTATTTTTTTGATTTAAAATTTAAAATTCATTTTGGTTTGGGAGATAGTTAATCTAAGTAGATATTTGAAATTATAAATTTATATTTTATTAAATATTATATTTTTATAAAATTGAAAGAATTTATAGTTTAATATTTATGAAAAATATAAAATCAAATATATTAAGTAGAATAATATATTATTATTTTTATAAATTTTTCTTGCTTAAAATTTCATATTTTTTAATAATTGTAAGTTAAAAAGGTATTGAAATTTGATTTTTATAACTGAAATAAGTAACTGTTACTCTATGTCAATTTCTTGTGTTTATATCCATACATTTTAGTTTTATATTTCGGATATAATATACATTTTAGTTTTGGTTTCGAGTAAAATATACTTTGACTCGTTCTACCCTGTTAACAGTCTTATTCATGATTTAATTTGGGTGATGTTAAATCCACGTACTAAAAGATTGAATCCATGTTAATTTTAAGTTCTTGACATTTATACCCCAAATTTCTGCTGCCAACATCAACAAAATACGTACAACTCTGAAGTGCAAAAGATGATAGAAATTTTTTTAGCTTGGAAATGTCTTAGAGTTTTACAAATTATCCATGACAGGTGAAAAGGTGACACCATTTATGAACTATGTGTATATCAATCACTATCTTGTCAATCTCTAGTTTTGGAACCTAAATATTTGCTTTCATCTTCTTTTCATGTATCTTTGTTTTAACCATGGAATTACGGCATGCCTAATCTAGGTCACTTTCAAAAAGGGTATCATCTTATAGATGTCAGGTATCAAGCGAGTACTAAATATTATGTAATTTTTAAAATTAACATCTTATTAGTATAATTTATCAATTAAATATTATTAATTTTATTATTATTAAAAATGAGTATTTTTAGTTATATAATTTATTAAATTGAACATTTTCAATCCATTAAATATCAAACACTTAAATTATGAGATTAATGTACTCATTGCACATAATAACAAGATTATTATAAGATATTTTTAAAAAATTTAAGATGTTAAGTACCCAATGTAATAATTACGAAACTAAACAACTTAAATTAAATAATTAAGTAACGTTTAAGACTTATTTTTCCTTTATAAAATTGGAAAAAGTGTTGTATTGTGATTGAAAATGCTTTCTAAAATTGTTATCTTAGGTAGTATAGGTCCAATTATTTTTTTAATACCACCTATGTAGCACAAGTCGATTAATAATTAAAATTTTAATAAAATTTAATTAATGACAATGAGCTTGTACTCCTTTTAGTTTCTTTCTATGTAAATTATATCAATTTCAATAATATCAAATATTTTTATTTTAATTATTAGTATATATCTTATTCAATTTTAAATATTACTAGTAGCTCTAAGTTACCCAATTCTTTGAGATTGTGTTTGAATTTGACAAAAACGTGTACCAATAATCTAAATATGGATATTGAATATACGTATCATGATTGAGAATAGGGATCAAAAAGAATAACAAAACAAAAAATATAAATAGTACAAATGTATCAATTTGAACTGGCTAGTGTCTCAAATATTGGTTAAATATTAAAAAAATTAAAAAAAAAATTGAAGTTAAGAGCCTTTAAAAAAAGTGAAATGGTACCTTAATTGGAATCTAAACTTTAAATTATTTTCATGGACTTATATATATTACATAGTTTTTTTTAAATCAAATACTTCTCTACAAGTTTACATCAATAAAAAATAACTATTTAAATATAATTCCACATATAAACTAATAAACAGTTTACCTCACAACGTAAATTAGTTAATATTACATTTTTTTCTTCTTAATTTTTCTTTGTATATATACAGCAATATTTGTGGATGAAGATAATGTTGCAACATACACAATTAAAGCCATAGATGATCCCCGAACTTTGAACAAAACAGTTTATATATGTCATGGTATTTTAAGTAGAAAAAAAATGTTATGGTATTTCATAATCCAAAACTAACATATTAATTCAAATTGTACTTGTTAGCGGGGATAAATATTACTAATGAATATATTAATTCTGAATGGTGTAACGTTGGTTTAAATGAGTAATAGTTAATGTGATACAAGTTTGGTAATAAAGGTTATGCTACATGCTTTTTATTTGAGTTTGAATCACTTTTATGTAATTTAAAATAAGAAAATTGTTATAAAAATCTCTTAAATTAATATTATAAAAAAATTACATTAGGTTGTTTAATCACTTAAATTATAAATGATATCATTTAAATTTTTTTTATGAAAAGATGAATTAATTGAAAAAATTGTATTATTTTAATAATTTTTTATTAAATTATTATTATTTTTGTAATGTAATTAAATGTGATTAAAAAATGAGTTTGTAATAAAGATAAAGTGATAGTTAATATAAAAAAATCAAAAAAATATTATTTTAACATTTTTTAATTGTCATTATTTTATTTTATTACTTTATTAATTTTTTATTTTTTATTGAAAATTAAAATATATATTTAAATAAATTTATATTTGAATATTATTATTATTTATTTTTTAAAAATAATTTCACACTAAATTTTACTTCTTTCATTGTTAAACACTCGTATTTAATGACTTGACATAAAATAATAATATATTAGAAAAAATTTATTAAAATAATATATTTTTTTCTTAACTAACCCATTTTTTCATAATCAAAAAATTAAATTACATCATTTCTAATATAATAGATTAAATCATATAAATAATTTAATCTAAGAAATCAATATGATATCTCACTTTAAAAAAAATTAATAAATAAATATGTATTTCAAAATAGATTGTATATATATAAAAATAGTTGGTGTGATGTGTAGGGGGAAAAATAGTTTATGAGTTTTTAATTTGTGGTGTGCAAGGAAAAGAGATAAAGTATTATTTTCTACCAAATTAGTATGTAAACCACTATTTAAACTTATAAGTTGCAATAAACATAAGAACTTATAATTGGAGGTAATATCGTTAATTTTTTAAAATAAAATATTTAGATCTAATATTTTTTAAGTGATATTTTTATAAAAGAATTTTTAAAAATGATATTATAATGATAAATTAATAATCAATTTTTATATTTTTAATTTAAAAAAATTCAATCATTTTAGTGAAAGGTGGGTAATTTTAATAAAAGATATAGATTTATAATTCTTGATTCATTCATGTCATGTTACCCTACATTCTTCTCACATTTACTTTTATCTTCTTTTTTTATCTCTCTTTAAAATAGTATGTACTCAAATATCCAAAACAAAACAAAAAAATTTCATAATCGAGCTATATAGTACAAGCTAGGTGATAAATCTGTTGTAACATATTATAATTGAGACTAACAAATGGAGCATAGTCTAAATAGTATTAATTTATTCACGTGTGATTTTAAAGTTGTAGTATCGAAACTATATATCTTTCTCAAATCAAGATAAATTATAATTAAGATTATTAGTATCATGACAATATAAAGTGGTGATCTTGAGCTAACTAATATGGAAACTAGTCTGTAACAAACCGAAAGCCGGCTAGAGCTAAAGCTATACGGTGAACCATATTTTTAATCCTACTATTTTTTACTATTTTTTTTATCATTCACTGTTACAAAAAAGTCATTAAAATCGGTTAAAAGTATCAATTTTTGTTAAAATTAAACAAAATGTATACTAATATTTTTATTTGGATGTAAAATCTAATAAAATGCTAGAAGTAAAATAATTTAGTCTTAAAAAATATATAAAAACAATAAGTTTAATAATGTCAGTTAATTAGTTTAATAATAGCAAAAAAATTGTAAAATAACTAACATTGTCTTAAGTATAATATAACGTGTCATGCATATAACTATAACATGTTTGAACATTTTTCATAAACCAAATTATTTAAAAACCCTTTTTCCACAAATAAAAGATTTTTTTTTTAAATTCTAATTATTAGAAAAAAAAAATCTTTTCTAAATTATGAAAAACAAACGGCTAACACACCTATTGTAAAGGACGTTATATTAGAAAATGTTCATTAAAAAAAATACAAGAACAGAGAGAAAATGATATTTTTGTGTCATATAAACCTAGGCTTAAACTTCTTGCTCTAGGAAATATCGCAAACAGACGGTCATATATGGCCATATTTCTAGGTTCTAGCTCCCAAATAACCATTTTTTATTTTTATTCTTGTGATATCCACCATTAATCTTTAAAAAAAAAATTGTGTTTTGATCTCTCAGTCTCAATTCACAATGGCTGAGCCAGAGCAGTCTTTTGAAGTGGGTAGTGCAGTTCAAGAGTTGTCAACTAGTCCAAGGCCAAACGAAAGAGTAGAGAGTTCTAAAGCTGCTGCTTTCGGAGATGTTAATGGAGCTTCAGTTCAAATCAAGAGAGCTAAGGAAGTTTACAAGTCACATGAAGGGGTAGAAGAAAAACCTAGCAAGATTGAAGTATTTAGTTGGTGTTTTTATGAACTCTGCTCCTATTTCCTTCATGCTGTTCTCATTCCTATTGTCTTTCCTCTTATCATTAGTCAGATTGCTTCCCAACAACCTGAGTCTGTTGAAGGTTGGGGTTTAACTAGCACCGGCTTAAACTGCAGTCAAAAGGAACTACTTCTGTAAGGTTTCTTTTTCCTTCTTCTTTTAACAAGTTCAATTAGTTGCAATTCAAAACGCCACTTATACTTAAAGATGTAAAGTGATTTGTCTCGTTTAGTATCTTTAATGAACTCATGATGTAATATTATTTCATTTTATTCAAATATTATCTTATTTCATTCGTTCCATTTAGATTGTACTACTAATAGTTCTAACTTTAAACATGTATTATATTATTTTTTTCATATTAAACTTACATTATAAATTATTATTTATCTTATTTTATATTATTTTTGTATTCTTATTTGTTTCATTACACTTATTAAGAACAAATAAGATATATTAATTTATATTGTTTCTTTATTATTTTATCTCATTAAAAATTAAGTAATAAAAAATGATATGAATTTTAAAAATTAATAGATTTTCTCATGAATATTCATTCATCTTATCTCAATTTACGTCTCTTTTTGTACTCTACACTAGAGTTTCATACTTATGAAACTTTACTTATGCTTTGTTTGCTTGTGTTTAACCAAGTATTTTTGTTAAAAGTTGTTTCAGAACAAAATGCTTTCACTTTCTAAACACTTGAAACACCTTTCACTTTTTTTCTCTATTTGGTTCAAAAGCACTTTCCTAATTTTTAGAAGCATTTTTACATGTTCTTAGAAGCAGAATCATACTCTTAGTTTTCAAACAAAATAGAGAAATAAATTCAAGAAAGTTTTTAAGCATTTTTATATAAAGTTGTATTAGAGTTTAGAAATCTTAAAACACATATATTTGTACAATTTTTTTTACTCATACTTCTTATATGGCGACATATGTCAAAAATATTTTGAAAATTAAAAATGTGATTTATTTTTATTAATAAAGTAACATATGGCATAACATGAAAGGTTTAGGTGAAAAAGTTTTATAGGTAAAATCACTTTAACGTGGATATTAAATAAAGTTCTAGAGCGTTAATTAAGGGTTAATACTAATCTTTCATGGGAAAATTTTAGAACTTCAAAGGCAAACAGAGTAATTAGTACTCAACCTTATTCCATTGAACAAATTAGCTGTTATTTTTAATTACATTCCCTTAATTTTCATGCAACAAAATTAAACACTTCCCTTCTTTCACTTTCTTTAGGGAACAAATTATATAATAGGTAAACATCTCTATATCTGTTTCATCAATATTGCAGGTATGAAAGACTCACAAACAGAACAATAATAGTTAGCCATTTCAAATATTCCCCATTAGAGTGGACTTCAATAGCTTGGACAATAGGGCTAATTTTAGCAGCTCCTATACTCGGTTCCCTATCTACCCACCTTGACCATGGCCAACACCAACCCCTCATTGCAACAGCTGCCACTGCCATTGGAGCCATATTTTGTCTTCCTGCAGGTTTTTTCAAAACTGTGTGGATCTTTCCACCCTATATAGCTGCCATTGTTATTACTAGCATGGTTTCCTCCTCCATCCACACGCGCCAACTAGGCCTAATGGTTCGAGGCTTCACCGGACCATTCATCGAAAAACAACAATTCAATACCAGAAGGATAGTTTCTGGAAGGTTGTCACTTTTTGGCACAGCTTTTGGTTCATTAGGTTCAGCTATATTCTCATCATTCACTTATCATATGTTAAGAGAGAAGGAACAATTTATAAGCCTTTGGGTAGTTTCAATATTCAGTGGACTCAAATGGCTTGTTGGGATACTTCATTTTTTCACCTCTTTTAGACCTTCTAATAATAATTCTCCTACTTCTACTTCAATATCTAAAATTCATCATGTCTTTTCTATACTCAAATTCCCACATGCAATTGGAAGTCTTGTTGGTGTTTTTCTTTATTCTTTAACAACAATGTGTATTTTCACATCAGGTGTTCTTTACCTTGTTGGAGAGCTATGTTTGAGGCCAAAAAAATTACTTTATTTTTGGTTAACTTATTTCCTAGTCCCTTTAATTTCTATGCCACTATTGCACTTATTGCAATATGTTATAAAAACAAATGCTGTGAAAATGCAATTTCTTGGTTTTCTTTTATCAACATTGACTTCAGGAATGGGATTCTATTTCAAAGATAGAAAATGGGAAACAAAGCAAATTTTAATTTTAGCTGCTATTCAAAGCATTTCAACTGGGCTTTTGCATGCTTTTGGAAGAGTGTTGTTATTGGATTGTTCACCATATGGTAAAGAAAGTACCTTTTCTACTTGGTATGTTTGGGTTAAAGTTATGGGAAGTGTTGTGGGGTTTGCTTTTGCTTCAGCTTTGCCTGGGAAGTTAGGCACTGCTTTTGGGGTTGCTTTTTGTAGCAGTGTTGTTGCAATTGTGATTTTGATTATGGGAAATGTTACTGATTTTGGTGGAGCTATAGCTGCTGGACATGTTAAAGATGGTAACTACCAATTACAGGGACCATCCTCTGTTCATGGAGATGATAAAGTTATTGAAATAAAGCAAGCAATGCAAGAGGAGCTGTAAGACATCTTGATATTTTTTGTATCTTAATATTATATTTTATATCGAATTATAAATAATATTTTTTATTTTATAAATGTAATAAAAATATAAAAATAAATTAACTATTGATTTAAATAAACTTTATATTAAAAAATATTTTAAATATAAATTATTTTATTAAAATATTTATAATCAATTTTATATAACTATATTATATAACTTTTCACAAAATATTATATAAATTAATTATAATATAATTTAATACAATTAAATTCAATATAATTATATTTAATTTATTCAATATAATGTACGTGAAAATTATGAGCAATTATGCAAAATTATTAAAAGGGTTTCACCCTAATGAAATTGTGTTCTGGCTGATAACGATCAATTATTTACTCTCTCTTTTTTTCACATGTGATTTGAATGAGAAAAAGAGTCCTGCACACAAACTATTATCCGATTAGAAAATTATATTTTTAATTAATTGTTAATAACTATGGGATAGTCCATACATATTTTTTTAATTAGAAAGTTGAAAAAGTTACAAGGTTTGTCCTCATTCTGAATATTGATAATTTCTTGGTATGAAAATCTCTTCGATTAATTTATGATTAGAATGTCACGTTATCTGTAAAGCCAATGAATAATTACCTCAATAATAGAAATTCTACGATTATCATGGATAATTAATAATGTGATATTTTAAATTAATAAAATTAAAAATAAACACAATAATTTTTTTAAAAAAAATACAATCATTCATTATTTTTTTAAAATAATAAACAATAAAATTAATAAAAAATATTAATATTTCTTTTTAACTGTACCTTCTAGTCTCTGGCTCTACCGTCTTGTAAAATACATGTTATATAAATAAATAAAAAAGATTAAAAATGACAGTGGTACTGGTAGTTATATATGCGATATGCTCCCTCCTCAGTCCTGACAAGAATGAACATATATATATCGAGGCTTCTCAAACATTGGGAATTTCATAACCAGCTAGTCATATATAACCGTACAACTATATTTCAGGTATATTTTATTTTTGTTATAAGTAATTTGAAACAGAAATAATTAAAAGAAAAAAAAAGCTGTTTCAAAAAGTATATGTGATTATGTGGAATCACAAAATGTATTTTTTAAGATTCGAAAAAGCTTTTGACAATAAAAACCTTTTTTTTTTGTTTTTTGTTTTTCCACCATATTACAAGCACACCAAATTTAACCTACCTATTAATAATTGTTAAATTATGTCACGGTGCATTTAGAAGACGTAAGATACAAATACAAATAGATGTAGAGTAATATAACATGTACATGCATTTATGTAAATGTGCATAATAAGTGATTAAATGTTTTTATCATTTATTGGATCTTTGGGCTTGTGTCATGATATTGAGCTTAATTGTTCCTCAGGTTATTGGAAAAAATATGTTATGATCTGCACAATAACACATACACCAAATTAATAAAATTGATAAAGAAAAACTAATTTTTAAAATAGTTTTTTGTTAATTGCTTTGGAAAATGAAAAACTAAAAGTTTAATACTTCTTTCAAAATATATTATTTTGATGTGAAATTAAATTTTGAGTAACAACCATCACATGCCTACATGCATGCAAATATCAATATCATTTTCTATGCCAATTGTTATTTTTGAAACATAAATATTTCTTCAATGAAAAAGAGACTTTTTTTTTCCTTTTAAAAGGATAATTAATAAGTGGGAAAGTATGATTATTTTAGATTTTTGATATAATTTATCGTTGAATTAATAAACTATCGTGCGGGTCTTTCGATAGGGATTTGTTATACCAAAAGTATTGTTGTTGAATTGTTCTGCTTGTAGGAAAGAAGGTGTTTTTCCTTCTTGGTTTATGTGGATTACAATTGTTTGGGAGTTGTGTGGGGTGGGCTTTTGCAGTGACATCAACCTTGTTTGGAAGGATAGATACTTCATTTGTTGTTGCCTTTTGTAGCTGCATTTTTGCATTGTTGATTTTGATTTTTGGGAATATAAGTGATTTTGGGGAAGCTATTGCAGATTTGCAGCTAGACATGTGAAAAAGGATAGTGAAATAAAATCACTTGTTAATATCAATGATGATGTCATTGAATTAAAACAAGCTTTTTAGGAGGAAATACAATAAAAAAAAGTTTATAAGTTTAATAGTACAAGATACCCTATTTGTAGGAACGGTGAGTGTAAATGTTTCATGTTTATTTTAAAAAAATAATACTTAATTTTTATACTTATTTTTTTTACAGTTTAATTCTATATTTGTATTTTTTTTATTTTTTTATTTTTTACTTTTATTTAATTCATTTTTTGATTCTTTTAGTTATAATTTATTTAAATTAAAATCATCTCTATCTAATATAATAAAAAAAATCAAAAAATAAAATAAAAAAATTTACTTTGTCATTGTTCGATTACTTTTAATAACAATACGATTAAATTGTTACCAAAATAAATATAGAATTTAAGTATCATTTTTATAATAAGTATAAGACTTTAATGATATTTATCTCTTATTTTAAAATGTGCGTATATTTTTCTTATATATAAATAAGTTATTTTTTTTGTATGTTTAAAAATACAATGTATGTAATTTTATACATAAAAAACATATATATTTTTAATTAGATTAAAAGTAAAATTATGTAAATAAATAAGTCAAATAAAAATAAATAAAATTTTTATTATTTTTTTTAATCATTGTTTGAAAATTAACAACTTATTTCATCATAGTTTTTATTGTTTATTAGTTTTGTATGGATGCTTTATTATATGAGATAACAAATAAGGGCTGTTCCCTTCTTTTGAACAGATTCATGGGATTACATTGGGAATTTTAGAATTTAACATTGAAGGATGTTTTGAGAATAATAGATGTTCTTTTGTATTGCATATGTAAAAAAATAAAGTTTTGACTACTTTATTTTCTAATCCTTCTCGAGCATTTATATTTTGACATGTACAAAATTGTGTTATATTTTGAAACAATCATTTATCATATTTAACATGTACAAAATTGTGTTTAAAATGCTTCAAAGATATAGTTTAATTTTTAATTCATCTTAGGCGCTTACATGTGTTCACTTTTTTTTATAATAAGATGAATATATATTCAATATATTTTTATATATATGTTTATTTTTTGTGATATTTTGAATATATATTTATTGTATGTTTTTAATATTTATTTTATAATATAAATATTTTATATTTATTAAAAAATTAATTAAAAATATATTGAATATATATTCAAAATGTAGGAATATATATATATATATTTAAGAAAGGGTTAAAAATGAATTGAGTTGTATATAAAAATTATAATAATAAAATAAAAACTTAGACCGGTATAATGAATAAGGTAATCTACAAAAATATTACTAAGTTAAATTTATTATTAAATTAAATTTTGTTAAAAATCTACTATATAACCATTAAAAAGTTTCAAAGGTATTATTCTATTACATTTTCCTTCAATGTCGTTTAAAAATATTAATTTTTGCTCCCAAAAAATTATACTGCCTAATATCTGTACAATTTCAAAGAAAAAGATATCTTAGAAATTCAATAAATTATATATTTAAATTTATTAATTTTTAGATAATACATTATAAATTTATTAAATTTAAAAAGTAAGATATTAAAAATTCATAATGATTTCTAATCTTTTAATTTTTAAATTTAATAAACCTCTAATATCTCATTTTTTAAACTTAACAAACCTATTGTATAATAGTACATTATATATCTATAAAAGTTAAAAAATAAGATATTATAAATTCATTAATATTTTTAATGTTTTACTTTACAAACTATCTCTAAATTAATACTTCTAAATTATTTGATTATAACTTATCAATGAAAATAAACTACTTTGATACCGTATCCTTTTTTAGAAGGCAGATGTTTTTAAATGCCATTTACAGAAAATACAATTGAATGATAAATTTGAATTTTTTTAGTAATTTTATAATATATTTGAAACAAAATTTAATTTAATTATATATTCATAATAATTTAATATATATTTTTTATATTTGTATGATTTGGTATAATGATTTTGCTTATTAATTATAAGAAGAATTTTAAAAATTCAAGCATTACAAATACCTTTTATATATAATATATATAATTTAGGTTTGCCAAAACAAAAACCAATACAAAGATAACACTAATCCAAGTTTGAAGTACGGTCACGGTTTTACCAAACACACCCACATCACAGCCGCGTAACTCAGTTAGCCCCCAGGGGTCGGATTTAGGTTTAGCTCAACAAGTTTCGGTAAACGCTTACTGTGACGAACCACAAACGATGCAGCGGTTGTGCTACAAGTTCCGATCTTTGGGATTACAATCGGCCCAGACTCTGCATTTTATTTCGTGTTCTCGTCGTCTAATCCATTCTTCTCCACACCTTCAGCAACCGCTTCACTGTACTTCCAGGTCATGGAGCTTTAAACCTATCTTCAATGCCTTCTCATCAATGGTTCCTTCACTCGGAATCGATACAATTCGATCTTCTCCATTTCCTGTTTCTGTAAGTTGAGTTTTTATTTTCCCTCATTTTTGTCATTGGCAGCTTGAGTATTTTGCAATGACTGTTTAGTTACTAATATAATGCGTAAACGGGTCGAATTGTAATGTTAAATTTCAAAGTAACGGAAATCGTATGGCAGCATATGAGTTTGCTGGATTGAGTGACGTCCACCAGAATTAAAGTTTTTTTTTTTTTTGAATGCCTTCAGAGTTTAAGTCAGGAGTATTTAGAATTTTATCTTAAGAAAATGTTCAAGTTATTTATGCGGACTCTGTTAAGCATTATTTTGGTTAGCAATTATGGATTATGATTATGAGATATTGTATTGGTTCTTGTATGTTAAGATGGTCCAAGTGCGCCATGTTTCATCAAGGGATCGTCGGAAGAAGAGAAAACGAATGACACCGGTCACTTCCAAACTCAAGAAAACCAAAATCAAATTTTACTCGTAGGTTCATTTTATTGCCTTTTTCTTTGGATGAATAGATTCAAAAAGTGTTTTCAATAATGGGTTTCCCAAATTCTTATCTAGGTCCTACAAGTCCAGGTTTAGATTAATGAATGATGGAAATATCCGGAGATGGAGAGAGGGCAAACGCCACAATGCCCATTCAAAGGTGCGTCTCTTTTGTCTCCTATCAACTTCTTATATTAACTGATTTAGAATTGAAAAGAATAACCAGACAGACCCTTATTTAATTTTTGTGGAAATAACATAACTCAGGTTCTTAATTATTCAGGAATTTCAGTTCATATGATCAGTCATTTATCTTCGGTAATTGGAAGTCAACAATGTTAAAGACTAAAGTTTTTATATATAGCTTGTTTCCTTGCACAGTAGTATTAGCTTATTTTATTGTGTATAATATTAGTTTTACATTATCATACATCACTCTGAGCTGGTTTTGCCATGGCAGTCTTCTCTACAATGATATAAAAATAAAGAACAGGAAAAACGATTCATGAAGTTTTTGCTATATATGATGGGGGAAAGTAAAAAAAATAAAATTATTTACATGTATCAACGATCATTAAAATCTCATAATTGATTAAAACCACCAGTTTTTGAACCTTAATGCTCAAAATATAAGCCAACCTGGGAAGGACATGATTTAGGTGACATTGAAAAAAGACTAAGTGTCATAAAATGAAAAACTAAGAATTGTAATCGTTAGTGTTTGATCTTAGTTATTGGATTATTGAGCTTGAATAGGCTTAAACTTGTTTTTGCTACCTCTGGATCAATTGTTCATGTAAAATATTGATGGCTTGTTGTCAGTTGTGGCTGCTATTATGTAATTACATTGTTCTAAAAAATATGCAGGTAATGAATGCTCTAAATGTAGAGCTATCGCTACAATAACATTGATACTATCAACTTAATTCTAAAATAAATTGGTTCGTGGAAACTGCCGCATCTAAGTCAAGTGTGTCACATCTTCAATATGGAAGTTAGTTTCTTATAAGCGTCTTTTATTAAAATTGTATTAAGTGGGTTTAGAGGGCAATTTTACATGAATTCATTTGAATAACTTTGTCATCAAGAAGTCTAGGTCTTCTTGATGAGGCACTGATTATTCTCCCCCCCTTCTGTTTTTTTCTTTCTTTCATTTATTGTAATCTTGAGTTGATATCTTGAACAATGTTAGTACATAATACATTAGTCTAATTAAAACTTAATATAACTCTTGAAATTAAAAAAAATAAAATTTGTTTAATGCAGTCAAAGGAAGCAAAACGCAGGCTCAGACGTCCTTCTACTGTTCCTTTGGCCTATGCCAAAGTGATGAAGAAGCTCAACTTTTGTGGTTAAGGAAGAAAGATTTAGAGTCCTCTGATGGTGCTGATTTGATAAGATGGTGTTTTCTAACTGTGGTTATCGTCTTTGTAATCTCGTTATGTTACTGTTCATATCTCAAAATCCTTGGTCAAGAAGGTTGTTGAAATGGATAAATGGTCCCAGGAAGCAACAAGTTGGATTGGGGCATCTCTAGCAAAAGAAACGTTTTTTCACAAATGGGAAATAAGATTTTTGGTTTTGCCCAATAATATTCATAGCCATTGTTCTGTATTTTTACTTTCATGTTACATGTAGTACAATCTACTTTGCTTTGCTTACATCAGGACAGCATATGTGCGCCATGCAATATTTTATGATAAATCAGTTTCATGGTTACTCTTATTGTAACTTAGCATATCAATTTTACTAGCATTGAGCAAATTAGACAATTTCCATGTTCAATAAAAACTTTGATTGCTTCAATATGAGGTTAAAGAAAATGAATGAAATAAGAAGTGCCACTAAGAAGTCAGAAATAGGAAGGTATGGATTAATCGACTTTGTTGAAGAGGAAATCACTTCTTATTGAAGTCTAATTTCTGCTGCCAAAACAAAACGTGGGATTTTGAGAGCCTTGGCACTGTTTGTTGCTCTTATAACCACCGGGGAAGAAGTAAATCTATTTATACCGGAGAAATCTGGTGGAAATTTACGTGGAATCAATCTAATTTTTTTTCATTGTTTCGTTTATAATTTATCTAAGTTATAACGTTATTTATCTAATGTAATTAAAAATAAAAATAAAATAAAAATTTATATTTATCTTTATCTTATCAATTTTTCATTAAATTATTATAAAAAATAAGTAAATCATTTTATAAGAAATAAAAGAACCTTGAAGATATTTTTTTCTTAAATAAAATGATACCTTTTTTATTTTATATGATTAAATTATTTAACTAATTCTACTTTTAACTCTTAAAAAAACTATATGTTTATCATATTAAAAATATATATATTTAGTGTTTTTAAAAAATGTATTAAATATATGTTTATTATATTAAAAATATATATGTAGTAAAAAAAATTGATTAAAAATAAAATTTTATTTATAAAGTTAGTAAAAAAGGTACTTTTTTGTCTAATTAAAAAACAATTACTTGATAGAACTAAAACCGTGATTTGAAGTAGAAATAAAAAAATTGACTTCCACAGCTACTAATATTTGACACCATCTGCCAAAATGATCACGGGATTGAAATTTTTTGTCTTTGAGTTCCGTTATAAATAATCTCGACACAATTTTTGTTTGAAAAAAGATATTTTTAGAATAATAAACACTATCATCAAAATAAATTATCTATTTTTTAAAAATTTATTTTTACAAATTGAAACTTTCATCTAACAACAGTTATTATTGTTCTTAAAATAGGGTTACCCCATTAAATTTTTTGATATATTACAATAAAAAAATCTATTCATTTATTTTTTCTTTCATTCTATAATAATGATTATTGTTTTGAAAATAGAGTTATCCAATTAAAACTTTCTATTTATTACCATACAAAAAAATCTATTTAGTTTAATACGTTGCTCATAATAATTTATATAAAAATTATTTATTAATAAAAAATAAATTTAATTATATTAACTAATAAATAACTGCTACATAAATTAAGTATCTTCTCTTTAGGGAAAGTTATTCATCCTAGAGACTAATAAATGCAGAAATAGATTGCAACCTGATAAGTAATTCTTTCAAATTGAAATAAATACACGTCATTAGATTCCATTATTCCATCAATCATCCATATAAAAAAGTTGTAATTTTATTTGTTTCTAGTTCTACTAGAGCTACAAGCCTACAACCATACCAAATCATTATTTTTTATTTATTGTTATATATGAGATGAATTATTGTTATATATGATATGCATCCATAATAATTAAAAAATATAATCTTCATACGAAACAATAATATATTACAAACACAAAATAGCTTAATTAAAAAATTTAATCGTAATTAATCATTATTATTTTTTATATATTTATAAAACATTTTAATATTTATTATTATTATTAAAAAAATTCCCAACAAACCTGTAATTACGACAACTACTCCGACACCATCAACACTTTCGAAAACCTAATTATAGAAGCAAAGCAATCTCAGCGTATTCATTCCATTTCATGTTGTTTTGTTACCTTTTTGTTTTTGATTATTACGTCAGGTAACAGATATAAATTGATGTGAGTGCTTTGCAACATAATAACTATGAAACAAAAATCAGAAACGTTATATTAAAAAGAACTGACAGGAAGAAAAAGATAAAACAAAACATTAAATTGCTGATTAAATGCCGTAACCATAGCCAATATTTATCAAGATATCCAGCTTTTCAGTGGTGTGGAAAAGGTGTCAACGAAAAAAAAGACTTTCTTCTTTATTTGAAAAACAATGACAAAGTGGCTAAAAGCTTACAAAAAGTTCACAGCACACATCCCGGGAACCTAACAGAACACGCACATACTGTATGAGTCCATACTCCACTTCTCTTATTCCCAAAAACCACTATTAAAATAAACATTTTGCAATTAACTTGCACATGCAATCTTTCCTGCAAATACAATCTTACCCTACTATTAAATCAAAAATTATTGATTTTGTTAGCATATGCTTAGGATTATTATAATTTAAAAAATAAATATTTAAAGTAAAGAGGAAACAATTTGATTTGTAAAAAATCTAGAAATAATGAATGACAACTCTTGTTACACCTCTGTTATTTACCTAAAAGTCAAATCCAAAACTTTAAAAAATACAAAAAGAACTGCAATATGAAGAAAAACCCTTAACAGATCAGAAAACCAGTGTATACCCACTTCCTCTAATAATATTAAATTCACATAAGGATATAGTCTTACCCTTTTTCTTCTTGTTTATTCTATCTTCATCATTGGCCTTTCCTTTCCCTTCCCTCTTCTTCACCTTCATTGTCTCTCTCTTTCTCTTCTTTTATCCTGCCTTATTTGTTCTGAATTCTCTAATGGCTACTCTCAGTGATATTGGGGTCTCAGCACTTATCAATATATTGGGTGCCTTCGCATTCTTGTTGGCTTTTGCTATTCTCAGATTACAACCCATCAATGACAGGGTTTATTTTCCCAAATGGTACTTGAAAGGAGAAAGAACAAGCCCAAGACGCTCACGGAATTTTGTGGCCAAGTTTGTTAATCTCAATTTTAAGACTTATTTTACCTTCTTAAGCTGGATGCCTGAAGCTATGAAGATGAGTCAGTCTCAGATTATAAACCATGCAGGGCTTGACTCTGCTGTTTTCTTGAGAATCTACATTCTTGGGTAAAGTTTCAATTTTTATTGAATTTTAACTCTTCTTAATGGATTTGGATTGTTTTTTTAAGTAATGAGGTTCACATTTTCCTTGCTCAAAATTGTATGCTTTGTTAGTACTAAAGAGGGTTACTTTACATTTTTCACTTTGAACTCTTGCATTGAAAATTTTCTGTTTTCTCTGTTGCTTTGCTATAACCTTTCTTTATATTAACTATCTTTTATTTTCTTTCTAGAGAAAATTCCTTCTATCAGTTTTTGAAGTTTTGATTTTGATTATATGGTTTAAGGATTTTTCCCCCCTTTTTCTAGTTTCATCTTATGAAGGTTATAATTGCTCGAAATAACGACAGTAGACTGAAGTAGCTTAAATCGGCTACTTATCTACAATTTTCAAATCTTTACTTAAAAACTGAGACCTGAATTTATGTTTTATTTTTTACCAATGTGTAACTTAACATACCCTTTGATATCGACTAGAGTCCGAATTTATGATACAATCCGAATTTACATCCTTAGAAATCTAGGTCTAACTCTGAATACAAAAAACCTTTCGTGGGTTAGAAGATTGACCAAACTTATAAGCATGAGTGTCATTACTCTTTACCAATGTGAGACTTAATATTTTTAAAATTTTATTTCTCATTTATTGAATAGTTTTTCTAAGCAAAAACTATTGTTGAGTTGTAGAAACTTGAAAATACTAAGAGATGCTGATCAGCCCCTGTAGAGTCAGTAAACAGTAAAACATAAATTACCACTGAGCTAATCTTTGGGTTCACTTACATTACTAAAATCTTCATTTCTTTGTTAGTATCATAAACTTAACTTCGGCAGTAAATTGGAATTCATGGGTATTAACTTATTGATTTCTCCTTCCATACCAGCTTGAAGATTTTTGTTCCAATGACGGTTATAGCACTCCTTATACTCATTCCCGTCAATGTTTCAAGTGGAACGTTGTCCTTTTTAAGGAGAGAATTGGTTGTGAGTGATATTGATAAGCTTTCAATATCAAATGTGCGCCCTCAATCTGAAAGGTACATTCGTGTATCTATATTATTAATTTTCATTTGGTTGAACTTTAAACCACCTTCTGAACAAAAATTATGGTATTAATTTTCAGCAATGTTTCGATTATTAGCTTTAAGCTGAATTTTCATGAATTTTTTTTTTTTTGAGGGATGGTAGAGCCTTGTTCACTAAGAGCTTCCATTTTTAAATTTCAGGTTTTTCTTCCACATAGGATTGGAATACTTATTCACATTTTGGATTTGTTACATGTTATACAAGGAATATGATTATATAGCATCAATGCGATTGCATTTCTTAGTTTCACAGCGTCGACGTGCAGAACAATTTACAGTATGTTAATCATTCAATTTTCTTTCTATTTTGGAAGAACTTTAAGGATCTTATAAGTCAAAGAGAAAACAGAGCTCTTCTTCTCTAGCATTTTGTGATATGAATATCAATTACTTGATAAGTATAACTCTGGTCATGACAATTTGTTACTTGCAATGGTTTTAGCCATATTCATATAACTGCCATTTTTCTTTTCAGGTAGTGGTTAGAAATGTACCGCGTGTTTCAGGTCACTCATTTTCAGATACTGTAGATCACTTCTTTCAAACAAACCACCCTGATCATTATCTCTGTCACCAGGTAATATAAGTAAATTGGTGAGCGTTTATTTTATTTTCTTGAAATCTTACAAAGAGATCAAATTGGGATGAATGATACATGTGAAATAGTTTCTACCTCTGTTGTGGGACTTTGTTTGAATGTACATCAAGACCCGGGCCTTTTATCATGACTTCTGCTCGTTGCATACCTTTACATTGTGATTTCCTTTGGTTATTCAGGCAGTTTACAATGCAAACAAATTTGCTAGGCTTGTCAGGAAAAGAGATCGTCTCCAAAATTGGTTAGACTATAATCAGCTTAAGTTTGAAAGGCATCCTGAAAAAAAACCTACTAAAAAGGTACAACATGGTTATGTGCATGAATTATACAAACACGGTGAATTCATGAGTATGGTTCTTGAAGAAGTTGATTAATCATACTACATGACAACTGATTTATAGTTATTTGTGTCTTAGGAGTTGATGTTTTTCACTCTTGTTTATTTTCAGAATGGTTTTATGGGTTTTTGGGGTGAAAGAGTTGATGCAATTGAGTATTACAAAGAACAAATTAAGGCTCTCGACAAAAGGGTAAGTTATAATTGCTTCTTTAGTCAATCTACTTGCATTAATAATATAGTTGATGGAGATTTAAAATAATAGGAATTATGATGTTTATGGAAGTTTTAATATTTTAGCACTTTATATTTCATCACTCTTTGTACCTTTCTAGGTGTTTATTTGCTTAAATATTAGGGTTTTAGTCCATTTGGGTTTTGTGCCTATAGATAGGCATCTTTTCTATTTGAATATTGAACATTGTTTCTTACCTAACTATGCTTCATTTTCCCCCCAGGTTTTTATTCTTCAATTCCTAACCATAATTTATGTTCTCTCTCTCTCTCTCTCTCTCTCTCAATGATGCCTTGTCTTATTACGGAGTGCTATGTTGCTATGTTGTGAATATTTATACTGCACTTTTATTTTAATCTTATAGATGGCATTGGAGCGAGAAAATATTCTTAAAGATTCAAAAGCTGTTTTGCCAGTCGCTTTTGTCTCCTTTAAATCACGGTGGGGGGCTGCTGTTTGTGCACAGACACAACAGAGCAAGAACCCCACATTATGGCTGACAAATTGGGCACCAGAACCTAGAGATGTGTACTGGAGGAACTTAGCCATACCATTTGTTTCATTGAGCATCCGAAAGCTTGTAATATCATTATCAGTATTTGCTTTGGTGTTCTTCTACATGATACCCATTGCCTTTGTGCAATCACTTGCCAACTTGGAAGGCCTAGAAAGAGTGGCTCCTTTTCTCAGGCCGGTGATAGAAGTGTAAGTTGCATTACCGTGTTATATAGTTCTGCAATCAAATTTTTTTGTCCAAACAGTTTTTCAATATGAACTCATTTATTGCTTTCAAGTTGGTGGGCAAACATTAGAATGCTGAATTTCCATGTTTTGTCACCTCTAGAGATCAATATTGGATAGGTGAAGAACTGCTTCTCTACCCGTTTCATCTTTCTTCTCTGGTAGTACTAACAAAGATTTTTATGTTGTTTTTCAACAGGAAGTTCATCAAGTCATTTCTACAGGGTTTCCTTCCTGGTTTTGCCCTTAAACTCTTTTTGTACCTTCTTCCTACAATTTTGATGATAATGTCAAAAGTTGAGGGGCACATAGCATTATCAACTCTTGAACGACGTACATCTACAAAGTATTATTATTTTATGTTGGTAAATGTATTTTTGGGAAGCATAGTGACGGGAACAGCATTTGAGCAGCTTCATTCTTTCCTTCATCAATCGCCTACTGAGTAATTCCTTTCATCTTTTTACTGGGACTTTTTAAATTTCCATGAGAAGCTAGACCTACTACTTTCTCAGTGCTCCTATTAAAGCTAATATAGCATTATGATACTCAATCTAAGAAACTATTAAAATATAAAGAGGTATGTGTTTTGTTTATATGCCTCTATGTTCTGACATGAAATTGGGTACTCTGTTACGTACTATTCCTCGCCTTCTCAGTTGCATGTCATCATTTACATCAGTAAGAAGCTTCTAAATGCAATTTTCTATTTTACTAGAAACAATTGATATCATTTAATAGAAACCGTTCATCCACTAGTCACATCGCCAATCTTTATCTTACATGCATTATCTTACATTATCAAACCATCATATAATTGGTTTTGGATATTAGGCAGATGCTGAATTGATATTATATTTTTGTAGTGATTTCAATTAACAATTTTTTGGCTAAGAATTGACTTCAATTAACATTCTATTTGTCATGATTGTATTTTAAATTTCTACCAAAACTATTATTGTAGGATACCTAGAACCATTGGTGTCTCCATACCTATGAAGGCTACTTTCTTTATAACTTATATAATGGTTGATGGGTGGGCTAGCATTGCTGGTGAGATTCTCCGTTTGAAGCCATTGGTTATCTTTCATCTTAAGAACATGTTTTTGGTGAAAACTGAGAGAGAGAGAGAACGGGCCATGGACCCTCATAGTGTGGACTTTCCAGAGACTATTCCAAGTCTTCAACTGTACTTTCTTTTGGGCATTGTCTACGCTGTGGTCACTCCGATCCTTCTTCCTTTCATTCTAGTCTTCTTTGCCTTTGCATACTTGGTTTACCGTCATCAGGTTAGTTAATCACCACATTAATTCTTTCATTTCTTTTCTCACTTACCAAATTAGCTGTAGCGTATTACATTTGCCTTGTTAGAGGCCGTAAAAGTATACTTTGAGACACTAATCAAGATCTTCAATTTTAATTTAGCTTGTTACATCGTGTTCATGAATTCATGTAAACTTGTTTTTTCAGCACATCAATTTTATGTGTCGTATAAGGCATTACTTCAAAAACTTAAAATACTCTTTTTACCTGTGCAGGTAATCAATGTGTATAATCAACAATATGAAAGCGCTGCTGCCTTCTGGCCTCATGTTCATAGCCGCATTATAGCGAGCTTATTAATAGGTCAACTTCTTTTAATGGGTTTGCTTAGCACCAAGAAGGCTGCTAATTCCACCCCATTACTTGTTATTTTACCCATTCTAACACTGTCATTCCATAAGTACTGCAAAAGTCGATTTGAACCTGCATTTAGGAAGTACCCTCTTGAGGTAAGCTCTGGTTCTTATACTTTTTGGATACACTATTCTAATTATTTCTAGTTGTAAATCTTTGCTTCTAAACCCTCAAAGGTAGCAGTCGTGAGATTTGAAATTCATATCCTCTATTTTTATTTGCAATGGTTTTTGTCAAAGCATTATATTTGATAACACCGGGAGTTTCCCATATATTATTGGTGCTGAGGATATTATAAACATCTTTAGTCATCTTAAATAGCAATCTAATTGATTAATCAAAAACTCCTTTCATTAACCTCTGTAAACTGTTGAGAACAATTAGCGTGAATGTGACTCCTTTCTTATATCTACTATATAATGTGATGTTCCTTTTTCTTACCTTTTGTTTTAAAAAAGAATCTGATCAATTAATGATAAATTATCCTCCTATTTTCTTATCTTATTTTCAGGAAGCTATGGCCAAAGACACAATGGAGCGAAATACAGAACCTGATCTGAACATAAAAGCATTCTTGGCTGATGCTTACTTGCACCCAATATTCCACTCATTTGAGGAAGAAGAGATGGTTGAAGTACAAGTTGACAAGTATCAAACTCAAGCTGAAAGTCCAGTTGGGAGCGAACTTAGTTCACCTTCCTCGGATAATGCCGGCCATCATCAACCTCCCTCTCCCCCACATTATGTGTATGATACCCATTCACCACCAACCCATTACATATATAATCCACCCTCTCCACCCCGCTATGTCTATAATCCACCCTCCCCTCCACATTATGCTTATTATAATTAACCATAAATTCTAGTGCTCGCTTGCCTGCTCAGAAGTAGTTCTAACGTACCCTCATCTTTTGTATTTATTCTATTAACAAATGTCGTTTTACTTCATTGTTTATAACTAGAATTGGGCATAGGTCCTTTTAGTAAATTGATTTGCTTAGTGTTTTCAAAGGGAAAAATCAGAGCCATTTAAAGTTTGCTTTTTTGAATTGTTCTCGTATGATTTAGGAAAGAGCATTTGAATTTGACATGTTCGTTTAGTTGGCTTAAAGATTTTATCTGATGAATTACTCTTTTGAGAAAGATGTGAAATTTATGTTTTCCTTAGATTTTCTCTGTTTCGTTGATGAAATCATGCTCAACGATTGCAAAAAACTGATAAAATAGGGTTGCCAAATTCAGTCATTTTGAATAAAATTATATTTTAGATTCGTATTTATTAAATACGATAATATAAATCTATTATATTTATTAAAAGAATTATAGAAATTTATTTAGTAAAAATAATGATATTATGTTATCTTATTTTTTTTATAAATATAATAAATTTTTACATCTTTTTTAAACCTATATTGCCCCATCAAATATATATGAGATTAAAAATTTTTTTTTTAAATATAACGAAATTAGACTATCCTTTTTCCATAGGAAAATGTCTAAACTTCATTTTGGACCTAAAATGTAGCTATAATTGAAGTGGTATTCACTAAAAAGTAGTTTTATAAAATAGTTAAAAATCTAGTCAAATTAAGAAAAATATTTAAAGCTGATGGCCTTTTGTTCGCAAAATAACAATCTAATTATGGAAAAAAAAAAGTGATCCAAGCTTGACTTCAACAAGTACAATGACTTATTTATCATTATTGCAAATTAAAGTATGAAATCTGATTCTCATGTGAATTAAAAAATCGAGTCCTCATTAATCATCAACCATTAAAATTCAAAATTTGGGGTGAAATTTTACATCAACCATTTCTCAAAAAAAAAGGAAAAGAAAAATAATATAACAGAATTAATTTATGTTTATACTCCAATCCCCATGTTAAATCAATACAGCAAGAAATATAATCACCCTTGAATTATGCTCCTGTTTTATGGCGGTGCATAAGCTGGTAAATATGATTCCAAAATCAATTGTGCAGGAGAAGGTGTTTTAACATCAACAATTAAATATGTGTACTTCCATTGCCCATCTGTCTTGTCTTTATACATTTCCGTGAATACTTTCCCTGCTCCATGTGGACCTCGAATATAGAAATTCACCTACATTTAGTAGTTCTAATTAACCGTTCAGTTAAAAACAGCAGAAGTTCAGAATAATATATATTGGGGAGAGTCATCATAATCTTTATGTTATTTGGGTTATTCATTCTTATAGTCTAGGAATATTGCTTTTTTTATCCTGTTGTTTTAAAAAAAGGTAAATGAATGAAAAAAATCCATTTTTGAGCATTTTAATTAAACTTATCACATAACTTGCACATGATTTCATGCCATTCAACGACTACAATACTTTATTGTGTCATTCTCTTCCTGTTTTATTCATTTTTTTAGTTTTAATCTTCATTTTATCATCACATAAATAATAATATTTTAATCTCATCTGTCAACTAATAATATTTTATTGTAGATTTCACCGAAATTTGAACTTTAAATAAGATATGATTGGGTTTTTTTATAGTAAATGAAAACAACCAATAGGGAGGTACCTCTACATGCTCTACATCATCTTCATCGGTCCAAATTCTATTGGGGATGCGTTGGCGAGCAGCACGATTTCTACTTTCTTGACCATATCCTGTAATAGGGTATCCAATTCTTACCCTAACCTGATAAAATGTCACTCCGAATCAAGCCAAGCAAACAGGTTACATAACAGTGTTACTATAAATGCACAGGCATGGGACTGTGCTCATAGGAAAGATATCATCTATAAATAATTGGCAGACTCAACAAAAGGCACCAATCGAAATTGTAGGTTCCAAACCACAATCATAAGTAAAATAGCATAACAACGCTTCAATAAATGCCTTTGCATTCGAAATCTATATCTTAATAATAACTCTCCTTGTCAAATAATGCAGGCTTGATATACTACACCCAAACTTTTAGTTTTAACTGGAATACAGTAAATACGTTGTAAATTTGTACTTTCTTTCTCCTCAAAAATCCTTTAATATCCTTATGTTAAAAAAAATTCAGTCACACGCACCCACCATTATGGTGAAAACAGTATGCATGACATACATTAGCAGATGACCCTCTCGACACAAGATTAAGTGCCCCTTTGGATGCACAATAGTTTTTTCTAAGTTTGAGTATGAAATAAAAAGCACTTCTATCCAAACACGAGAAACAGAGAAATAGCATATTACTGACCTGAGCATCATCTTGAATCCTTTTGAGAGCCTTGTTAAATATCTTGTACCTACAAAGAGAATAGCAACAGGGTGACACTAAGGAATGCAAAACCTGTACAAAATAAAAAAAATAAAAATATGCAAGCATCGTTAAACATTAACCATGAAAGATATTCTAACTATAGCACTTGGTTCTTTACTCTTTTGGTTCAAATATAAGCTCCTTGAAAACAGCATATGCTGCAGCTGCAGCAACTCCAAGCCCTGCCAGGATTATAATACTGTAGGAAGCCCCCTCTGTAAACGTCACAGGCTTCTCTGGTATGTTATATGTAGGAGCATCAAAAGGATCCTCAACAGTAGATATATCTTTTTTAGTCTGTCAACAGAAGAAGACAAATCAAGATACTGTTGAAAAACCTAACATTAATAAAAGTATCATCAAAATATGTGGACTATTTGAAACTGTTTAAAAAGTAAATTAATAAAATTATATAGTTAGTTCAAGATGATAAAGCATCTACTTTATGAAGCTACTACTTCTTTACCATCATATCTGGACCAACTACTACATCAAATGGATCCTTCAGGCTCAAAAATATTTAAGCAAAAAGGGAAAAGTAACAATAGAAGACCTTATCTGCAGTTTGTCCAGATCTGTCGGAAGCTTTTGATGAAACAGATCTGGCCATGCATGGAATCAACATGAGTGCTCTATTGTACATGAGTTTTGAAGATGGCCTAAGATGACTAGTACATTCCTGGGAATAATGTCTTCTACAAAGAATAGGAATCCCTGAAATGCATTTTTCACAAGGAATGAATTGCAAGGAACAAACTTAAGATTAACAATATTACCACTCCCTACCTTCCTCACTAGTAAGTGAAGTGTTCCTAACAGTAGGAACCATATAATCCAACTGAATGCCTCTAATGGGTAATAACTCCTTGTATTTTACCGTGAAAAATTTAAATGGAAGTAAAATCTTTTTCACCCTTCTAATGTGGCGACTACTTCAAAGTTGCTCGCATTATTCATCTTTTTCATTTTTCGGACAATAAAATTCAACTTTACTGATTTTTCATTTTTTTTTCAGAACATTGTTTTGGCTCCTCCTTTAGAACCATCTTTTTGTTTCTTAAATTTATGAAAAACAGAATTAATAAATAATAAAAAAGCACGCAACAAAACAAGTTTATGAGAACTTCTAGAAACAAAATGAGTCTGACTTCAGAAACATAGAAATGGTGTTTCAATTAGAACATGCAATTACTCCAAAACACGGTCAAACTTTAAATAGCTTCCCTTGTATGAATTAAAATGCTCCTGAACATAGAACATTGATGAGTACAGCCCATTTAAAAAGAACATTGAAATGCTTTATTTATTCAAACTACCCAAGTGTTATTGTTATATTTAACTAAGGGGAAGGTGGGAATGAATAATACATCAATATAACTTCATGTAAGAATGACCAACCATTAGGTCCAAGTACATCCTGCAAATTTAAATGAAGATAAAATAAAATCAGTAGAGTTATCAGATATGCAATATAGATATACGGTAGTAAAAATTGAGCAATTACCCCACCTTAATGATATGATTTGCATTAACAGTGGTTTGCTTCGAAAATGCTGATCGTACTGCTAATGACTGCATCATTATTGAAGAAAAACTTGGCATAGTATATCATAAAGAATTACATCTCGTGAACAAATTAAAATCTTTGATTATTTGTTAGCATTAAAAAGAGCAAAATTGTGAATTGTAGGTGACGGCAAGCAACAGAAGCAGATTATTTACCTGATCCAGCTTGCCTTCAGCTGGGTGAAAAGAGCGGTACTCCCCCTGCCTCAACCTTGGCAAGATTCTAAATACATCTCCATGCTGCTTCCTCCATAATTCCAATACATATTTGCAAGACCCTGACACCACAATACTCACGACTCAAATTCAACAACTAAATCGTGACAAGACATCCCTTCTTTCATAACCAATTGAAGATACCTCATTTTTTGTATCTTATATGTGTATATATGGATGACAGGATGAGTAACTAAGAATTAACAGTTTGACTACTATATCATACACTTTCAAAATTACTAATAAATCTCTCTTGCAATTAGCTTAGTTACAGAAAGAATGCAAGGGAAAAAGTAGGAATTACAACTTCAAAAGTTTATATAAAAAAAAATATAATCATTTAATGCGTAAGAAAATCGATAACCCTAATACAAACTAATATGTTCTATACAAATTCGAATGCTAAACAAAATTTTGCATAAAAATACTGAAATACTTCTCCACTTTCTTTCCTATAATTATCGGGAATCAAACAAAGTTGTTTGAGATATGGCTGCTTACCCATGATGGTTCGTAGGACGGGCGCGCTTGGTGCACTAGCAGTGTCGAAGAGCTCCTCGTCTCTCAAAAAGAATTTGCCGCTGCATTCGATTCCCTAAAACCCTGATCGGAGCTGATTTTGTTTGGCGACGTTTAAATGGGTTGGTGGGTCCAATATTTATTGGGCTCATATGTTGCTAATACTTTCTTTACCTGGGCCGGACCAAAGTTAAGGGATGAAACCTTAACTATGTTTAGAATTAATACGTTAATTCTATTTACATTTATCAAAACTTCCAACTTCATATTTTTGGCATAAATATTAAAGTTAAACAAATTAAAAATATACAGAGTATTCATCGAAAAAAAAACATGTTCTGAACAAAAGAGAGTAAAAAAATATAAAAGATATCCCTAAGTCCTGAACTCTTCATAAATGAATGCAATACTTTCGTAGTTTTATTAAAAGGGCTGAAAAAATAAATAAAAAGGGCTAAGAAACATTCCAAATTCCTAATCATTAATTAAAAATAGTGTGGTAAAAAAAAATTGTTCGTTAAAGTAATTTTAACCCTTTGAGCTTTATATAATTCAATTGTTAACATTTTTTTTTAATTTTCTCAAAAAAAAAATGTTTTTAACGTTACAAACGATATATCTATTGTATTTTTTAACATCTAAAAAATATGTACACTATTTGAAAGAAAATTAAAATTAAAAATATATTTATAAAATAAGATTATACAATCTAATTAAACCATTATATTATTGGATAGTATATAAAACTCACTTAATAAGAAATAACAACTTAAAATTTTCACCAATCTAGTTATAACCTACAAACAAGTCATCATGATAAAAAAAAATTACATATTTATTATTTTATTTCATTTTCTTGTTACTCTTTTTTGTTGTTATATTTTTTTATATTTATTATTTGCAATTATGCAAAGTAACAATAATATTTTTTTTGTTAGGAAATGAAATGTAAATATAATTAGAGTAAGGCATTTAAGCTATGTTCTTTTGAAGTTAGATAAGTTCATGAATTAAAAAACACAACTTACGTATACGCGTGAGTTTAAATAAACAGTTCGTTTGAACTCATGAGTATAAATGTATAAAAATATAATTGATCATATTTTAATAGCTTAAGCTTTTTAGATAGTTGTTTTTAACAATTTCTAACATGTCATCGTAACTAGAAATCTTGTGTTCATGTTCATTGATCTCGATTGTTCAATTACAAAGTGTTTAACTTGTATGGTACATAAAGACAAATCTTGCGTTCATGTTCATTGATCTCAATTGTTCAATTACAAAGTGTTTAACTTGTATGGTACATAAAGACAATACTTATGTGAAGTATTAAATATATAAAAATAATGTTGGTCTTTCTTTTAATAATTTAAAATTTTGATAGAATTAGTTTACAATAACTTTTAACTTGTTATCAAAATTAGAGATCATGTGTTCAAGACTCAATAACTTCAATTGTTAAATTGTAAATATTTTTCCAACATAGTGCATATAATCAACACTTGTAACAGAGCGATAAATGTCATTAAGTCATTTGACAATTGGTTGTACATATTTTTTTGACCGAACATTTTTTCTCAATGAATATAAAAGAAGTATAACAATTACAATGAAGCAAAAATTATTATTAATTTTAATGTATATATATATATATAATTAAAAATAATAAGAAAATCATAGTATGATTTAAGAATTAACATTGTGTAATTAAATTTATAGTAATAATATTAGTGACTTACACACGTTGATATTTAGATTTAACGTGTTAATTTTATTTAATTTTTTATATTTATTTATTTTTTAATAATTAATTAAATATTTTAGAATAATTCGAATGAGTTTAATAAAATAAAATTAATAAGATGCCTAATTTAACTCATATAAAAATAAGCTACTGCAATTCATTTAAAATTAATTGACTTAAGTTCAGCTAACCCAACTTATTTGACTCTACTTTTATATCATTTTAGGATCACTTTTTCTCCAAATATATTCAAAGTAGCTATATATATAATTAAAATTTTAAAATATTACATAAATTGCTTAAAAATATTACATAAATATGAAGCAGGTAAATGAAAGAACCTAATAAAAAATGAAATGGCTGTGGCTAAAAGAAAAGGGCAAAAGAGAATGAAGAAAAATAATGACATAAGTTCCAAGGCATTAACATAGCTAGACGACATAAGATTGTCATCACATTCACGGTTAGTTATGAACTTAAAATGATGGTGATATAACGCAGTATGGGAAAGGAATAGTTTATATCTCTTGTACAATCTGAATTACATCTCTGCTTTGCTTCTCTATATTACAAATCTCCATAAAATTACAACAGAAAAGATAGTAAATAAATACAAAGTGGTTCTCATTCTTGTTAGGAATTATTGCCTAACAATACTCATACTCTCAAACAGAAACATACAAGAAAGTAGGAACTTATGACATTTTAATTCAACCCCTTGGTTTTGGCAACTGGGCATATATTCAATATTTTAGGCTTTTGCTGCTCCAACTGCTGCTCCAGCCTTGGTGGCAATAAGCTGCTCGTATAGATCTCGAATCTTTAACCCGACTATCGTTTGAAAGAGCCCCGTACCGTTGTTGCTACCGGGAAAATCAAAATGTTTTAGCATCTGTTGGGTAACTTCTCCATAGAACTTGGTAGATAAGTTACTTAGGTGACTCTCTACATAAATCAGTTCATCTAGTCTGTCAAATTGCCCATCCATCTCCAATACAGATACCTAAAACATTCACAAAACATAACAAACCACATTCACAAAATTACTGTGCGAAAATTGTCACAAAATTGGGCAAGACTGCGTATAAGTTGTGTATAATTATTTGAATATGAACAAAAATTGGTCCAAAATGGCATGAATTATGCATATGTACAAATTGCACCCACGATTTTGGGACATTTTCTTAAGCGATTTAGAGATATTATAAGAAAGAAGTTGTAAATAAAAAAAGTACCTCTTGGCCAAAGTAGGTATCAGGGCCATAAGAGAATTTAATACCAGGGTAAGAACAAGTAAGCTTCCTACCACAGGGTATCCATGAAATAGTAGAGCCTTCATCAAACAAATAAACAGGGCTAAAATGCTTAACACCTTCTTTCATTATCAACCTAACTCTCAAAACCTTTCCCTCATTATCATCTGGAATTAATTGGGTTGGTAACACTTCAATTACTGTGTCAGCATATTGCTTTTGTGGGTCTGCACAAGTCACAAAAATGAAAAGCAATAAGCAATAAAGCTAATTAGTAATTGTAGGAGCAGATCACTCATTCAATTACTGTGTCAGCATATTGTTTTTGTGTTTCTTGCGTTTTGATAACACAACAACAACAACAATAATAACATGATTGGTGTCTTAGAGAAATCTACAACATAAAAACTATAAAGAAGATTAATACCAATGTAAGCATCAAAATCAGGCTTTCTAGCTTCAATACTGGCTTTGATGCTTTCAAGACTATGTCCACGCTCTGCCATATCTCTCTGTATTTCATTAACATGCTTAGAATATCACTTAAAATATAATACCTTCAGTTTTATAATATCCAATTATTCAACCAGTTTTGTTTTTAACCCAAAAAAGAGATTTGTTATCTTAATAATAACAACATTTATTTTTTATATCATTTTTTATCTAGATTTTTGAGTTGGTATCTTAGTAGTACTCTTATTTAAAAAATGTACCAATTTAATATAATTTATTATTTGATTAGAAATTTTGTACATATATAGTAATACATATGCGATATTCAAAGAGTATTTTCAAATGATAAATTAATTAAACGATATTCAAAGAGTATTTTGAGATAATCAATTAAATTAATTAAACGATATTCAAAGAGTATTTTGAGATAATCAATTAATTGATTATTCAAAAATAATTTTTAAATATCGTACGTATATTACTTTATATGTAAAAGATCTTTAATTAATTTTTGAATATCGTACATGTATTACTTTATATGTAAAAGATCTTTAATTAAATGACAAATTGTATCAAATTAATACATTTTTAAATGACATACTACTAACGTATCATCACAAAAATCTAGGTAAAAAATGGTACGAAAAATAACATTGTGATACTACTAAGGTAACGAACCCAAAACAAATATGTTTTTTACGTTCTAAACAAAATAAATATATCACATTTTTTAATATATGCATAAAATATATGCTTTTAACTTTATAAGAAAATGCAATTAAAACAATATAATATATGATGATTAAAACAAATTAAAAAGGAAAAATGCAGTTAATTACCTGAATCTTCCAAGCAAACTTAACCTCATTGCTAATGTCCAAATAGATACTGAAGTCCAAGAGGTCCCTTACTCGTTCATCATACCTATAGAGGTAACAAATTTAGAGTACCAATTTGATACTTGAACCAATAAAATATGAAAATGTAACTATGATTCTATGAAATAACTAATTAACTTACATTGGGTGAAGTCCTTCAATAACAAGAATCTTAGGAGGCTTGATAAGTTCAGGAGGATCCAAAAGCCCACTAACATGATTATAAATGGGCTTTTCAACAGAAACACCTTGTTTAAGAGCTTTAACTTGGTCATACATAAGATCAAAGTCATTAGCTCTTGGGTCAAGAGCAGTAACTCCTTTTTCTTTCCTACCAGTTCTATCAAGTGAATGGTAATCATCTAAACATATCACAGTTGTGGTGTCACTTATTAGAGTATTGGAATCAGGATTCCCACCCTTTGGTGGTTCAGCTGCACCTCCAAACACACTAGTTAGTCTTCTCATGAAAGTACTTTTGCCACATCCTGAGTCTGCTGCTAGACCAATCACAACTGTCTTTGAGTCACTGCTGGAACAAGTTATCACAAATGGGCTTGTGGTGTTTGTGCCTCTAAGTTTGCTGTTTTTTTTGCTAGTAGTGTAGAAAACTACCTGCTTTTGCTGGAATCCTAAGTGGGATTTTGATGGTGAAGAGATTGAGCATTTTGGATTTAGTTGAGTTGTAGTATAGACTCCACAAATTGCCATTTTCTTAACTCTCTCCTCTGTTTGTCTACAGAGGAGTTCAAGTAAGTGCTTTAGAAAGAGAGAAAGAGAGAGAGAGAAGAAGAAGAAGAAGATATGGTTTCAAATGAGTTGGGCAAAATATGAAATGGGTTTTGATTTCTCTTCCTTTACAAAAGGAAAAAAGTTTGTGGAACACAAATAAGAGGATAAAACTTGATGACGAACTAAAGGTAAAGTTTCTAAGGAACTGAGAAAAAATTGAGTTTGTAAGGGCAGGCTGATGTGTCTTTTTTTTTTTTGTATTTAGTCATTTTTGTATTTTCATAATTTAGCTAAAAGAAACTTCCACAAAAGATTTATGTTTATTTGTTGGAAAAAGGTGGGAATTTTTTTAGGAAGGGTTTGGTATTTGTGATAAAAACTGGCATTGAGGGAAGCTTGGTGATTATTTAATGCGATTTGGATATTTATCATGACACATGGCATGAAATCATTGCTTGGTTGAAGATTAGGGGTGAAGGGTGAGGAATGGAAGAGATGTTGAAATAATGTCTATGCCATACAATTCAATTTTGGACTACGTTAGTAGCTTGTGAGTGTAAATTTATGTTTTTTATTTTAGTGTGTTACAGAGGCCTTTATTCATCTCATAAATCTACTAAATACTTAATTACACGAAGAGAAAATAAGTAAATGTAATCTAGATAGATAAAATGGGAACATTCTAGATTTAATTAGCAGCCTATGGTTTTCTAAAAGCCCAAAAAAAAAAGTTGCATTTAAAATTCAAATTCTCGTATATGTGTTACATATAAAATACATTGAATGTTACTTTGATACAATTGAAATCTATAATTTGGAAGAAGAAACATAAAACACATAAAACTTAGTTAAAATGGATAGAGCTTATAATTTTACTTGATATTTTAATATTTTATATTAATTTGTGTGACTTTAATTATATATATAATTTTACTTGCTCAATCAACATTATTAATTTTATTATTTTATATTAATTTGTGTGATTTTAATTATATTATAATACGTTATAATTAAAGTGCTCAATTGTGTGTCACATGATTCTTAGCTTTTTAAACACACAAAAACAAAAAAGTGATATCGATATTATCAAAAAAAAAATTAAATTGTTGTCACCACAAATTAGTTTTAAATAACACTAATGTATACAAGTGTTATCAATTCAAAGGATTAAATTGTTCATTATTATAAAATTATTATTACATTATATTTATGTTTGTGCGTTAAAATATAAATTGAGATGAAATATTGATAAAATTTACGATACAATCTAAATATGATAAAATAATATATAAATAAAATAAGACGATATTATACCACAAACCACCAAAGAATATCTAAATAAATCATGAAATGAGATGAAATAATTCACTCTAAATATACTTTTAAGGTTAATCTCCTAAACCATTAGAAAATTCCAACATATTAAAATTTTTAAGGTTAATCTCCTAAGCCATTAGACATGTACATAATAATTAAATTACTTACAAATGGAAATGGTTTTTAAATTATAAAAAAATAACATATTTATAATTTATAATTATAAAAATAACATCTCTTATATCCACTCTATATTTTTATTATTAAACAAAATCTAACATATCATTTTATTTTAAACGCCGTTCAATTAAACGTTATTTAAATTAAACTAATATCATTTAAATCCGTTTAATATCAAACATTATACAATTAAAAATCACTGAATATTATTAGATATTATTGTTATTGTTATAAATATTAGATATTTTTTTTATTTCATAAGATTTTTTATTAGTATATTACCATTCATCATATTACACATCATTTTGATACTGACTTGCCTTGTTATATCATTGGGAAAAAAATAGTAGCCGTAATATCATAACGTACACAAGATGACCTTTTTTAAAATTTTAGAAATACTTTGTCTATTAGATTGAGGAAAGAAGTAAAAAATAATACATGTTAATCTCTAAGCGATTAGTTTATTCAACAAGGAAAATTCCTAGTAGCAATAGCCAATTAGTTACTTTCATCAATGATGTAATTAACCCTTCAAGTATAACAAATTTTAGATGTAATATGTAATCCAACAATGAAAACTACAAAACTAATATAACCAATACATTTTTGCCACTGAGCACGTTCAGTGTAAGAACTCAGACTACTCGGTGGACGTTTATCTAATTTAATATGCCTGCCATTGTAGATGAGAATATTTAAGATAATTCTGATACAAAAATATGTAAAAGAAAAGTCACAAACCGTCGTCGATGATAGTTAAATGTGAACGTTTGACTTACTTCACTAAAACTATACACATTAATTCCATTGTTTTATGATAATACCCCATTAGTCTCCTATTTCTTTAAAAGATACATGAATTGTTTATAAAAAAAATGATTCACTTCATTTTTCAATATACTTTTGCAATTCTTCAATATATAAATTATGTGATTGTAAAAGCTTACAAATTTATATATTCTAAACATTTCTCATTTAAATGACTAATATATTTTTACCCTATATTAAAAACACATGTGACAAGCATTTGCAAGAAATTAAACTTATGTATACATTTTCATAAAATAAGAGAACTAATATCTACCACCTAAAAACAAAGGAAGTACATACCTTCTTTATGAAGAAAGGGACCTAAACAATTATTTAATTAGCTTTTTCCCAAGCTTTGTTCATGTGATTATTTGAGTAAAATAATGTTCACTGATTTTAGTAGCACAAGCACCAGGTTGCAATGAAACGAAAGTCAAAATAGTTAAAACTAAATCTCAGTGCAACCAACTTGACTTTTATATTTTAATGCAAGTGAATCATACATGCTTAAAACAAATAGAACATCTCACAGATATAACATCAGCTGTTGATGGTCAAAATGAACAGAGATTTGTCATATTTAGAGAACACTACAACTAATATCTTAATATGTATTCGGATTTTGGCGTATTCATTATCCTGTCAAACTTGTACTCACAGTGATAACAACGGTAAAAGGAGACATGCATGTATATACGAAATCAGCCTAAAAAGAAAATATAATTCGAAGAGCAATTGGATCACCACAACAAATAATCTCATTTGTTCCCCCTGAAATACATATATACTTTCTGCACAAACCAAAAAAATTACGAAATAAGTTACCATACTTGGGATAGAAAATGCATCATGCTCGAACCAACCGCATTTGCACTTCATTGAAACAAATGCAACCATAAAGTAATCATCCGTGTGTGCATGTGAGTGAGAGAGGGAGAGAACTTTTACCTGAAGTACCCACAAACTAATAAGTGATTCTAAACAAAAGAAGGCAAACCCAATTAAGTAGAATACCTGCAAGGGAAAATAGGAATTAAATGAACAATAAACTAGTAAGACAGAGGGGCAGAGGGAGTCGAATTTTTACAATATTCAAAGAAGTTCCTGTAATTATTTTTTATCAAAATAATCATGGCTATGAACAATCTCTTTCTTTTTTTGTTTTTTTTTCAATGATTAAAACACCGCATTAAGGGCAAGAACCTTCAGCTTTACATATCATATTAGTGACAAGAACCAAATTCAAGAATAAGAGTTGAATACATAACTGCAGCAACACGACTTGCAGGTCATATCAGGAATATTTCATTTTATTATAAAAACTTCTATTTCCATATTATATTCTATTATATTTACAAACTTTAACAAACTAGATTTTAAAAGTGATCTTCTTCAAACATCTTTCTAAAATTTCATCTAAAATTTCATCATGATTAAATAACAAGAGACAATGAAAAACAAGATGATTTTAGTAAACAGTCATCAAAGGTGGCACATTAAAGGTGTAAATTCTACAATTTCATCGTGATTAAATAACAAGTCACAATGAAAATCAAGAGGATTTTAGTAAACAATCATCAGAGGTGGCACACGTTTAACCAACACAACTCTACAAGAATTATGACATTTGCATCTAAAGCTAATAAAATAAAATTGAAGCATGAGCATTAACTTACCCCCACCAATATATGGTCAGAGAATACATCAATTACTGGCAAAATGCCACTGCAATAGTATAAACAAAAAAAATTATAATCAACAACAGAACTTATTTTTTTATCATAACAGAAGAATTTATATGAGAAATCAAATAATAAAATGAATTTACTTCTCTCAGGTCTATTCTGGTTTATTTTCTCAACTTATTATAGTAGGACAATATCAATGAGATGTTAATTTAAAAATCAGGATTTATAACGAAGAAACATCTAAAAAATTACTTAAGGGAGAAAGCATGGTAACCCTCTTAGGGGAGGAAAACAAAAGAAAAGGCACGTAAAAAGTCATGCTCTCTTTCAGAATTCTGACAAGTCTTCCGTTTCTTGTAAATCTTACATTGAAGTACATGAAGCATCAACCACCTCAACAAATTTCGATAGTTTTCAACTCAAGAAAAAAAACAAGGAAGTAAATACTTACGTCAATGACTTCCCATGAAAGACAATAGGAGGTGCAATAGCAGCAAAAATACAAAACCCTACGTGGAGCTGCATAATGCAACGTTGATCAATAACTGAATAATAAAATAAAGAACCATGAAAATAATAGACAGGTACCATACTTACCAAGTAGAATAGAAAAAACCAACTAAATTTTAATGCACTATCTGTCCTGCATGTTTGGAGGCAAGAAAAAGGAAATGTTAAAGGTATTTAAAAAAATTAAGCTCTGTAAATTGTGAGAAACTGGGACAAAGAAAGTCATGTGGATAAGTATTTTATTTTACTTATTTTGATGTCATGAGATACTAATTGCGTTTATATCTCTTTTGTAACAACCATTAATTTCCTCAAACAATCATCATAATTCATGTGTCTTTTTCTTTTACGTGTCTATTTATAAAACATATCATCAAAAGGACCTTAACAAAATACTGACACAGAGTCTGCAGAATAGACTTGTTATGAGAAACTTGATGTATACTGATATCATTTCTACTTCCTCTCCTGATTGTCTTCTTCTCCCATAATCCCCAATACCTATCTCAATTCTCTAGTGCTCTACTTACCTATTATGTCCCTTTTCTTCTATTTCTTTCTTCCGTCTATTTGTTATTAATCACAAACAAGCCTTGAACATGCAGGCTTATGGTAAAAGAGTTAAACTATGGACTCATTTTCAGTCCATTTCCAAAAGCTCATAATAGCATGGGACCCATAATACTGCAATTTATTATCACCTTCAGAATTCAGATTATTTATTAATTCATCTTAACAAGCATAATATTTTTTTTTAGCATAGCCTAACACTGAAACAGTCAACAAAGAACTACAATTAATATAATTCACTTTCAAAACCTACATGCTAAGAGTAAAATAAGAACGATGTCAATCTTTGAAAACTAACCTCATAGCGCGATAGAGAGGTCTGTACCACAAAATATAAGAAAGAGGAACTCCAAGAAGAGCATAGATTGTTGCAAGGAAAAATATTTTAACACCTACCAATATTTAATGTTGTCAAAACACTCAAACAGGGTGATAATCCAGCTAACTATTAATTAAGCAGTAGCTGTCGAAACAGAATCTTACCTCCACCCCTAATCCAACAAACCATCACTGCAAGAACGTTAAAAACCAAGCAAAGAACTATACCTGCGTATGCAGTATGAAAGTAAGTCAAAAACAACCGTAGACTAGTGCAGAAAAAGTATTCTATAGTACAAAATCCACTTATTATGCCATGATTAGTTTACCAATTATGTTAAGAAAATGTTTTGATGCTTGTGGCCTGCTGATCAAGAATACATTAAGTGAATAAAATTTAAAAATTTAAAGAGGGAGGGGGGGTTGAGATCAATGATAATTGTGGAAGCATTATCACTATTGCAAACCTAAATTAAAGCTAAGGAGAAAGATTGTAAATAGCATGGAGGAATAAACGGTTAAGCTAAAGCTAAAACGGTTAAAACCTTGAGTGCTGTTTAATGTGTTGCAGTTTACAATTGTTGCAAGAAAGGGTCATTTTATTGTTTTTGCGACCCCACGCACAGCAGGGTTTAATGTAATCTTTAAATGGATTGCTGGTCAACTATGTTTTCTATGCTGCATATTCTTTGATTTCTAATAATTAAAAAAAGGCAAGACAAATTTAAGAAACTTAGAACGAAACTGTTTCACAAAACATAAGAGAAATACTTCATATCAAATATAAGTATAAAACCCTGAATGTTCCCCTTTCTTCCGGACTGTAAGTAAATATAAATAATAAATTTGTAACGGTATACCAAAATTGGTGACAGTTCATTCATCAAGATCAAGCAACCCAACAAGCTAACAGAAAAGAAACTTTCCTTCTTTTCGGATAAGTAATTACAGCAGGCAAACAAAAAGGTCAGTCTTAATTGTTTCAACCTCGTCATCAATATTTGAAGAATCATCAATTGAATAATAGAAAGATAAAAACTCTGAATGCAGAAAGATACAAACTTAAACATAAATCAGTCAAAAAAGGCAGCCAAGCTGCTAAAAAAATTCAAAACTTGTACCTTTCCAAATAAAAATATCATTTTGGAAAAACTAAAAGAACATGCAACAGACTTTTGATGTCAAAATGATGTTTGACATTGTGTTTGCATGTGCTTCTCCTAGAATGAGAAGCACTTTTAAGATTTAATGAATCTTACCTAATAGCTATTTGACTCTCAAAAGCAACTTTCTCACCCTTTAGAGAAGAGCATTTAAGGATGAATCAATATAGACTTTGGCCCTTAAAGATTGAAAAGAAGGCTATAAGATGTAATTAGTAAACAAAAGACTAAACTGAAAACTCAAATTCATATAAATTATTAAATTTTACTGACCAAAAAAAATAAATTCGAAAAGACCAACTGGATAAAATAAAATTACATATGTGTTATTATCTGGTGGTCAAGAAACTCTATATCTGACTGAATAGAATAAAACAAACTTAAAGATAACAACTGTTACTCTTTTTTGGCTGAAAACACAATGACTGTTATGTCCACTATCAAACTCACATAATGCAAAAACACAGAAGAAAGAAACATAATAATATGATAAATAAACAATACCTAACCAACTTGCAAAGGCCAAATACTGTAGTCTTTGAGCATGAACTGGTATCTCATTGGCTATATCATGATGGATGATAGGAAAAAACGGAGGCCAATTTTTGTCATCGACGACAACACCAACTGGAAAGAAAAATTGAAGCAAAGTTAATTACCAGCATAAGAAAATCATATAGAATTCTCAAACTAACAATCAATCTGAGTTGTTAAGAATTCTTACTTCTAGCAATAGCTTCTTCTCTCCGTTTTATTTCCTGTAGAATATAAAGTAAACTAGGTTTAAGTCATAGTACCAAAGTATATAACATTTGATTGAGAAAAGAAGCACCTTATGGAAATGTCAATACTGGATCATGGCATGAGCAATTAGAATCCCATTTAAAACTCAAAATTAAAATCCCTATTAAAAATTAACTTGAAGAACAAAAGAAAATAATAACTAAATAGGGCGAAGGAAAGACAAGCAACCAAGGACATCATAAATAACCTGCTCTTTTCTTTTGAGATCTGCTTCCCATTCTGCAAGCTCCTTCACTTTTTGCTTAGAATCCTATGTGTGAACACAAAACATAGTAAATAATTGAGTTATCCTAAATACAAAATTAGTGCGTCTCACTATTATGTAACAACTTCATTACATTCTTTGTGTCCAATGGTATATCAACTGTTGCATCATACTTCTGACCAAAGCCAAAGGATTCAGATGTGGCTGGTGGAACACGTGCCTTTGATCCAGGAGCAGTACCATTCTGCAAATGTCCCAAAAATTACAGCACAATGAACACATTGATACAATTGTTAAGGCAGGAAATTGGACAATGTTTTCTTTTAGAGTAATGTTATAAGTCCCGAGTAACGATCAAATTATAACTTATGTGTCAAAAAATGATTGGCTTAAATTTTAATTTATGAGATTAAGGGACCCAGTTTTGAATTGAAATTGGGATTGTCCCAAACTGTGGCCTTTAGCATTTTCCTTTCTTTTAATGGTTGCGCCAATTAAACAATGAAAATCAAATGCATCTGCTTTTGAGGTTAAGAATGTTAACTTTGAATATCCATCTATAAATGAATGGTTAGCCACTTTGCAACTGGTAATCTTGCAGTGTTATCAATATACGTAAACGCATGACGCATGGCTTTTAAAATGCAATATATTTGAAACTCCAATGTTAGTAAGCAATCAGTCACAGTAACCATTGTAAACAAAAAATTAAGCTTCGGCGTTGCTCTTTTAGGTTAGGGTGCACGTTAATTTAACTTTCGTTCTCCAAAATGTGCGTAAAATAAAGTCAAATTTTATTCAACTTACTCATGCCCAACATTTTAATAACTTCACTTGTACAATTTTAGACAACTATATACTGTATAAATCAAGAGCTTTCAGATCCGGACCACCAAATCCACTTCCCAATACCCCGATCACCAATAATAATAAAAAAAAACCAAAGGAACCTTACTGAATTTCATCACACACAAAGAAAATTGCTAACAGAACAAAATAATAGAGGGCATATATAAAAATGAAGAACAAATATGACAAGGTTAAAATGGAGAGAGAGGGGTAATATTACAGAAAAGGGATTATGCTCAACTTCTTCGTCAAACGGATTGGGGTCGTGATACCGATTCATGGTTTCTCCGATCCCTCAGCCTTCGATCCCCAAATTTGGCAGAATTTTTAGGAAGAGAAAGATGGGGCAAAACCGCAAAATTGCATTCAAGTGCTACGCGGGACTACTTAAGAATTTGCTCCAGTAGTTTAAAATTTTAAACAATTTTATATATTAAAGTTATATCATAATGATTTAATAATTTTTCGTAATATACGTATCATTATTATATATCATAATCTTAATTTCAGACATATAAAATATTTTAATAATTTATCACAAATTTAAATAAAAAATTTGTCCTCGGTCGAGTATTATTTGCTAAAAAAGTTGAAATTGAATCCGTCTAATGTCACTCACGATGTCGATAAAATAATATAGATAGAATAAAAAAAATTATAATAAAAAAATTATTTTTAAAAATTATAATCATATAAATAATATTCTTTATATATTTTTATTATTAATTTTTTTAATATATTATTTTATACTAAATATTATTTAAATTAAATTATGATTATTTAAATTTATTAAATATTATTTAATGTTATTTGATATTATTTTATTATTATAAATTTTAAAAATATCATTTTTTAATAAAAAAAATTAAGTTGGAATTGAATTGAGGAAGTAAATCACATCACTTTCATACTTATTACTATTTGTGAACCGTTACCTCCTAAAATATACTAAGCCTTTATTTTCCAAATAATTCAATATACTTCAACTTATCATATTAGTTAAACGATGTGTTAATAATATTAACTTGATATTATAAGAGTATGATAATATTTTATTTAAATAAAAAATTTATTATTATTATAATTAATTTTATATGTAATAAAATTTTCCTATATTAATTAATATTTTAATAATTACTTAACTTTTAAATTTCTCAATTTAACATAAATTAAAATTGATATTTACTTAATATATATAATAATTTAATACATGTACTCTTATTCTTACAATAACTACTTGATTAGCATTAAGTAATTACATTGGTTCATCTTAGTATGTTGAGATTAGGAACGGGCACGGGGACGGGTGGGGACGGTTTTTGATATAACCGTCCCTGAACCGAATTATATAAACCTATAACCGAAACCGCCCGAAAACCGTTACGGTTCGGGGATGGTTTTTTACCCACAGGTAACGGTTCGGGACGGTTATGAAAAAAACCCCGAAAAAAAAACCGAAATATATATATAATTTAATTTATTAAATATATATAATTAATTTTTTATTTATAATTTAATATATAATTTAATTAATTAAATATAATTAATTTCGGGTACGGGCGGGATTCAGTTTTTAGTATAACCGTAACCGTTGTTTCATATTCGGATAACCGAACCCGCGGTTTTTTTGCCCATCCTACTTGTAGATTGCTGGTTAAATATTGTTACATCAAAAGTTTTATTACAACTTGTGTTTGACAAAGACAGTTACGGAACATATAGGTGTGTTAGGTGTCGCGTGATGATTTAATTTTTTGATAAATTTTTTTAATGTATTTATAAAAATACATAATAATACATCTTTTTAAGTTTACTAGTAGAATATATTTTTTTTTCTTTTTGTTATACTATATACCATTTATATTTTCATATAATTTGCACTTTTATTTTATTATTATACAATTTTATTAACTAAGATTTAGTAGAATGACAAATGTTATAACATATTTTCATAAATTTTAGAAAAAATACATCAAATAATACTTAAAATTTATATATAATAACAAAAATAATAATTCAATGATATTGAACGAGTTTAATTGAACAGAATTCAATATTATGTAAATTTAAATGATTATAGTCCAACTTAAATAATATTCAATGACTTTGAATATGAAATGATCTGTTATATTTTTTTAATAGTAAAAATATATAAACTCAACAAAAATGATGTTATTTTTATAATTATAATTTTATAATTTTATTTAAATTTTACTTGTTTAATTTTTTTAACCTTTTCTTAAAAAATAATTTATTTTGTGTTGCATATAATTTTACCATTTTGTATTACGACATATATAATTATATAAATATTTATTGATATTTATACTATATAATATTTATCTTATATATTTTTATTTCACATATTTGAACTTTTTAAGTAGATAAGAAATAACACGAAATAATACAAATTTATAACTAAATATAATATAATTTAATTTTAATTTTATTTGTTAAACCCAAATGAAAATAATATGACACAAATTACCTACGTGAATTTGAATTTAATGAGATACTCTTTTATTAAAATATATTTCATGTTAACAACAAATATAATGACTAAATATATGTATTTTGTTTAATTAAATTAGCTAATACAATTATTACGAATAACCACCATATTTTAAATCCAATTTATAAAATAAATGGTAAGTGTAATAGAGTGTATTAACATAAAATGTTTTATAAATTTATTTTGAATTAATAGAGTTATAAATAAAAAAAATTAGACGTAACTACGTTGTTATATATCTCTTATTTTATTTTAAATAAATAATGCATATGTTTTTTCAATAAAATATGCAAATTTTTATTATATATTAACTACTATATAAAAATTTCAAAATATTTATTATTTCATAATTTAAGTTTTGTGAACAAATTTAAAATCAAAATTAAAATTAGACTACAACACGCATATTAGGTGTGTTCAAACTAATATTAATAAACATATGTATATAATATTAATAAGATAATAAATATATTTTTAGTTTGGTAGTAATATTGTTATATTTTTATTAAAATATATATGAAAAAATCATATCGATAAGCTATATCTATTTATATTTCTAATTTACAATTAATTATAATAATTTATAAAAAAATACTTGTTATTAAAAGTATGTCACAAAAATATTTTTTTTGTAGTAAAATAAGCAAAAGACTTGGAAAAAAATATATTGTATTCAACTCTAAGTAAGAGTTAAGAAATACAAGCATTCCCAATAATTACAGTATTCCACTGAAAAAAAAAGTATATTAATTTTTTGGCATTTATAATGTAATTAACCTACTCACCCTGTAAATAAAAGCAGACTTGAAAGCAGTGTGTCATATCCACGTAGCTCAAGTATATAATTCCAATAAAATTTGTACTTGACAGCATAAATAGGGGGAAAAAATAAAAACATAAATACACATTTGATAATTACTTGTTTTTTTTTTTAATAAATTATACTTTGTATGATTCTATAAGAATAATTACTGTTAATCACTTTTCAAATGCTTGATAATTATTATTAATCACTTTTCAAATTCCATACAAGAATTCAAAGATTCATTATAACATGTAACGGACTAAAAAGATCAAATCAGTATTACATCTTTTTTATGCAGTGTCCGAAAATTATCCTTCTCTTTGCGAAAAAGATGAGGATAAGTTCTAGCTTAAATTTACTTCATTAACTCTTAAATTAGTTCTATATATACTATTTTGCTAGATTCATTTCTTCAATATTGCCTATACATCAGGATCATTTTATATTCTTGTTAAAAAAGTTAATTATCATTAATTTTATATATAAGTCTTGATGAAGCATGATAAGGAAATTTGAGATGAAAACAAAAATTAGCCATATTTGGACTACACAAGTTCATGTCATTTGTTATACAATATTAATATATATATTTCCTTTTTCATTCTTTATACTCTTATATCTTTCCATGTTAATTCCCTTAACCTCTTTTACCCTTTTTTTCTCCTTGATCATGGATCCAATACCATTTGATTGATTCGTTATAAATGACATATGATTATTTTCATCATATTTTTTAAAAAAATTAATATTTTTAATTAAAAATAATTATTTATTGAATAATAATTAATATACAATACGAATTAGTTAAAAATTAAAAAATTTAATAGTAAAATATTTTAGTTTGAATTATTTAACCACGATTTAATAATATCTTCTTATGTAAAATTAAAATAATTACATATTTTATATAATTATTCAATCAAACAAAATTTAAGTTTTATTTTTCTTAACTAAAATAAATTATTTATAGAATAATAAATAATGATATAATAATTTTTTTAGAAATAAAAAATTAAAATTATAAAAATATTTGTTTGATTATTCAATAACCACTTCTTAACCATTTTATAAAATTAAAACATAAAGAGAATATATATAATTATTTTGATACATTTTTAATGCTCCCAACCAAATACAAATAATTATTAAATATTTAGTTAATTAGACAATATATCAATAGTTTTTATTTTACAAATTTGTTAGAAGTTATTTCATAATGTTTTAGATCAAACAATATGGGATTCTTCAAACATGAAGAAATATTATTTGATGATCTGAGAAAATAAAAATGAGTAAAAAAGTAACATAGATAGATTTAAACCGATAGTTTTTATTTTTTTTTCATTTGCTTTAAAATATATAACGTTTAATACTATGAAAAATAATAAAATTATCAAATTAATTATAGTTAATTATTTATTTGTTTCACAATTTTCATAATAACTATCTAACAATTTTTTTCAAAAAATAATTAGACTTGCTGAATCTTTATGTTCTAGATGTGTTCGACAATTCTCTTAATTCCAATAATGATTTAATCTATAAAATTTATAATTTAACATATTTTATATGCTTATTCATAAAGCAATAATCAAGAAAATAGTTTATATGCTTATTGTATTAATTTGCTTTTTATAATATTAGTTATATTTTATACAAAAACATAAAAATTAAATGTTCAATTAAAGTAATAAAATATCATTAATAAAAATAAAAAATATATTATATGTTAAAAAATTAATAATTATTTGTATGACCTATTTAAATTATCATAATCAAATAAATTTTCATAAATAAAAATAATTTATAAGTTTAAATTTTCACATGATAATTTGATAAAAATAAATGAAGAGCAAGCTGTTCCAACAGTTACATGTACTGATTGTCATTTGGTCGAGTAAAAGATACATTTTACTACGCAAAGAATTAAACCGTAGTGTAACTATCAAAAGTCTTGCTTAGCCGCAGGCACAAACAATATCCAAATAAAAGTGTTAAACGCCCGACCCAATAATTAAATTTATAAATTAAGATATATGTTAATAAAATTCATTATATATACTATTAATTTTAAAAACATATTTTATTTTATATCAATTAATTTTTGATAAGATAAGATATTAATAAAACGGTATCAATTGAGATATGTATACCATGAATTTAAACGAAACATTTAAGAAAATAAAAATAATAAAAAATATTATAAATAATTATTTATAATATAAGTTTAAAAAAAATTATAAAACATAATTAGGTTATACATTCTAAAAATAAAATAATATAAGTTATACGTAGAATAAACATACTTTACGTTTATACTAACGAGTAGTAGCGGCGGAGCCACCTTGGCATGAGTGCTTTACTCGGATGAAAAAGCAAGTCTTCCTCCAAAGCCTCGTCAACGATGTCTCTTGGAAAGACTAAATTCCCCAACCTGTATTCAAAGTAAACCTTTTAACAACTGGTACTCACGGTAAGAAAACTAATTTACAGGGAGATATATATCAATTTGACATGACACCAATACAATACAAAGCAAATCATACTCAATAGTCAATTTCAATAACGAGTTTTCGTTTTATCACAAATTGTAGTAAACAATATCGACAAATTAAAATATATGAGTACAAACCTTGAGTTGATGCCGAACACCTTGACGTTACTTCCGGGCTTGACGATATGTTTGAGCGAAATAAAACTTGGAATATATGATAAACATTCGAGCTTAACATTGGAATGGTAGTTATGGAGCTTAAGATATCTGAAGGTTACCTTGTTCTGTTGCGGATAATAGAAAATCAAACCACCATACGATTTATGACGCATTATCAAAGTTCCATCGTCAAAGTAACGTATAGGTTTGAAAGACCCTATCCCCTGCCAATTTCTAGGAATTTCTATTGGAAAAGATAACATCTTGATCCACTTACATTTCAGACCATTCTTCATTAATTCCCACACATCCATGAATGAATTATAAGCATCAAATAAACAAAGTTTTTTTCTTAAAACTCCCATGTGTACTGGCAAATCTGGACGATTATGGTCAACAGCAATAGGTGGTAAAGGAACTGAGCTGAACTGGTCGATATCCATGTCAAAACAAACAATACTTTTATTCAAACTACTATTATCATCAGTAGTTGAAAAAATCAAAGGCATCCAATACAGAGCTCCATTAACATAAATGGAATTTCCCTGGTAAGTCCACTCATGATCAAAAGGAGGAGGAGCATCAAGTACCAGTTTAGTCCATGAACCCGTCTCTACCATGCATATCTCAGCCCCCAGTCTATATGAAGTTCTTAAAAACTTGTATCGATTATTCTTTGGACTAAAACCCAACCCATAATAAATGCTAATACTCTCATCCTGCTTTTGATGATCACATAATGGAAGAGTTATAAACTCATCGGTGACTGGATTCCAAACTACAATAGGCCTAAAAAAGCCTGTAAAGCAGAGTAATCCATTACATGAATTTATATAAGAGTTACTCATGCTATCGAAATCCATGAGAATGTGAGACCTCTTGTTACTTTTACTACTACTACTACTATTAGTTTGCTTTGCAATAGTAGACTGCACATGTATTTGGTGAATGTTGTCTTCATTGACTAGACGTGGCAACAGATGAGGCTGAGGCAATATGAACTTCATATCAAGATTTATTTTAAACTCTAATCCATATTTATGGGTACACAATTGAAAGTCATGGAGTTGATCTTGAGACTCTTGATCAAACAAGTAAAAGAAAAGGTAATCCAAATTTGTGGGTCGAATCATTAGATTGACCTCTTGTTGTTGTGCAAAGTGTAGCATAGCAAATTCAGGGTCTGAAATTATTTGGTGCCATGCTTTGCAAACACACTTGCAAATAGCAATTTCCTTTGTAGTCAATTTAAACAAAATATCTACGAAAATTGAATTTGGAATTACTGTTTGAATATTGCTGTTGTTGTCCATGATCGAGTGTCGACAAAAATATACAATATTGTTTGACGATTTCAATTACCTCTTCTACGAATCTTTATCCGCCTCAAGTTAATTAAACTAAACCTAAAAAAAGCAAATCAAATCTCAATCACAACAACTCAAATAACTCTAAAAACCCAAATTAAGTTCCTCCAACGAGCATATATATACCAAAACCCGTAATGACAAAGAAACAAAATTGTAAACACTAAAGATCAATAAAGGATATCGAGAGAGAACGGGAGTACCTTTGATCCAAGAGCGGCCCTTTTAGCTAATTTATCTTAATTTTTTTTGGAAAAACACTAAAGCACTAAGGCAGCCAATATACATATATATACGTGTGTTGTGAGGAGGAAGGGAATACTTGGGTAGCAAGGAGACTCACACAGTAACCTAACACGCGTGAATCTATGATTTTACCTTAAGATGACTTCTGTTTGAATTAGAAATACCTAGTTCTAAAAGATAACCATCGGTTAATAGGATAGTTTAGGGTATTTTACCAATACCACTTATAAATACATGCAATACAAGTAAGAATAATTTTTGAAATCTTTATTTTTATTATATTTGGTAAAAAATAAATTTATTTTACCGAAAAATCAATTTTATTAGTTGAATTTAGCTTTAATTTTTCGGATGAATTTTGATAACATTTTTAAAAGAAATATAAACTTATACTGTATTTCTAGAGATATTAAATGAATTATCGTATCTCGTCTTATATTTATTCAATATCTCAATGTGTTTATTGTTTAAAGTTGTTTCATTCTAGTTAATCCTCATCTCATCGTACAAAAATTTGTACGTAATGAACTCATAGTTATTCACTATTATAAAAATGTGCTTTAAAATCAGTTAAAAATCGATTTTAAATAAATTTAAAGTCAATTCGTTGAACCAACTTTACCTATATTGATTTTTTTTATTCTCATTTTTCACTCCATTAACTTGTATTCAATATAATATAAAAAACCAAAATATAAATAATAATACAAATAATTGAAAATTTAAATATAATTAATTACTTGATAATTAAATTTATTACAAAAATAAATAATATATATACAATACATATATATATATATATAGTTAACTTAAATTACAAATAAATAATACATATATATATATATAGTTAACTTAAATTACAAATAAAATAATATCGTCAAAATGTAATTGGATTATGTGAGCAAGCTTAGTTGGCTTAGAATCACCAGCATTGTGACAAGAAAACTGGGCAAAAAACAATTGATCCATATAACAATTCATTACCCTACATACATGAGCACGTTAACATCCATCAAACAAGTAGTCTAAACTTTAGAGACATACGAATGGAGAAATTAAATCATTATAAATATTACCATAAAAAAAATTACCACAGCAACATCTGAGTGATATAATAATAACCTTATCCCTTCGAACTCATATTAGTACTTTATTAATCATTTGTCTATAAATATAAAATTATCCATGTTGGTATTTTTAATGCTATAATACCGACATTTATAGCTCAAAAGAATACCACTACAGATAAGGTGATACTTAACCTCGTCAAATTCATGAAATCGCTCATTTTTACATTTAACACATGGGCATCGAATCAAATCATACTAATTACAATATTATTATTTCTACAAGCAAACTTAATGAGCAAAACTGGCATCGCCGATCCTACCAATACTTTGGTTTTATATTTATAAAACTTTCGCAAGTGCACGAATCATTTTTGTAGAAAATGATAAGTATACTTCCAAGGTCGATTTAAGAAAGGAATATATGTGGTTTTTAATTTATTATTCAAACTTTTAAAAACGAAATTAAATCATAAACATTCTGTCACGATATTTTGGTTTTTGTGTTTCTAATCATAAAAATAAACATAGATAAATATTCAATAAACATTTATAATAGTGGAGTATTTATGGATATAATAACTAAGTTAATTATGTTTGCTCATATTATTTAGGTTATTAAAGATATTTATTGATTCTCTCTTTTTATATAAATTTCAACTTTGGTAGGGTTAGATATTATTTGTTAACTAAACAAATCAATTAACAACTATGGGTGTAGTTGATAACTAATTTGATTAATTAAATTAATTCTTTTTTCTAAGAGATTGAAAATGAACCATTTAAATGCCACCTTTGGTGGGGTTAGATAGTTTAAACTTTATTCAAGGTGTCTAAATTAAACCTAAGAATTTAGTTATTTGAGTACTAACTTTCAAGTTTTAAAACCACTACTAAAAACATGTTGTCAATACATTTTCAGATAATAATTCTTACAAAAACTTTTGAAATAGAGCTTCACTCTAACTACTGAGCGATTATACCAACAAATAAAAGAACACTACTCTAAATTAGACTGGATAACTAAACCTTAAAATCTAATTTTCATATTTAAGTTTGTAATGAAAAATAATATATTTCTCTCTAACATTCTTAATATAAAATCTTTAATAAAAATAAAATCAATTCATTTTAGAGATTTTTACCTATTTAATATTTCGCAAGCATAACAACGTTATTATTATATCATGTTTACAAACAACCAACAAAGTTAAATTTAATCACAAAAAAATTAAATATAACATTTAAAAATAAAGCATAAAAAATAACTGTAAAAAAAATAAAATCCTTACAGTATTTTATTGCTATTCTCGTTGCTGGAAAACCTCCAAACGGAATTTGCACTCCCATTTATTGAATCGAAAAACAAATAAATTACAAAAACATAACTAGTTCTTCTAAAAAAGAGAAGAACTCTAAAACTAAGAGAAACTAACTAAGAAGAGCTAAAAACTAAGAAAAACTTAAAAACTAAGAAATGAGAGAAAGAAGAGAAGATGTGTTTAGTTATGAAGAGAATTAGGATATTTATAGGTGAAGATGAGAAGAAAAAGTGGGTAAAAAATGATTAAAACACGGAGTATTGAATGATGACGACATACTGATGACGTCATGCTGGCGTGGGTGCGGTAGCGCGCGCAGAATGAAAAGCTGGCGCACGCGTTGCTGGGAAGTTGTGCGGCTGAGCGGCGTGATTTCCTCCTTTTTGACCCATTTTGTCCATCTTTTTTCATATTTGTTGACTTTTCTTTATTTATTTTATGAATATATTTGTGATGTATTGCCTCCAGTATTCCTCGTTGAGTCTTTAAGTGTTTTTCAAGCGAAAAACTTGAAAAATAATAAAAATACTCGTGATTTCAAAAAGACAAATATATATAAATATACAATAAAATCATATAAATATATATATTTTTAATCAATTAATGTGCATAAAATCATGGTAATTTTCGTATTTTTTGAGCACTCATCAAAATTCCATTAAACTTTCAACTCCATAAATGTAGTCATACTCAATTCTACACTTTGACAAATAAGATTTGTCCATTTTCTATTAATGACATTAATTAAACATATTAATTATGTATCAAATAAATATATTTCAAGTATTATTATATATAAATTTCCTAATTATTAGAATATATACCAAAACATATATAATACAAAATATTTATCATTTTAATCATTTTACAAGTGTATTACTTTTACTTAATAAAATATAATTATTTATATGTAAATAAATTTATCCACATATGATAAATATTATAGTTCCTCAAACCCATAACATGTAGACATTATTTCCACCGAAAATAAGTCAAACATATAATAACAAGCATAATACAAAACATACATAAATCAAAAATTTATACAAAAAATAAAGCAAACTGAATAATAAGTGCGTAGGATTAATATAAATACTTACAAGAGTAAATGAAGTGACTAAATGAATGAAATAAATAAGAAATAAGTGTTTTGTAAGTGATAATAAGTGAGAAAATTGGTATAATTTTTTGAGTATTTCGTTAAAAAAAAAAGGGATCTGGAAGATAATGAGAAGAGGAATATAACACTACAACGTTGAAAATGTTGGTCAGAGGTGACTGAAAAATGAAAAAGAGTGGATGGTGAGCTCGGTTTTGGGCGAATGGGGTTTCTGCATAAATTGAAAGTTGTTGGTGAATAAGAGAGAAGAGAAACGGTAATAAATGTGTGGATAACGTCGATTGACGTGGCGAACCGACACTACGCTACGTGGATAACGTCGATTTTACACCGAACATACTTTAAATTCATTATAAGTCGATTTTTGGAAAAAATCGACTTATATATCGACTTAAATACACATTTTGTAGTAATGATTATAAATATTCATGGTTACTATAAATAATTATGTTTTATAATTTTATTAATCATTTAAGTTCTTTTAGAATAAATGAGATATTGTATCCCATTACCCACCAAAAAATTTAATTTAAAAATACATAAACTTGAAAAAATAATCATTTAATTTTTTGCTATATTAGAATTATGAGATTTTTCTTATCTCAAATTTGTGAGATTATTAACTCAAAAAATAAAAAATGTATAAAAGAAAAAATCCAAAATACAAAGTAAGGTAATGAATTAAAAATAAAGTAAAAGTATATACTAAGACATATAGAATTACAAATAACAACGATAGCGTTTAATGATTTTTACAATTTTAAATTTATCGATTAAATGAAATTTTATTTATCGTTTAAAACATTTAAATTTTACATTTTTCAAAAAGACTATATACTTAGATATATAACTACATAATCTATTTCAAACTAAAATATAAAATAGATAATTATTTTGATTGTCTACAATATATGGATTATATTCAAAATTAGAAGAAAAATGTGTAAAAAAAATATTAAAATTCTCAAAATATTGAATGTAATATAACTTATAAAATCAAGTAAAAGAGATTGTCTTTTTATAATTTTTTAATCATATTTTATGCATTATAATTTTTTAAAATATATTAATTTAACATATATTTAAGAGAATTTTTATTTTCTCTTTTAATTTCATAACGATAAACAATTATTATAAATTTGTAATGTTCATGATTTTTTGATCTTCTTTGTAATTATCAATTTCATTATTTTTAATATAAAATCAAATATTTTATAAATATTTTGATTTTACCTTTCATTACTTACACGAAAAGATAATTATTAATATACATTCATATTATTTTTGCACTAAACATAGTTTAAAAAAGGACATCAAATTTATCACATATTTAAAAGACTTTTAGTTTTTTATTTTTATTTTGTAATAATAGATAATTTTTATAATAAGTATTTTGATTTACTTATTTTTTCTTTTCACTAAGATAGAATTTATAAGTTTTAAATTTAATAAAATAGAATCAATTTTGTTAAGAATCTTTTTATTATTCATTTCTTTCACTAAAAGATAATTAGTACATATAATCTATTATTTTTTACACTGATATAATTTATAAAATAAATTATTTAAAATTAAGTTATTATTGGAACTTACAATATACTTTTTTTAAGTCACATATTTAGTAAAATTTAATTTTCTCTTTAATTTCATAATAATAAATAAAATTTATAATTTTTATGAGTCTTTTTATTTTCTTTTTAATTGTTAGTTTAATTAACTCTTTCACATTGAATCAAATACTCAATAAAAAATCAAATATTTTAAGAGTGTTTTGATTTTTCTTTTATTCTTTCAATAAAAATAATTATTAATACATATAATCAATAATTTTTAGATTAAATCTAATTTAGAAAATAAATTAAACTTTAACACATATTTATAAGATTTTTGATTTTTTAATGATAGATAATTATTATAATGATAATTAGTATTTCGATTTTACTTTTTTTGAATTTCGACTAATAGGACATTTATAATTTTAAATTTATAAAAAATCAAATATTTTAAGAGTCTTTTGATTTTTCTTTTATTCTTTCAATAAAAATAATTATTAATACATATAATCAATAATTTTTAGATTAAATCTAATTTAGAAAATAAATTAAACTTTAACACATATTTATAAGATTTTTGATTTTTTCTTTTGATTTTTTAATGATAGATAATTGTTATAATGAAAATTAGTATTTCGATTTTACTTTTTTTGAATTTCCACTAATAGGACATTTATAATTTTAAATTTATTCACATAGAATCAATTATTCTAGTTGTCTTTTTATTTTTTCTTTTAATTTTTGCACTAAAAGATAATTAATACATATAATCAGTTATTTTTACATGAAACATAATTTAAAAAATAAATAAATTAAAATAAATTATATTTGGATATGGTATATGGAAATATATATTAATAATTATTATTTTTTATGTATATTAATTTAACATATATATTAGAAGAATTTTGATTTTATCTCTTAATATTAAAATAATTGACATTTATTATACTCTTTTATAAGTCTTTTGACTCTTCTTTTAAATAGTAATTTCATTAATTTTTTTATATAGAATCAAACATTACGTAAAAAAAAAAATATTTTAAAATATTTTTGGTTTTTATTCTTTCAATAAAAATTAATTATATATAAATATATATATAATCAATTATTTTTATATTAAATATAACTTAAAAAATAAATTAAAATTTAAAATTATTTATATTTTTATAATAATAAATAATTATTATAATAGTAACGAACCTTTTAATTTTTTTTCTTTTTAAATTTATACTAATAGAAAATTTATCAACTTATTTACATAAAATTAATTATTTTAATAGTCTTTTTATGTTTTTTTTTTATTTTTCTTGAAGCGATAATTTATAAATTTATATAAGCAAAATTAATTATTTTATGAATCTTTTAATTTTTTAACTAAAAAATAATTAATTATTTTTAAATAAATTATAATATATAATAAATAAATGTATTATATATATATATATATATGGAGTTTGGCTAAATTCTAATCAAATTCAAGTTTAGAAGAAGAAAAAGAAAAAGGGTCTAACTAGCATCGCGAACCAGAACCTCCAAACCACGAAAGGATCCACCAGCTCCATCAGCCAACCACCCAACCATCAGCCTCATCGCAAACACCCAACCATCGCCCAAACCACCACCTAAACGCATTGCCACCCCCCTTCGTTGCTCAGTGCCAAAGAAAACCATCGGCCTAGCCACTACCCAAACCACTGAAAATCATCGGCCCACCACCATCGATACTAGACAACCGCATGAAACCACCACCCACACCAGCGAAAATCACCATCCTTGTCTTCGCACACCTACTGGACCACATTTGTGACCACTGTTTCCTTTGCTACTACAAAACAATCAATCAGCCATAGTAGCACTTGCACCAGACGTGACTCCATCAGTCCAACAGGCTACATCTTTCCCTCACCAAAGTTTGTGTTACCGAAACCTATTTTGATTTCCTGAATAAGAGATATTTATTACAAGGATTGAGTGTTTGAGAAGTTTAATTTGATTTGCTGTATTATTATTATTTTATAAAAAAAATAAAATAAAACCTAAAAAAATAAAGGTGAACAAATTAATTTCATAGAAATCAATTTGTTTCGGTCTTTTTAGCACGAAGGTTCTTTCAATGCGACTTTCTATTTACCGAAACAAACTACAATGTATGGACTCAATTGATGGAAATGTAAATTATTAAACGATAAAAACTCTTACATTATGGACAAAATCGCTCTATCTGCAGTGTCAAACAAGAGATATGAAAAAAGACATCTAGAAAATCAAAAAGTGAAACATTGACTTATGATGTTTACGTCTCCTGAAATCATGAAACATTATCTTCTTACATGAAATTTGAAGTAATAATAATATGTATATCTATTCTTTGCATCATAAAACATTTTCAACTATCAAATCACTCTCATTATATTAAGAAGAATTAATATAATTTTTTTAGAAATTAGATTATCCTGCTAAAGTTATCCATAATGATGTTACAACATACCAATAGTCTTTTGGGAAACCCAAGTACACATATTTCTTATTAAATTAGATAAAAAAAAATTGATCAATTTCGACAAGAAATATTATGTCATGAATCACTCCTAAGTATGGAATAGTGTTATTCTTTAATTCATTGTGAAGACATACAATCTACTACTTTGAATGAGGACATTGAGAAACTTAAAACTTTTATATGATTTTCCACCATTAATCTCATCAGACATCACAAGATTGGCCAAAATCCATCAATATGAAGAATTCCAATCATTTAAACAAACCTACCCACAAATGCATTCATTGTAATCAAATTGGTTATTCTAAAAGTCGTTGCTTTGAACTTATTGGATATCCAGATTAGTGGAACCCAACAAGACATCAAAATTCTAAGCGACTACCTACTACAACAGTCACTCAAACAAAGGAAGATGATCCCACCCCTACATTATTAGCATCGGTAATTGCTACAAACACTGGAGGTAAGGTCTTAACATTTCTACACCTATTTTGAATAGTTCATGGATAGTTAATTCTAGTGCTATTGATCATATGAAATTTGATGTAAGATAAGTCTCAACACTTAACACATCCTTTCAAAATTGTGTCTCCACTACCAATAGTCATACCACCCTAATTATTGGAGAAGGTTCATCACATCTTACTAATACTTTACATCTTGATCTATGTTAGTTGTTTCCTCTTTAGATTATAACCTTATGTCAATCTCTTAAATAACTACACCTTATCTTGTGTTATTATTTTTTGGCCTGATTAATTGTGTGTTTAAGAATATTCAGACTTGAGAAACTATTGGTTATGGTGTTAAGAGAGAAACTTTATTACTTGGAATTGGAATCAAAATTTCCAGAAGATTATAACAAGTTTTAGCAATCGAGAGCATTGGTTCACAAAAAATAATAACTGAGATCTAGGTCTACCATCGACATTTGTGACATACCTCATTTGGTTATTTAAAAAAGTCGTTTCCTATTTTTTTACGAATTTATATATTTCTTTTTTCAAATGTGATGTGTGAACTTGTAAAAAGCCATTGTGCTTTTTTTCTTTGAGTTTAAATAAAAATCCAATACATTTTATAGTTATTCACTTTAATATTTGGAAACTATCCAAAGTTCTCATGTTGGGAGGTCACATTGGTTTGTTACCTTTTATAGATGATTGTATTCGAATGGCTTGGATTTGTTTGATGAAATCCAAATCAAAAGTTATGTTGTTGCTTCAAAAGTTTTATAACATCATTTATACATAGTACAATGCCCGAATACAAGTGTTACAAAGTGATAATGGTAAGGAATTTCATAGCTCTAAACTTTAGCAATTTTTGGACTCTCGTGACCAAATTCATCAAATCAGTTATCTGGATACACCTCAATAGAATGATGTGGCCAAACGTAAGAATAAACAATTATTGCAAGTTGTCCATACTTTCTTAATCGAGGCTCATATACCTTTATACTACTGGGAATAATCTTTTTTCTCTCTCACACACCTCATCAATCATGTTCAATCTCGTTATATCAACTTTAAAACACCCTTCTAGCCACTTGCTCCAATAGTCCCAAACCTAAACCTTTATATCTTTGTATTTGTTGCTTATGTTCATCTTCACAAATACCAACACAATAAGTTAGTGCCTCGAGCCTTAAAATGTGTCCTTATCGGATATGTTATTCATAAAAAATGATACAGAAGTTATCAATGCCCCACTAAATGGATGTTTATCAATATCGATGTTGTCTTTCATGAAGATAATATGTATTTCTTTAAGTCTGACTTTCAGGGGGAGTATCTCGAGAAAAATCAAACTCATGTATATAACCTTGAAGAAGATATGGTGAAAGTATCTGATCAAAATATACGTGTTTTTAATGGTGATTTGAATCCTAGTGGTCAAAACTTGAATGTAAATGGTGATACCCTACATAACGACACAATAAGCATAGAAATAGATGAATTATAATTCAATAGTCAAATTGTGGACCTAAGTGGGAACAAATGCCCAAAAAAGCTAAAAAACTCATGAAATCGAGCCTAAGTCTATCCAAATTGATACACCAAACTAATCATTATCTAAGGATATTCCTTATACAGGGCCCAAGTCATATAGGAGACAGTTATCACAACGTCTCATCAGAATTATTCTAAAACCTACATAAGAACCTCAATTGTTTAGTAATGTAAGATATCTCATGAACTATTTATATGTCTACAAATCACTTGTCAAAAACAAATTAGTCATTTGTTAATTAATTATCTACTGTATCTATACCTAATAGTATACCTGAAGCATCAATTGATCTAAGATGGAAAGCCACGATAAATGAAGAGATGACCTCCTTACAAAAGAATCAAACTTGGGAGCTCGTCGATCGACCCAAGACACAAAAAATAGTTAGGTGTCGATGGATCTTTGCTGTGAAGTACAAAATTGATGGTACGATCGAACATTTTAAAGCAAGATTAATGGAAAAAGGATACACCTAAATTTATGGAATTGACTACATTGAAACGTTTACACCAATATCCAAAATCAGCACAGTAATCAACACAATCCAGGTCTTGTTAGTCTTAGTACAAATTTTGATAAATCGTTACAATAATTTGATGTGAAGAACATACTCTTACATAGAATTTTTTTTAAAGAAGTTTACATTAGATCTCCCACCAAGATGCATGGTAACAAAAAGACAAAAAATAGAAAGTGTGCAGTTTGAAGAAATGAATAGATGGATTAAAACAACCCGTTAGAACTTGGTTTGGATGATTTACCAAATCCATGACAAACTTTGATTACAGGCAAAGTAATTCAGATCACACATTATCTTTAAAAAAACGACATGGGAAAATTACTGTCCTCATTGTATATGTGGATGACATGATCATCACAAGAAACAATCTAGAAGAAATGAGAGCTTTACAAGAGTACCTATCCAAAGAATTTGAAATAAAAGACTTAGGCTTCTTAAAATAGTTTTTTGGGAATTGAACTATCTCATTTGAGTAAAAGAATCTTCTTATCTCAAAGAAAGTATGTCTTATATCTGCTATGTAAAACTGGCATGTCAACTTGCTAACTAGTTAACACTGGAAGAGGGCTTGAAGTTATTTATTGAGATACTTATTGAAAGATTGATTTGCTTAGTTCACACAAGACCAGATCTAACCTATATTCTAAGTATTGTTAACTAATTCATGCATAATCTCGGTGAACAACATATGAATGCAATCATGTACATTTTAAGATATGTAAAATCTAGTTTGGGAAAAGGAATTCTATTATCTAAGAACACATACAAGCAAAAAATCAAGGTATATATCGATGCCGATTGGGATGGGGCAGTTGATGTTAGGTGGTCAACTTCAGAATACTTTACCTTTGTTGGTGAGAACTTAGTTACATGGAGAAGCAATGAACAGAATGTTGTTGCACGATATAGTGCAAAAGTTAAATATAGAGGAATAGATTTAGGAATTTGTGAAGTATTATGGTTGAAATTTCTCTTACAAGATCTAAACTACTCCCCAAACCAATCAATTCAATTATATTGTGACAACAAAACAACATATAATATACTTAATAATCCAATTTAACATAATCGTACAAAACATATCAAGATAAATAAGTTTTTATGAAAAAGAAGTTGAATGAAAAAGCGGTTAAACTACCAATGATTTGGTCATAACGTCAATTAGTTGATATCCTTATAAAAGAGTATCCGTTCTCAAAGTTCTTAGACAAGTTTGACATGTGTGACATCTATATATCAACTTGAATGAAATTGTTAAGATATACAATAATCTATTACTAATTAATAATTTAGTCCTCCTATATATATATATATTGTATTTGATCAATTAAAAACATAATAAAAATTCAGTTTATCATTCTAATTTTCATATAACGCCGAACAAGAAGGCGGTCCTTCTATTCCCAAGAGAAAGCCCGAATGGATAGCAGTTGATAATAACTTCGATAGCAAAAAGGCGAAGAAGAATGTATAATAACACAATTAATTCCAATATGAATGAATTTGTAGGTCAATAACTACTTGGACATTATCCTCTTATAGATCTGTTTTATAGGAATGAATTCTACATAAAGTGATTGTTACAATTGGTACGATAACAAGTAACTTTCTGGATAGCTCTTATTATGGATGGAGAGACAATGGAAAGAACAGTTACCAACGGATCAGGAAGTCACCCAAAGTGTAGGAAGGGCTGCAATCATTAGGTTCGCGAAGTCATTTTGTCCATATGAGCCGAGTACGTTGGTTTTGAAAGAGTTGTGAAATGTAATGATATAATTGATTCCCATCTTGTTCAAATACATGATGAGTTAATAATTAATTAAATACCATATCTTTATAAGACGGTTTTGTATGGATGAGTCCCACCAAGGTAATTGTTACATAATAAGAAATCCAATGAGAATGTAACAGAGAAGGATACACATGGAGGAAAAAAAACCAATGGAAACTGGCGATTTAGACGATGATAACGAAGATGGGTCTGTGGCGGTAACTGGTAAGGACGTTAAGGAAGATAGATATGCACCCTTGATTTCCTTCGCTGAGTCGAATCTTCCAAGTGAGGTACTTCAGTGCTGTAAGAATTTTGAGAAACCTTCTCCGATTCAGTCTCGGGCCTGGCCTTTCTATTAAACGGTCGTGATTTTATTGGTATTGCAGCAACTGGTTCGGTTGAATTTTCTTATTTTGCTTAGTTGGTGACTTGTGAAATCTTTTTCCCCTTTTTTATGATTCAAAGTTTGGTTTTTTCTGTGTTTAGGTAAGACTTTGGCATTTGGGGTTCCGGCTCTAATGCATGTGATGAAGAAACGGAGGGGGCGGTAATAGGTATCCACTTTGTCTTGTGCTGTCATCTCCAAGGGAGCTAGCTCAACAAGTATGTATTTTTATCGAGCTACTGGTGGGTAAACATTTAGTTTTGAGATTGTTGAGTTATATATGTGAGTGTGATAATTGTGTGTTATGCCATGAATCTGCAGCGAATAATGTCTCATCTGCTCGTAGCATTTTGTGGCTTTGCATCTCCCTCCCTAAGACTATTCTCATTTTTTTTTGTAATAGCAAATCCATGGAATACTTGCTTGAATTCCAGCAGATGAACTATGATATGGCCCCCCAAAAAAATGTCAGTATCGGAAAACCTTTGGCTTGATAATGGAAATTTCAGGACATAACTATGGTTCTAATGATGTCCAGTATACCATAAGGGAAAAATAAAATGAAAAATGAAGCTCGACAATGCTGGTAATTTTCCTAGAGATTTGATTTGACTTAGTTTGTTGTACCATCAGAGCTCTCTAACGAAGTCTCAATGCCTCAACAGAGTCACCATTTTTGGAAATATATTTTTTGTTTATTTTAATTTGTAATAGTTTGTATTAACAGATCTATTAAACCTTTTAAGTCAAGTTTGGTTCAATAAATGGAATTAGAATGAAAATTAGAATGAAATAGAAAGGAAAGAAACATTATTGTTTGATTTGATCACTAAAATCAATGAAAGAATCGATATGCAATGTTTGGTTTACAATTAGAATTAAATGAAAAATACTGTATATTAACTCGATGTTCTTATATTCAGTAAAATTTAAATAATATCATTTAAATGTTAATTTTTATCGGATAAAATATATTATTGAAATCATTATTTTTCTAAATAATTATTACTTAAAAATAAAATATATTATTAAAATTATTAATTTTCTAAATAGGGTTTAGGGTTTTGAGGTTTATTGTTTAGGATTTAGAATTTAGGGTTTAGGTTTGGGGTTTTGGGTTAGGATTTAGGGTTTAAGATTTAGGGTTAAAATTATTATTTTTCTAAATAAGGTTTAGGGTTTAGGATTTAGGTTTTGAGATTTAGGGTTTAGAGTTTAGGGTATAGAGTATAGAGCATAGGGTATAATGTTTAGAATTTAGAGTTTATTTGTGGGTTAAGATTTAGGGTTAAAAATATTATTTTTCTCAATGGGATTTAGGGTTTTGGATTTGGAGTTTAGGGTTTAAGGTTTAGAATATAAGGTATAGGGCTTTGGATTTAGGGTTTATGGTTATATTTGTGGGTTAAAGTTTAGAGTTTTGTGTATAGGGTATAGGGTATAGGGTTTAGGGTTTAAGGTTATATTTGAAGTTGGAGTTAAATTAGAACAAAAAATTAAGATGAAAATGAAATCATGATTTCTAAGGAGGAGAGAAGGAATTGTTAATTTCATTTTATTCTTATTTTTCAACACAATTAAACATAAAATTAGAAATAATCAATTCCAATTCTATTATATTTCAGTGAATCAAACACCACATTAGTTTCATGAACAATGAAAAAAGATTTATTCCAATCTATTGGGAATTTTCAAGAGTTCCTAGAATATCTGCCTTTCTTGTCGTATATTACAGTATGATAGTAGTAAAACAAGTTTCCGACACAAGTTGAAATTAGAGTAACTAAAGCTATGAAGAATGTCTCTCCTTCGGGGAGTAATTTATTGGTTTATGTGTTTAAAGTAATTCTTATCTGCACATTATAGATGTGAGTCGTCAGGGGAAAGTTCAGGATCGGTAGTTTGGGAGGGTAATGGCAATAACAACATAATGAGGCAGATAGAAAAATAAGCCTCCAAAGCTTTTGAAAATTTCCTTATGTATATTGATTATATGGTTCTTTAAAAGGAGGTTTTGTTTTAACTTTTAAGTAAACTGGTAGTCATGTTTCATGTTGCTTATTTTTTTTTTGTGGCCCTTGCTGCTCATGGTTCATAAGATATTTACTGCTCTTATGACTTATTCATACTTAAACTATATGATCAATGACAAATTATATTGCCTTTATGTATTGATGGTAGATTTCAGATGTTCTTTATGATGCTGGGAAGCCTTGTGGTGTCGAATCAGTATGCTTGTATGAGAAACATCTAAAAAACCTCAAATATCTTCTCTTCAGTCTGGTGTTGTAAGATGCTCGCTTCATCTTCATCTACATATCTTACTTTAAATTGAAGTACTTTTACATAAGTGGTTTCTTATCACTTTCTTGTACCTTAGGACATTGTCATTGGAACTCCTGGCCATTTAAAGGATCTGATAGAAATGGGTGTGTTCTGCCTTAAGGAGTTGTTCTTTGGGGTATGTTATATGTAGATAATATTTCAAAGCAAATATCTGTGGAGCTCTAATCCAGTGAATCTTTTTTCCATCCTTAGACTGACATATGTGCTTATTTGAAACACTCTTGCAGATATCAACTGATGTAGCTGCTCAAGGATCGGATATTCCTGATGTTGAAGTTGTTATCAACTGCAGCTTTTCCCTTACCACAGAGGATCATGTGCACATAATAGAACGAACTGGTAAAAACGTTGTTGCTCACACATTTTTCACGCAGCAGAACAAGATAGCATTTTTATTTTGCCTTACTAGGCTTTTATGCTAATGCTATGCATCTTATATTTACAAATGCTAGATAGTGTATTTTTCTGTTCACTGAAGTATAGTAGAAAGTTAATTCTTAATAACTATTAATAATATTTACTCAAAACAGTTGGTATTAATCTCTTTCATCAACCAATATGTCCTGTTTCTTCTAATCATTTGGATGTTGTTAATTTCAGGGACTTGTTGGAGAGTTGGTGAATGTACTCAAGGATATTGTTGTACAAGACTATTTTGAGGCACATCTTGAGGTTCGTCTTGAAACAAGGCTTAAAAAAAGGTTTTGACACTATAGTCTTAGGTGACAAATTAAGGCTTACATATTTTTTGTATTAGGTTTACATTTTATGGGTTTTATACCTCTAGATGATTGAGACTTTAACATCAAATATTTTATTTTTTAAATTAATTCATAGGTTATCTATCAAACCTTACTCGGTTTTATAAAATTAAAAAAACATAAAATCATTAATAAGAAAAATAAAAAGAAAAATATCATAATCTTATGAACAAGTACGACTAAGGTTATTTCCTTAACATTTTTCAATCTTCTTTCACCTTTCACTTTTCTTTTTCTTGTTTCTAACAACTCAAATTTTATCATTAAATCATTAAATTATAACATTGTAAGTCGCATTATCTTTTTATTTGACTATTTATATTTTTCATTATACTCAAAATCAATATTTGAGTAACAGTGTTACAACTACAATCTATGTGATTTATTTTGTGTATTTTAGAGTTATTTTTATGATTAATTATTTATATTGATATTTTAATATTATGTAAAGTTAAAATTTAAGTTGCTTTTAATGTTTATTGATATTTATAGTTTATTGGATTAAAAATTAATTTTATTGATATTTTTAAGGGTTTTTAAAGTTAATGTTTGAAGCTTATATTTTAGATTGTCTCGAGACTTAAAAGACTAGCATTACTTGAGAAAAACATTTCAATACTTAAAATAACATTTTATAACATCGTTCTGGAAAGCTGGGAAAATTGTGTCAGATGCATTATTTAAGTTTGGCACACATGTTAACAAAAAGGTGCATTTTACCCCTTCTTGTCATCTCTCTTGTGTTCCTGCATGTGTTGGTGCTCATCTTCAAGTTCAATCTATCGGTGACAAACACTAGTTTATGCGCAGTTGACTTATGAACATGTTCATTGGTTTAGTTTTTCATGTTCCATAATTGAAACGCAGGAGTCAAAGCTTTATGGGGCTCATTTCAGGGAAATTGCTGCAGATGCCCCCAAGTCCAAAAAAATAACGTTTGACAATCCGATGATGAATGAAGACTGACCCAATCAAGTTTGCTCATTTTAGGGAAGCTTGTTCGACAATTTCAATGAAGAATATGCTTATATACAATTTCACCGTTGAATAGATGTTGATCATTATTTTCTTAATTCGATTATAATGAAAAAGGAAGGTGGGTTTGTGCAAATATAAGGCCTCATGTGACACCGGACTTTTGCAAACAAATGTTACATATTATTGTCGTGCATGATAAATGAAATCTAATCATTCATATTATAAACGCGTTTTTTGTCAGATCAATTTTCATGCTTGGTATGACATGGTCTTTGTTTCAAATTACACTCCATGCCACCACTTACACCATGTCATTTGTTAACATGTATAAAAATAAAATATTATTAATAAAATAAAATAATAATATTAATAATTTAATGTGATTCACTTTTTAATTTGAGTTAGGACAAACTCAAAAAAATTATTTTTTACACTAATAAAATTAATGGGTAAAAAAATAAAAAATAATACAAAAATTAAGATAAATCCAAAATAGTGACATACAATTGTTTTTTAAACTCACTATTTTGTCACTCCGTTTTTAGAAAAATATCCCAAATATTTTTTTGAAAATATTCTCTTAGTCTCTCACACACAAAACACTATTTTTCATCAAAATAAATTATTTCTTTGACTTTACTTTACTTTACTTTTCTTCTTTTGGTGTTTCTCTAAGACAAAAACATTGCATATCTCTTATGTGGCCAAAAATTGGTCACGTAGCTAACCAAATTTTAGTCACAAAAATATTTTTTTATTTGATGAATTTGTCAAATGTGATTGTACCTAAATTTTTTATTTTCTTTTCCTTCCATATGGATGGGACCTATAAATCTCTTCATCACGACTACATGGAGAGCTCCACTAATTCAGTAGCTAAACGACAGTATTCAAAATTCTGTCTTAGAGGAATTTTCATCAATATGTCCGATCCATTCTCCTCTGCATGGATCTTCTCAAGTTGTAGTAGCTTTTTCTCCATTACATCCCTAATCTACTGATATCTCACATCAATATGTTTTGATCTCAGTGAAATGAGGCATTCTTTCCAAGGTGGATAAAACTCTAACTATCACAAAATAACTAGTAATTGTCTTGTTGCAACATAAGTTCTTTCAAGAAATTTTTCATCCATAGCAACTCTTTACTTGCTTTCATTACTGTTATAAACTCTACTTCTTTAGTGAAAAGTGCAACACATTTTGTAACTTTGATTGCCACGACACAACTTCCCCTGAAAATGTAATCAGGTAACCTGAAGTGGATTTCATGAAATCCACATCATGAGCCATATCTGCATTTGTGTATCAACTAACACAGGTTTTTCATTTACAAAACATAGACATATTTTGAAAAAATCTCAAAAATACCTGAAAATCCATTTCACTATAACCCAATGTTAATTTCCAACATTTGAAAGAAATCTACTCATAGCTCCAACTACATGAGTGATATTTGGTCGTGTGTAAACTATGACATATATCAGACTTGCAACTGCTAAAGAATATGGAACCTTTTCTGTTTATTCCTTCTCTTTGTTTGTAGAAAGACTTTACTTAGAACTTAACTTAAAATGATTAGAAAGAGGACAACTAATCGCTTTAGCCTTGTTCATATGAAATCTTGGAAGTACTTTCTCAATGTACTTCTCCTGTGACAACCATAGTTTCTTGGCGCCTATGTCTCTAATAATACTCATGCTAAGAATTTGCTTTGTTGGCACCAATTCTTTCATGAAAAAAAGACTTACTCAACTGTTTTTTAAGTTATTGATTCTAGAAATAATTCGACCAACAATCAACATATCACCCACGTAGAGAAAAAAGAATAATGAAATCATCATCAGAGAAGTTCTGCACAAAAACAAAATGGTTTGAAGTAGTCTTTTTGTAGCCTTACTTCCTCATAACAGACTCAAACTTTTTGTACCATTATATCGGTGTTTGTTTTAAGCCATAAAAACTTTTCTTCAATTTGCAAACATAATCCTTTTTTCCCTTTTGCTTGAAACCCTCTGACTGATCTATGTATATCTCTTCTTCCAAGTCACCATATAAGAAGGAAATTTTAACATCCATTTGATCAACCTCTAGGTCAAGACTTGCTACTAACCCCAACATAGTACATATGGATGTCATTTTCACAATTGATGAGAAAATCTCATCAAATTCAACTCCTTTTCTTTGGCTGAATCCCTTGACAACTAGTCTGGTTTTGTATCACATACTGGAATTATGTTCTTCATGCTTCACTCTGAACACCCATTTATTTTTCAAAGACTTTTTCCTTTTGGATAGCTTCATTAGCTTAAATTTTTTGTTCTCATGCAAGTACTTCATCTCATATTGAAGGTCTTTAATCCATTTTTATTTAGATTCATCATCCATGGCTTCTTTATAACTCTTAGGTTCTCCCCCATAAGTGAAAGTTACATACTCATATGAAAGATATGTGGTAAATGGACATCTCAGTCTATGACTTCTTCTTAGTGGAACAGAAGAAGCCTCAAGTGTTGGTGATGGATAATGAATATCATCATCTCCCTCGTCTTCTTAACCAACTTCTATAAGAGCATCATCTTCATCTGGTCTTCATCTTCAACTTGTCTTGGCACTAATTTAGAGGAATCAATTCCAAATCTGATGAGTCACAATTGGAATTAGGAACATCCTTCTTCATTTTGACAATATCTTTAATGGTCTCATATTCAACAAATATAGCATCACGGCTCTTGATAAGTCTCTTTGCAATCGGATCATAAAATCTATAGCCAAATTAATCTTGACCATAACCAATAAAATACACTATCTTGTCTTGGCGTCAAGTTTGGATCTCTCATCTTTGGAGATATAAACAAATGCTTTGTAGCCAAACACCCGCAGATGATTATAGGGTGAAAGATTCAACACATGTACAATTGTGAGTATGGCTTCACCCTAAAAAGTTTTAGGAAACTTTGCATGTGAGTGTAAACATCTGATTCTCTCCATCAAAGTTCTATTCATCCTCTCAGCTAAGCCATTCAACTGTAATGTCTTTGGAGATGTCATTTGATGCCAAATTCCATACTTTTTGCATTAAGCATGAAAAGATCTTGTGTATTCTCCATCATTGTCTGTTCGAATACACTTCAACTTCTTCTCAGTTAGTCTTTCAATTGAGGCATGAAATTTTTTGAAGACATCTAGTACTTGATCTTTTGTCTTTAGAAGATATACCCATGTCTTCCTTGAATGATCATCTTTGAAACTTACAAAGTATTAGCACTACCAAATGACTTTGGCATTGGTCCATAAAAATTTGAATGAATCAGATCTAAAATATTAGTCATTATGGAAGGATGAGAACTCTTGAAAGAAACTCTATTTTGCTTTCCTACTAGACAATCAACCAATTTATCCAAATATACTTATGCATTTCGGGCAGTATCTTCTTCCTGGCTAGACTTGTCATACCTTTTTCACCCATGTGAATGAGTCTTATATGCCATAATTCAGTTATAATGTCTTTTTCCATGACATTTACTATGTTAGTGGAGAACTCCGCTTGCATTATATACAGAGTTGTATGTTTCTCACCTCTAACCACTACTAATGAGGCTTTTGTAAGTTTCCATTTGTCATAAATGAATGAGCTAAAATATCCTTCATTTGCAAGTTTGCATATAGAGATCAAATTTAGGCACATATATGGAATATGCCTAACATTCTTCAAAAATAGTCTGGTTATATTCTCTATTTCCAAGCAAATATCTCATCTTCCAACATCCTTTGACAAGCCTTCATTTCCCATTCTAACAACATCAAAAATTTTAGGTGTGTATGTTGAAAAAAATTCTCTATGCAATGTAGCGTGAATTGTAGTACCATTATCAATCATCCAATTGGTCTCGTGTGATGCAAGATTGACAAAATGTTCATTATAAACAATATTAAACTTGTTTATGGTATTTGTTTGCTCATCATCACTACTGTTGGCTTTCTTTACTACTTTGTCTTTGCTCGTTTCATGTTCCTTCTTGAAAGCTCGCCAAAATTTATTGATGTGACCCTTCCTTTTACAGTGATGACATTCAACATTCACATATTTATTTGATTTGCCTCTGCTCTTGCCTCTAGGTTTCTGTTTTTTGTACCGTCTCCTTCCTCTAGACTTTATGATTAGGGATTGTGCTTCTAAATCTCTCTCCTTGTTCTGTTTTTCATATGATAATATGATTTCTACAACAACTTCAAACTCTATCTTGTCTTTCGCATAAGTCATAGTTGTTATGACATGATTATATGATGAGGGTAGTGATGCCAGCAACATCACAACTTTCTCTTCATCGTCGAAATTCACATTGAATCTTGCTAAGTGAGAATGCTTACTGTTGAAATCGCTAACGTATTGCATCATGCTCACATTTTCTTCCTTCCTCATCTAATATAGCTAATTCCATAAATAAAATTTATTGACAATGTACTTTGACATGTACACATTTTTTAGAGTCTCTAGTGTTTCTTTTGTAGTCTTGCAATTTTTTGATTCAATATTTTGCAAAACATTGTCTCAGAAATTTAGACAGATTGTACTCGATGTAATCTCATGTATCTCTTCTCATTGTTTCTCGATGACGGTTGCTGTCTTTTTTCTTTTCTCAACAACGCTTTATGAACTTTCTGTTGAATAAAAATATCATTCATCCTCTTTTGTCATTAGGATAAATTATTATTGATAGTAAATTTCTCAATATCTACCTTCTAACTTGACATTTTTTTTCTTCCCAGTGTTTCTTTTTTTACAAATAAATACGACTTAAACCTAATAAAATCTTTTCTGATGTGGCGGATTAGTCTATGCTGCAACCACAAAACATACAAAGAATTTTACTGAACCAGCCCTGATACTAGTTGTTTGGGCACAACGGGTAAAAATAAAATAAATTCAACAGAGTAAAATAATGATACCGATAATTTAATGTGGTTCATCCTTTAGTTTGGACTACATCTATGTGACAAACTTCGAAAAATATTTATTTAACTAACAAAATTAATGGGTATAAAGTGAGAGTCAATAGAACAAATTAAGATATACCAAAAATAGTGACCCAAAATTATTTCCCAAACTCATTATTTTACCACTCACTTTTTTATAAAAATATCTAAAATATTCTCTCACACATACAATACTATTTTTCATCAAAAAAAATTGTTTATTAGATTTTACTTTGATTCTCTTCTTTTGGTGTCTCTCTAAGACAAATATATTATATATCTCTTATATAGCAAAATATTGGTAACATAATTGATTAAATTTTAACCACAAAGTTTTTTTTTATTTAATAAATTTATCAAATATGATTACACTTAAATTTTTTTATATTTTTCTCATTTCACTTTGGCGGAACCTACCGAATTTCCCGTAAATTGCCTCACCTAAACCTATAACCATGACTTTTGCAAAGCTGCGATTTGTATAAAACTCTATAGTAGCAAATATATAATAAATACGTCAAGTTGTTCTTATCCTTAAATTTGTCTACTAATATATTCTCTCTATTTTTTGTTTTTAATCTGAGGCTAATATACTTGCTTGCTTATGTAATAAATGATACGATTTCATTTTGACACGTAGAACGTGAAGAAAATGTTTTTATAGAAATTGTTTTTTCATCCATGACAAGCAAATCATCAAATTTCGCAGCACCTAGTCTACAAATTGCTTCTTATCTGTTATCACTTATCACAAATTAAGAATGCGATATTTCTCGAAAAGTATCATTTTCTTGCTATATACAACGACGGAACTACTGGCCTGAAGCAGCAGCCATGGCATACTTTGTTTTGCTTTAGTTAAATAGGAGATGATAGAAATTAATACAGTTAATTTAAAAATTATATTTTATTTGATTATTAAAATTATATTTTATTTTAATTTTTAGTTAATATCTAACACATCCTATAAATAAATTAATAACCAAGTTGAATTCAAAATCCAAAAAAAAAAATGTAAAATTAAAAAAAAATCTCGAATGGTAACTGTGAAAATATGTATAAAAAGAGGTATTTTTATTAAACAATAGACTCTTAGATGATTATTACATAATAAAATTATAAAGTTTAATAGAAAAAAATAATTGTAATATCTTATTCTAATATATAGTATGGTATTATTGATTTTACATTTAAACTTGTATGATTTTTCGTTCAAAATATGTAATATTATTTAAAGTAAAGCTTATATTTATAAACCATTATAATTATCATTTTTTAAAAATAATATTTAACTCCATAGCTTATCCTAGCCTAAACTCATGAATTTTCAGCTAATAATCGATGAATGTAACAATATTAGAAAAAGATACGATATTACAGTATATTATTACTCCACATATATAATATAATAATATTATATAATATTATATAGAAGTAACATTAAATTTAATCTTTAATTAAATTTTAAAAAAATTATATAAAATTATTAAATATATAAATAATTTTGAATAATTAAATGATGTTATCAGATATTTTCTTATATAAATAAGAAGGTAGAAATTCTAACCAATGATCAAAGTCTTCCTTTAGCCAATAATATCTGGAACACAGTTTAACCAATTGGTCCAATTGGTCCTTAAGCCTATAATATCTAGTAGGTCAGCAAAGTAAATACCAAATAGACCCCCGCATAAAGATATTATCAATTCAACTGTGGCTGTTCTTTCTCTTTCTTTAGCTAAGAAACTGAGAAATGGTGTATCGGTCTGACTGACTGCACCTTTCATGCACCTTCGTGAAACTCTTATCAAATTTATTAATGATGCCATGGGATCAAAATGAAGGACCAAAAAGCGATAATTTTTAAATTAAATTGTATTTAATGTTTAACAAAACCGTAAAAAGTGCCAATATATAGTCAAAATTATGAAGCGCAATATGACGACTCTCTTGCTTAGTTGACCTTTACTTTTCGTATAACTTAAAGCAATTCACAAAAACAAATAAAATATGAAAAAAGTTGACCTTTTCTGCTTCGATTCCCGCCCTAAATATTTTGTCAAAAACCAGAGATGTTAGGAATGCTTCAAATATTGTTGTGTTCTTAGCACTTTCCTATGTGACCTTTCACATAATATTTCTATGAGACATAAGCTTCTTAATGTTTACTTATTTTTTTCATCTTCTATAATTCTTGAAATCAAGAATTAATTTTTAATTTTTTTGGACGAAAGAGTCACAAAATACGAAAGAAATATGTGAACAAATGTTAAGAAATTTATGAGCCTTGTAACTATGTTGTGAGATATTTATCTAAAACAAAAATAATTTTAAGTTAGGTGTTAAATAATTATTAATCATTTAGAATAAAATATTTTTTTTTATTTTATTGTTATTGAAAAAGGAGAAATAAAAGACTTAAAAGTAAAATTTATAAAAAAAATATTGTATTTGAATAATGTTATTAAAATATTATTATTTAAATAAGATTAAAATTAAAAATAATAAGACAGAAAGAGAATGACTTATTAAAATAGTAAAATTGTAAAGTTGTAAAGTTGTTATTGATTGACATGAATAATAATTAAAATAATAATTAGGTGTAAGCATCAATTTAATTAGTAAATTAGAAACATCAATTTTTTATTACCACTCTTCAGCCTTTTCTACGGTGAATTATGTTTTGTGTACTTATTCATTTAAGTTTTAATTAAATTTTCACGTAGTTTTGCTCTCTTATTAATTATCTTCGTCTTAATGGTGCAGTTATATTTATAAACTTATGTTTAATTTTGTCATAATATACTAACAAAAAATAAAAAGTGTTAGTATTTAATGACAACGTTGTTCATGGAATGGACGAAAATCTTTAAATGCAATTTAAACAGTTAGGTTGTCAACATTTTGTAATAAATAAAAAGAGTGAACTACAAAAATAGTTATTATTATTTTTTTTATATAATTTACATTTTAAATATTTTTTTTAATAATTTAATCTATTTATTTTTAATTTTCACACATTGATACCTTACTCTCTCTCTCTTAAACTACATAAATCATCACTACATTTTTTATATTCTACAAAATGCTCCTCTTATATTTTTATTTTTGATTTAAAACCCTTTATTTTTTAATTTTCATACTATAGTATCATCACTTTCATTTTTTATAATTTGTTCACTTTATTTTTTAAATTTTACATTTTTAATCCAAAATTGAGATCAACTTAAAATTAAATTTAGAAAGTATAAAAAATTTAGGGAATTAATTCGTGAATTGTTTTTATAAATAAAATGATTAAATTAAAAAAAAAATAAGAATACCAATTTGTAAAAATTAAAAAATATATTAATTAAATAATAGAAAAAATAATACTGGGATTAAAGGGTAGAATATATAAAAGGTATGATAACCACATAGATCTACTATCATTTTAAAATAGAGTATTTAGATCCACTAATTTTTTAGTTCACTGTTTATGATTTTATTCATTTTTTTTATATTTAAAAAAAATTATTATACAAAATTGTTCCGCCAATTATTTATGATCTTCTTTTTAAAATGTACTTGAAAAATAAAAATTAAAAAATTGTAAAAAAGTGAGATAATGAATCTATGTTGTCACTTTTTTAAAATCTGTAAACTAAATTGTAAAAAGGATAAAGAAAAAAAAACTCATTAAATATAATTGCTCTAATTACAATAGCTAGGAAATTATTTCATCATTTATCTGTTTATAAAAATAGAAGGATAATTTATATAATTCACCTAATAAAAAATTAAAGGCAATTTTTTCACTGTACAATAGGTTGAGTGAAAAAAACTTGGTTCGCAAATGAAAGAAGTCGCAAGTCAATGATCAAATGGCAGTTGTAAGGATTAAAAAAGAAAAAGGAAAAAAAAGAACCTAAAACCAGTTGAGCTAGATGACAAAAGCAAATGGACTTGCACAAAAATAATGCAAATGGACCACTTTCCTGGTTACTTGTAGCATTAGCTTTCCTCTGATGGCTGATTGATTCATCAACCTTAAAACAAAGCCCATCGAGCAAACTCATTCATACAATTAAACTAAAAAAATTCACATAACAACTTGTTTATAAATTTAGCGAAAGTACCAAACAGTTTTCAATTTCACTTATGGCAGAAAGTGTTGTCACATTTCTACTTTGCAATCTCACACCTTTAGTCCATGAAGAGCTAAAATTGCTATGGGGAATCAGATCAAACATCCAATTCATTGTCAATGAATTAGAACTCATCAAGGCCTTTCTAAGAGTAGCTGATGCAAAAGAAGAAACTGATCCTAAACTCAAAGTTTGGGTCAAACAAGTCAGAGATGTAGCTTATGACATTGAAGATGTTCTTGATATATTCAAGCTTAGCCTCAAACATCACCCTCAGCACAGATTCCATAGGCTCTTTTGCTTTATCAAGAACTTGAAGGCTCATCTTCAAGTTTCTTCAGATATTCAAGATATCAAATCAAGAGTTATAAATATCTCAGAAGGACGACAAAGATATGACATAACAGGACTAGGCTCCACCTCATACGGTTTAGCTTTGAATAAAATAGAAAGTAGAGGAGACGCCCTTTTGTTAGAAGAAGCTGATTTAGTTGGAATTGGAGAACCCAAAAAGCGGCTTATTGATTGGCTTCTTAGCAAAAACTCTGGACGGCAAGTCGTTTCAGTGGTTGGTATGGGAGGTTTGGGTAAGACCACTTTGGTAAGACAAGTGTACAAAGATAAGAAAGTGAAAAAGTATTTCAAAATACATGCTTGGATTACTGTTTCAAGATCATCTAAGACAAAGGAGCTTCTAAAAGATATGATTCAACAAATTTTCACCATGATAAGGAAACCAGTACCTCAAGAGATAGATGATATGGACAACGATGGGTTAAGAGCGAGAATCAAAGATTTGCTGAGCCAAAGTAGGTACTTGATTGTTTTAGATGATGTATGGAAGGAGAAAGCTTGGGATGCTATCAAACTTGCATTGCCTAGTAGCAATAAATATGGCAGCCGGGTAATGATCACCACTCGAAATGCTGAACTTGGTTGTGTTTCTTGCATTGAAGCTAATGATATGGTTTATAATTTGAATCCTTTACCTTTAGAAGAGTCTTGGGCTCTTTTTGTTAAGAGGGCATTTAAGGGAAATTCATGTCCTGCTCATTTGGAAGAGATTTGTCAATGTCTTTTGAAAAGATGTGGAGGACTACCTCTTGCAATTGTAGCAATCAGTGCTGTTTTAGCTACGAAAAAACAGGCTATTATTGATGAATGGACAATGCTTTGTCATAGTGTTGCTTCTGAAATAGAAGAAAGTGGCAAGCTTGACAACATGAATAGAGTACTCTCCTTAAGTTTCAACGACTTGCCATATTATTTGAAGTCTTGTTTCTTGTACATGAGTATGTTTCCTGATTTTCAAGATATTGATCGAATGAGATTGATTCGGTTATGGATAGCTGAAGGATTTGTACTTGAAAAGGAAGGAAGAACAGCAGAAGAAATTGCAGAAGGATATTTTAAGGAGCTCTTGGACAGAAGTTTGATTCAAGCTGCAGAGATAAAAAGTGAAGGAAGGATCAAATCGTGTCGCATACATGACCTTTTGCGCGAGATTATCATTCGAAAATCAAGAGATCAGAATTTTGTAGCCATTGCAAAAGAGGAAGGTATGAGTTGGCCAGAAAAATTTCGTTGCTTATCGATGGTTAACACAATGCAGGATATAATACCACACAATGCTGTTTCTCGATTGCGGTCCTTGCTCGTATTTGTTACAGAAGAAGAATCACCAAGTGAGTTCTCAATGTCTAAATTGTTTCCTAGAGGCTTATTGCTTCTAAAGGTGTTAGATTTGAGAGGTGTTCCTCTACAGATGTTTCCAAAAGAAGTTGTCAAACTGTTTCATTTAAGGTATTTGAGCTTGAGAGATACTAAAGTGAAACAAATTCCTAGCTCTATCAAAAAGCTTCAAAACCTGCAGACTTTGGATCTCAAGGGTACTTATGTCACTGAATTACCTCCGGAAATTTTAAGCTTGAAGCAACTTAGACATCTTCTCGTATATCGATATGAGATTGAATCTTATGCACACTTCCATACCTCCAAGTTTGGTGTGAAAGCTCCTGCAGGGATTGGAGGTCTACAGTCGCTTCAAAAGCTATGTTTTGTAGAAGCAAATCAAGAAAATAACACTTTAATGATAGAGCTTGGAAAGATGACTCAACTAAGGAGAATAGGCATCATCAAGTTCAAAGAGAAAGATGGGATTTCCTTATGTTCATCTATTGAAAAGCTAATCAACCTTCGATCTTTGAATCTCACTTCTGACGAAAAAGACACCATAATGGACCTACAACACATTTCCTCTGCACCTCCATTTCTTCAAAGGCTATATTTGACAGGAAGGCTAGAAAAATTACCTCATTGGATAACAAGTCTCCATAATCTGACCAAACTGTTTTTAAAATGGAGTAGGCTAAAGGAAGATCCATTAGTACATCTTCAAGACTTGCCTAACTTGGTACATCTTGAATTCCTTCAAGTATATGATGGAGAGAGTTTGCATTTCAAAGCAGGTGGGTTCCCAAGTCTTAAATTGTTAGGCCTTGACAAATTAGATGCACTACAATATGTTACAATTGATGATGGAGCAATGTCTTGTCTTGAGAAGCTGATAATCCAAAGGTGTAAGTTATTGAGTAATGTCCCAAAAGGCATTGAATGCTTAACTAAGCTAAATTTGCTAGAGTTTTTTGACATGTCTGATGATTTAATCATGAAACTAAGGCCGGATGGTGGTGAAGATTACTACAAAGTTGCTCATGTTCCTGCAGTTTATTCTTCTTATTGGATTGATGGTGGTTGGGATGTGTATTCTTTGGAGAGGTTTAGTGAAAGAGATACTTCTTCTGAGCATAATACTGCAGTTAGAAGCCATCAACCAAGTACATTGTGGAAAGTCTAATTATTTATTGCTAATGGAACATTGATGATGCGTACTTAAGTCTAAATACGTTCAAGATAAATTCAAATTATTACAAGTTTGCTTTTGTTTTTGTAATTGATGATATGTTTATCTTGATTATTATATCAAGTCTCTAATTATACTTATACAGTGAAAATAATAAAATAAGAGAAGTTTAACCATTATTTATAAGAGAAAAATGTCATATAAATAATTTGGGTGTAAAAACGAACAAATTTGTATGTAATTTAACATTTCTCGTTATAAGAGATTAATATAGAAACAGTCTTAGTAGTTTATATTGGAGAAAATTTTGACTTGATTTAAGCACATCTTTAGGATTGGTAGGTAAAGATTACAATTAAGATCGGTGGGTTTTGTGAAGAAAGGTTACCTGATGTTTCATAATTTTAATTTTAGGTTAGTTTTAAAATGCAAATAGTGAAATAAGCTCTCCGAAAAGTCAGTGCAATCCTCCTGCAGATTCAGAAACATTAATTCTCTCACGACCTATATCTCCAACCAAGTCTGCTCACTAGGAATGCCCTTTTATAGTTTTTATTAGGATGACATAGAATAACCATTGCATTGCTTGATCAGAAGACATTGTATGTATTGTTTAATGTATAAAAAAACCAACAAGTTACCAAGCAAACTTTAAGAGATAGCATGATGGTGTTAACTTGGAGATGGTGATATTCACTTGGTGACACTTGTGATTGTTGGTTACTATTCACGGGTATCATTTATTGTCGGAAAAGTACCAAGTTTGGAGAAACATGTTAACTGACGATTCAAATGGAAGAGAACACATGTAATATGATAAAGTTGATCGCATTTAATTATGTAATTTGGAAGTCGAAGATGAAAATATTTTATACATTAAAGATCTGTGGAAGCCAATTATAATGTCGAAAGAGAAAACAATGCCTACAACTTCGACGGATGAGAAAACCGACGACAAGACACCAAAAATAATCAGCGCAAACGTTGATTGGGCCGTGTTGAATCGAAAGTGTGCTGCTCAAATCAGATAATGGATCGACAGGAGCATATTTCAAAATTTTTCTAATGAACACGATACTTACGTTCTTTGACAAAAGTTGAAGAAAATGTATGCGAGGACAACCGCACAAAATAAAACTAATCTGATGTGAAGATTAGTCAATTTGAAGTATAAGGATGGAAGTAGTGTATCAAAACATATGAGTGAGTTCCAAGGAATTGTAGATCAACTCAACTCTATGAAGATGATCATAGATGACGAGCTACAAGCATTGTTGATGTTGAGTTTTCTACCAAAAGATTGGGATACTCTAGTTGTGTCAGTTAGCAAATTAGTTCTTAACGGCAAGCTTACCACGGATATGGTAAAACACAGAAGGCTAAACGAAGAGTCTCGACGAAAATATGAAGGATATACTCTTAATACTGAAGCATTTTTCATGGAGAAACAAAGCAAGTAAGAATGGCATAAAAGAAGTAAAAGTAGAAATCCCCGTAACCAAAGTCAGCAAAGAGGACGATTGAAGTCTAGATCAAGGCATGACAAGAAGTGTCACCACTGTGGCAAGTCCGAACACTTCATTCGAGAATGTCAAAAGTTAAAGGTGGAACAATCCAGAAATTAGGAAGCAAAAACTCGAACAAATGACACCACAACTGTCACTAAAGAAGTTTTCATTGTTCGAGATGCTGATCATGTCAATTTTGCATGTGAAGACACTACTTGGGTAGTTGATTTAGGCACCTCCTATCATGTCACCTCACCACGGGAATTCTTCTTAGCCTACACTCAAGGTGATTTTGAACATGTGAGGATGGGAAATGATGATGCTTCAAAAATTGTATGCATTGGTAACATTTATCTAGAGACTAATCTTGGATTGAGCCTCAATTTGATCTCTATTGGTATGCTTGAGGTTGATGGATATAATAATTATTTTGGTGAAGGAAAGTGTAAGTTCACCAAAGGCAATTTGGTAGTAGCTAAAAGCAAGAAAGATGCATCACTCTACCCCATAGAAGCCAGACTGTGTAGAGGAGAAGAAATTTCCACCGAGCTATGGCATAAGAGACTCGACCAAATGAGTGAAAAAGGTCTCAGAATTCTTTCCAATAATGAGCTCTTGCCAGGAATGAAAGGTACACCCTTGCGAACTTGTGTTGACTATATTATGGGAAAACAACATAGAGTTTCATTTCGTAGTCTTGCATCATCTAGAAAGAAAAATATTCTAGATTTAATAAATACATATGTATATACAATGGGTTGTAAGTCACTAGGAGATGTTCATTATTTTGTGACTTTTATTGATGATCATTCTAGAAAAGTGTGAATTTTTGCTTTGAAAACTAAAAATCAAGTACATGAAGTTTTCAAGTAGTTTCGTGTAAAAGTGGAGAGAGAAATTGGCAAACATTTGAAGTGTATACGTGCATACAATAGTAGTGAGTATCATGGGCCATTCGAGGAGTATTGCAGAAGCTTCAGCATCAGGATGGAAAAATCAATACTAAAGACACCTCAACACAACGGTGTCGCAGAAAGGATGAACATAACCATTTGTCAAAGAGTCAGATGTATGCTCTCAAATACAAAACTGCCAAACTTTTATTGGGGGGAGGCAATGTGGACAACAATTGACTTCATCAACTTTTCTCCATCAATTCCACTGAACTACGACGTACTGGAAAGATTTTGGATAGGAAAATACATTTCTTACAAACACTTGAAAGTATTCGACTGTAGAGCATTTGTTCACATCCCAAAGGATGAACGGTCCAAGTTGGATGGAAAAGCAAAGCAGTGTATCTTTATTGGATATGCTCATGAAGAATTCGGCTACAGATTTTGGGATCCTATTAGCAAAAGGATTGTCAGAAGCAGAAACGTGGTATTTCTTGAAGATCAAACAATTGAGGATTTTGAGAAACCAAATTAAGATGAAATTCCAGTTAATCTGGAACCAATCTCTCTACCAAACAATCCCGATAACGAGGGAGTTACACCATATACTAATGATGTTAATCCACTAGCTGCCAGTTTAGAACCAGAATAATTTTTTGAACAAGTCCAACTAGAAGTACAGACAAGGAGATCCACCCGAGTACGAAAACCAAGTCATAGATATTCTCCTAACGAGTATGTGATGTTCACTGAAGGGGGAGAACTAGAGAGTTATGGAGAAACTATCACTGATCAGTATAAGATTGAGTGGTTAAAAGTCATGTAGGAAGAAATGAAATCTCTGCGCGTGAACCACAAATTTGACCTGATGAAACTACCATAGTGAAGGAAAGCTCTCAAGAACAAGGGAGTGTACAGAATCAAAAGCGAAAAAGGCAGCTCATAACCACGTTACAAAGCAAGATTGATTGTGAAAGGATTCAGGCAAAAGAAGGGCGTTGACTTCGATGAAATATTCTCACAAGTAGTTAAAATGTCTTCAATCCAAGTTATTCTTGGTTTGATAGTTAGCCTTAATTTGGAGGTTGAATAACTTGACGTAAAAACTGCATTCTTACATGGTGATCTTGATGAGGAAATTTATATGGAGTAGCCCGAAGGTTTTCAAGTCAAAAGCAAAGAGAAATTGGTATGTAGACTAAAGAAGAGCTTGTACGGTCTAAAGCAAGTACCAAGGCAGTGGTATAAAAAGTTTGACTTATTCATGGAGAAAAATGAATACAATAGAACAACAACCGATCATTGCATCTTCATCAAGAAATTCTCTTATGGTGATTTTATTATTCTTTTGTTTTATATTGATGATATGTTATTTGTAAGTCAAAATATGAACAAAATTTACAAGTTGAAGAAGGAGTTGAGCAAGTCCTTTGCAATGAAGGTCTTATGACCCGCAAGCAGATTCTTGACATGATGATTACCCACAACAAGCAAAAACGAAGGATCTGGTTTTCCTAAAAACGGTATGTTGAAAAAGTTCTTGAAAGATTCAACATGAGCAAAGCTAAACCTGTTAGTTGTCCACTTGTAAGTCATTTCAAGCTCAATATGAGTTAATGTCCCTCAAGTGAGGAGGAAAAATCGGAGATGAGCAAGGTGCCTTATGCGTTGGCAGTTAGCAGTCTAATGTACGCTATGATATGCACCAAACCAGACATTGCACATGATGTTGGCATTGTGAGCCAATTCCTATCGAATTCTGGAAAGGAACATTGAGAAGCTGTCAAATGGATATTCACGTATCTTAGAGGAACTTCCCGTCATTGTTTATGCTTTGGTAATAATAAACTTGTATTAAAAGGATATACATATTCAGATATAGCCGACGATGTGAATACGAGAAAGTCTATATCCGGGTACCTAATAACATTTGGAGAGGGAGTTGTTTCATGACAATCACGATTACAAAAGTATATTGCTTTAAGTACCACAGAAGCAGAGTACATTGCAATCACTGAAGGTTGTAAGGAGATCTTATGAATGAAAAGGTTCATACAAGAATTACATCAAAACCAAGAAAATTATGTTCTTTATTGTGACAGTCAGAGTGCAATTCACCTTAGTAAGAACCCAACCTTCCACTCAAGGTCCAAACACTTCGACGTAAGGTATCTATGGATTCCTGATGTTTTGGAACATAAACTATTGTAAGTTGAGAAGATCCACACCAATAATAACGGGACATATATGATGACAAAGACCCTAACTAGAGAAAAACTTACTATCTGTAGAGAGATTGCAGGTGTGAAGGAGTCATATCCCACATAAGATGGAGAGGGAGATTTGTTGGTCCATCTCATGTGGACCAATAACAAATAAAATAAAAAAGCATTCAACGATAAAAGCTGAGAATACGATAAGAAGAGAAAAAAAATCAAGAAATAAGATTGTTTGTCTCCTCAAATTTTGGCTCGAACGGAGGAAGGAATGAAGTTTTGGTTCTATAAATAGAGTCTTTACCTTAATCTTGATATATAACAAGGTGAGAAAGAAATTACAGAGAACCTTAACAAGAGAGTTTTTTAAGAAGAAAAATTGAGAACTAATTTGTGAAATTTTATCCATAAATTAAAGGTTTTTTACACTAAAAAATTTTAGTGTTATTTTTATTCTATTTTAATTTGAGAAATTATCCTAAGTTTATAGAACTTATTTATTAGCCACACTAAATTTTTATAAATTTTTATAAACAGTGATATAGGCTTAATACAAAAAAATTCAAGAGAAAAATCTGCATATTCCTCCATTTTGCAGCAGGTAATTGATTATTGCAACATTAATGAACTTGAATTTTGATGGAAAATAAAATAACCAACAAGTGAAAAACAGCACCACTTTAGACTTTTGCTCTCGTTTTTGAACTGCAGGGAAACTTGAGGTTGATAATTTCTTAAATTGTTGTGCATATTTTCAGCATCATTGAGTCTCTTTTTTTTTTTAACGGTAAGTCGTTTTTCTTTTTAATTTCACATCAAGACTAAATTACTTTCCATAAACTTATATAATCTTAAAAATGCCCATAAATTATAAATAAGTAAAATGTGTAGTAATATAACAAGTTTTTTTAATTATAATAATAATAATTTATTATTATCATTCTTAAAATAATTACAATTTTATTTTATTAAATATCCATTAATATTAATCATACTTTTAATATTTTATTATTGATTTTATTTTAAAATTTTAAATATTTATACATTATTAAAAATTCATATTCAATTATAATTTTATTAAAATTAAAGTTTTAACGAGAGGTTTATTTCATATATAGAAGAATTAAATTCCTATATATTTCTATTTCAAAAAAATATCAATAAACAACATCAAAGTTAATGAATCTAAGTATTTCTATTATTTTATATTCTTATTATCTTAAACTCTATTGATTTTTATTCTGAATAAATAAACTTTCTATTAGATTGAAAAAGCAAAAACAACTTCCATAAAATTTGTAATCATACAAATAATATACTTAAAAAATTAAAACTAATAAAACAGGACCCTTAAAACTTTATAACCATAAAAATTTCATATTTAAAATCACTATTTTTATCACCAATTCATATATTTTTAATATTAAAAAAATTAATTTATCATTTTATATTAAAAATCGTTCAAATATATGTCATTTAAATTAAACTACGTTAATTTAAATTACTCAATAATATTAAATATTATTTTTATTATTATAAAATTTAAGAGATATATTATACAATATATATAAAAAAACCATATTTATTATCTTTTTAAAATGAAACTTAAAGTTTATTAGTTTGCGTAATAATTCAGTTTATCAACTTTAAAAAAGTGATAATTATATACTTGGTTTGCTTTTTATGATTTTTTTTTATTTTTTCTATTTTTTTCAAAAAATTATTTTAAAAATATGAGTGACATTAAATCATTAAATATGTGTCTTTGAGATACTTTATTTTTAATTTTTTTTTAATTATTATATTTTATTACTAAACTTTACTATGTATAGTATACGTGTCTTACTAAAGTATAGAAATTAAAATCTACTAAGTTTAGATTTTTTTTTTTCATTTTAAAAAATTGTGTTTTACACTTAAAAAGTGAAGTAATGCACCCTATCGTTTAAAAACTGGTGGATTATATGCAAACCGCATCTTTGGATATTCGGAATTCCGACTGACAAACCTTGTTCATGTGGATTTTGATTTCTTGGTCTATTTCGCTGGTAATTTATTTTAATCGCGTAAATTTATGGCATGAAATGGCTCCATCGGCTGTGTTCGAAAGTCGAATCGACAAGTAACCTATCTTTTATGCTTTCAATTTCTTTCAGTCAATCTCTGACTCTGTTAAGTCTTTTTCTATTTTTAATTTTTTTTTTTTACTTATTATTCCGTGGTTGAATAATCGGAATCCATGAAAATCCCCAAAAGTTTATACCTCTAAAGAAGCGTAACTTAATTTAAACGATACCACTTAATTGCTTTGCAATTGTTCATTTGCTTTTGTCTGGTGGAAATTTTGACAGTAAGGACAGCTGCTAAATTTAACGATCAATTTATTCCCATAACTTTATGTTGGTCAAGATCATAATGGCTTAGATAGATCGCTTATATGACACGCTCATAATTTTTAATTCATGAAGGAATTGAAATGCTAAGGTAACTATACGGCTAATGGGATAACTAAACCATATATAAATTATTAATTAGCCTTAACCAGTTGAAGATAGTTGGGTAAATTGGATGGTCAGGAAGTCAAAATAGGTACATTGAAGGCATATTCTCTTCAAGTATAGGAGACTCATGAAGAAGACCAATACATCGGTCAGTGACTTTCATGGTTCTAGAGTAATGCTTGGCTCACTTCACAGTCAGTTATGAAGTCCCTTAGGTAGTTGATTAATATTCATTTGTGTGGGTTTTTGATTCTTTCTTCTTCTTCTTCTTTTATTTCCCTTTTTTATTCCTCCATTCCAATTAAAAACAAGAAAAAAGAAATTTTCTTGCTTAATTCTAAATCGCACGTTGGCCTTTTCAAATTTTTTAACGCTCGTACAGTTGGAGATGTAATCACTTAGGCGACTGTTCATTGGCGTTTGACGTGTGCAAGCTAAAGTTTAATTAAATTATTTTTAACAGATAGCTACCTATTTCCATTATGTTTTTAGAATTTTCATTTAGTAATTGTTTGTAGAGTTAAATTTCTGATCAATTTAATATATTAATATAAATATTAGAATGTATAAATGAATTGACGTGAAATGATCATATCGTATAATATGATATCAGAGTAATAGATTTTAAGAACTTACGATCTTAAATCGTTGAATTTCACAATTGAGTGAGAGAATTAGAATTAGAGATGTAAAATGAGAGAACCGTCCGTCCCACTTCATTTAAAACTGCTCAGAAAGTTTTTGACGTCAGGCGTGATTCATCTCATCCCTTTTGGGACGGGAGTTAGCAAAATTGAACTTCTTTTTTTCAAGCTGTAATTTTTTATTAGGTTATTTTTCGATCAGATTCTGAAAAAGGAAGAATAAAACATAGAAAGTTGAAACCACACCTTTCCTCCATTTTGTTGAGCTTTCTCAAGAAACAAACAAGTTTTTCAAAAGATAATAATAATATGTCAATAGCTAAAATAGATGATCAAAGATTTTGTCTTCTTTTCAAAACTAGACAAACAGAGAGAGAATTATGTTATGAATCAATACCCAATAATTCAAATACCCAAATGCAATATTCATGGCAATTTAAGTCAAAATTAAGAATAAAGCAAAATTTCACCCCTTAATAAATGGAATTCAAATTCAAGAATCCACCCATTCGACTTGGGTGCATGTTCTTCATTAAAGCCTGAACTTCATGTTTCCTACTGAAGTTTCTGGAGAAGTTGAGAAACTAGTAATCAGATTCTAAATTGCAGCTAGAAAGGAAAATAATAATGGTGTTTTGAAGATAATTAAATAAGAAGTTAACTAAAGGCTATTACGAATAAATGGTCTCGTCTCAACGCATCATAATAATAATTGATATGAACCCTAGCCGATTCTTCAAATAATTGGGATGTCTCATGGTTTAATTGGGATTCTTGTCCCATTTGACACCTCTAGTTAGAATGTAAATATAAATTATTGATTTATTTCCTAATATCTTAAGTTTTTAAGAAGATCATATATGAACTCACACAATGGCATTTGAGAGCACTTCACCTCGTACAATTTTTTTTTTTCCAAAATTAATATGTAATGGTTATTATATTTTGTTAGATATATATCCTCTAATTTGATGTGTCCCCGTAGACTTCTAAAAGCAATAGGAGTTGTTTGAGCATTTTAACTCATACATATTAAAGAATATATGCCTGAATCCTTAATTCTTCGTGTCTTTCTCCTGTCCAAATGTAACGTATTTTTTTCATCCTATGAGTTAAAAATATTAAAAATGTTCAAATAGTAGTCTTAACAAAAACTAAATTTTGACACTAATCTAAAATCCTAAAAAATTATTCTAATCTCTACGAAGGAGGTTTAAAAGTAGCAAAAAGCGGCTTACTTTTTCTTAGGTTGATTAAATTGATGTTTGAAAAATCTATTAGTAAATTCAAATAGTTTTAGTTTCTTTTTATTGCATAAGTAATAATATTTTTAGTTTCATTGGATCATTTTATTTCATTTATTCTATATTTTTGGACTTGGTAGATTAGGTATAATATTTTATCAATTAAAAAAAATTATCGTACTATTAAGGTTTCTTAAAAAAAAAAGTATACCTATGTATTTCCCCAATCCATCATTTTTTCGGTTCCGTTCCGGGGGGGTGGTGGTTAGCCAATACACTCCTTACAAATAATAACAGTAAAATGGTGTTTACTTCGGACATCCGTAATGGTTTTGACTCTTTTATTTCTTAAAATAGTTGTGATTTTTTTGTTTTATTTTCACAATGTGGAGTTTGAAAGAGATCCAGTTTATAATTATTAAACCAAATCAGATTAGTACCGTCCAAAAATTTTGTTGACTAGGTTATAGACATAATGTCTGCACTGTCTTTTATCTTGTAATTTTTAATTAGTTATTGCCTATAATAAAAATTTAAAGGCCAATAGTTATGACTCACAATCTATATAAGGAGCATCTTCGGAGTACGATAAAATACTGGTGAAACTTTATCATTTGTACAATTATTAATTAAGTGAATGGCAGAAATTGCAGTCTCCTTTCTTCTCAACAAGCTTGCAAATCTGGTTGAATCTGATTTGCAGTTGGCTAATGGAGAATACAAAGAATTTGTGTATTTAAGAGGGCATTTAGAACGGATAAGGGCCTTTCTGAGGGATGCTGATGTGCTGGAAGATAGTGATGAGGAGCTCAAAGTATGGGTTAGGCAAGTTAGAGATGTTGCCCATGATGCAGAAGATCTTGTGGATGAGTTCACACTTCTCAAAGCACATGATCACGGGAAAGGACTCTATGGTTCGATTCGTAAGCTTTCTTGCAGTATAAAGAACATGAAAGCACGCTATAGGATTGATATGGGGTTGAGAGGCATCAACATTCGAATCATAGATATTTTTTCAGCTCATAAAAGACTTCTTCCTAAAGTTAAAAAAGCTCTGAAGGGTTCAAGCCTTGCCATTTCAGGTAATACATGCTACTTTTTAATTGGTTTAGTTCAAAAGACCTACTTTTTGCTTCTTTTCTTTTTTTTTTTGGTGGGGGGGTGACTACTGCAAAAGTGCTTCCATAGACAGCTTTCTGTAAAAATCATAAGCTTGTAAAAGGTGTTCAAAATTAATATGGTTTATGTGATATGATATAGTATATCTCGTTGCATGTGGCCTGTGTGAGGTAGTACATCCTATTTTATATAGTTATGTTTTCCTATTTGGTACTTTATATTGGTTACACTAGTTTTGGCCCAAAAAGAAACGCAGACCTCTACTGATTATTGATTTATAGTTCTGTTCAGACTTAAGAGTTGCCTCCAATTGTTTGAGTTCATAATCGAGTTGAAGCTAGCCATGAATTGATTGATGACATGGACTAGTGATTCGTCCATGTACAATAGGGTGTTAGTTGACTGATTTTTGTTGGTTTTGGTTATCATTAAATTTTATTGATTTGATATTTTCTAATACGATTGGAGTGTCCCCACTTGTGCAAATGATTGCAATATGAGATTTTTTTTTCATTGAAAATTGCAATATGTGATATGTAATGGTTTCCCCCTTTTTTTAAAACATTAAGCAGCCAAATACTGATTTTGCATTAATTTAGCAGAATCTAATAGTTAAAGTGCTCAAAAGAAAATTGGGAAATTATTTCAAATAATACCCAAAAACTAATAATAACAAATATAGCACCCTCTTCTTGAATTGTGAGAGTATGGGTCAGTAGTGCTATTTTTTTGTTGAGTTTTAGGGGTGTTAGATTTGTTATTTTCTTAAAAAATATCTTGGTCACTAGGAGGAATACCTTATGGATGGCTTGTTAACTACAGGTCTTCTAATAAATTCATTGGGACTACATTACTACATGCATCTCCCTTGAGCACAAAAATTCTTGCTATTCATTGCTACTATATATTGAATTGGTTCCAATTAGCAGATTTAGAAAAAAATTCTTCTGTTTCATATTGACAGGTAATGACTCATGGCACGATCGGCGTGAAGATGCTCTTCTTTTGGATGATGTCGACCTCGTCGGCCTAGATGAGCCTAAAAAGAAGTTAATTAGCTGGCTTGTCAATGGTGGTTCAGTACGTAAGGTGGTTGCTGTTTGTGCAATGGGAGGAATTGGGAAAACCACATTGGTGAAAAAAGTCTATGATGATTGTGAAGTGAAGAAACATTTCAAGACTCGTGTTTGGATTACAGTTTCTCAATCTTCCAACAAAGAGGACCTTTTCAAGGACATGATCAAGACTCTGTCTTTCGTAATAAGGAGGCCAGTTCCTGAAGGTATGGACAGTATGAGTAGCGATGAAATGAAAATAATAATCAAGAACCTGTTGCAGAGAAGGAAATACTTGGTTGTTATTGATGATGTATGGCACATAAATGAGTGGAAATCTGTCAAACATGCTTTGTCTAATAATAACTATGGTAGTAGAGTCATGCTCACTACACGAAAAGCTGATGTAGCCTCTACTTGCTGCCTAGAATTCGAAGGTAACATCTACAACTTGAGTCCCTTGCCAGCTGATGACTCTTGGTGTCTTTTCAGTCGAAAGGCATTTCAAGGGAAGTCATGCCCCACTTATCTGGTCGAATTCTGTAAATATCTCATGAAAAGGTGTGAGGGTTTGCCCCTTGCTATTGTGGCACTAAGTGGAGTCTTGGCTATGAAAGACTCACGCAGGATAGATGAGTGGGATATGATTTGCCGTAGCCTTGGAGCTGAAATTCATGGAAATGACAAACTTGAGGATTTGAAAAAGGTTCTTTTGCTCAGCTTTAACGATCTACCTTATTACTTAAAATCCTGTTTCTTGTATTTCAGCATCTTTCCAGAGGGTTATCTCATTAAGCATATGAGGCTGATTCGCTTATGGATAGCTGAAGGTTTTGTTGAAGCCAAAGAAGGGAGGACGTTGGAGGAAGTTGCAGAGGACCATCTCAAGGAGCTATTGAATAGAAACTTGGTGCAAGTAGCAGGAACAACAACTGATGGGAGGGTCAAAACCTACCGTGTTCATAGTATTCTTCGGGAGATTATCATTTCAAAGTCCAGGGATCAAGATTTTGCAGCCACAGTTAAAGCTCAGAACCTAATATGGCCTGAAAGAGCCAGGCGCCTATCAATACATAATATGCTGCCAACTACACTGCAATACAGGTCAGTCTCTCAGTTAAGGTCATTGTTCATTTTTGGGGCAGTTGAAAAGTCATCCCTGCAAGGATTTTTCCATGGCGACTATAAGCTGCTTAGAGTCTTGGATTTGCATGCTGCACCTTTGAACAAATTTCCCACAGAGGTGGTCGATCTTTATTATTTGAGGTATCTCAGCTTCAGGGAAACCAAGGTGAAAATGATTCCAAGATCTATAGGCAAACTAAAGAACTTAGAAACTTTGGATCTCAAAAAAACCCGTGTAGTGGAGTTGCCAATTGAGATCCTACAGCTTCAAAGACTTCGCCATCTTTTGATATACCATTTTAAACTTGAATCTTATGCACATGCACATTGTTATTCCAAATTTGGTTTTAAGGGCCTCCCAGGCATAGGAGGATTGCAATCCCTACAAAAGTTGTGCTTCATTGAGGCAAATGAAGGTTCTAGCATGATGATTAGGGAGTTAGGGAAGCTGAATCAGCTTAAAAGGTTAGGCATTATGAAGTTAAAGCAACAAGATGGCAAGTCTTTGTGCTATTCAATTCAAAAATTGACGAACTTAAGAGCACTAGCCATAACGTCAACGGGGGAGAATGAGATGATTGATCTTTGTTACCTTTCTACTCCTCCCCAATTTCTCGAACGCCTGTATTTGACAGGGCATTTGGAAGAGTTACCAAATTGGATACCTTCTCTTCATTGCCTAGTCAGGGTATTTCTTAAATGGAGTAGATTAAAGGATGATCCACTCAAACATCTACAAGATTTGCCCAGTCTTGTTCATCTTGAATTACTTGAAGCTTATAATGGAAGCACTTTGTGTTTCAAATCTGGAAAATTTAAGAAGCTTAAGCTTTTGGGACTTGACCAAGCTGACACGTTAGAGCACATTGAAGTGGAGAAGGGAGCTATGCCATGCCTTGAAAAGCTAACTATCCAGCGATGTAATTTGTTGTCGAGGTTACCATCAGGTATTGAACATCTTAGTAAGCTGAAATGGCTTGAATTCTTTGACATGCCTGATGAATTAATCAAGAAACTACGCCCAGATGGAGAGAGTGAAGAATATTGGAAAATTTCACACATCCCAGAAGTTTATTCTACCTATTGGAGAGATGGTGGTTGGGATGTCGTTTCAACTAGGGGTTTCAAAGAGAGAAAGAATACTCCACCCGGTACAGTCATTGGAAGGCATATACGTCCAACTTTGTGGAAGGTGTAGGCATTCTGAGTTATTATACTTTTATGTGCTTCTTTATGAAATCAGACGTGAGTTAATATCTGTATTGCTTCAAAAAAATCATTAGTGGATAATTACACGTGTATAGTAGTTTCTTTCTTCAGGATGTTGTATAACAAAATGTTGTAAATATTTATTTATGTAATCAGATCGATGATCTTAGGATTTTTTTTTATAAGTATAAATAAAATTGTTCCTTGTACCTCCTTTTTCTTTTACCTTAAAATAGTAACATTCTTACGTCATTTAATTGGAATATATGTATCATAAGTAATTTATTTTGTGATTATAAATTTTAAAATTATTATTTTTCAAAAAAAAAAAAAGAAGGTAATCACCAAAAATAAGAATTTCGCAATAAAGAATTGATAAAATTGTGAGAATTATAGCAAGTGAGAAGAAAATAACTGTGTAAACAAATTTACATGGATATATAATCCAAATTTTACTGTTATATTATATGTATATGTAAAAAATTTACATGAACGTTTAACTGAAAATTTTGAGAAAGAAAAATATAAAATATTACACTTAAATCAAATTGTGAAATATAGAAAACTAATATTAATATAACTCCATCTTGTTTATGAGTTTGAGTTAACCTACCCATGAGACTTAAAAAACAACTTTAAGTGTTATTGGTATATGATAATGATCATAAAAAGAAATATATTATTTTTTATTTTTTTAATATATTTCTATTTTTATTTATTATTGAGTTTTTATTTTTATTTTTTAAAATGTTATATTAATTTTAAATTCTATTAACTTAAAGTATAGCGTCATCAAAACAATAAATAATTTCTCGATAACAGGGCATCAACGTTTTTTCTCTGTATTAATAAATACTGCAAACACTGAAATAATTGATAGTTATACTGCAGACAATAAAATGGTTGATAGTTCGCTACCACTTTGCAGGTAATTATGGTATCGCAAACTTAGAAAATAGCTTCTAAAGTTAGAGAAAAAGATTTTTAAAAAATCCCATGAGCAATTACTTTTTTTTAAAGAGGTATTTACTTTACTTTTGGTTATAATGATAATTGAATAGAATATAAATGAAATAATATTATTATTATAATTTTTAGTTTAATCATTAAAAATTAAAATTAAAGAAAAAATTAATATTTGATTTGTAACAGGAATAGAATAAAAATATTATATATTATTTTAATATTTTTATGTTTAGTTAAGTTTAAAAAATGTCATTTAATTTTTTTAAAAAAAACATAATATACTATTAAAAATTATTATTTTTAAATAATGATTACTTAAAACTATTATTTAATATTAAAAAAATTTAAAGAAAAAAATATTTTTTATAATTTTTTTCTTTCATATTATTTGTAAAATAACACTAAGTATTAATATATAATAGTGAAATTCTATTGTTGATCCATTTTATCAACTTCGAATATTATATAATCAAAATTTAAAAAAAAAGATCTAAGATATTATGTTTTAAGATTTGAGATTTAGTGTTTAGAATTTTGAATTTTTGGTGTTGAGTTTTGAGTTTTGGGATTTAAAGTTTAAACTTTTAGGATTTAAAGTTTAGAGTTTTGAATTTGGGATTAAAATTGATTTTTTATTTATTTATAAAATATGCATGAGAATGAAATAATAATTTCATTAGGGACACTGAATTTACAAATCCATCTCTTTTAGGATAACGTTTATTTATATTATAAAAAATATATTTTTTTAAAGATAGTTTAAAAATAAATAATTTTTTTTAAACTCATGAATGTTGTAGTTTTAATTTATTAAATTAATTAGGGGCGTAAATATATAGATAAATTTTAACCTAATTTTTTTTAATTTTTATTAATAACATTTAATTTGATATGCTATATTATTTTTTAACTTTCGTTATAAAACCAACTTTCCTTTCCTAGTTGAAACTGTTTTTATGAATCAATCTTCCAAATTGTTTCTTTTCATATTGTTACGTTTAAGGGCATCCCAATCCTTAATTTTATTTTTTAAATTAAATTTTTATTTTTTTAACTTACAAAATCAAATATTATACTAAAAAATATATTATTTTATAAAATAGAATATTGTTTTACTTTTTTTTACTAATTATTATATTCAATCAATTAATAATTATATATTATTATTAATTAATTAAAATTTATATTATTAAAATTTATTATATAAATTAAAAATAACATTTAATTAAAAATATAGTTAAAATTACTTATACATAGATATTATTCAAATATTTGAATTATACACTCATCCAAAACTAAGTTAATTAATTTAAAACTAAGTTAATTTATTTAAAATATATAAGTAAAAATTATGCAAAAATAAATCTCAAAAACAACCACACGGATGTAAACCATTAGAATAATCTCAAAATCAAAACCCAAGATCTCAAAATAAGACAAATATTTTTTTTGTTAATATTTTAATAATATGATACATTTATTAAATCGTTGTTTTAATTTATATTAGTATTTATTTTAGTTATTTTATATTTTATACTTAATTTTAATTTATTATATGTAATAAAAAATTTAACCATATTTTTAAAATTTTGTTAAATTATTAATTTAGTTTATATTAATTGTTTAACTCTATGTTATATTATATCATATAATTAATTTTAATTTTTTATATATAATAAAAAATTAATAATATTTTTAAAATTTAAAAAAAATAACATAATATGAGTAGTGTTTATAGCAATAATAATATTTGATGTGAAATTTAGTATAAACTTAGAATAACTTTGCATCAAATTTTATATCAAATATAAAGATTTAAAATGGAGTTAGAGATACTCTAAAACATCAATTTTTGGTGCCTATAGGCTATCTATGTATCACATTTTTCTTCCTTTGTTACTTGGATTGATTTTTTTTTAAAATTGCATCGTTAAAAAAATCAAAACAAAAATGCAACATATTAAAATTAATATCCCAAAAGTACTTTCACCTTATTTTTTTAATGATGAGCAAGATAGTTATATATATTATCAACAAATATTACTAATATTAAAATAGTATTTTTATTTTTTAAAAAAAATTAAATTTTAAATTTATGAGTCCAGCATATATATATATATACACACTATTAATAATAGATAACATAACACTCTACAAATAAGAAACGATCTTCTTTCCAAATTAATAATGTTTAAGATATTTCTTAATATTAAGATAAGATATGTTGACAGAGTATCGTAAACCTTGAAAAAGTAACGATGAATTTTTTTAAATATATTGATGGGTGATGATTCAAAATAAGATTTTTTTCAAAAGGCTGCATCATACATCAAATCCGAATTTAAAAATATATTTAACAGTAAACAGTATTTTCTATCAGGTAGTTTTAAAAAATAATTTTTTTCTTTAGAGTTGCAATATGGGAGAATTGTAAGTAGTGTTGTTTAGATTAACTGCATTGTCCTTGAATGCAAGGGTTACGAATTAATTAAATTTAAATTAATATTATAATTTAAATTGAATTCAATTAGTGTTAAATAAAATAAGTATGAAGTCAAACTTAATACAAATGAACTCTTCCAACATAAATTATTTCAAATTATTAGTTGTATTTTTTTTATTTAATTGAATATTTTTTCTTATAAACTAAAAATATTTCAAATGATGTTAAAGCTTATTAATTCAAACACTATAATATATTTGAAAAAAATAATGTTATAATAACTAATCAATTATAAAGAAATATATAAAATTTAAAATAAATTATAACATATTTTAATTTTTAACAATTTCAATCCATAATATCATTCATAATTAATATTTTAGATATGCATGTATTACATAATCATAACATTTTTAATTTGATTTCAAGTCTTAATCTAACTCAATTTTTTTAAACTATTTCATTTTCGCTTAAATTTAATTTAATTTAAATTCTTTTTATTTGAATTCGATTTAATCAATAAAACTGATACTAAATTACATCCATAGATGTAAAAAAGTCTATGCAACTAAAGATCTCCGGAGTAAATAATTTTGGATATATTCAAGCTTTCATTTATTTTATACCAAGCTACTTTGATTTTTTTATACACAAATACTAAGATTTTTATTCCCTTTGTGTATAAATTTTTTTATGATCAATTTCTATCATGTTAATTTATTAACATTAATTAATTATCATATCAGTAAATTAATATTAATTAATTAATATATTAAAAATTAATTATAAAAACTTTACGTGTAAATAAAATAAGAAGGTATCTTTATTTTAAAAAAAAAAGTTCAAATATATTTTTATAAAATAGATCGAAATTGAATACATCAAAAACTGTTATTTTAACTAAGGAAAACTGTACATATACCGATTGTGTTAATACACAATAATACATATTAATTTTTAATTGATTACATATTATACTCTCTCAATTCATTTATTATGCTTTTGCAAAACGTACTTTTCAGTTTTATAATCGGTACACAATATAATCGGGTAATTTAGCTTTGCTCTTTAAATATAATGGTTGTCGTTAGCAATTTTTTTTTTTAATAATGCTTCTTTATCCCAAAATAATTCAATTTTATAAATGTCACTTCATCTATATCCAATCAGATGAAGTAGCAGCTGCATTTGATGAAGTGCATTTTCACCTAAATCCAACCATTCAACCTTGTAAATTCTCCTTCGTCTAGACTTATATAATTTCATGAAATTTACTCAATTATTAATCAGTCATTAATGATTTATTATCAATTGATCAACAACAATAAACTCTGATCAAAAATCGACAAACCCCGATTAAGACAATGGTGGTGAACCATCAATTAAAGTAGTTTAAAATTTATTTGTATAATATTTTTTATTTAATAAAAAAATAAAGATTTTAGTATCCGTTTAAAAATGAATATAAATATAAATATTTAAAAAATAATTAAATTTTTAATTATTAAAATATGTTATTATTTAAAAAAAATACATATATGAATTTTTGAGTTACTTGTAGTCTTGTACACTTTAAAAAACAAGAGAGAAGCTATCGAATCTCAAAGCTGCGGTGAAAAGGAGAAATAGTTATACTGATAAATTGATAAAGTTATTTTTCTTTATTAAAAAAAAGTTGGAGGAAAATACGAGGAAAAAAGAAAAGTACAAATAATATAAAGATTTAATTTTATCTATTTTTCAAAAATTTATGGGCTGGTCCAACAGGCAAACATATATAATCACAAAAAGTCTCACTTAATGCATTTTTTTTCTTTGTAATTTCTACCACTAATATTTCATTAATAGAAATCGTACCTCTTAAGTTAAGATGGGAGTAATTTGATATAAATAAATCTAATATTATTTCATATAAAAAATAAAAATTAGTATATTTAGACAATTTTTATTTTTATTTGATATTTTTTTAATTTATATTCTTAATTATGACACATTAATTATTTAATTTAAATTATCGATATATATTTTAATAAATTTTAACAAAAATTGATATTAATTGTAACTCTAAAATGTCTCAGATATTATTATTGAATTTAGGAGAAAATGTTTATCAATAACTTATATAAAATATATTTATATATATTTTAAAAATAATTTTGATAATAAAAAAAATATCAAAAATATTAATTATATTAAAAATGACCAACCAGGATATAACTCTTTTTACCCCCCCCCCCCCCCCCCCCCCCCCCCCCCCCCCCCAAATTTAAACTTATGGACAGTGGCGTGTTAGAAGAGTTTAAAATTTATTTGATCTACCCAAATTGTTAAAAAAAAAAAATTCTTTCCTTTTATTGGATTAAATAGTTTCAATTAAAAATGGACTAAATTGATTATTAATATTAAAAATTCCCTAAAAACCAATCCGATTTATTAGTAATATTATTTTACTTTATTTTATATTATAATTTTGTTAAAAATTTTAAAATATTAATATTTATCTCATATAGTTATTTTATTTTGTTCAAAGGATGATTTAAAATTATATCTATAAATAATTATTTTATTTTATTAGATGATTAATCGTGTTAGACATATAAATAACATGAAAATACATAAAAACCATGTTAGTAATTATTTAATAACATGCATGATTTTTGTTTAAATTGTGCATTTTTTTGTGCTTAAATTGATATTAATTTAAATAATAAATTTTAATTTTAACTTATATGATATTTAGAATATAGAGTTACAATATATGATGAATTTTGATTATTATTTGTAAAAAGATTTAAAAAATGTTGATTATTACTTGATAAATATATTTTAATATAATAATTATTTAATTATTAAGACTAAAAAAAATAACATAAACTTTGATGATTAAAAAAAGACCAAAATTATTTCATTTAAATTGATTTTATAATGACTATTGAATTAAATCCATTCTTAATTTTTACTTACCGAATAAATTCATGATATGCTCCCGTACTACGTGTACGTGGAACGTTTATTTAAATAAATAAATTTATGATTATTTATTAAATTTATTAAAAAAAATATATATTGTTGTAGAATAGTTTAGATGGAGCTCCCAGCGTGATTCATGCGGACACAGTACTAGCTAGTAGCTACTGGGTGCCGTGCAGTTGGCAAGATAAGGCAACTGTTCACTTTTTTCGAATCTTTCATGCTTTTCCGTCCACTAGTGTAGTGAAAAATATATAGTTTTTTATTACGATAATTAAATATTTTTTATATTTTATATTCAAAAGTATGCTTTTCCGTCCCTACAACATTTATCTCTTTTACATTTTTGTGATTTATTTTTGTATTTATGATTTATTTTTACATTTTTATAATTTAATCTTTTTTATTTTTTTTAACTTTTACATTTTAATTCCTAATAATCAAACAATAATAAAATTGGCATTTCTATACTATTTACTGTCATTTTATTTCATTCTTTACAGCTAAATTTACTGTCGTTTTAATGCATTTTTTTTTAATATATACCATTAATATTTCACTAATAGAAATCCTACAGTATTTTGATATAAATCATGATATCTATTTGTTTATTAACTAAATAATAATTGGTACATACAATACGTAGGTATGTTTCTCATGAGTTTTTTTTTGTGCAAAAATAGGATATGCATTCTCTAATGGTATAATTCATTCGTTACCTTAGAATGAAAGGAGCTATCATTAATTTTCATCATTTATTCTTAATATTTAATTAGGGATTTATTATGAGTCAATATTCAATTTCTTTATTTTCTATAAGGTTAGTTATTGATATTTAATAATGCATAAATTCACATAATTAAGTATTCTCTGTATGCAAGCATGTTTACACGTATCATAAGATTGATTTTCATAATATGTATGCTAAGTGGACTAGTGTGGTTTTTGTTTTGTTTAACGAATGCGCTTACATGATAGCTAACATAATTGTTGTTGAATTATGTGTGCAACTCATGAAAATTATGTAATAATTTTATAAACAAAAAATGGATTTTTTGTGTGCCTCATCGGATCTCTTGTTGAGGGATCGACGAGGGTGGTCGACGAGATCCTCAAGAGATACCCCGTGAGCCCTTTTCTTGTTTTCGTAATTAGAAAAATGTAATAGAGCTTTGTCAATTTAACATCCCATTTTTTTTTTTGGTTCACCTTAAGTATTGTTTAATATTAGTGATTCATAATTAAGTGTGCAAAACCATACTCTTGAGAAGTGAGTACTTGAGGTGGTGTTTACTAGTGGATTTTGGATGAGATGAATTTTTATTTCTATATGTAAAAACAATTGCATTGGGGTTAATTATTTTTCCAATTCTAATAAGCAATTGTGACCTAGCTGAAAGGTAGAAACACTTAATCGAATAATATTTTTGCGAGATCTACTCTAATTCGACCATGTAAGCCTTATAACATGAATAAAACAAATAACGTAGCAGAAAGAAGTATACAACATGTTTAATTCAACACACAATAAAAATAACCATCAAATAAGAAAGACAAATATGTTGTAAATACATTAGTGATGATGTGCCTTATAGACTCCGGTCCGGGTTAGCAATATGCATACAAGAAAAATATCACTTAGCATGAAAACATACAAACAAATTGCCAAGTTATAAATGATTTTCAATCATTTTAAGACCTCATATATAAGAACATATTTGATAAAAGATTATCATACAAAACATAACATATTAAAAAAAAGGTCTGACACTTAATACAAAACCAAGGTAAGGAGTTACTAACTTTTTAAAGACTCACACCAAACTCACATACATGCATGTTAATTTAATACAATATAAGAGTTTAAGACTAGATACACAATTAGAATAATGAGATACGTACTCTTAAAGAATTCACCACGTAAGTAGTGGAATAATAAAAAACTATTACAATAGTACAATAATATTAAACAAGTAGTTTATTTTAATTGTTAGTATATACACGAAATAAAGCATGCTAAATATAAAGTAAGTAGCTTTGCAATCGAGATCTTAAGCCTATATATGATAACATATAATATCAAGACTAAGATTATACTCATAGCAAAGTAAATCATTCAAACATAATCATATAATGAGATAAATTTACATAAAACTCTTATCTATGTGTTAACATCTTCGAATTGCTTATGGTAACCACTTGACACCAAAAAAATCACTAAAAGTAATAAATATATAACTTGATAGAAATATAAATGTAAATATCTCTATTAATCGAGACCTTTGCCGTAATTACCTATTCTTGCCCTCACTTACTGCTTCTGTAATAACTTAATCTGGCACACGAACTCAAATTACCTTCAAAGCCAACATCAATCAATGTACTGTAATTAGTGACCAAAGACCAATAAGCCACCAACAACCAATTGTGGAAACAACACTCAACCACGAACCTGCAACACTCACCAAACACACAGCTCACTATTTCTAAGCATACCACTTGTTTTATTGCAAAGTCATCCATTTTTCTTATGGTTTTTCACGTAAAATCATTATCTTCAATATAATTCGATGTTTTTTTTAAGACTCTCTTTGAGCTTTGTGATTTCATTTGGTTTTGGGTTTAAATTAATTTTATTTTTATTTTTATTATTTTAAACAAAGATGTCCTTAATTTTTTACATATGTGTGTGATACATATTAATTTTTTTTAGATAAAGTGTTAATTTTAAATCATTAATGTATCTAAAATTAATTGTAAAAGCTAATAGTATATTGTTATGAAAATATAAATACATTTGTATACATTTTGTTAAATATAAGTATAATTAATGTACCAACTTATCTAAATTACACTTTTATTCTTTATCTATATCATATATGTTATGTAATGAAATCACCAATTTAAAATATAAAATTAGATAATTTGTATATTTAATAAATGAGAGGTTATTATTGTATTATTAGAAGGTTAATTTGATCATTTTATTTATATAAAATATATCATTTAATTTTTTAAGTTAAAGAATATATCATTTAATATTTTTTATTTTAAAAATTGTGTCTAAAAAGATATTTAATAATTTTAAAATTAATTTATAAAAAAAGTTATTAAGGATATCCTATTATTTTAATTTTTACTGGACAAAATTTCATTTAAAATATTTTTTAATATTGTTACATTTTTTTTATGATTAACAAATATTTTTTAAATAAGAAACTAATAAATAACTTTCTTAATTTAAATAACTAAATAATATTTTTACTTTAAAAAACAAACCTAAGGCATTTATCCATTTCGAATATCATATACTCACGTTTATGGGTTCGTTGAACCGTCCTTCTCATCTCATTCACAGGTTTTTTCTACTTGCTTACTAATTACTACTACTACTACTACAGAACACAGGGAATCCCAAACAGACAAAATCCATTACGCCAAGCAAAGCTAACTTAATTGTGTGTGCCTTCATCATATTCCCCAAATTCTCTCTCCTTCTGCTGAAAAAGAAACAAAGTTGTAGAGACACAGAGAGATACACATAGAGAGAGGCAGATTTAAATAGGCCCAAATCAGATACCCTGTCGTGACTATATATATTCTTAAGTTTATAAACGAACAAAGCCAAAACTAGAGTACCATATTGCCTTGTCAACAGAGCGTGACCGGGAGAGAAAATATGGTGGGTCTTTTCTCTAGGTTTTCTGTGAGCAGGATTGGTCATAGGCGCAGCCAAAGTGCTCTTGTAAGACATTTTTCTCAATTTAATAGTTTTATTCTTCAATTTTGGATTGTTTTTAGTTCTTGGATATGAATGCCTTCTATGTACTTGGGTTGATTTTTTAATTGGGATTTGAAATCTATCAAATGGGGTTTGATTTTGTCTTGTGACTTATAATTTTTTTTTTTTAAAATCAGGATCTCACCATTTCCATTAGAATTTCATTTTTTATTCTCAAATGCTAATCCTTTCTAGTGGACCGATTCAACTTTCAATCTGTGATATACTATTGTCACTTCAATAGCTTGATTCTGGCTTTACTCTTCGATTTTAGTCGTTTAGGCTCTTTTCTGTAGATTGAAATAGCAATAAGAAAAGTTTAAACACTATCATTATTGATTGTTGAACATATATGTAGTTGTTTGATGCTTCTTTACCATATGAAAAGTGAACTGAGGTCTTTGGTGATCATTGTACTATCAAATAATTGGTCTTTTTTTGTTTGTATCATCAGTTTTCATGGAACATCACTTGGTTAAGTTTTTTGGGTCTCATGTGAAAATCTCAACTTTAGTAGGCATTGTGAAGCTGTAATTGCATCAACCTTGGAGTTAATAAATTGAATTGAATTTGTATATTTTGTGCAGGATGAGAGGCAAGTATTGCCCCCACACCCAAACTCGGAGATTGATGGTGCAGCAACTTCTACTGTTGCTTCTCATGGGATTGAAGTAGCAGTAGAATTCAAACCAGTTGAGCACCCAGTTGAGCTTCTTGATAACGATAGACCAATTCAGTGTCCCCTTCCAGAACCTTCAATACTTAATGTAAGCTCTATCTTAATCAATCTTTTTATAATATATTTTCTTATATTAAATGTATTGTTTTTAATTTCAGTTTAGATGACTCAATGATAGTAAGGTAACATTACTTTTCTTGCTGTGGTTATTATCTCTTAAATATATGCATCAAAAGCAGTCATTATTCTTGATGTGATAATAGATATTTGAGTTTTGTAGTCAGATGGAATGAGAATTTCAATGATTTTCTCTCTTAAGTTGAAATATGACAGAAGAGCCTGCTAATGTTTTCTTACCATATGGTGTACATTGAGAGGTTAAAATGCTTTAAATTTAGTTATTTTCTTCTGTGAGATATCTCTTAAACCATTCTTTCAAGATGGTGGGTTACATCATGTATCTGTTCATGCTTCTGACTTAAGCTTTGTGTGTGTTTTGACGATTGATGGTAGAGTAAATTTTAGATGGACTTTAATGAAGGAAAACAATCAGGTTTTGGCATTAAGCTTTTCTGGTGGACAACTGGTTTTGTGAGTTTGTATTGCATGAAAAGAAAATGAGATAAAATGTTTTGCTAACTTAGACACTTGAAGGAATAAGGGGCTGATGTCCCAATTTTAGCACGTTTAGATGCATGTATTGAATTTGTTTTAAACACTTTTTGAGGGACTGGGCGTACATTTGACTCAGACAAACTTCCTATTTTCCATGTCAAAAATGAGGGGCATGTTGCTTATGTAAACTTGGTTGAGGACAAGTGCTAGAACAATTATTTTATTATAAGAAAAGTTAAGAACACCTTATATATTTGGAGATTATAACATCTAAGATATGTTGTAATCTTCTATATACACTCATAGCTATAGGATATCAAATATTGAATCTTGATGTTCTATTCTCGAGTGTACCGAATTGACTAGGCAATATAGTTTGTGTAGAAACTAAGAATTCTGCCAACTTGTTTCATCATCTTTACATATTTCTACAGATCAATTTTGTCAGAAATATAATTTCATATGGTTCTAATGTTTGGCTCTTCAATCTTCAGGATGGAAGAATATGGAAGGAGAGGGTGTCAGCTACTGTCCGAAGGAGACCTGACTTGTCCGTGATGAAGGATAATGGGTCTCTTGAATCCGAAGGTGCTGGGACAAAATCTCGACAGACAGAAACTAACCGGATGATTCTACCATCTCAAAGTGCCCCTGAACACAACTTTTTGAACTTACTGGAAGAATGTAATGCATCTGGTATCTAAAGGTCTGGTACATTTTTTTTCTATTTCTTATTGGAAATATCATTCAAATTTTTCATAAATGCCTATACTTTCTCTCATGTAAATTTTCTCTGTGTGTTGCATCATTGAAATACAAAAATATCATCTAAATTTGTCATTCAATTTACAAATGTTGTATATAATGTATACTAGAAAATAATATGAAAATTCATATCATTCTCTCAATATCATCTTCTTTAGTTTATATTTACATATTAATGAGAAATGAATCTTCTTATTTTTAAATGTTCTATTGTTGTCTAACTTGGAAGTGCTAGTAGCCAGAATTGTGAATGTTCTGCTTATAAAGGAAAAATTTATGTGTTTAAGCTCCCTTATTGGTTTAAATAACCTTCCTCTGGTCAAACATGGTATATTGTACTTGAACGGTCCTCCAAATAAATACTAATATCACATTAATTTATACTCATTTTTGCAATCACATCTCTCACATCTCTTATCGTGTCATGTAAATATGTAAGTTGGAACAACCAATCCCATCCCAGATCTCAATTACTAGCCTAAATAGTATAAGGTTAATTCTACTTACATTTTTTTTTTAAATTTCTATTTACATTCTATGAAATCTCAAAATACAATACCCTCAATATATAAAATCCTTAAGAGTATGTATCTTGATGGTATGTACTTGGAATTTTTGATAGATGTATTTTGAATTGCCCATAGTATAAATGGGATACATGAAGCCCTTGCCATATACAATAACATCTCAATTTAACCCAGCCCATTTGGGATTCATATAGAACTATTCGGTCTTTCGTTATTTTTACTGTTTTTCTTTACTTTTTCATGTCCCAGGCGTGTTTCAAGATTACGGACTATGGTTTGCAAGGTTTTAGTTGACGAACATTGGATTTGGTATCTTACTAGTATTGAAAAGGTATCATATAGATCCGTATTGTTAAAATAATATGATAATAATTCTTAATTCACTTTAAGATATATAAATGATTAAATTTTACCACATATTCGAAATTATGTTATTGAAAGTGTTTGATATTTTAATAATACTTATATTTAACAAAAGTTATGTATATAAACTTATATTTTTATAACAGTATATTAATAATTTTTATATTTAATTTTGAAGACACCATTATCTAAATTTAAGATTTAAATGAATCTTTTTTTGCTATTAATTTAAATGAAAGTTTTAAAAAGTTGAGGGCAAACTCATACTTAAAATAATTGAAAAATAAAAAAATTCATTAAAAACCTTATTCAGTGTAATCCCAAAATCAAACATAAAAGGAAAATATGAAAAGTCTAGAAAGTTTTGAAAAAAATCTTAAAGGAATCAAATCATATTGAAGATGATGGTTTTGCAAAAAATGATGTCTTTGCGATATAAATTTAGGGTTTATATTTGATAATATAACATCTAATTAGAAGAGACATGTTTAGAAAATATAAACAACCAAAACCAATAAAAATGATAACTAAACATATTAGTCTAGTCACAATAGTATATGGAAGTCAAGAGTCTTAAAGATAATTAAATAATCTATATACTATATAAATGCACATGAGTAACCACAATAAGAAATAAGTATAAAGAAAAAAGAAAACAATACTCAAATACTTAAACTTAAAATACATACATAAGTTTTCTTATAAAGATATATAAAACAAAAGAAACTTATAAAGATATATAAAACAAAAGATAAGAAAAATAATGTATAAATAGAAAGAGACAAACTAAAAACCAACTTAATACATATTAAGTACAAGAAAACATTATACTAAATAAGAGGAAATGTAATTTATATGATATAAGGTATGAACGATGTGATTACAAAAAAAAAATCCTAATATTTTGACGTTACATAATGAAATTATGTGACGTGATGCTCATACAAAAAGTTGTAGAAGAAATAGCGGGTTTAAGATTAAGAGGTGGTTCACATGTGAAAAACAAATTTAAAGAAGAGTTTGCATTTTTTTAATACGTGATATGTTGAAATTTTTAATTAAATCTTAATTTTAAACAACTGACATATCTAAAATCAAATGAAAAAAACTATTAATTATAATGTTATGAAAATATGGGTCTATATGTGTAGGGTTGTAGCTAGGATTAATGTTAAGAGGAGACATCACACTTAAATTTAATATTCAAAATTAATAATTTTAATGCCACTTGAATGATCATGGTAAAATTTATGAATTTTTTAATCGAGTTATTATAAAATAATACGAGAAAAGGTAATGGTTTATGTTTCAAAAATTTACAAATTTCAATATTTAGTACAAGTGTTATATATCTAATGTATATTTTTATCCAATTAAAATAAAAACTCAAAACTATCAAAATTAAGTTGTAACAAGATTAAATAATATAACTTAATATATATGCATACGGATAAAAAAATAAAAGAAATTAAACAATATAAATTGTAATAAATATATAAAAAAAACGTGAAAGAAAAATAGATAAGATCAATATTATATAATATAAATAATAATATATATTTATATAATTATATATTGTGTAATATAGAATGAATAAATTTATATTATAGAAAAAATGTCTTATTATTTAAGAAAATACTAGGAAAACTAAATTAGTAAAATTTAAAGAAAATAAAAATTACATTTTAAACTTGTAATCACAAAAATAACTTCTTATATTCAGTTCATATATTTTTATTATTAAAAAATTTGATTCTTTATTTTATAATGAATTACGACCATTTAAATTTATTTAATATTAAACTCCGTTGAATTGAACCTATTTAATATTATTGGGTGTTATTTTTGTTATTATATATAAATTTTAAGTGTTATTTAATATAATATTCTTAAAATTTAAGAAAATATATTAAACATTTATCACTATATTAGAATCTAGTTACTAAAAACTTTATAATAGTAAATTAAAAGTGAAAAATATATAAAGAATGTAATTCAATACATAGTATAACAAAAAAAAATATTTAAATAATAAATTTGAGAGAATATTATTATATATATTTATGAAATAAAAGACATATATATATAATAAATGAAAAATCTTGATAGAAAAGTAGAAAAGTGGGCACATGGCCCTCGCCCGTATACGTGGCTCCATCGATATATATATATATATATTATTAAGCAGAGATAGTATTAAATTAAAATATATATTCTTTAAATAATATAATTATTTTTTATTTATATTATATATAAAATATAGATGAAATTTTTAATTTAAAATATGAAATTTAACTGTTTATATTCTTAAAGTAAATTGAGAATTACAACTATAATATTTTGTAAGAACAAATCCAAATAAATAATTTTTAATTAAAAGTATTACTTATCCAATCTTATGAGCATCTATCCCATTCATCTATATATATTACACATTTGTATTTAATGATAGGAAAAAAAATTTGTGGCCAACCCTTACGGAACAAATCAATATCCTGTGACATAGTCAAAAATAAATAAATAAATATACGGAGTTAGGTAGTTAATATATAAAATATTAAACATAAACGAGCTATAATTTAGGTATAAGAAACTTATTTTAACATATTTAATTTTAAGAGTTCAAATATTATATTTCATTTATTTAAATAAAAATATAAAAATAATTAAATTAATAAAATTAAAATCTATCAAATTATTTTATATTTAAAAATTAGTTTTGCTCAAAATAAAAGTATTCTATTCCTAATCCTCAAATATTATAAAAAAAAGGTTATAGTTGTTTCCTACTATGAATGATTAGTGTAACATTTTGATGATTTATTACAAATTAAATACATTAGTTGTATTTATTAAAATTAATATATTTTAGTTACATAACTTGTTACATTTTAAACATTTTAGTTATTTTTTATTAATTTTAATTTTTTTAAGATAAAATTAAATTGAATTGAAATAAATCTAACCTATGAGAGATGTTTAAAGATGAAAATGTCTCAAAAAATTTAAAAAAAGATAAATAAAATAAATTAAAATTATCAAAATTTAACTAAGTTATCTATAAATATAAATATAAGTTAACTAAAGTGTATCAATTTAAAGTAAAATTATTAATATGTCGTAAAATTAATTTTTTTTAATAAATTAGGTTTAAATTTTATTAAAAATAAAAAATATATTTATATATGAACTAAAAATTAATAAATTATTTTAAATAAAATATTTATCTGAATTGAATTTCTATCTAAGCCCTGCAGATATCTCATTTCGGCTCATTGCAATATTGTCTCGAAGTTTAATTCTACTAACAACCTTTAAAATCTCAAAATACTCATCCTTTATTTGTAAAATCATAAAGGACATGTATCTTAAGGTATGTATTTGGAGTTTGTCATGGATATATTTAAAATGAAAAAAAATAGTTAAAATGGTCCTATGGTTATTAAAAAAATTCAAGTTACTAATTTTATGATTAAGTTAAAATTAATTAGTTAATTTTAATAATAATAAAAATTCAAAATAACATAATTTATTCAAGTACAAGAATTATTTGAGGGTCGAACTAGAATATAAAAAAAATTTAGATTATAGCGAACATTTCTACTTTTATTTGAACCTATTTCATTACATTTGAACCATAATTTTATCAAATACATGATTCAAATATGACATTTTGAGCTATTATAAACTTTTATTAAATTTTTTTTTATATGTAAATTAATCATAATTATTAAATTGTTTTTCATATATCAATTAACCAAAACATCATTATACTTGTCTATACATTTTTTTAAAATTATATGACCTATTTTGCATCAATTCCTATTTAAAATTATCCTTGTTTAGTCAAATTAATAAATTTATGGGATTTTATTTGTTAATTGTGTGCATATTTCAATTTACAATTCTAATTTGATATATCAAAATTATTTTAAAAATTTAACAAGTAATTTATTTTATATATTTTGTATATAATATTAACATGTATCAAATATATAAAAAATATGATTATAAAAATAAATATAACTTTACATGTACTTATAAGCATTCGGTCATTGTTCTTAGACATCTAACGGAAGCATTGCCTTCTCTTTCACGGAGATCCCTCATATTGCCTTACAAGATCAACTAAACTAGAGAATAGGAAAGCTGGCCAAAGGCCATCCCGTAAAATAAACATCTATCTCCGAAAATAATAATAATAATAATAAATTGTTATCGTTAACGAAATATATATATGACAATTTGTTATTTGTAGATCAAAGTACAATCGAATTCTAATAAAAAACTGTCTTGAAAAATAATACTATCCTTATAACTAAATTTATGATGTATAGAAATATTATAAATCTGTTAAATTCATGACTTGAAAGGGAATGATAAAGTATTTGTTTATTTCAAATCAGAGATATTCAGATTCTTTCCTTTATTGTGGAGGAACAATTTTTCCTCAAACGGTTTTTGTGTTGGTTTTAACTTTTATCAAGTTAATTAAATCCTTCCGATTCATTTTAATATAATTAACCATTGGAGAAAGATATGATCTCATAGCAAAATATAAACTTTAACTAACCATTCCAGTAAGATGAAGTTTATTTGTGTCATAAAATTAAGTTACATGCATGATTTTGTTTTGTTATTCTATGAGTAATAAACATAAACGATTATGGTAAAAGATGCTAATTAACATAGTCAATTTGAGTGAGTTTTGACTCAAAAATACCATGAGAATTACACAAATTACAAAGGCAACTGGCGAGCTTGGAATGGATAGTGAAGAGTTGGATTGACTAGTTGCTTCTTAGGACCTCTTGAACTTCCATGGTTCATCCATGTCTTCCTTTGCCGTTTCACATGTGATTCTTTAATTTGATTGTCATGATCGTTATTTTCATCTCCAGCAACTCCAGAGGTTTTACTAAGGATGAAAACGTAGGTGGTGAATATGAGGAAGAAAAGAACAAAAGCTCTGAGCTTCACCATTTGTGTTATTTGCTTTTGTTTCTCTGCCTGTGGATGTGGGGTGTGAACGTGTTAATAAAGAGATTCAAAGGATAACTTTGCTTTGCTTGGAAGTCATATTTCACAAAAGGGAAATCATTTGGCCTCTAACATTTGTGGTTTGTATAACTCGTTATTTGATGACTTGACCTATTATGGTTAGGAACTTAACTAGGGTTGATTATTATTGATGGGTTAGGTTAATGACATTATTATTATATAACTAACTGATTGAAGTCATTAACAAATCATTGCTTCCCATGCATCCACACCCACGTATATTGATGGCTAGCAGAACGTTTTTCCTGTTTGGATTAGTTATATATGAGTCATGTTTTAACATTAAAAAGATATAAACTAAAAGGAAAAGAATAAACTTTTTATTTCCAATTATAAGTTATAACCTTTTTTTTCATATATTTTTAGTATATTTTATGTTTTAATTTTTTTATCAATAAAATATTTTTAATTGATACTGATATTAAATCTTGATAGAACTAAGTAAGTTCAAGATATTGTGTTTGAGAGTTAAAATTAATAATTTTATAATTTAGTTTATTTAAATTTAACATAAATATCTACTAAAACATCTAATTAATATAAAATTAAATACGTAAAAAAAACTTTGAGTAATAAATGGAAAGAAAATCAATTTTTTTACTATAAATAAAACGTTTACTCAAATAGGAGGTAAATAGAGATTCAATTATGCTCTTTCGGAACATTCTTACTTACATTAAGTTACATACCCCCAAATCCATGTATTTGTGGATGGTTATCAGAATAAAGATATTTTCTTTTTAATTTTTTTTAAATAGGTAAGATTGAATTTAACAAATATAAGGGTTTATATAGACTGGATGTACTGAAAGTATGTCATGTTAATGACCCTTCTTTTTATGAATCAAAGAATGTTCCTCATTGGGACATTTCCAAACCAAATACCAAAACAAGAAATAATTTTTCATCCATAAAAAAAATAAAAGGCATAATGGACATAACAAAATTAGATCCTGGTCACATGGTCTCTGCAAAAACTTTTACACACAAATTTCACGTTGAATGATTTTATAAATATTCCAATAGCAATCTTGTATATTTCTTGCAAAACCACACATAAAAATTGATCAAATCTCTAAACATGCCTGAAGTTCAAAACCTAAAAAGGTTTAAAGAGCTGGGAAGAACTTGTTCAACCTGAATGGCAAAGCATAGAATTCATCATTCCTAATATCTGAACCATATAAACTGAACTTCTCCCACCAATTCAAATTGCTATCTTTCCGAATCAATTCGTTGCCACGATTAAGGGTGCAATCCAAGATCAATGCAACTAAAGCAGCTACCAAGGTGTGAGACATGAAGATGGTAATTACTGTATTGTCAAACTACAAATCATTGACCTAAACTTGATTAGAAATCCAATGGTCTACCTAAAAAAGGTTGAAAAGAGATAGAGAAAGAGAACATTTTAGTAATAGAAGTCATACCCATTTGGTACTGTTATGAATATAGTTAGACCTTGAATTCATGTGATAATACTCTCTGAAGTATTGAGGTACTGATATTCCCATGAAAAAAGTGAAACCAAGTATAAACTTTGTCCTAAAACTGTTCACATTGCAGAATTGGAGAAAACTGAGTCCAGCAGAAGCTACAAGCAACATAACGAACTTCCATTAACCAAATATTTTTGAATGAGAAGGCATTATAAGTATGCTTCAGTCATCATTGTGAGAAAATTGTGTACTTCTACAACAGATGGCAAAATCCCAGTTAAGGGTTTGTATGTTTGTGCTCTATAAGAAGTGGTTTCCGTCAACAACGGTTTCAAGATGAAGTGTTTTTGTGCTCATGTCAAGAAGAAAATATTGTGCTTATTGAGCCCTGAGAGCACTTTAACAAATTATTTTCTATTTGGTTCAGAAGTGTTTTTAATGTCAGAAGTACTTTTACAAAGTCTCAAAAGCAGAAAAAAAAGACCCTAAATCAATTTCAAGAAGAATAAAAGAAAATACCTTGCAACATTTTAAAATGCTTACTGCATTTACATTTTCTGCAGGAAAGTAAACAGAAACTTAACAAAAATTCATAATGTTTTGAAAACAGAAATACATACCTACATAGCCAAATAAGACACAATAAGTAGCTGCTAGGATTGGCAGAGGTATTGAAGCAAAAACTGCACCGAACTTGCCTAGCAAATGAAACATACTCTTTGATCATTGAAAGGCATAAGAATTGTTTATACAGTTTTAATACCCAGAACTAGTATGCTGATGACTTAATTATATCTTAATAAAGGAGGTGTCAACAAGATAAACAATGTAATACTGCATTTAGAAGAATGTGCCATACCAAATACAGAGAAGAAAATCATAAACCCAGCTGATATTTGGATGACTCTTCGGCTTCCAACTCTTGTTAATGCTATCAGACCAGCATTTTCCCTACAAAGCGTATATATAAAAAAAAGTATAATAAGAGGTTTGACTGGTAAAGTTGAGTCTATCTGACATTCAAATTCTGGTATAAAGCTTAAAAGAGGTTTGAATTCTTTACACTGATGCGGTAGTTCCTGTTAGCGAGCCGAACATGCCATTTAGTAGAGAACTTATACCCTGAAATTATTTTTTGTTTAAATAATTAATAGAACATGCATAAAGGGTAACAATTAAGAAGAGTCACTATGTCTTGATTGCTTGAAAATACAAAAAGAGAGACATCTTACCATCCATCCGATACCACGGCTTATAACAGAAGGAGGCACCGGTGTGGCACCACCATACCTTGCTGTGGCAAAAAATGTACCAGTGGACTGCAAATGGTAAAAGAATTAACCTAAGCTCTTATGTCAATAAAATAATAAACTAAATTTTGTATTAACAACCCAAAAAAAGTTCTAATATTGGGAAGAGAAAGTCAAATATGCTGCAGATTAAAGGTCTCTTTCTATTTCTTGACCCTTGTAAAAGAGCTTCAGACAGTAAAAAAAGCAATTTAGAACTAAACATGAATTTTTTTATCAAAAACGCTTTCAGGGCACCTAAAGCACATTTTATACATACTGATAGCAGCACATTATATGTGCTTCTTCCTGAACCCTTTTTTTTTCCCGAAACAACTTTTGTCATATACCCTTTTAACATAAACATAACCAAACAAACCCTAAGAATATCATCAGACAATATTCAAGCAATTTCATGATAATTAGAGTATACAGCTGTCTAAAAGATGAAGGATTTTATTAATGAAAAAGGAGTGAACCTCAAAGCAAGAAACTAAAGAAGCAGCCATCATTGCAAAAGCTTCTCCTGCATTAAATGTAGGGCTGCCCCATTGAAATGGATATGGTATATATACCCTGCAGCCAATGACCCATAAGTTGACATTGGAATGATTAGCCCATTCATGTGAAATAAGATGAACTCAACCAAGGGTCTAAAGGTCCAGTGAAACAAGATCAATATTTTATACTAAAAAGAAACTACAACGTTGAGAATCTCACCAAGGAGCTGCACCAATAAGTCCAGCACGGTCAGTGCGGCAACTAGTCTGAGTGTTGGATGGTTTCTTGTCATATGCACCACTAGACGTTAAAACTTGTGTATATAACCAGACAAATGTGACTGAAAAGAGTAACGAATATTTGGTGCATATTTGTATCTTTGGGGGTACATAATGAGCAAGATACTGCAAAACCATTCATCAAGAATGAAATAATCATTGCCTCAATAAAAATTAAAACAAAAATCTTTGAACCACAATTTTAATAAAGTAGAGAACATTAACTAGCTAAAAGGTAATTGAAATTTGAAACTATGGGGTCTTCTTGCCTTTGATTAAAAACTTAAAATTAAATATATGGAAACTTACCTGAGAAATGAAAACGAAGATGATCAACTGAGGAAGCCCAACTTCAACACATTTTGCCAACTAGAGGGATAGATTAAGATAAGCAAAATTAAAACAAGATGATAATAAAGTCTAGAAGAGACATTAGAACAGTTTTTCTTACTTCCAAAGTTCAAACCATATATATATATATATATATACAAGTTATACATAAGTGAACCGGCTCAAGGTAGCATGTCGATATATGTGAATAAACTAGATATATAAGTTAATATATTATTTTATAATCAATTCAATTATATACAATATATATTACCCATTACATTTAGACGATAAATATTTTTTTTTTATAAATCTAAATCTTAAATCATAAACACTAAATCTTAAAATTTAAGTTAAATCCTAAAGTTTAAGTCTTAAATGTTGCCTAACATGTAATGGACAACTTTACCCAATATATCATTCATATATATATATATATATATATATGTATTATTTAAGGGCTTCATTATATACATATATATACACAGCTATTTACCATGGGAAAACCAAGATGGTAGAGCCCAAGTCCAGCAAAAGATATGTATGGAACAACAGAAAGAGGGCTAAGAAACCTAAAGAAGAAAATAAAGAAATATGAGCAGTTAGATTTTAGTAATATTCAGAGCATTTGAAAACATTAATTTAAGATAATTAATTACCTCACAGCATTTCTCCACAAACCTAGAAAACCAATTACCATTTGAAAACAAGAAGCCATAATTAGAGCACCTTGTGTACCTCTCATTGTCTGTTTGAACAACTGCAAATCAACCATAGAAAAATACCAAAATAAAAGAATAGAAGAAATAAAATTATTACGATAAATTTTTACTTGGCCAAAATAATGATCTAAATCTGACCCACCTCACGAGGTTCTGTAATTGCACTATATCTATTAGCTATAACGATTGAAGTTGTGGGAATAACAAATGCATATGAACCCACTACCACAGTTGGTAATCGAGTCCCAAATAATGACTGCAAGAGAGTGCTTATTCCTGTCACAAAAAGAATGGTCTGTATAACTAGAGCCTTCTCAACCTGTGACAAACACAAAAATTAAAAGATAATGAATCCAAATGTCTAGAAAACAAAAAATATATATATATATATATAAAAATACAGTTAGATATGTAACTCTTACATCACTACCACCCATTTGTGGAACAATCATACTTGGAATCAAAATTGTTATACCAAGTGTAAGAATATAGTGTTGAAAACCCAACATTACAGCTTCCACTGCGTTATCATAAAGCAATGGTTATAGATAGTTGGGAAAACATATTATAATAAGAGAGAGATGATACGAACACCATGGAGGAGGACTGTTAACACAAAACTGAACACCAGGAAGTTGCTCTTTTACTGGGTGTGATTGCAACTCCTCAGCTTTCTTGTTATTGCCACCACCAGTATTACCTTGGGCTGCCATGTCCAGATTACTTGTTAGAGACAACTAATGGTTTTCATGGAAAACGAAGTGATGAAAAAGAAGAAGAAAAACGTTATAAGTTTTTAATTACTGATATTAACAGGATATTTGAATTTAGGCTTGGCATGTTTAATTGAAAATAAATGTATAGTCGCTGCATTAATGGAAATGGAAATGAAAAATTTATTGGAGATTTGTATCGGATATTTGAACTATTTGATTCAACATAGTAATTGGTAATGTGAACGTTATAAATGTCAAAAGGTGGCAATATCTCATTTCTTCCTTTACAACTTTTGAGAAATGATACAAATTATAATGCTAATTGCACTTACACTTTCAGTACGATTCAAACCCCCCAAAACAACATGCTACATGCTATTTTGATATCAATTTAATTTCATACAAAATCCACTCTATAACAAGCAGTCATGCCGGTCTTGTTAATAAGGGTCTAAACTCTTAAATATTTCATGAGGATGATAGGAGATCATGGGATTAAACATTACTTTTCCCTGGTAGATCTTATGGGGAGAGAAGCAAAGCTCAGTGAAGCTTTAGAGCTCAAGTAAAGCATGCCCATGAAACTGAATGATGTGATTTGGTGGAATCTACTTGCTGCTTGTAGAATTCATGAATAATTTGAAATATGGGAGATTGCAACTAACAGTCACTTATAACTGAAAATGTGCTGAATTAGTCTTATTATTTATGAAATTCACAAGTTTAGCCTGTTATTTTTAGACTGGGTTCAATTGATCCCATAATTTTAAAAAAGGAGTAAACAAATATAAATTGTGATGTTTTGTATAAATTAAATAGATTTCTATGTGGGAAAAACGCGTAATATTATTCTTAAAAGATGTTAGATAGATTTTATCTATTTTGTCATTCTCAAATCAAAGTTTTTTCTTTGAATTGTATGAAAAAATATTCTAAACTTTTTGTTATATTTGATATTTTTCAATTTATTATTATTATTATAACTTGAAATTATTAAATTAATTTTAGTTAATTGGTTACTTAACAGATACATTTTTTCCTTTCGTGAGAGTAAAATAGCATTTCCCCCCTTATAATTATGGTGAATATGTGGTGCTATCAAACATGTAAACAAGAGCTGATACATACTCAACAACGCTCTTCCATAAGAATAGCTACAAACTTCTTGATGTTTAGTGATTGTCACACACACACACACACTAAATTTATTTTAGTTATTTGCTAACAAGAAATTACAGATGGGAACCAGTTCCACCATTTTAAAGATGAAACTTTGTTCTTGTTTGGATTATTGGTAAATCAATCATTTCTTCCCAAATTGTTTAATAACTTCTTCATAGGGATGAAATTTCGCGATGGACGGATAGCTTAAACCCAAAACTTAGGGTTCATGGTGAACTCGGGCCGAGTATTGTACGTATGTTTTCGATTGAAATAGGATTAAATTTTCAAATTAAATCCAAAGACACGTTTTTAAAACATTTGAATAAAAGATAAAATATAATGAGTATTTAAGTCTAATAAAAATAACATATTTAATAATTAAATATATAATTTAAATATATATTAAAAAAGTTAAAATAAACTTAAATGTAATAAATTTCACCGTCAATAAAAAAATATATTATTAATAAGTCTCTTACCCTATACATTTGCACGGATTTAGACTTAATTTTTTTAAGCTTTAAATTGATTTAAATTAATTTAATAAATGATAAAAAATAATAAAATAATTACATACCTTAATTATATATATATATATAATTTAAACTTAACTTACATCCACACACCGAACCTAAAATTATTTGGATAGGGTGGGCCCGACTTACTAAGACGTTCATTAAAATTTGGTCGGCCTGACTAAATTTACACCTCCTAGTTCAGATTGATTTCTTCACTGAAGGTCGAAACATAACCATTTATGGTTATAGTAACTTTTCTTATTCTTAAACATTCGCCAATTAATTTAGCATACAACTTGATATTCCTCTCTCTAAACTGAAATTGCCCTAATTTATCAAATACAACTGATTTTTTTTTTTATACAATGTGAACCGAGGAAATAGACGAAGTGATCTCCCCGCTTCGTGGATCAGCACTCTCTAAAGAAACACCCCTAGGATCTTCTCTAACAAGCAAGCTCAGAACATTGCGTGACCTCCAGGAAGCTGTGACATGGCCGGTAGAGTCCCCTAAGGTAACAGCAAATACTGCATCAAAACCACCTGCTCCAGGAACTCCAGCCAGCAATACTCCTTCCATGTTCATTGTAGCATCCAAAAGTTGTGTTTGTCCTTCTGGTACAACTGCAGTTTCAAAAAGTAAAGAAATGAGCATAATCTGAATATAAGATCATTTTTCAAGATAAAAGTTAATGAACTATATATTTCTATGCTATCAGTCAACTCAGAAGGCTAACCATGAAAGTGAGTTACATCTAAATAGTAGTTTTTGGAAAACAAATGAGCTGCATATGCGTTCTCGGTGAATTGTGTTAAATGAACAGAAAAGAATCTAATGAAGAGAGTAACATACCGGAACACCCGCAGCTTCACCCATTTTTCGCATATGGTACCGGATCCGAACCATTGCATTTCTAGCTCCTAGCAATGCCTCAGTAACTGACCCTTGGATTTTCCAGTGGCTTGCTCTGTCCACTGTCCATGCATTTCATACAATAGTTTCAAAAATAATCTATTTTCTCTAGATATTGCTACTTAAGAAATGATGTGATTTTCATAAGGAGTTGATGAACTTGCTGAAAGAAAAAAGAAAAAGAAGGAAAGATAAAACATGTAGGTCCAGAATCAAAGCATCCCTTGCTAATGAAAAGCTGAAAGTTTTCTTTCATAGTTAGAAGCAAAAAAACTTAATCAGTGTGTTAGTGTGTTGGAAAAATCGGGTATATTTTCTCTATTTTAAGTAGTAACTATTCACTTATGATTTAAATGAATAGAACTCAAACTAACCCGACAAAATAATGCTATTGAAAATATAATATTAAAATAAACTAAAACAGATATTGAAACAGAAATATTAAAGCAGAAAAATAATAACACCAGAAATTTAACGAGATTCGGTATAAATGTTACCTAGGTCCTCGGGCATCGTTAACCACTTCCATTATCTCCAATTAGATGAACTCCAAAATTACAGCTAATTGGACAAAATTGAGCTAATCAATTACCCTTACAAAAAAAAGTAAGATTTACAAATTTTGGGATGTTTACAAATGGTGAAGGAGGACTTTATTTATAGCCTCAAATCCAACACTTATCTTCATTCCTAACCAATGTGTGACTTTTCTAATTTTCTCACTAAGGAGCAATATATAACAAATCTCCACCTTAGCGACTTAGTGGTTTAAAACGATTTCTTCAATTACTAGATCAACGACGCCAATGCCAATTCGGATTTTTCCTATTTCATTTGGCGTTTAAAGAGCGTGACTCTATTTTTTAGATGTTAATCAAGTCCAGACAATGTTTGAACTTGATTGTTGTTACCATCTTGGTCATCATATCTGCGTGATTCTCTGTCGTACTAATCTTCTGAACTAGTACTCCACCTTTTTCAATAATCGCTCGCACAAAATGATAACGAACGTCAATGTGCTTTGTACGTGCATGGTAGACTTGGTTCTTTGCTAAATGAATAGCACTCTGACTATCACAAAACACCTTAATATGTTTTTGACCAACTCCCAAGTCTTCAAGCAAACCTCGTAACCAAATAGCTTCCTTCACAGCCTCTGTAACTGCCATATACTCTGCCTCTGTAGTAGACAAAGCAACTGTGGACTGCAAGGTAGACTTCCAACTGACTGGTGCTCTAGCAAGAGTAAACACATAACCAGTAGTTGACCGACGCTTATCTAAATCTCCTACATAGTTAGAATCACAATATCCGATTGCACATTGACCAATGGTATTATCCTGCTGAAATACTAAACCAACATCTACAGTATTTATAATATACCGTAGAATCTATTTCACAGCCAACCAATGTTCTTTACTAGGATCATGCATATACATGCTTACAACACCAACCGTATGTGAAATGTGAGGTCTTGTACACACCATTGCATACATCAAGCTACCAACTGCATTTCCATATGGTACCTTTTCCATATATTCTCGTTCTGCATCATTCTTAGGAGATAATTGAGCACTAAGCTTGAATTGAGGAACTAGCGGAGTACTTACAGGTTTTGTCTGTTCATTCATACCAAAACGTTGTAGTATCCGCTTCAAATATTGACTCTGAGTCAAACTAAGCTTCCCCTTCTTTCTGTCTCTACTTTTCTCCATACCGAGAATCTTCTTGGTTTCTCCCAAATATTTCATCTCGAACTCCTGACTTAGTTGAGCCTTCAACTTTTCAATTTCTGCTTGGCTCTTCGATGCAATCAACATATCATCGACGTACAATAGGAGATAGACGAAAGACTCATTTTGTAGCTTGTGAAAATACACACAATGATCATGTGTGCTTCTGGTGTACTTCTGTTGCAACATAAACTGATCAAATCGTTTGTACCACTGTCTTAGAGATTGCTTCAATCCATACAATGATTTGTTCAGCTTACAAATCCAATTCTCTTTACCAGCAACAATAAACCCTTCTGGGTGAGACATATAGATTTCCTCTTCTAAGTCACCGTGTAGAAACGCAATTTTCACATCAAGTTGAACTAGTTCCAAATCGAACTGTGCTACCAAGGCCAACAAAATTCTAATGGAAGAATGTTTTACAACTGGAGAAAATATCTCATTATAATCGATTCTCTCCTTCTGAGCGTAGCCCTTAGCCACCAACCTTGCCTTGTAGCGAATACCATCTTTGTTAGGAAATCCATCTTTCTTTGCATACACCCATTTGCATCCAATTGCATTCTTGCCCTTACGTAATTGTTTCAACTTCCATGTTTTATTCTTCTGAAGGGACAAAAGTTCTTCATCCATGGCTTCCTTCCATCTTTCAACTTCAGGGCTTCTGATTGCTTCTTTATATATGGAAGGAACATCATCATGCACAACTGAAAGTGCACAGGCCATCGTATTCTTAAACTGAGCATGTAGGTGTTCAAAATCCTTGTATCGAGCAGGTACCTTGACATTTTGTCGTTGTGGCCTATCAACTGCAGTTTCTTCTTGTTGCTGTGGAGGTTCTTAGGTTAAAACCTCTTCATCTGATTCATCTTCTGTCAATGGAGGATCAGCTTTTGTCTTATATTCACTAATTGGATTAACAATTTTGCTTTCAAACTCCACTTGTTTCGGAGTTTGCTCCACCTGCTCTAAAGTGCCATCAATCTTCTTAGTTACCTTTCTCAATAATGCAGATTCATCAAAGGTAACATCTTTGCTAAAGATTATCTTTTTCGTTTCAAGGCACCATAGTCGATATCCCTTAGAACCAAAAGGGATCCCCAAAAAATGGCTTTCTTGGCTCTTGGGTCCAACTTTGATTCTGTTACATGGTAGTATGCAATTGAACCAAACACATGTAAGAAATCGTAATCTATAGCAGGTTTTCCAGACCATACCTCCATAGACATTTTGCCTTCAAGAGCAGACGATGGTAGATGGTTGACGAGATGACATGCATATGTCACAGCCTCAGCCCAATACTGCTTGCCTAAACCAGCATTTGACAACATACACCAAACCTTCTCCACCAAAGTCCAGTTTATACGTTCTACAACTCCGTTTTGTTGTGGTTTTTTTCAAATAGTGAAGTGTCGCATTATCCCTTCTTCTTCACAAACTTTCATAAATGGATCGTTTGTGTACTCAGTGCCATTATCAGACCTCAGACGCTTGATCTTTTTACCAGTCTGAGTCTCGATCATTTTCTTCCACTTGAGAAAAATCCCCAACACTTCATCCTTTTTATTCATGAGATACACCCAAACTCTTCTGGAGAAGTCATCAACGAAAGTGACATAATAATATTTGCCACTCATGGATGGAGTTCTTGTTGGCCCTCATACATCAGTATGGATGTAATCCAAAATGCCCTTTGTATTATGAAGAGCAGTGCCAAAGCTTACTCTTTTCTGCTTCTCCAATACACAATGCTCACAGAATTCCAACTTGTCGGTTCTCGCACCTTTTAACAGGCCTTGCTTTACTAGAATCTGTAAAGCTTTTTCACCAGCATGTCCCAAACGCATATGCCACAACTTGGTAGTTTCTAAATCTCTTTCTTCATCTGAAATTGCTGTTGATACTGTCCCAATAACCGTACTACCAAGATAGTAGTACAAGTTATTCTTCTGAACACCTTTCATCGCCACAAGTGCTCCAGAAGTAACCTTCAATGCCCCATTTTGTATGGTCACAGTGAAGCCTTTTGATTCTAAGACTCCCACAACAATGAGATTCTTCTTCATATCTAGAACATAATGAACATCTGACAAGACCCAGGTTGAACCATCTTGATTCTTCAAACGAATTGTACCGATTCCCAAAACTTTGCATGGATAATCATTACCCATGAAAACAACTCCACCGTCTAGTTCTTCAAAGTTAAAGAACCACTCCTTGTTAGGAAACATATGGAAAGTACATGCTGAATCAAAAATCCAATCATCAGGATGAGATGCTGTTGACGAACCAACCAATGCAAAATCTGAATTTGAATTACTTTCAGCTACACATGCATCAGATTGCACAACTTTTCCTTTCTTTTCCAGCTTCGGATAATTTTTCTTCCAATGGCCTTTCTCATGAAAAAAGGCACATTCATCTTTACCAAGTCTTTCTTTTGATAGAGATCTACCTCTCCTTCCTTTATGTTGTGTTTGCAGACGTCTTCTTACAGACAAAGCCTCTGCTGCTTCATTCCTGCTTTCTCTTTTATCTTTCTTTCTAATTTCATAACTATACAAAGCAGTACAAACTTCCTCAAAAGACACTTTATCCTTCCCAATGAGTAAGCTCGTAATAAGATGATCAAACTCATCAGGAAGGGAAGCTAACAACATCAAGATTAAATCTTCATCTTTAAAAGTTTCATCCATATTTAACAAATCTACTACTAATTGATTAAACAGTAATGTGGTCGTTTATTGTAGTACCTGGAAGGTATTCAAACTGGAATAACTTCTTCTTCAAGTAGTGCCGATTTTGTCCACTCTTCTTCATGAACTTGTTCTCCAACGTCTCCCACAACTTACTTGCGGATGTCTCCTTTATGAACGTGTACTTTTGTTCTCTTGAGAGACACGAACGAATTGTACCACATGCCAATCGGTTGATATTTTTCCACTCTACTTCATCTGCTCCATCTGGTTTCTCTTCTTCAATGGCGATGTCTAGACCTTGTTGAAACAGAGCATCTAGAACTTAGCCTTGCCATATGCCGAAATGACCGGTTCCATCAAACTTCTCCACCTCGAACCTTGCATTCATCACCATAGTTCTGCTTGACGTGGATGACTGGCCTTTGTTTGAAAGAAATTTTTCTTCCGCCATTTCTTCAAATTACAACAACTAGCAACTATATTCCAATAGCAAACAAACAGAATACAAACAAATGCCTAGGTAGAAAACCTTCGGCTCTGATACCAATTGTTGGGAAATCGGGTATATTTTCCCTATTCTAAGTAGTAACTATTTACTTATGATTTAAATGAATAGAACTCAAACTAACCCGAAAAAATAATGCTATTGGAAATATAATGCTAAAATAAACTAAAACAGATATTGAAACAGAAATATTAAAACAGAAAAATAATAACACCAGAAATTTAACGAGGTTCGGTATAAATGTTACCTAGGTCCTTGGGCGTCATTGACCACTTCCACTATCTCCAATTGGATGAACTCCAAAATTACAAGTAATTGGGCAAAATTGAGCTAATCAATTACCCTTACAAAAGAGAGAAATATTTACAAATTTTGGGATGTTTACAAATGGTTAAGGAGGACTTTATTTATAGCCTCAAAATCCAACACTCATCTTCATTCCCAACCAATGTGGGCCTTTTCTAATTTTCTCATTAAGGAGCAATATATAACACAGTGCAAATTGTCAAACGGGGGGGGGGAGGGGGGCAAGAATCGGGCGCTAAACTCTAAGGTATATTGCTCAATGCAAGTGCCACAAAGATGCATTCCACAAGGAATCTCGCAATCCATTGCGTTTCAAAATTATTTTAGTTCAAGAGGAATTTGAATTTTATTGCTCTCTACAATTACGAAAATAATCGAAAAATACCTTCTCTGGTTTAAGATTGTTGCAGCTATTTATCACTTTCTGGTATACATCTTAGTGATTTTCTGCCAATTTTCTTAATGTACTAAATTGTGTTTCAAGTGCTGAATTGGCCTGTGATAAATTTCCTCATGTTTCCAGGGAATTTTGAGGGTCAGATTTTTGCCACTTTTTCACAGCACCCATCATTGATGGCGTGTGTGATCCTCCCATTCCTAGCTCTCCAAGTAATTGCAAAAGTAACAGAATTAAATAAAGTAACATTTGATTTTTTTTCATAATTAAAGAAGCTTAATAAAAATAATACATATAGATGATCACATGTTGGTCTTGGTGAAAAACAAATAGAGAATTATTGGATATTTTGATACTTATAACTGACAACATTGTGTTTTCTATGTTAATTTTGACAATTATATTTCATATCTTTTTGTTCTCTCTTTTCCTCTACAATGGTTAGTGTATTTGTACACTAAGAATCGAGACCAACCAACTTAGTCGTGCTGCACACATGAGTGCTACTGCACACCCATACTTTCCTGTGTTAACATGGGTGTTGTTGCACACCCATACTTCCCTACTCCTCTACCTGTTGTTGTCTACTATTCTCTGCTCCACTACACACACTAACACTCTCCCTCAACTTGGTGCATATATGTCTCTTATGCCCAACTTGTCAAGTGAGTTGTAAAAGTTCTTTACAGACACAGATTTTGTGAGTATATCAGCCAATTGATCTTCTGATTTAACAAATGAAAGTTTAATAATTTTCTCTTCAAGATTCTGTTTGATGAAGTTCCGATCTACTTCAACGTGCTTCATACGATCATGTTGAACTGGATTGTGGGAGATGGCAATGGCTGCTTTGTTATCACAAAATAAGTTCATTTCAGAGTTAAGAGCAACACCAATCTCAGTTAGAAGTTTTTTCAACCAAAGGAGCTCACATATTCCCTTAACCATTCCTCAAAATTCAGCTTCAGCGCTAGATAAGGCAACTACATTTTGCTTCTTCTTTCTCCATGTAACAAGATTGCCCCCTACAAAATTAAAGTACCCATTAGTATATTTCCTATCCTTGATATTCCCTGCCCAGTCTGAATCTGTATATCCAACGACTTCCAATTGACCATTCTTTGAAACCCATATTTCCTCATTGCTACACTCAACCTGTCAAACCATGATCGAGGTGATTGTTTTAGTCCATACAATGCTCGTTGTAATCTATATGCAGTTTCTTTTCCTGATGTAACAGTATATCCTGGTGGGATATCCATGTAAATCTCTTCTTCAAAATCACCATGAAAGAAGGAATTTTTCACGTCAAGTTGGTGTAATGGCCAGTCTAAATTTGCTACAAGAGATAAGAAAACTCTAACAGTTTTTAGTTTAGCCACAGGTGAGAAGGTTTCCTGATAATCTATACCATGTTTTTATGTATACCCTTTTGCTACTAGCCTCGCTTTGTATCGACCAACTAACTCATCTGATTTATACTTAATGGAGAAAATCCACTTGCACCCTACCATCTTCCTCCCTTGAGGCAACTCGCTTAACATTCATATGTTATTCTTCTACAATGCCTCAAATTCTTCTTTTATAGCTTGAGCCCAATTTGGATCAGATAAGACTTCTTTAACGCTACTTGGAATTTGACATGAGGATAATTTTTGTGCAAATTCCCTGATAGGTGTTGATAACCCTTGAGTAGACACATAATTGGCTATTGGATACTTGGATTGTCGTTTTTCTCTATCTGGAGAGTATCGATTCAAAGGTTTGCCTCAAATGTGTCTGAAAGGTAGAACATATCCAAGAGATGTACCTATAGTATTAGTTTGTAAAGGTGTGATAGGAGAGCTTACCTCAGGAGTATTCTCAGCAGGAGGATCATTGGGTACTAGAGAGTGGAGAGGTGCATCAACCACTGCATCTTTTGGATATTCAATCACTAGTTCAGATTCAATTCTTAGAAGTTTGGGTCTAGGTACTTGCTCATCCATATTGTTGGAATTATTCGAGTATGTTGGATTGTTACTAATGTCTAACATTTCAACATCAAGCCAATTTCGTTCTTCACTATAACTCTCCCCCTGAAGAGGGCAATTGGATACTGGTGATGGGAAAAAACATTTAGATTCTAGGAAAGTGACATCTATGGTAATGTAGGTTCTTTGAGTAATAGGATTGCAGCATCAGTATCTCTTTTTTTGTAGGCCATATCTCAAGAATACACATTAGACATCACATGGATCCAACTTAGTTCGTTGATTTTTATAGAAGTGGACAAAATACATCCAAAAATTCGAGGTGGAAGCATAAAAAATAGTAGGCAAGAGAACATGATTAGATAGCACCTTTAATGGAGTTTGAAATTGTAAGGTTTTGGTGGACATGCAATTCAATAGATACACAACTGTAGTAAGAGCATCACTCTAGTATCTACTAGGCATATGTGCACTGATTAGTAAGGCCCGAACAGTTTCTAAAATATGCTTATTCTTCCTCTCTGCAATCCCATTCTGTTGTGTGATTTATGAACACGAGGTTTTATGGAGAATACCATGGTTGTCGAAGTATTTCCAAAATTGTTGATTAATATACTCCCCCCCATTATCAGACCTAAGAATCTTAATTTTTTCAAAAAATTGTGTCGGAATCATGGTGTGAAACGTAGAAAATACTTCATCTTTATGTTTGAGAAGGTAAAGCCATGTCATTCGTGTACAATCATCAACAAAAATTACAAACCAACGATGACCCGATGATGTAGTGACCGGGGAAGGTCCCCAAACATCAGAATGGACTAAAGCAAAAAGGAATCATACTTTTATGCATACGCATAGGATAAGACGTCCTATGAATTTTTGCTAAGATACAAGTATCACAATTCAAATCCGAGTGTGTGACATTTGAAAATAAACTAGGTAGTAGGTGTTGTGTGTTTTGCAACACACAAAAAACGTGCAAGTATACACGGTCACAAGTAATAAAATTTGTAAGTAAAGTATCGTTCCCACGGAGATTTGTTACTATATTTTGTTGAGTACTAAAATTATCTCAATCTGATTTTATTCAAAACGATCGTTGATTCGAACAAATTTAAGAAAAGAGTTTAAAAACAAAATAAAAGAAATCTAGGATTGCAATTTTTCACCAAATTAATCAACTCAAATCATTTTATTTTCTTTTGATTTATATTTTTTAGTACATTTAATTTGTCAACCGAAAACTTCTAATTTTATTCATACATCTCTTCCGAGTTCCGTACAAACACACCTCGTTAAATTAATTCACTATATCTCTATGAAAATTAAATTCACCAAGATTCATTACGTTTAAAGTTTTCAAATGGCCACACATACAATTAGGGTATATTCCTATCCATCATCATACATGTCATTCTATTTACGAGCAATATACACACAAATGCCTCTTCCAAGTTTATTTATGTGCCACAGATCGTTTCGATAAGATTCGTAAATAATCAAAAAGCATTAAGCACAAAATAGAACGAACAAATCAAACGTCTTATAAATCGATCAAAAACAATTAAAATAAAAGCATCATAAATTTAGATCAAATGCAACCCTAGAAAAATTAAATTACTTCATAAAATTAAATTAAAAATTACAACACATATAGAAAAATAAGATGAAGAAGAAGGAAAATTAAAACAACACTTAGAACAAATATATGGCACACGTAGAACACAACAAAAGCCAAAAAATGGCTTCTGCGTGTTCTGCCGTCTACACACAAATACTACAAAAATTACAAACTAAAAAAAACTTTTAAACTCTATTATCTTATCTCCTATTTATATCTAAAAAAATACATCAAAAATATTAAAATTTAATACACGCGGGGGGACAGAGAAGTGTGGGACAAATAATAAATTAAAACGCGTGGGGGACAAAATTGTATTGAAAATTGAATCGAAAACACGTAAGTAGGGAGCCGTGCGTTCTGTTTTTATTTTGAATAAACTTTGTCACGTGTCGCGATCTGATTCGCTGAAATAAATAGTGGAACACGTGGCAGAATTTGATTCGTTGAAGGAAATGGGCGCACATAGAAAATGTCGCACAGAATTGGGGCGCGCGACGCGTGGTGGCAACGGCTGGAACACATGCGAGATTCGGCGCTTTCGCGCTCATCGTAACCTACCGCGTGTCATCACCTGATTGGCTAAAAAATAGAGAGGGACACGTGGCGGTTTCTGATTCGAGGTTACGATTCATAGTGGACACGTGGCAGCTTCTGATTGGAGAAAAATCCGGTTGCACGCAGAGATCGGTGCACGGGATCAGAGGCGCGCGTACGTGGGGAACAACGGTTGGACACGTCAGAGAGGTGGGACCCACTTGCACGTCGGTCTGCGCGGCAGGTGGGCCCCACTCGAGCGCCAAGCCTCGTGAAATAATCTGCACCCACGCGAGTTGGTCGGGTGTGAATGGCACGCGCAGATCTCAACCGTTTCTTCTTTGATCGGACGGTCCACGTTTCGTGCGTGCATATTGGCGCGTGGTTCTTCTCACCTGCGCAGAAAATTAAACTTTCATTAATTGGATTTTGGCTCACAAATTTATTTCAAATTACATTTTCAACTTTCTTTAATTACAATTTAGCCCTTTTCTAATTTAAATTTAAATTTTAAACTTTTAATAATTAAAATCAAGCCCGAATTTAATTTAAATCATATTTTCGACTTTTATAAATTGCAATTAAATACTATTTTATTTGAAATTATATTTTTGGACACAAATTTGTAATTAAGTACGTTTTCGATACATATTATTTACTTTTCATAAAAAAATATAAAAAACAGTAAATACTAATTTATTCATCAAAAATTAACTAAAAACATTCAGAAATAGCAATTATAATTAATAAAATAGGTGAAAATAACTATATAAAATACAGTTATCAGTAGGTGCTTTAAATACCCAAATGATGGATGCCCAAATCGATGATGACATAACCAAATTTGTCACTCCTTGTTACTAACCGTGTGTTACATGTGATTGGCTCTTCCTGAACTTAGGTCATACACATAATATAAGTCTCCTCTCTTAGTAACACGCCCAATGATCTCCTTGGTGAGAATATCCTGAAGGAGACAAAAGGTATAATACATCAATACTACACAATTAAGATATAAAGTAACTTGACTTACAAACATTAGTTTGTTTGAAAAAGATGGTACAAGTAATGTATTAGATAATGATAATGAAGGAGATAAAGTCACTATTCCAGCCCCTATAAATGGATAAGTGACCCTATTGGTATTGGCAACACAACTCCATCTCGGCTAGGTTGTATTGGAGAGATCTTTTGGGTCAAATGTCATATGATCTGTAGCTCTAGAGTTGAGAATCCAATCCTCATTATCACTATCAGTAGAGATGTGAAATGCTTTACTTGAAATACCTAGATCCTGGGAAGATTCGGCTTGAGGAATAAGGGATAGTAATGCATTATTGGTAGCCACATCGGCTCTCCCAATGGTTTCCCGTTTCTTCCGTGCTTGAAGATCATTCCACCACTCTGGATATTCATGTAGTTTGAAGCAGTTTTCACGGGTGTGTTTGGAGTTTTCGCAATGGCCACATTTTATGTAAACAGAAGGTGGATTTCCCATGGATTTCTTGCTACCCAAAAAAGGAGTTCCTCGTTTTGGTGGCATCGGATTATGGTGTCCCTTGATCCCTTTGAAATCCATAACTGCTCCGGGAGTCGTATCTGCACCTGTGATCATTATGGTCTACCTGACCTTTTCCCTACGGATGAATCCATAGGCTTGTTCATCCATAGGGAATGGTTTGATTTGAAGCACATCACTTTGAGTGTTATCTAGTCGGTCATCAAGTCCATCGAGGAAGGTATACACTCAATCTTCCTGTACGATGGAGTTGTATTTTTGTATGTCAGTCGCGCACTCCATTAGGTTAGGATGACGTAAATCAATTTCTCGCCACAATCCTTGAAGGTCATTGTAGTATTTTTCAATGGATCCACCTACTTATTTCATACGAGTAACTCGACGGCGGAGATCATACACTTGAGACGTGTCTGTCCCATCATAGTAGGTTGTACATTAGAATCCCAAACTTGTTTCGCAGTTGGGAACCAGATAAAATTTGTAATCAAGGAGGGGTCCATCGAATTGATTAATCAATGAGGAAAATCTCCATTAATATATCCCAGTTTGTCTTTGCCAGAGATATACATATCTATCATCTGAGACCACAAGGCATAGTTGGATCCTCCCAACTTGATACTAATGGGAGTAGAACTTCAGTCATTTTTGTAGTCAAATCGTTCAATATGAAATTGGTAGTTAAATCTCTAGATTCTTCCATGAAATCTATCAATTTTGTATTTTTTTCTTTCTGTTTTTCCTTTTTTTTACACGAGCTAAATATATATATGGGAACAGAAACACTGTAACCCTAATTTTTTTCCATTATCCGCATAACATCCACTTCACGTTGTGAGGACTGTGGAGCAGCGCTTTCTTCTTCACTGCGTTCCACGTTTCTCCGATAAAGAATCTATGAGCTCTAGTCCACGACGGTGGCTAAACAGTGTAGCTCCAGTCAACCAACCACAATAAACAATTTTTTTGAGAGTTCGTACACCCGCCAAATGAACATAGATAAACAATCTGTGAGCTCACACGCAGCTAGAAAACCCACAACCTCAGCACCGTTTATTGTTGCGAGCTCTAGCTTGTAAGTTCGAGTCGCGTTCTATTTCTTTTCGAAAAATGACAGCTTTCCTTGGAAAACAAGTATTTCTGGTGGATTATGAGACCGACCCACAACGACAATTGGAATGGTATGGTTCTAACGAGTGAGCCGCACTGGACCAAAGAACTACGGTGGATAGAACTAGAACGTAGATATTGCGACGACTCCAACGAGTAATTATAACATCTACCCCAGATCCCAGCCAAATACCCACAGATTAACAAAATTTGTTGAGCGTCCGTACACCAGATCAGACCAATTCAAAGGAGAACATAAATTAGCATAGCACACCAGATCAGCCAAGCAGATTGGCCAACCCAGCACACTAGATCAAACCAGTTCAGAGGAGAACAAAAAACCAGTGTAGCCGGTAACTTATTCTTCCATTAGGACAACAATAACTCTGCTTTGATACCGTGACAACATTGCATTTTCTCTGTTAATTTTGACAAATATATTTCATATCTTTTTATTCTCTCTTTTCTTGTACAATGGTTAGTGTATTTGTACACTAAGAACCGAGACCAACCAACTTAGTCGTGTTGCACACATAGGTGTTGCTGCACACCTATACTTCCCTGCTCCACTACACACGCCAACAATAACGTCAAACAAACAATAGCATAGGCAGGATTTGCATGGACAAGCATGTAGAAAGGGACAAATCATCATTTTTAATCTTGTTTTATACATTATCATCCCAAAATTATTGAAGCAAGATACTGATGAGTGCTCAAAAAGCACTAAAAAAACCATGATTTTGTGCACATTAATTGATTAAAAATACATATATTTATATGTTTTATCATATATTTATATAAATTTGTCTTTTTCGGAATCACGGGTATTTTTATTGTTTTTCAGGTATTTTGGCTTAAAAACGCAATTTAAAGACTCAAACAGGAATACTTGAAGCAATACATCACAAATATATTAATAAATAAGTGGGAAAAGGTCAACAAATATGGAAAAATTGGACAAAATGGGTCGAAAAGGTCAAAAATGTCAAAAAGACGAAAATCGCGCCGCCGCGCCCCAGCGCCCAGCACCGCCCCAAGCAGCAGCGCGCGGCACTGTTCATCCGCGGGTACTGTGCATCCGCGGGTACTGTTTATCTGCGCGTACTGTTCATCCGCGCGTACCTGTTCATCAGGCCCGACACTGTTCATACCCGGTACTGTGCAGCCGTGGTACTGTTCATACCCGGTACTGTGCAGCCGCCCCATGTCATGCTGACGTCATCAAATGACGTCAGCAATCAATAATCCGCGTTTTTACATTTTTTTAACATTTTTTCTCTACTTTTTCTCTCCATCCTCACCTATAAATACCCCCATTCCCTTCACTTCAAAACACACCTTCAAAACTCACTTCTCTCTTCTTTCTTTCTCTCATTTCTTAGTTTTTAGTTTCTCTTAGTTTCTTTCTAAGTTTCTAAGCTTTTCTTAGTTTTTCTCTTAGTTTTTCTCTTAGTTTTTAGTTCAATTCTCTTAGGTTTAGTGTTCTTCTCTTTTTGAGAGGAACTTGTAATGTTTTTGTAATAATTTAGATTTTTGATTCAATATATGGAAGTGCAAATTCCGCTCGGAGGTTTTCTAGCTACGGGAATAGCGTCGAAGTTCTGTAAGGATTTTATTTTCTTTACAGTTATTTTTATGCTTTATTCTTACATGTTATATTTAATTTGTCTATGGTTAAATTTAACTATGCTAGCTGTTTAGTAAAAATAATGTAATAACGACGTTGTTATGCTTGCGAAATATTAAATAGGTGAAAATTTCTAAAATGAATTGATTTTGTTTTTATTCAAGATTTCATATTAAGAATGTTAGAGAGAAATATATTATTTTTCATTACAAACTTAAAACTGAAAATTAGATTTTAAGGTTTAGTTATCCGGTCTAATTTAGAGTAGTGCTCTTTTATTTGTTGGTACAATCGCCCGGTAGTTAGAGTGAAACTCTATTTCAAAAGTTTTTATAAGAATTATTATGTGAAAATGTATTGACAACATGTTTTCAATAGTGGTTTTAAAACTTGAAAGTTAGTACTCGGATAATTAAATTCTTATGTTTAATTTGGACACCTTGAATAATGTTTAAATTGTCTAACCCCACCAAAGGTGGCATTTAAATGGTTCATTTTCAATCTCTTAGAAAAAGGAATTAATTTAATTAAGCATATTAGTTATCAACCCCACCCATAGGTGTTAATTGATTTGTTTAGTTAACAAAGAATATCTAACCCCACCAAAGGTGGTATTTATATAAAAAAGAGAGAATCAATAAAATATCAATTTATATCTTTAATAACCTAGTTAATATGAGCAAGTATAATTAATTTAGTTATTATATCCATAAATACTCCGCTAATATAAATGATAAAAATTTGCATGAACATTTATTGAATCCGTATATATGTTTATTTTTAGATAATTATTTATTGAATTTGTATCTATGTTTATTTTTATGTTATTAGATTATATTTAATTAATCTGTATATATATGTTTATTTTATATCATTAGATTAGGAACACAAAAACCAAACTATCGTGACAGGATGTTTAGGATTTAATTTCGTTTTTAAAAGTTTGAATAATAAATTAAAAACCACATACATTCCTTCCTTAGATCGACCTTGGGAGTATACTTATCATTTTCTTCGAAATGATTCGTGCACTTGCGAGAGTTTTATAAATATTAAAACCAAAGTATTTGCGGGAATCGGCGATGCCGGTTTTCGTTCATCAGATACTCACAAGAAAAGACATATCAAAACATAAAAGTCCCTTGCATGATGGGAACTTTTATTTTTTGATAATATTGATTAGAAAGAGCTAACATCTTGTTGGATAGAAAAAAGATCAATGTACATAATATTTTGTGTTATTGAATCAAAGTGGAGGTCAAAAATAGAAAACAAAATGTATCCCCATAAAATCCTATGCCCTGAAATTCTGACTACTTACTAATGGAGAGGATCAAATGGCAGAGCATATATTCATACACATACAATCAATCAGATATATAAGTGATAACAGAATAACCAAAAAGATATCGCAAGCCTTGACATGCATACAAGAGTCATCAATGTTAGGAAATTTGGATAAAATGGAATAATCACAAATTCCCCCTCCCAAGATCTTCCTAAGCAGAATATCAAATAACAGAGAAATAGATAATACACAACACAAGAATTATAGTAGAAACTCTAAATTAGAGAAAAACCACTTTTGTTGTCAAAAGACAACCAGAGAAAAATTCACTATGTGGAAAATTGCTACAACCACACTCTCAATAATTTTCTCACACACCCAAAAGACAAGAGCAACTACAAGCCCAAGAGAATTTTCCCACAAAATTCTCTCACTCAAGAACTTCTCATACAATTTTTTCTCTATTTTTGGGATGATTAACAATGAAGAAATGAAGCCATATTTATAGCCTTCAAGTTCTCATTTCATATGCCAAACATTTCTTCATTCAACAAAATTAGGCTACCTAATTTTCCTATTCTTTATTCAAACAAGGTTAGGCACCTCTATCTTTGACAATATGGTAAGCCACCTTCCATGAATTTTCTTCTAAATTAGGTACCTCCTATTTTGACTAACAAACCTAATATTATTTTTAATCAATCATAACAATATCCACCTTGATTAAAAATAAACATGGTTACCACTACAACACTGTCTATTCCAACAGTCATAATTCTCTACACCGAGAATTATCATACTCCACCATAAAGAGTACACCCACTTAGAATTAATCACCAATTCTAAGAATTTCACATCGGCTCATGTCGAAAAAAAAACTTGCTTAAATTTATAGTGCAACTCTCACACTTAATTTTCCCGAGAGTTCATCAGCCATCATCATCCTTTCCACCACACACCATGCATCTATACCAAGCCAATGCCCGTGTGCAAACTTGTGGACCCGTTACCAGTAACACACCCTCTTTCATGGCAATATTTAGAGACTAGCAGCATACCATGAGGATGTACACGCTCTTTTCAAAGAGCATCACTATAGTCTTTGAAAACAGACATACTATTAGCGTCACCGTCGGTATTTGAGCTTCTTGCCGAATCAGCTCCACCCTTTGGACAATTTCTTTTGAGGTGCCCAGATTGTCCACACCCCCAGCACACTATCTTCTTTTTCATGAAGTTGTTTTTTCTTTCGGTTGTTAGCTACCAATGCTGAGTTTTCAGGCGAAATATTTCTTCCACCACTCAGCCTTTTTTCTTCAGAAAACAACTTGCTAGTAACTTCTAAAAAAATTATTTTCTCCTTTCCATGAATCAAGATAGGTTTCATGTGATCATAAGAAGATGGAAGAGACTAGATGAGCCTTAAAGCTATATCTTCATCATCAAGTTTAACTCCAATGGTTTCCAGTTCAGAGACAATACCATTGAGAACACTGAGATGATTAGACATAATAGTTCCTTCATTCATACGCAAAGTATGAAACTGCTCTTTCAAATACACCCGATTTGAAACGCCTTTTGCCTGATACAATTCTTCAAGCTTTTCCCAGAGTTCTTTGGCCATAGATATTCCATGCACATTTGCAAGAATATTTTTGGCCAAACAAAGCCGAATTGCACTTGCAGCTCTTAGATCAAGATCTTCCCAATCTTCATCACTTATATTGGTTTTACTGGACTCAATACCAGTAACAAGGGCTGGTTTCCCTTTTAACGCCTTGTGTAACCCATATTGGATCAACAAATCTTTGACTTGTACTTGCCACAAGCCAAAATTGATTATCCCATCAAATTTCTCAATGTCAATCTTGACTCCTAACATTTCTCCTTCTTTCTTTGAAATTGGCTCTGATACCAGTTGTTAGGAAATTTGGATAAAATGGTATAATCACAAATTCCCCCTCTCAAGATCTTCCTAAGTAGAATATCAAATAACAGAGAAATAAATAATACACAACACAAGAATTATAGTGAAAACTCCAAATTAGAGAAAACCACTTTCGTTGTCAAAAGACAACCAGAGAAAAATTCACTATGTGGAAAATTGTTACAACCACACTCTTAATAATTTTCTCACACACCCAAAAGACAAAAGCAACTACAAGCCAAGAGAATTTTCCCACAAAATTCTCTCACTCAAGAACTTCTCATACAAGTTTTTCTCTATTTTTGGGATGATTAACAATGAAGAAATGAAGCCATATTTATAGCCTTCAAGTTCTCATTTCATATGTCAAACATTTCTTCATTCAACAAAATTAGGCTACCTAATTTTCTTATTCTTTATTCAAACAAGGTTAGGTACCTCCATCTTTGACAATATGATAAGCTACCTTCCATGAATTTTCTTCTAAATTAGGCAACTCCTATTTTGACTAACAAACCTAATATTATTTTTAATCAATCATAACAATAACGGTATAAAGAAAAGTTTAGTCCTCTCATGGTTACATTTTCCTTTTAGAATGTCAAGAATGACTTCTTGCAAGGGAGCTCCCATAGCTGCGGCCTGGAATAAAACAATATAGAAGTTTACACCTCATGTCTTTTTCGTTTTGGCAGGTAACATTGATTTGGCTAAATGGGAAATGCTTCTCTCAATTGATACACACAATGCGAAGCAATTAGATGTAATAACACAGGTTGATAGAGGAAGAGCTGGGCAGAAGAAATCACATCTGGTGAAAAGCGGACATAACGTTGACTTCCATAAACTGCAGAACTAACATCAAAACCACTCCCAACTTTCCCCTGTGTAATACAGTGAGCAGTTTGAGCTATCATGTGAACCATGTCAAGACCCAAACTTTCCTTTTCTTGATGTTGATATTTAACCAAGGAAAGATCAACAACTTTCAGGTAATGAAGCAAAGCAGCAACAACAGCAGTTGTCATAGCTGCAGATGAATCCAACCCAGTTTTTGCAACTTCAGGTTTGCAATTTCGTCCTCCTGATTCCTCAGCATTGAAAGTAATTGATGCAAAAGGAGGAAGAGAAGCCAGTGATTCTGGCGTCAAAGGGAGTCCACGTGCCTCAATCTGTGAGAAGCATAAATTATTAACATGTTGAATCAAAATTTTATACTGAAACATATTGAAAGTGAACTCCAGAAGTTTTAGCAGAATCAATTTCCATTAAGGCAAAATCCTAAAATTTTATATGTAGCATCTTTTAAACTTTATATTTAGAAGATTGTAATTTTTTTTGGTTAATTTCAAGAAATTTGGTTTGCTGGTTATTTTGGGCAACAGCGAGCCATCTAAAATAAGAAAGTATTAGGATATTCAGGGAAGAACAAAAGAAAAAATCATAATAAGCACATGGAAAAATTAAAAAACAGGCCAGAGAAATGTCACTGAATGTGAAGATAATACATAAAGACCTCGTAAGAAGATCATAGGAAAGGAAAAGATATTAAATTTGGAAAAGAAGGTTCAGATACCTGATTCCTATATGAATAGAAGTCATTGCTACCCAAAATTGTGATGTCAAGACCTGCAAGACTCAACATTAGACTTTTTAAATTCCAACTACATTTCCTGCTAAAAGGTGTAACACGTGAATAATTAAACATAACCATGCAGTAATAGTTTGCTTAAAGAATCCTTATTTTCGTCTAATATAGCATGTGCTGCAGCTACAGAGTATTGGCACTGCTTGTTCTACGAAAGGATTCCTCTGTTTATAAATTTGGGCAACAATTTAACTCATAAACTGATTTTTAAGTTTAGAGTTATGTCTGAGTTTTTAAATCTAATAAGACTCTTGTTTTAGTATAATTAATCAACCCACTGCCGATTCTAAGTTTGATTATTTATTTTTTATTTTTTTAAACAAGCTATTTATTCGAAGAGGTCAATTTCTTACTCTTATTTTATTATCCACTTTGCATTTTACTCACTTTTTTTTTTCTGAACTCTTGTTTACGATCTCAGTGTAAATCCAGGAAAAATATTCCGTCTGAAAAATATTTAATATATATGCAAAAATAAGCAGGTAAGGTGGCCAAAATTTACTATCCTGAATGTGTGGCCAAATTGACTATGTATTTATATCTTACAAAAAAAAAAAAAAGAAGAAGCCCAAGTTGACTATGTTAAGGTAGTTATCTTTAATAATAAAAAAATAAAAATATTATATCCAATAATTAAAATATATATTAAAATAATTTTAAATCTAATTAATAAGGTTTAATATTTAAAATCTAATGATAAATAAATTAATATTTTTATTTTTATTTAATATATTTTTTAATTATTAATTTTTATTTTTATCTATTTTATTGTTACTATAAATAATACTGACATTAACATTTTGCGTTCAAGTAACATGGGTTTTTGTCTATAATTGAGTATTTTTCATTCAATAGTTTAAAAATAGACTTAGTTGTATTTTAGTTTAGAAATAGATTAAATATAACCTTCAATTTAAAATCACATTTTTTTGGTAAATATTATTTAAAAAAAAAGATATTTCAACCCTATTTTACAACACAATTATTATAAACATAGTAAAATATTAAAATTTTATAAATTTATAATTAATTTTAAATATACAAATCTCTTTTATCATATCATATATTAAAATTTTATTTTAAAAAATAATTTATTTTATAATAAAATAAATATAAATTTATACATATTCTAAACATTTTGATAATTCATAAATAATATAATACATTATTATTATTATTATTAAATATAATTATAATTATGATATAAAAAATAATTAAATTATTAAAAAAATTGTAAAGTTTCTCTGTCCAACTTTTTACAATATACAATACAATCATAGAACATTATATCGTATTTTTTATGTGAAAATATTATTTAATATAATATTATTATAATTATTTTTATTATTAATATAATAAAAAATATAAATTATATTTTAATACTTAAATAAAATTATTATTAATAAGTATTTGTTGTCTTAGTAGTAATTAAAATTATATTAATTGAATATTACAATACATTATGATTTTAAGTTTTTCATAACTTCAAAAATTATTATAAAATTGTTTGATGAGAGAAAATAATGAAAACAATAAAGAAAATAAATAATGAAAAATAATATATGTATTTTATAATATAAATAAAAATAATAATAAAAATTAAATTTTTATCTTATATTAATAAATATATAATTTATTTTATAATAAAATTTTGATAATTTATTGGTTATAAAAAATTATATATTTTTTATTAAATAAATATAAATATAAATTATTTTTTATTTATAATAAAAATAAATTATCATTTATTAAAAGTTGGTGAATGAGTATTTTTTTAATTTATTTTTATAAAATAAAGAGAGAAAGAAAATGTAGCTGAAAATTAGAAAATCAGTAAGAGAAAATGTGATGAAAGTTAGAAAGAAAAAATGACGATAAATTGTTTTAACATTTTGTTCATTTTTAAACTAAATATTAATTAAGTCTTATGGATACATTTGTCCATAAAACAATATTTTCACTAAATAAATTTACAAATAAATTAAAACATCAGATCATATATATTAAAAATAATAAGTAATTTTTTATTAGAAAGAAGGTAATGATTTACCAATTTTTTCCGTACCTCATATTTTGAATTTTCTTTTCTATACAAGTGGATATGATTGTGGACATAAATATACAAATGTATCTGTCATATACAAGTAAAATTCATTTCTCACTTAGACTACAGTTAACAAACATTATTTCCACTTAAATTTTTGTTCAATAACTGTAAAAAGTAAGTAAATAAGAGTGAATTGTTTCTCCACAACTATAGTAGAGGGTAATTCTATAAGGTGAAGGGTAATAATAGTTCCATTTTGTTTCAATAAGTATATTAGTTTAATTATTTTTAAATAAAATATTATAAATTATGTTATTATAAAAAGTAATTACATTTAATCTCATAATTTTTATTCTAAAATATCTTATTTTTATAAATTAAAAGATTAAATTAACGCACAAATTAAGTTTACATCTAAAACCTTTACATCAATTCTAGAATGGGAAAAAGGTCGCCAATCACCATCACTCATGCCTCTCGCAACTCTCAGGCAAGATTCAAATAAATTAGCCTAAATGTTTTATTCAAAATGGACTAAATCACTAAAAAAAAAAAAATTGGAGTTCGGTTGGGCTTTAATGGGCTTGAACAAACTAATAGCAAGCTAGTTTATGAATAAGAAAAATTTGGGCTCAATGTACCCCAAAATTAAATTGGGCTTAATGATAAAAATAGAGGCAAGGTCCATGAAAATTTGAGTAAATCAACCCATGGTTCCTATCCAAACATCATGCCAAGCCCAAATTCACAACAAAAAATCTTTTTTTGAGAACATTGTTGAAAACCTGAACATATTAAAAATACCTATTGAAAAATTTATAAAAAACTCGTTGATTGAAAACCGAGACAAAATATATTTCAAAGTTATCGAATATCAATAAACCATCAAACATTGAGAGCTTTCAATCCATAACAACTAGATCAACTTTACAAGTTGTTTTCAAATTTTACAATTCTAGAAAATCTTCAACAAGTGCTTCAATGGTCTATAAAAGAAATCACTAAGTACCCTTGTTACCATTTCTCAAGCCAAAATCCTTTACATTATTGATTTTGGAGTATCAGATCATATAATTGATGCTTATCACTTATTTATCACTTACTCATCATGTGTTGAAAATATTAAAGTTAAAATTGTATATAGATCTCTCTCATTTGTTGTTAGAAAATAGAGTATTTAACTTTCAAATTCTATAATTTTCCATCTCATTGTGTCTTTTAGGATATATCATCAGGGATGACGATTGATAAGGCTAGAAAGTTTAAAATTCTATACAACTATGATAAGGCTAACATGAGTTAAAGTTGTTAAATTGTTACTTATGATTCTGTTTTAAATCCTAGAGATAGTGAAATTTAATTATGACATTATAGAATGAGATACCCTAATTTTTAATATTTGAAACAATTATATACTTCCATACTTACTATAAATGGGCGTAAGGATGGGTGGAGACGGTTATGCTAATAACCGTAACTACTCCACATTAGTTTCAGATACATTCGGTTAATAACCATCGATTATGAGTTAGTAACAGTTTTTCTACGATTTAATTACGTTTCTTATTTTTTAACATTTCTTCAAAAATATATTTAATTTTTTAAAAAATAAATGTTAACTTAATTCTTACTTTACTATATTATTTAAAATATTGACAATGATTTTTATTTTTTTTAACTATTTAGTACATGTTTTTACTTAAAATAAAAATATATAAAGTAAGAATAAATAAAATTCAATATGTATTTTATTATTTAAATTATATTTTTATATGTAATTATATGTATATCAAATAATATTATTAATATATGTTCGATTTCTGTTAATCATAGTTTCGATATTACAATAACTATTCCCGTCACATGTCATATCGATTACAACTATTTTCATGTAAAAATCATCATATTTTTATAGATTACTACAGTTTCAATTATTCATGATTAAAATGCATGTCCTTAATGCTTACGAATAATATAACATTCAATTTTTAATGTGAAGTTTGTGAGTTTGTAAAACATCATCACTTGTCTTTTCCAAATATCCTCTATAAACTTTCAAAACCTTTTACTCTAATTCATAGTGATGTATGAGGTCTATCCCATATCACTAATACACAAACAAATCTTACGCATTAATAATGACACTGGGTATTTATATCAAACTATGTAAAATTACATTCGAACACATGGTATAATACACCAAAGTTATTATGTCGGGGTAACTAAACGAAAGAATAGACACTTCCTTGAAGTATCTGAAGCTCTAATGTTTAGCTCAAACTTGCTTAAAAGCTTTTGGGAGATGTTATTCTCACTTTTATCTCATCAACTGTATGCCTAACTAGATTCATTCTTTTGAAGCACCACTTAAAAGGTTACGGTCATTTGTTTATACATCCCATTTACAGTCACATTTTCCTCTAAAAGTGTTTAGATGTACTACTTTTTTCAAGATGATGCACAAAATAACTCCAAACTTCATCTAGAACCTATTAAATGTATCTTTATTGGATATTCACATACTCAAAAAGGATACAAATGTTATGTTTTTTAAAATATGTGAATATCCAAAAATAATTTTGTTTTTCTCAGTGTTACGTTCAAGAAAACATTCCCTACTACCAAAATCTCTCTCCTCATGGGAGAACAATAGCATAGAGGATAAATTTTTTGACCAATAATTGAACTTTGATTTTACCCTTTATATCACTTCCCTTGATCTCACTACTCCAATTATAAGTAATAAATCTCATAATTTTGACACAAAATTTTAGCTCAACACACCTTACTACACTACTAACACACATTCTCGCACTAATCTATCGTATATAGAGAGTAACTCGAACTTAGGGGAATAAATAGAAAAATAAAACAACAAAGACACAATTACTTACTTGCAAAAATCAAAATTAAAGAATAAGGGAAAACCTCACACTTGAAGTACCAAGAAAGTTAGAACTGATGATAGATCTAAATAACCTTGAATCCATAGTGAATCTAGGTAATACTCAACTCCTTAAATCTCCTTAATTACCTATTGTGCTAAGGAAACAAACACAATCTTGCACTTTACATCATATCTCCAAATTTATTTTATATAAAACTTTATCCTTTAGATTTCGTGCTTTTAGCACTAATCTTGACAAAAAAAAAATCCCATAAGGCTCTTCAAATTCCAAAAACAAGAAAATCTATCTTGAAATAAATAAAAGCTCTTAGGAAAAATTAAACATGAGATATAATAGGACTACAAAATGGGAAAATTCTTATTGGTTGCAAGTGGATTTTCATAATAAAGTACAAAGCTGACAGAACTATAAAGCGATACAAAGTTCAACAAGATGAAAAAAGAATTCACACAAACATAACATATAGAGTTGATTACATTGAAATACTAAATACTACTCAAATCCTCATGTCCCTTATAACAAACTTGGTTTGGTCAATTCATCAACTAGACATAAAAAATGCATTTCTAAATGATGAATTAGAAGAAGTTTTTATGACCTCACCCTAGGATTTGCAACCAATAAGATAATAAAGAAACAAGGGTAATAAAGAAACAAAGGCATCAACTAGACATAAAAAAACATTTCTAAACTTGGTTTGGGCTTAAACAATTACCTAGAGCTTGATTTAATCGATTTGCAAATGTAATAAAGAAACAAGGGTACCAACAGACACAATCATATCATACAATGTTTTTTTCTACACAAAAGCAATGAAAGAAAGATAATTTTAATAGTATATATTGATAACATCATCGTGACTCAAGACAATCTAGAAGAGATCGAGAGATTAAAAAAGAGTATGTCCATAGAATTTGAAGTCAAGGATCTAGGATGAATGAGGTATTTCTTAGTAATAAAAGTTACAAGATCAAAGAAAGGAATTAGTGTATCTTAACAAAAATACATCATTAATCTCCTTACCAAAACTGGAATGTTCGAATGTAAATCAAATGACACCCTAATAGAGATCAGGAGGAAGAATGAAGATATGGGAACACTAGTAGATAGAGACAGTGATCAAAGATTAATAAGAAAGCTAATCTACTTGTCTCATACTAGACCTAATAATGCTTTTTCAGTTAGTATCGTTAGCCAATACATGCACTTCTCAAAGGAAGTCAACTTGAAAGTTATTTATAAAATTATCAAGTATTTCAAAGGATTACCAGGCAGAGTATTATTCTTCAAGAAAAGTGAAACTAATGATATAGAATTTTTCACCAATAAAGAGTGGGCAAACTCAATAGAGGTCAGAAGATCCACTACCGAGTATTGTACTTTCATTTTTAGGAACTTGGTATGTTGCCAAAGTAACAAATAAAATGTTGTGCTGAGAAGTAGTACTGAAGTAGACTTCAGATCAGTGGTATAAGTAATGTGTGATGCTTTGTGGCCAAGAAAGTTGTTAAATGAACTTGGGATTATAAGTAAAATCTCTGATTAATTGATTCGATACTAAATCATTAACTTATTTTCGTATCTTATTATGAGTTATGTCAAAACCATAACTACATAAAGTTTTATAAAAATATTGGCAGAATTTTACAAAACCATCAGATATCATAATCTTTTACATAATCATAAAGTAATTAATGTCCAATATATGGCTATAAATCATGATATACATGTTATACATCAAATCATAAGGCTATTTAATTAGCCTTGGTTACGAGTTTATTTACACATTAACTACATTAACTTTACAAAATGGTAGATGGATCAAACCATTTAAACTGTACAACAAAATATTAATCCCATACTTCTAAACTTGTTTTCACACTATGTTTTCTCAAATATGACACCTAGGAGAAGAAAATATAAAAGGTAAGGTTGAAAGCTCATTGAGTGGATGAGTTTCATAAATCTATAATTGCAAGCTTAAGAATTGTGAATGAAATGCTTATTACTTACCATGAGATAACATACTCATAAAAATTATTTATATCTTATCTTTAAAATATAATAACATATTATCTACGAGTTACCACAAAATAACATTCTATAAAAATGATTTCTATATGATCTTTAAAATATAATAACATATTATCTATAAGTTATCATAAAATATAATTTTGTTGAAAGATGATTTATATCCGATCTTTAAAATATAATAACACATTATCTTATGATTTATCATGAAATAAAATTTTATTGAAAGATGATTTACATCTGATCTTTAAAATATAATAACATATTATTTTATGATTTATCATGAAATAAATGATTTATGTATGATCTTTAAAATATAATAACATATTATCTTACGAGTTTTCATGAAATAATATGCTATTATAAGTATACAAATAAAAGTATAACCATGAGATATGTATTTTAAATTTATTGTGCCAAGAGTACTTGGAGATATGGTCACACATGGAGGGGCTATTTAGAATTGACACTAGCTTTCAACTACAGGTGTAGAAAACTTACTTGATACAACCATTAAAATGGCTCAATTGGTTATACTTATACATATGTCATATGCACACTAACTTAACTGATAATCATTATTCTAATATAAATTGATAAATATTATACTAAAAAGAATTGATAAATATAATATTGATCTGGTAACATCATATTGAAATAATCTAATATTATATTAAATAAAGCTAATAAATATCATATTGGTCTCGCAACATTATATTGAATTGATATGATATTGTTAGAAATACTTAATGATTGTATTATATTCTGCATGTTAAGGAATATATATGGTTCCTTTATATAAGAGTTATAAGTAAATTGGATATATCTAAAGTAAACTAGATATACATTAGCAGATATGATATACATTAATAGATATACATTTATTTGTTAATAGATATACAATAACCGTCTCCCTCAAACTTAAGGTGGATATAAGATCAACTTGTGGTTGTCAGCCAAATTACGAGTGCGTCCCTTAGGAAGTGTCTTAGTGGAGATATCTACAAGTTAATCGTTGGAGGAGACGGGGAAAAGCTTAAGAGGACCATGGATAAGATGAGAACGAATAAAGTGACAATCAATCTCGATGTGTTTAGTCCATTCATGGAAGACATCATTGTGAGCAATATGAATGACACTCTGATTGTCACAATAAATAGGAGTAGTAGAGGATGTGGACACACCCAAATCATTAAGAAGTCATCATAACCAAAGGAGCTCAGATGTGGTATCAATAAGAGCACGATATTCTACTTTAGTACTAAAGCATGCCACGAAAGTTTGTTTCTTATTTCGCCAAGAAATCAAAGAAGAACCAAGGAGAAAACATTAACCTGTAGTGGACCTACGATCAGTGGGATCTTCTACCCAATTAGCATCAGAAAATGCACGAAGTACAAGAGAAGACTGAGCTGAGTAGAAAATTCCATGGAAGAGAGTGTCCTTCAAGTATCGTAGAATGCGTAGAACAACAACTTGGTTTATCTTAGAAAATCATGCCTAAAACTTAACCCAATAAGATCTCATTAAGTTAAGGGTTTTCCAAGCTTATAAGCAGCATTGCTGCCTTGCTCCTAGCCGAAGTGGAATAGGGATACTTAACAGCCCCCTCCACACGATGGACAAAAGTGGACATAAGCGCCATATTGAGACTGTGATAGAGCCCAGGGTCTAAGCACATAGAGACCAGAAGCAGAGCTCTAATACCATGTTATAAATACTTAATGAATATATTGTATTCTATATGTTAAGAAATATACATGATGTCTTTATATAGAAGTTACAAGCAAACTAGGTATACATTAACAGATATACATTAATCTCTTAATAGATATATATTAACGACCCCTTTCAAACTCAAGATGGATGTGAGACCAGCTTGGGGTTGTCAACCAAATTACGAGTTTAAATTAAAAAAGTAATATTCTTAAAATTTATAACAACAAAAATAATATTCTAATAACATTGAATGGTTTAAATTGGATGGCGATCAACATTGAATTAGTTTAAATTACTGTAATTCAATTTAAACGACATGCAACTAAACATTGTTCAAATTGAAATAATGTGTCATATATTTTTTTAATAGTATATATAAGGTGAACATAATGATTATATTTAGTGCACTATATTGGATTATTTAAATATAATTATATGAGATTGAACTATATTGAATTAAATTATATTTAGTGTATATAGTATTTGTTTACAAGATGTATAATATAATTAGACAAAATTGGTTATAAGTATTTAAAAAATATATTTAACGGATTTTATTATAAAATTTATTTAAAAAAAATTATACAATCAATGTCTAAAATGATACTATTTTTATGATTAAAGGTTATTAAATATGTTATTTTTGTTAATTTTAAAATTTAATTTTTAATGAAAGGAAACACATATCTGCTATTAAGTAATTAAAAATCTTGATAATTTCAAATTTTCAAAAAATAATCAGGACTAATTGAATACAGCAATTAATTACGAATTATATATGGAAAACTAATTCAAAAAGGATATCATAAACTTCAAGCTGATCGATTGGTTCTGATGCATAGTCATCTGCATCACTTGAGGCACTGCGGACACGCAACATTTTCTTTTCGTAAACTGTAGGATTGGCATTGATATACCTAAAAACCATTTTTCCAAACCAAAACCACAATGAGGTCAAGGTGAGATATTATAAACTAGCATTCAAAAACGAGAGAGAGAGAGAGAAAAAAAAAATCTAGAAAAACACTTCAGAACGAAGTGGTGTAACAGAAAGCTCTCAAAATACAACTTTGAAGTTTAAACTAAACTAATTTGTCCAGAATAATGAATCTAAATCTTCAATAAACCCTGGAAATACAATAACACCGTAGAAAGAGCATTTACGGGCATTGATTGTAGAATAAATTAACCTAAACTGAGAGCAAATATAAGAGAAAAGAACAGTACATGTCCGAAAGCAGTAATAGCTCAGGCTCTCATAAAACGAGATACAACGAATCAGAAAGTACGAAATTTTTAAGAAACGTGTATGTTAAGACACGGAGATATAATTTTTACGAATTGTCATTAAATTTAAAAAAAAATCACAAAAATTATATAAACTCCATCAAAAATATAAAAAATTATAAAACTTTATAAAATATCAAAACAATCAATTATTTATATTTAAAATTAATTTTATTTAGTACATATATTTTTAAATACTTATAATATTTATATTAATCAATAAACTATTCAATTAATTAAAATATTCTATACTAAAATATTTTATAATAATTAGTTAAAAAAACTTAAAATAATTAAGTACTATTTAATTATATTATTTATTATAAATAAATAAATTTTGATAGTATGAATTTTGTTTAAATCTAAGTTTTAATTTATCCAATAATATATTATTTCACATTTTATTTTAATAATTTTGTATACTATTTAAAAAAATTTAATATAAAAATTTTAATATTTTTTTGCATGATTTTTCATTCATTTTTATCACTATACAAAACTATATTTTATCATTTCAAAAAAATCAACGAAATAAGCCCAAACAAAAAAATGTGCATATTTGTTATGCTTTTATTTTTTAATAATATATATTTTTAAATATATTATCAAGTTTAAAATTCTAAATAATATCTTATTATTTATATTTTAATAAATTTATTTTAGCTTTAGTTCTAACACTTATACATGAATGATATTAATGTTTATTAAAATAATATATTTTTATCTTTTTTATATACTAAAATATTTTCTCTCCTGTGGCACAATTCGACCGTGCTTTGGAAAAGATCTTAAGTACTTTTCATGAAAGAGAATGTAGCCACAATTTTTTGGAAGAAACTCGAGGAAAAGTATATGACGAAAAGCATAGAGAACCGACTCTACCTAAAGAATAATTTTTTTTTCATTTCCAGTACAAGAAAGGTACCCCTATGAGTGAGCACTTAGAAAATTTCAAAAAATATTTAGTCAATCTACAAAATTTAGATGTTGAAATTATTGATGAAGATAAAGCTTTGTTATTGCTAAATTCATTACCGAGAGCTATGAACATTTAACCATAACTCTGTTAATGGAAAGGATGAGATTAAATTCATAGATGTTTCAAATGCTTTGGTAAATAATGAGTATCGAAAGAAGGATCAATAGGATCATAGATACTCAAGATCACGAACATTGACTATAGTTAGAGGTAGGACGAATAATAAAAAATCAAGTGAATCAAATAATAGAGGGCAATCCATATCAAAGTCTAGAGAGGAGTCATCCAGAAGATGTCGCGAAGGACGAGTGTGCCTATTGTCACCAAAAAAGGCATTAGAAGAAAGATTTTCCAAACAAGGACAAGTCAAATGCAAACGTTGCACAAGAGGCTTATGAAGATGAAGATTCAACCTTTATAGTTTCATCATCAAATACTTACTCAAACAAATGGATCCTTAACTCTGGATGTTCTTATCATATGTGTCCAAACAAACATTGGTTTTCAAGTTTGAAAATCTCAATGGAGGAGTTATGCTTATGGACAACGACAATGTTTGTCAGACAAAAGGGATTAGAACAATATGACTAAAGATACATGATAGCACAATCAGACAACTTACAAATGTGAGGTACATTCCTGATATAAAGAAAAACCTTATTTCTTTAGGTATTCTAGATTCTGATGGTTATAAGATAATATTGGAAAATGGAGTCTTGAAAGTTGTACGAGGTGCAATTGTAGCGATGAAGGGTACTCGAAAGGTTAACCTATATTTCCTAGATGAGAGTACAATTACAGGAAAAGCAATTGTCTCAAGTAGTTCTAAAGAAAAGGCATATGATTCTTCCCACTTGTAGCACATGCATTTATAGAATGTCGGTGAAAAAGATTTGCAAGGCTTAATGAAGCAAGGTCTTCTAAAAGGTGCCACGATTGGAAAGTTTGATTTCTATTAGCATTGTGTAATGGGAAAACAAACAAGAGTCAAGTTCTGTGCTACCATTCATTGTACTAAGGGAACTTTAGATTATATTCTCACAGATGCCTAGGGATCTTCCAAGAATGCCTTACTTAGAGGTAAACGCTAGTTTGTGAATTTTATTGATGATATATTTGGATATACACCATGAGTCACAAAGATAAAGTTTTGGATATCTTTCTTAAATGGAAAAAATGATCGAGAATGAGAGAGGTAGGAAAATTAAAAGGCTCATATCTGATAATGGTGGCGAGTACAAATCAGATCCCTTCTTCAAAGTTTGTGAGGATGGAATAATCAAACATTTTTCAACTTCTCGTACACCATAACAAAATGGAGTTTCAGAGAAAATGAATCGTACTTTGGTTGAGAAAGTTAAATGTATGCTATCTCAATCCAAATTGAAAATGGTATTTTGGGCTAAGGCTTTGTCATATGCAACTCATATTATCAACATACTTCCTACGACTGCATTAGATAGGAAAAATCCTAAAGAGGTATGGTCTAGACAACCTGATTCTGATTATGATTCATTGCGAATATTTGGATGTCCTACATATTTTCATATTAGTGAATCCAAACTCGATCCTAGAGCAAAGAAAGCTATTTTTTTGGGCTTTAATGAAAAAGTTAAAGGGTTTTGACTTTAATGTGGGGAATCGAAGAAGATCATCTTAAGCCGAGATGTCACATTCGACAAGTCGGTTATGCCGAGACAAACGAATTCAGAGAAAGAGAATGAAAGTCCAAAAACTCTTTCTAAAGTTGTGCCTGAGACTCTAGAAGATCCAAAAAAGATTACACCGACTTTTGATCATGATGAAGATGAAATTGATGATCAAGAAGATATCTCAATTGAGGTGGAGGCTCTTTCACCATCACCATCGATCAATTAGTGGCCATAATCTATTGCTACTACTCAACCAATAAGGGAAATTAGAAAACCTACCAAATACACAGACATGGTAGCACTCACACTTCTAGTAATTTATGATGATGTCCTATACACTTACAAAGAAGTTGTGTATAGAGTTGATAGTATGAAGTGGAAGGTGGAAATGGATGAAGATATGAAGTCTCTACACCAGAATCAGACTTGAGAGTTAGTTCAACTTCCCAAAGGAATGAAAACTATTTGCTACAAATGGGTCTATGCCAAGATAGAAGGTGTTCATGGTAAAGATAACATCATATACAAAGCCAAATTGGTAGGAAAAGGCTATGCTCAGAAAGAAGAATTGACTATAATGAGATATTTTTACTTGTTGTTAAGCATTTATCTATTCAGATACTATTAGATTTGGTAGCTTTGTTTGATCTCGAGTTAGCTAAATTCGATGTCAAAACATCTTTTCTCTATGGTACTTTGAACAAAGAGATCTACATGTCTCAGCCAAATGACTTCAAAGTTCTAGGACATGAGAATTAGGCTTGCAAGTTGAGCAAGTCATTTTATGGTTGAAGCAATCATTGCGACAATGATACAAGCACTTTGATAGCTTCATCAGAGAGCAGAAGTATACACGTAGCCATTTTGATCACTATGTATATTTTTGGAAACTCCAAGATAGTACTTTCATTTATTTGCTCTTATATGTTGATGATATATTGATTGCATCTTAAAGCAAGGTGAAGATCAACAGATTGAAGGTTATGTTGAGTTTAAATTTGAAATGAAAGATCTATGAGAAGCTAAGAATTTTTTTAGGATAGAGATCACAAGAGATAGAGTTGCAAGCATAGTCTATCTGACACAGACTTTGTATCTGAAGAAAATACTTCAAATGTTTGACATTGATTAGAAAACCAAACCAATAAGTACACTACTTGCTCCTCATTTTCAGTTAAGTGTATTGATGTCACCTAACACCGTTGATGAAAAGAAGCAAATGAAGTGTGTTCCATATGCAAATTTCATTGGTGCCTTAATGTATGCAATGGCATCAGACCTGATATTTTCCATGTTGTTAGTATGTTGAGTCATTACATGCACAATCTTGATAAAGGACACTGACAAGCAATGAAGTGGATTCTACGGTACATCTATGGTACTATGGATATTAGTTTAGAATTTGAGAGAGACAAGACCGAAGGTAAGCACCTAGTCAAATATGTGGATTCTGACTATGTTGAAGATATAGATAAGCGTCAATCTACAACTAGTTATATGCTCACAATAGTAAGAGAACCAATTTATTAGAGATAAACGTTGCAGTCAATTGTCACTTTGTCTACTACAAAAGCAGAGTATATGACTGTGACATAAGCGTTCAAAGAAGTTCTCTAGCTTCTCGGGTTGACCAAGGATTTGGGTATTGTTCAGAAGAACATGAAATTTTTCTACAAAAACCAGAGTGTCATTTGTTTGGCAAAGAACCAAGTTCATCATGGTCATACCAAGCACATCGATGTTCAATTTCATTTTATTTGGGAAATCATCAATGAAGGGAATATTATACTCCAGAAAGTTAGAACTTGAGATAACCCTACAGATATGCTTACAAAGGTGGTTGCAAGGATCAAGTTTCAATACTATTTGAACTTAATCAACATCTCTCGAGCTTAAAGCGCCTAAGGCAAATTTGGAGGTAGTGTTATGAACTTTTTCGCCAAGGTGGATATTGTTTAATAATTGGCTCCAAAGTCAATTATATTAGGCATCTTATTTCCCTCAATTTGTGGTTTAAATTTTAGCATTATTTAAGGAGAGGGATCCGTGTTTCTTCTATAAATATGGAGGAGCTTATGCATTGAAAGCATAAGCAAAAATAAGAAGAAAAAAATATCAGAGAGAGCATAGGCAAACTCAGAGAAAAAATACTCTATGAGTGTGAGTTTTTTGTAAATTTGGGAAAACACTTGAGAAATATTATTAGTGAAAAAATATGTATCTATAATCTGTATATTTTCTACTCATTTTAACAATATCTACTACCTTCCGTGGATCTAGGTAAATTGTCGAACCGTGTAAATTTTATGTGTTTTCTTTTACCAATTTGATATATTTATATACCAGTATTTATGAATTCCGTACATAACATCATATATATTTTGTTTGCATACCAACTTATAAAAATTATCGTGTAGATTTTTTTTTTGGGCTAAGTCAATGTAGATGTATCTCAATCAGGCGATAAGATTTGCTCCTTTTCGTTTCTAGTAACAAGTTCGAATCATGTAAAATTATAGTTTAATCTAAAAAAACATTATTGATTTTTATATTTGGAAAATTCATTGAGAAGAATTGACCCAAAACAAACCACCTAAAAAGAAAAAGACATGGAAATTAAACTGAATTTAATTGACTGAGTTTGGGATCACTATTGAATTGACTTTATTAACTTAAGCAAGATGATTGATTCTAAACCTCTTACTTGCTAAACTGAAGTTGATATATGTAGCTGCTCGCCTATATAAACAAATTAAACTACACATGTATGTTTCATATAAATCTCTCCAACCAGAAAAATCAAGAGAAACAAATTTCACACTGTACAAACGTGCTTCCACAGCTAACTATTTCTAATTGCAAAAGTAATTGTCAAAAAATGAAGGTAGAGTAAATCTCTTTACCTTTTACTTCTATAGATTACTCCAATAAAATAGCTTATATATACTCAAGTTTTATATATATCTGAGATACAATGATCAATTTATTAATTCTATAGCAAAAGATAACTATAAAGGTAGAAATGAACAGTGACAAATGCAGAACCAAGGCCATGAAGGTTGCTGCAGTAGCAGCAGGTATATTAATTAGTTAATTAATTAATTATTTTCACTATATTAGGCTTTTTATTTATTTTAAAGTAAAAAACAAAAATAATATAGAGCATTTCTTTTCTTTTTAACTCCTTTTTTTACTGTTTTTTTATTTTAAAACCCTAGTCAATTACACATTCAAGGGTATTTTATTCAAGGTCTAAAACTACTACGGGAGTCATGACATGATTTATTGAAAAGTATGTACAAAATAAAAATATTTTTAAATATGCGTTAAAAAATATTAAAGGTCAAATACGACGGTACTTTTAATTTTAAGTCATCTAGTATAATATCTTCAATAATATATAATTATATTATTATTATTATTAAATGAATTTTATGTAGGTGTGAGCTCTGTGAAGATAGAAGGAAAAGACAAAGATAGATTGGTAGTAATTGGAGATGGAGTTGATGCTGTTAAACTAACAAGTTCATTGAGGAAGAAGGTTGGATATGCTGCTATTGAGACTATTCAAATTGAAAAAGATAAAGAAAAAGACGATGAAAAATATCAATTGGGATGTGTTTCTAGTTATATTAATCATTATCCTCGTCCTGTACACTACCAAGTGGTTTATGATAATAATCCAAGTCCTTGCTCTATCATGTGAATATAGTTTTTTTATTTTAACTGCTAAAAGAATTAAGGTAAACTTTAATTTCATTGACACAATTAGCTTGTTTCTTGGTATTTGTTTCTTAATTTTTGTGATCGCATTGTAATAAATAGATTTATTGATGATGAATAAACGAATGTTTATAAACTATTTATACAAAAGAAAAGCAAAATTGTAATAATTAAAAATAAACACAATTATAGAGAGACATGTTTTTGGAGAGCTTATCCTTCCCCACCAACCTGTTGGTGGCTGCTTCCAACTGATGTGTTGGTTGTCATCAGCTGGATCTCATGTTCTTTAACATTCCCTCTCAAGTTAGAATATATGTTAATTATTCCTAACTTGTTAAGTAAGCTTGAGAAAAACTCAGGGATTTGGTAAATATATCTGCTGGTTGTTCTAATGTAGAGATATGATAAGTTTTGATCATTCCAGCTTGAATCTTTTCTCTTACTAGATGGCAATCGATCTCTATGTGCTTGGCTCGCTCATGAAACACTGGATTTGATGCAATGTGAAGAGCTGCTTGATTGTCACAATATAACTTGGTTGGTTGGGAGTGTTTGATACCCAAATCAACCAAAATATATCGTAACCAGGTTACTTCGTAACATGTTGTTGCCATAGAGCGATATTCTGCTTCTGCACTTGATCGTGAGACTGTATTTTGTTTCTTAGTCTTCCAAGAAATTAGCAAGTTTCCATGAAACATACAATATCATGTGGTTGATCGTCGTGTATCTGTGCATTTTGCCCAATCTGCATCACAAAAAGCATTTAGTTGTAATGAACTAGTTGCTGAGAAAAAGAGACCTTGCCCTGGTGTGTTCTTGACATATCGTAGCACTCGTTGAGCTGCTTCCAAATATGGTTGTCGTGGTTTATCCATATATTGACTGAGAATGTGCACGACATACACTAAGTCGGGCCTTGTGATGGTCAAGTATATTAATCTCCCAACAAGTCTTCGATAGGATGTGGGATTACTGATGAATTCCCCTTCAACCTTGCTTAGGGATAAATTTTGTTCCATAGGTGAATTGGCAGATTTGGCACCAAGATAACTCATGTCCTCCAATATTTAAAGTGCGTACTTGCGTTGTGATAGAACAATTCCCTTCCTGGAACATGAAACTTCTATGCCTAAAAAATACTTTAATTCACCGAGATCTTTAAGCTTGAATTGTCTCATGAGATGATTCTTAGTTTCTTCAATGTCTTGTATATTGTTTCCTATTATGATTATATCATCTACATAGACAAGAAGAGCAGAGAAGGAATTACCACGGGTTCGGACGAACAGTGAGTGATCATACTTGGATTGATTAAAACCAGCTAGCTTAAGTGTTGTTGATAGCTTGTTGAACCACTATCCTGAGGCTTGTTTGAGTCCATACAAAGATTTATGTAGCTTACATACTCGTGTTTCCCCCTTTCGTCCGAATCCAGGTGGAAGGGACATATAGACATCTTCATGAAGATCACCATAGAGAAAAACATTGTTGACATCGAGTTCTCGAAGATGCCAATTTTGAATAGCAACAACGGCAAGGAGAAGTCGAATAGTGACAAGTTTGTCTACTGGTGCAAAATTTTCTTGGTAGTCAAAACCTTCAATCTGACTGTATCCTTCGGCCACTAACCGAGCCTTGTATCGTTCCACAGAGCCATCAGGATTATACTTGATTTTGTAGACCCATTTACAACCAACTAGTTTCTTGTTTGGAGGAAGTTGTTGAAGCGTCCAAGTGAAATTAGTTTCAAGAGCATCCAGTTCTTGTTTCATGGCAAGCCGCCATTTTGGATCATTGAAAGCTTCAGCAAAAGTGGTTGGTTCCCTGAGAATGGAAATAGAAGTAGCAAAAGCATGCTGTGCAGGTGATAATTCGTCAAGGTAAGTACATGAGATAAAGAATGAGAAGTACCTTTGTCTTTGGACGATGCCGAGTGAGACGAAGGGAAGGACCGAGAAGGAAAGGAAGCTTCTACATGATATTTTTGAAGGTAGCTAGGAACATTGATGGATCGACGAAGCCTATGTGTGACTGGTGTTGGAGGAGTTATGTGTGGTGGAGATGTTGACGATGATGTTTCTGGAGATGAATTTTGAAGATGAAGAGTGTCTGAGTTGATTGTTGGAAGAACATATGGTGTATGATCAAGTGATATATTTGGATTGGTTGATTGACGAATTTTGGGTAGGTCATCATAAATAGTATCTTCTGATGGAGGAAATAGAGTTGGAGTGTTGACAGCGAAAGTGAAATAAGGAAATACATGTTCATGAAAGATAACATCACGAAACACTAAAGTCTTGTTTGTTTCCAGATTGTAGACACGATAACCTTTGATCCCAGATGGATACCCAATGAATATGCATTTATGTGATCTAGCATCAAACTTGGTGAGTCGATCATGATGTGTAGACACAAAACAAAGGGAACCAAAAACACGAAGATGTTCATACCTAGGAGTTTTGTGAAAAAAGACTTCAAATGGTGTTTTACCCTTGAGAACAGGTGTTAGAGTACGATTTATGAGGTATGTGGCTGTAAGAATGACATCTCCCCAAAATTGTTTAGGAAGATTGGCTTGGAAGAGCAATGAACGAGCGACATTGAGAAGATGACGGTGTTTGCGTTCAGCAACACCATTTTGTTGAGGGGTAGAGACACAACTAGTTTGATGAAGGATTCCCTTGGTAGAAAACAACTGGGTCATAGAGAATTATGCTCCATTGTCACTACGAATGATTTTAATTCTGGATGAAAATTGTGTTTCAACAAGATTGATGAAGGTGGTAAGAAATGTGTGTGTATCAGATTTAGTATGTAAGAGATAGACCCATGTGCATCTTGAGTAGTCATCAACAATAGTGAGAAAATAACGTGCTCCATTAAGTGCTGGAATGTGATAACCACCCCAAATATTAATATGAATCATTTCAAAAGGTGCTTTTGTATTGATGGAACTTAAAGGAAATGGATTACGTGTTTGCTTAGCTAATGGACAAATAGAACAATCACTAATGGAACAAAAAGGTGTGTTGATGGAAAGAGAAATTACACGCAAACTATTATTAGATAAATGACCAAGTCATTGATGCCATAGATGAGAGTTGGTGGAAGCAGTGTTTGAAACGGAGAAACATCCAGCCTTTTCAGAAATAGTCAGGTAGTAGAGTCCTGCTTTCTCAGTTCCCATCCCAATCGTCTTCCCTGAGCATTTGTCTTGAACAAAGCACATACTATTAGTGAAAGTGATATGGAAAAATGAGGTTTGAGTTAGTTTGGCTACTGAAACTAAGTTTAATTTGTAGGAGGGAACACACAAGACATTATGAAGTATGAAATTATTTGAGAAATGTACAGTGCCAATATGTGTGACACGGGCAAGAGAATGATCAGTTAAATGCACATGCCGATTAGTGACTGGAATGCTGGAGCTCATAAGGTTTTGGGAACAAACCATGTGATTAGTTTCCCCTGTATCAAAAATCCAACGAGTTTCTGAATGGAAAACAGTTGCACATAATGTGTTACCTGAAGAATTAGTCACTTGATTTGCCATGCTACCTGATTTGGATTGATTAAGAAGTGTAAGGAGCTCTTGATATTGGGCAGATGTAAGATTATGGGATGGTGTCTTTGTGTCGGAGCAGCTTTCCTGAAAGTCAGTATGATGAGCTTTGGAAGGGAAGTCATAACTTGTGTTTTTCTTATCTTGAATTGCTCCTTTCTTCTGATACATGTTGATGTCATGTCCATTCAAACCACAGAAATTACTTTTTAGACGCTTTCGACAGTTTTCAAAATTGTGTCCATTGAGACCACAAAAATCACATTTGAGGTGACTTCGACAATTCTCAGAATTATGGCCTATATTGTTGCATCTATTGCACTTGAGATGTGGGTTCCTTAGTGGGTAATTTTTGTGAGGATATTGTGGACGACTATCTCTGGCAACAAGTGCGGCAGCTTCTGGCATCCTTCTTATGCTTTGAATGGAGACAACTCTTTGCTTTTCATCTTGAACAATAAGTGAATATACCTTATTTACTATAGGTAATGGTTCCATGAGCAAGATTTGTCCGCGTGCTGATGTGTAAACCGTGTTAAGGCCCATGAGAAACTTTATGGTTCGCTGCTTTTGTTGATATTCTTGTAATTCCCTTCTGGCATTTCCTCCACAATATGGAAAAGGACATAGTGCATCACGAATATCCCATCAAATTTTCAATTTGGTATAGTATTCTCCAATGCTTACACCTTCTTGCATACAATCATGGATCTCTTGCTCAATGTGGAATAGGTGCACGCTGTTGGTGTGCGAAAAGCGTTCCTTTAATTCTTCCCATAGCTCATATGCAGTATCACTATACATGACACTTTCTGCAATTTTGGGTGATATGGTGTTGAGGATCCATCCTTTGACAAAAATGTTGCAGCGAGTCCATTGTTTGATTTCTGCTTCAAGGTTTGTTGATGGCCTTTTGATTGTGCCGTCAATGAATCCTTCTTTGTTTTTGGTTATTAGAGCCATGAGCATTGCATGACTCCAAATGTGATAGTTTTCTTGGTTTAAGGATTGAGCTACGAGAACCATGCCTGGTTGGTCTGAGTGGTGTAGATATAATAAATGGCTAGGGTTATCATACCATTTTGGTAAAGTAGGGTTGGTATTGGTAGTTATAGACATTTTTGGTTGAATAAATTTGAAAGAACGGGATAGGTTTAAGTGTGTTTTAGACAATAATGACTATTTATGAAATAAATAATGGAATGAAATATGTTTTATCTTATAGAAAATGAGTCAAAGATTATAGAACCGAAAATTTTAGTTGTAGAACCGGTCGGAAAGTGGGTGAACCGGCGTTTGGAGTGGCTGGAACGGCGGTTGCAACGGTGAAGCACTGAACCGGATGAAGACCGAATCGGACCGGACCGAGGACCAAACCGGGTGAACGACGCGTCATTTGTTTCAGCGGGCGAGCGAACGATGTGTCGTTGGAGTCGTCTTCCTCAGCAGCTGGCGCGTGTGGTTCCGGCGAGGCGCGTGGAACGCCGATGAGTTTAGACAAGGCGCGTGTGAGCGCGTGGAGAGGTATTTTGGCTTGATTTTAATTGCAGATTGCTCGAATTTTTCTGAATAATATGTTGGGATGTAATTGAAATTATTTTGTGAATCGAAATTGGTTTTGAAAAAAAAAACAGATTGAGAAAAAATGGGAAAACATTTCTATGAGCTGATTTTTTGGGAATTATTTCCTAAGCTCTGATACCATGTAAGAAATGGATTTATTGATGATGAATAAACGAATATTTACAACTTATTTATACAAAAGAAAAGCAAAATTGTAATAATTAAAAATAAATACAATTATGAAGAAACGTGTTCTTGGAAAATCTATCATTTCCTACCAAACTGTTGGTGGCTGACTCGAGCTCAACAGCTGTATCTAATGTTCTTTAACAATCACTTGTATTTATCACATCACAAAATAGTTACATAACTGATGTGACTTGATAAATTTTCATTAATACAATTTTATGCGGTTAATAAAAATACTATTAGTTTTCTTAGTTTAATATTTAATTTTTTTAAAAAGTTAATACGTGAAAAATTTCTAATACTATATTATAAGTCTCTTCAAAAACTCTTCCACAACAGTAGTGGCTAAAAAGTACTTTCCTCTTTGTAAAAAAAAAAATAGAACTAATTTATAGTTCTTAAATAAAATATCTACAAAATTGTCTGAGCTGTGTTTTGCTTTTGGGGCTCATATGCGGATACTTACAACATCACTAGCATGACTTTAAATCTTTATATTTGAGGTAAATTTTGGTGTTGAATTACTTTTTTTTTTTATAAATTTTGTACCAAATACTATTTATATTACTTTTTAAAAAAACTAAAAAATTACTATAACACACTGTAGAGCTAAGAAATTAATATAAATTAAAATAATGATTTAATAAAACTTTAAAATAAATTGTTTATTGTATATAATAAATTAAAATTAAGTATATAATATAAAATAAGTAAAGAAATACTAATATAACATATAATTAAAAATATAATATAAATTAAAACAAAAATTTAGTAATTAAATAAATCATTTTTAAATCCTCCAATATTATTAAAATATTGATCAAAAATATCTATAATATTTTGAGATCATGGGTCTGAACTTTGAAATCCTTTTCTTCTTCATATCTATGTCTTTGTTTTTAAGATATTTTTACATAATTTTTATTTATTCATTTAGAATAAATTTATATAGGTTTGTATCTAATATGAAATTCAAATCTTTTCAATAATAACCGTAAGTAATTTTAATTTTTTTTAATTAAATGTAAATTTAATTCATATAATAAATATGATATTGTATTTAATAAATTATTAATTTTTTAATAATATAATTTTTTTAGTTAATAGTAATATAGAATTGTTTAATTAATTTACTATGTAATCTGTAAAAAATATATTTTATTGATACGAGTAAAAATTTAATTTAATTTTTAACCTTAAATAATATAAAATTTAGTAACGGTTTCTAGAGACTGCAAATAAAGAAATCAACAATCACAAGTACATGCAATCAAACAGACCGATCATTTCAAGTAGAATAAAAATTACTAAGAGGGTTCAAAATTTTATGAATATGTATGTAGCTGTTAAAATATTAAAAAAAATAGGCTGTTAAACATTTAATCTATTTAAATTAATCAATTTAATATGAACTAATTTAATTTATATTGAAAGGGATTTTTACTTTTAATAGGTTGGATTGATTCTAAATTGGTTGTTGATGTTAAAAATATCATAAAAATGGATCAAATTTATTAATAATTAATATTTTTTTTTTATAATATAATTTTATTAAATATGAAATATTTGTATTTTTATTATATAGTTATTTTGTTTTAATTAGTAGATAATTAACTAGATTAGACTTTGACATACCAAGATATATTAGTATTTATTTAATTAAATGAATAATATTTAAATTAAACACTTTTTTATACATATAATATATGCTGGTAAGAATTAAATAGTACCTTTTATTTTAGTTTCTATGCTATTTAGAGTTGCAATACATGTTTTGGTTGATTTTATTATTTTAAAAAAATTAAAATACTTTTAATTCTTAAACTTATATTTAAAACAAAATTTAATACAATAATAATTTTATAATTAAAATTAAAATATAACTTATCAATAAATAAAAAACACAACTAATCTATCCAACATAATCCACCCAACCTAATCATAAATAATAAAAATACTTTTTATAATTTTTATTATACCAAATTAATGGTTCTTAATTTTTCAGATTATAGTAGTCTGTAGTTGACCAGGAAACTTAACATCATCGTTATTGGCTAATCTTTTTAGTTTAAAAAGAGGGTCAATGTCAATTAGACACATAATCAACTTTGTTTAAAAAGAGTGTCTTGTCTATAGAGTTGGCCTTAATATAAAGTGGACTTTGAATGATTCAGATGATAAAACAGCTGACGGGAGACCACTCTAGAATTATAAAATATCATCCATAGCAAGCAAATAGCTTTTAATACTTGCATTCTTTGATGGAGCAATAAAATTATCTTCACTCGGTTTTTATCATGATATTCTTAAATATTCAATCTTTTGTCTATCTTATTTGTATATACATATTTTTAACTTATTAAATTTATAATGAATTTTTAAGTAATAAAAATTTAAAATTTTTTAAAAGAAACATTTTGATTTATATATTAATTTATTTATAATTTTATATAGATATTATATCTAAAAATATTATCAAAAAATGAGGTGAGATCTGTTAAAAATTTGAGTTGAAAATGCTAAAACCAAAGACCAAAAGCCTAAAGATCTTGCCAAATAAAACAAGTTCTCTCAAAGTTGTATTATTTCTTTCATATTTTCATTACAATTATATAGCTATATATAAGTATATTTACTCCTTGATTTAAACATTCCTTGATTTACTCAATGAATTAAGGATTCTTTGTTTTACTCCTTAAATTATTCCTTAAATTAAGGATGATAATTCATTGATTTACTTCTTAATTTACTCTTTAAATTAAGGTTCTTGATTTACTCTTTCATTTATTCCTTAAATTAAGGTTCTTGATTTACTCCTTAATTTACTCCTTAAATTAAAGTTCTTGTTTTACTCCTTGAATTAAGAAGTTAACACTCCTTAATTTACTTCTTAATTTTATCTCTAATACTCCCCCTCAAGCTGGATCCATAAGGTTTATGGATCTAAGCTTGCACAGAAGTCATTGAAACTGATGAAAACACAGCAAAGGTAAAACTAACAAAAATGCTGATTTTGACAGCAAAAAAAAAAAATTATTGTTGTCGATTTGGGACCTTTCCTTTTACAACAATACTTTTCCTCCATCTCGGGCAGGTAAGAGCTACATGAGAGATTTAATCCATCATCGTCAAGAGCTTGGTTTCAATGTGAGACCTTTCCTTTTACCACAATACTCCTCCTCCACATCGGGGAGGTAGAAACTGCAAGAGAGATTTAATCCATCATCGCCAAGAACTTGGTTTCAATGTGGGACCTTTCTTTTTACCACGATACTCCTCCTCCACATCAAGTCGTTAGAAGCTGTAGGAGAGATTTAATCCATCATCGCCAAGAGCTTGGTTTCAATGTGGAACCTTTCTTTTTATCATAATACTTCTCCTCCAAATCAGGCAGGTAGAAGCTGTAGGAGAGATTTAATCCATCATCGCCAAGAAATTTGGTTTGAAAAAAAAATAGAATAAGAAATCGCTCTGATAGAGTGCCAAATGCACTTTGAGTAGAGGAATAACAATTTTTTTCAAGAAGATCGACTTGTTCTGATACCATGTTGAAAATTTGAGTTGAAAACGCCAAAGCCAAAGGTCTTTCCAAATAAAACAAGCTCTCTCAAAATTGTATTGTTTCTTTCATATTTTCATTACAATTCTATAGCTATATATAAGGAGATTTACTCCTTGATTTAAACATTCTTTGATTTACTCCTTGATTTAAACATTCCTTGATTTACTTCATGAATTAAGGATTCCTTGTTTTACTTCTTAAATTAAGGATGATAATTCCTTGATTTACTCATTAAATTAAGGATGATAATTCTTTGATTTACTCATTAAATTAAGGTTCTTGATTTACTCCTTGAATTAAGAAGTTAACACTCGAATTAAGGAGTGTTATACTTCTTAATTTTATCTCCAATAATAACCCTCCTACTCATTGTACTACACATCCGCCAGATTCATATTTCTTCTAAGTCTCTTTAATACTCTTTTTTTTTTGTTTAAATAAAAGTAGATAAGTCCACTCAATACTTAGAATTTAATAAGGATTGGTTTGAAGAATATGTTTCCAAATTCAGCTTGCTTGTCTTGAAGTTCTAAAACTATATCAAGATAAATGTAATCTTGAAGTTTTGAAACTAGAAAATGGTTATGGACTAAAGATGGTTCAAATTGGGGCACCAAATCTCTTATCATTTATTTGTGGTTTTGTTAATCTCCTTGTGATTTGAATTCAAATTAGCTTATGAAAAACAATACCCACCCCTTTTCTATACTCAAAAATATATCTAACTCAAGTCAACCCAATCAAACGAATGCAAACCCAACCTATTTACAACACAAGATTTTTTTTATTATATTTATATTTTTAATGTATTTTATTTAATAATTATAATAAATTTAATATATTTTCTTCTCTCGGATCATGTAAGGTTAGGGTATGTAAAAAATCCAATAATCTGATTAATCTGATTCGTTAATTTTTTGACGGTTTTGATCCAACTATCGGATCGAATCAAATGAAAAAAATTAATCCGTTAAGTTCGAATCAAATGAAAAAAATTATTCCGTTAAGTTCGAATCAAATACCAAATTTTACTATGTATAAATTGATCTGGTTCGATTCGACTGAAAATATTTAAATATATATTTTATATTAGTCATATTTTAAGATTTTTTTAACTCAAATAAGTTTATATTATGTGAAAATTTAAATATTTTTATTCAAAAATACCAAATATAAAATTAATTAAATTTATTAGTCAAATTAATCAGATTCAACCGATCCAAGGTTACAGATTAATTAGATTTAACCAATCCAATCTGAATAGATTACAGATCGAATTACATCAAATTTAAAAAGTGATCGAATCAATTGCGGATTAAAATGTTTTAATCCAATCGGATCGAATAAGTATAAAATCAACAATTTCGATATGATACACCCCAATGTCAAATAATTTTTTGCAGGTGCATAATTAACTTAGAAACAAAATTTATGTTTTATAATATATAATATTTTTATTTTATATTATAATGTATACTTAATTCGAATACAATTAAATGTGTATGAAAAATGAAAAATATAACATAATTTAAATAATATATATATTTCATTTTGAATTTAAAGAAATAATACTCATTACAACATATACTAGGGGAAAAATAGTAGAAACATGTACTTCCATTTATAAATCCTAAAATATAACTAATTTGTAATTAGTTATATTAAATTAATTTTTTTTTATCAATTATTAAAAAAACATTTTAATTTAAATAAACATTTTAAAAATATTTACAAGCAAAAAAATTTAAAAAAAAAAGTTGTAATTTTATTTAAACTTTTAATTAAAAATGATATCAAGTGTTTAATAATTTATCCCACGAAAAGAAAACTAAACCACATATCTGGTTTCTTAATCCTATTCAGTATCAAACATTGCATTAACAAATACAATACAAATGGCGGCTTTTTTTTTTTGGTGGACTTTACATCAAATGCTTGTCCACCCACACAAGCAAGCACTAGAACATGGGAACCAAAGTCAAGATCGTGCACCCTTTCTTTGCAGGCCAATGAGTGCTTCGTAACATCACAAGTACTTAACCATCCCACGACCCTCCACACTGAGCTTTGTGGCCTGAAGCTGCTTCTTTTTTGGTGCTTTCAACTGTTGCAATTTCTTATTCATCTGTCATCAACAAATAGCAGCTTAAAGTAGGAAGTTAATAAACCTACCGAAAGGAAAGATAAAATTTGAAAAGATAACACAATTATGCAACCGAACTCAAACAAGTATGATAACAAACTATCGTAGGGGTGTTCATCAATACAAAAGCCTTGAATTTTTTGAATAACCCAATAAAAACCATTTGTTTTTATAAGATATGAACATTTTTGTCCGAACATACATCATAGTACGGTTTCGAAATCATCCAAAACAAAAATAATTAAGATTAGTTTGGATTGAAACCAACTGTTTTGGACGTTTGGAGCCTCATTATGGGCTTGTATGTATTACTAATACTGTTGATAGTTATTTTTTTTAATTTGAACGTGACCTTTTCTCCTTTGAAATAGAACGGAAAGATTATTACAAAAAATTAGAATTTTCATGAAATAAAAAGAAAAAATATATTTTTGCAGAGTATTTAGCCTTAGGAAATTGTAATTACATGTTTGCATCTATATACATTATATAATATCAAATTATAAAATAAAATGGGCACATTAATAATATAAATCATTCATATGTATAAATAAAAATATATATTATATATAACATGGATTTAGCTCGGATCAGATTTGATCAGTTTTCACAATCCAAACCCAACCACCTCAGACTTGTTACTTTTTCGTTCAAACCAATCTAATCAATTGCTCAAAAACAATCCAAAGTGGCCCAGTATATAAACAGGTAACCCATCCTGAAACTACAAGCCCTATCATTGTCCAAAAAAATGGTTAATAAACCTTGATTCTTGCTAGAGAACATACCAAAACATGTTAATCCTCCAAATCATTTCAGCAGTACAAAAAGTCAATGGGTTAGCTACTACTAAGATGACCCCTTAACGGTCAGGTTATGCCATTGTGTTTCCAAGAGATGACTGTGCCATTGAGATGTCTAGGATTTATTTTCGACAAGCTTAAAAAATGCAATGAAAAAAACTCGCATCTGTCACCAGGGAAAAGAGCATAGGATATAACTACACGTTCAGAAGAGAACCGTAAGAAGGTTGATATATTGTATAACTGCTCTGTACACTCAGCTAGCAGTTGCACATTTGACAGTAAGCTCTATGCCGTTTGCAGAAAATGAAAAACAGCATAGAAGAAATTTGATGTGGTTTGGTTGTCTACTTGTCTTACAGTCTTGCAGTCTTGCGTACATTTAATTTCATACTTACATTTTCATGGTTTAAATAAAATGAAGAAATGCAAGGAGTACAAATGTTAGAAACCATATGTTTGGATGTCTAATCACCCAGCAATAAGAGAACTCCATAATTTATGGGGCAGTATGCAAGCTATTTCGAACTCCGCATAATATGAAGGAAATCTAAGCACAATGTTTAAAGAATTTCAACTAATTCAAATAAAACTTATAGGGTGAAGAAGACTAACCTTTAAACGACGCTGATCTTGAATTGCTTGTTTCGCACGAGCTCTAATTTCATCTGGATCAATCTTGGACTGAGGTCGGACAACAAAATCCATTGGAGTTGCTTCTGGAATTAAAGTTTGTTGCCTAGAAGATGATGGACCAGACTTGCGTCCCCTGTACCACAGTCAAAATTTAAATTTGGGAAATGGTTATGAAATAAGCTGCTGAAAAGTATGCAAGAGCACTGATACTAGACCACCCAAGTTGGAGAAACTGCTATAATGTCTTACCTAGAGAATTCATCCAAATCGAGATCCCCATCTCTGGATTCCATTCTTGGGGCATTATTTGCCGGCCTATGGAGTAAAATATAATACTTGGTCAACTTTTGTGTAATATGCATGCTGAACTCAAGATCCATGTGTGCATAAGAATCATAACAGTGTAAACAGTAAACGAAGGGGGGGAGCATTGTAGTAGATACTTTTTAGTTGATGGCCTTCTATATGGAACCCTCTCATCATCAACGTTTCGCATGTCTTCAAACCTTGTACTCTTATTGAATATAGGTCGACTCTGCAGTGTAATAATAAAATACAAACAACCAAACAAAATTGTTAGGCAGGAAAAGTAACATCTACGCAAATTAAGTAAATTAAAGTCCATTTAACGAAAGAAAATGTTGAATACAAAAGTCAAAACTAAGCCAAAACAAATACAATTAAAATCAAGGACTAACAATGAAAATAATCAGTTATCTAAGACGATAAGACTACAATAAAGAATAAAAAACTGAAGAACTTCAATTAGGATGACAAAAGAAAAATTGAAATCCTAGATAAATCCTAGGAAAGAAAATATTTATAAATAAAGCTACTGTGAGAACGTTACCCAGAGTACTGATGAAATTACCTCTTAAAACAGAAACAGAATAGGAAAGAAACAACAAATTGTAAGCAAGAGTTTAAATACCCATTTATCAACCAATTCCTTCGCAATTTTTCTGTTGGAAGTGGTTTCTTCATCAGATTTTGACAAAAACATAATGACCTAACAAGACAAGGTAAATAGTCAATGTTATTGTTTCTATAAGATCTGTAAGCCTAAAGGAGTAATTGGTGCAGAAAATATGAAACCAAACCTTCCCAAGCCCACTCTTCTTCAGCTGTTCTCTTCTGTCATACTGCTCCAGATCAATTGGATACTACATGGAAGCAATATTTCAGGTGATATATAATATGTTGACAGCTATATATTTTATTAGACTAAACAGGAAGAGAACTTATCATACTTCAGTCAAAATATTTAGGATTGCTGCACGAATATTTATATTTGGTAAACTTCCATCTGGAAGAGGTTCGAGCCAATTCTTCAACAAGGTCAGCACTCCATGATCTAAGAACTCTTGTTGCAGCTGCTTCCTGTTAAAAAATTTAGCGATTAAGATGGTTATAGATATTAAATTTTAAATGCAAAGTTAAGTAAGCAAATAGTACAGCAAAACAAATTCCTAGAACCATCTTACTTTGAGAGGACCTCGGTAAGAAGAGGCAACTTCTTCAGTTTATTAATGGCAGGTTTTCCCTGTCTGTTAAGTTCAGCATCCTCTTCAGCAGTAACCTCTAGCTCCGCCATGACATTTTCAACTAACAATGCTATCTCTGCAGGACTTTTTTCGCTCTTCTTCTTTCTCTTGCCTGACTTGAAAATATCCTTAATCTCATCATCTTCCTCACCCTCCGATGCCTGAAAAAACACAATGACCAAAAGGGAAAAGCAATAAATAGACATCAAAATTAGTATACTGAAAAGTTCCATCTGAGCAAAGATGGAAATTGCAAATTACCTTACTTTAAAACATGATAATATATCTTAAAAACATTCCAAAAAAATTCAATATTATTTTGAATGTGAGAAACATGTTGGGGGAATAGATCTGCAGGACAATATCATCTGTAGCATCCACGTAACAACATAAGTACAGAATGACATCAAATATACCTGAGGAGCATCACCAGGAGAGTGTATTCGGTCAATTCCATAACCATCTGCAGGATCTACACCACTGTCATCTATAAAGTTGTCATCGTCCACATTCCTGGGACCCTCTTGGTCATCCTACTCCATTGAATATATATGATTTTTAGAAGCTAAAGATGAAGAATACATTCCAAAACATAAAGGAAGAAGGAAAATCCAAATTTCGACCATTGCATAACATAGTAACTTTTGAAATTAGTCAGATGCTCATAAGGTACACACAAAAAGCAATGCTAGTCTAAGACCAAAAAGCGTCACACAAATTAGACAGCGGGAAGTTCCAAATTTCCAAATTATGTTGTAGAAACTAAAACCCAAATACCTAATGAAGTTACAATCAAACATAACTAGAGCAACAGCCAAAGATCCAAAACCATAAATCAAAAACATACAGATAATATAAATAAATAAGCAACATTTACCTCCGAATCGCCTCCAGCAATAGTGTCCCACATCTCCTTAACCTCACCATCCCGATCTCTAGAAACCTTATCAGAAAAACCTCTCTTAGAGGACCCAAATTTCGACCCATTTTTACTCCCAGTACTCTTCTCACCCTTATGGCGCTTCTCTTTCCTCCCATTCCCACTAATTTGCTGCCTTTTGCCCTCCGGCAACCCTTCTCTAATAAAACCCTCATCATCATCCTCAAACTCTGGGGTCACAGCAACGGCCTTCCCGGCATGACTCTTCTTGATTAGCCTCTTCCTGGGTTTGGCCCTCGAAGGCGATGGTTCAGCATCGTGAACAGGGGTTTGGGATCGGTCTCGGCCACCCCAATCTTCCTCCTCATCAATGACATCGTCCAGAAGATTGGGACGTTGTTGAGGCTCGGGTGATCGTTCATGATCAGATTGGAAGTCATCGTAATCCATCAATGCTTCGCCATCTTCATCGCGGTACCTAAAACGACCAAAGCAATATAGATAAGAACAGAGAAAATTGAATCGACGAAAAAAAGCCCTAAATTTAGCTTAACAGATAGAGGGAATTCGAAAGAGATCGTACGGATCGTCTTCGTAAGCCATCTAGGTCCTGTGTTGGCTACAAGAAACGAGAAGCGCGATTTGCAATATCCCAACCTGTGCTATTGGATTGAAGGGAGAACGCAGAGCTGACAACGACAGGCTTTGTAGAAGAAGAAACACTTGAGTCCGCTTTTTTAAAAGGTACAATTTGGTAATGATCTTCTTAAAATAAATTTTGTTATTCTTAAAATAAATTTTTATTATTATCACATAGAAAACATATATTAATTATATTTTTATATTATTATTATTTAAATTTATTATTAATAAAATATTTTTTTAACAATTTATATTTTACTTCCTAATCTTTAATTCTTATTTTTTTAAAAATTAAAAATAATTAATTTTTTTAACTATTCACTATTTTAAGGATAGAATAATATATTTTTTATTTTTTATTTTTAAATATTATATTAATAATATTTATATTTAATAAAAAATATTAATTAAAAACAAAATTTTATTTTATAAAGAATTTTTTTATACATTAAGAAAAATATTTATAATATTTTTATACTTTTTTTCTACTATAATACTTAACATTTTTTTATAAGTTATTTTTTATTTTTAATTAACCTATTTGCTTTAAGTTAAAGAATTAGAAAATATTTTTAAAAATTTGAAAGATTAAACAATATCAACTTTACAATACCAAACTTTATGATTTTTTTTTTTTTTTTTTTGTAGTTAGGAAGTTAAATGTTACGATTACAAGTAAAAGATGGTAGAGAATATCGGTTTTGTCTATGACCCCCAAGGTTTAATGAGTATGCATTAGAATATAGTAAACTAAATAGAGAATTTGTTGGGAAAGAGACAAAAATCTAAAAAATAAATAACGCTCAAGAGGAAAGATATTTGGAAAAAATTCAACAAGAATACTATGGCATAATTTATGCATACGGCAAAAAATCTAAGTTACAATTTAATCACCCAAACGTGTATTTTTATGAAAATTTGTTGAGAAAGATACAAAAATCTAAACAATAAATAGGTAATAGTTTTAGTTTTAGTTACGTAATTATATAATCTATATATTTTATTTTTGTAATTTTTTAGTAAGTTTTATAATTTAAAAAAATAATTAATTAAATCAAAAAATTTAAAAATTTAGATTTTGTTTTAACCAAATAAACTTTTCATCTACAAATAGGACTTAAAATTGTTACCTTTATCTTATCACAAGGCTTCTTATGCAATTTATGTCTATAGGACATTAAATTTTTTTTCAAACATAAAATAAGAATTATATATTTTATTAATATAAAACATTAAAAAGTAGAAGGAAAAAATACATTTTTTTCTATCTTTTTATATATCTTTTTTCTTAATTATTTTATTAATAAAAAATAAAATTAAGATAAAGAAAGAGTGAGTTGGAGTGATATAATGGGTGAGAAGGGATTGAGAGAGAATGAATGAGTTTAGAAAATATAATAATCAATATAAAATATATTTGGAAGAAAACAATTACTATGACACGTAAATATAAGTTACAATTATTCACCCATTAGTTTTTTTTATTTGTTCTTTTGTTAGTTTGTTCTAACACATGTGTTGGTGCATCTTTAGTAAATAGGATGTATTCTATCTCACATATTTATTTTAAAAAAAATCAATAATATTAATATTAATTCTTATTTTTTAGTAATCATATTATAAATATAAGTTAGAATATCAATCATTTCTTATTATTATGTAAAGACAATTGAGCAATTATGTGAATTGTGTGATGTACTTCCCTTGGTATCCAAAGAGCTAAAAAAATCCACAATGATTGATAATAAAGAAAAAGTTTCATCTAATTAAGAGATTGAAGTCCAAAAAACTTTATTATTAAGATTATTGATGTATTGAATCATGTTTAAGTCATCATCTATTATAGTTCTAGGAAGTTTAATTGTTAATGCTAAACTTATTATCAAAGTCAAAGTTCTAGCTTCTTCTTGTTCTTGACCTTAGATGTTTAATAATTTGCATCAAATTCCTAGCATATTAACAAAAACAATATATTGTTATAACTACTAATACACAATTGTTATTTCATAGTATTACATCAAAATTAAACTTAATTCAACCATACTAAGTTTTTTGCCAATTTTTTGGTATTTTTATGATGATTTAAGGTTTTTCAATGACATACTTTTCTTTTTCACTCAAAATTAATCTCATTTTTTTGTTTTCTATATAATCTTCTTGTTAATTCCTGAAAATTTCATTGGTTGTTATTGAAAATGATATTGTTCTTCATGTTCGAGATTACTATAATGGTGAGAGTTAATGTTAATATGAAATCTTTTTTATCATTCTTATGTCTTATCAATCCATCTAAAGGATTCAAAAGAATTGAGATATGCTCGTAATATTACAAGTTATTGAATTTAGACAAAAGAATACATGCTAATTTTATCATAGTCCATGAAATAAATTACATTTTTGAAACAAATATTAAGAAGTTTTTAGTTCTTACAAACAAATAGGATATCTCTCATCCAAATCGCTAATGAATCTTTTAATATTGTGTCTGATAGCTAAACTATTATTCATGATTCTCCATAAAAACACTTTAAATCTATCATGTAACTTAGGCTTCTAAAGACTAACCTAAAGATAATGATGAGTCTTAACACATTTTATCCTTTAAATTAAAATTTGGGCTCCTAATTCTACTAATAAAGTTGATGGATAAATGTGTAACTAATCTATCAAGTGGTTACCATTTCCAACCATATATATCATTTGAAAGATCCGTAAGAGATCATTTTTCAAATATCATTTACATACCTAGATTGAGTGGTGGTTTAAAATTTGGTGCATTAGGTATCTAATGATCATTTTAGAAGTTGATATTAGTACCACTACTAATTTTATAGCATATTCATTTATTTAAAATGTTTCTTGTACAACAAATACCCTTTCAAACAAGAGAATCATTATTAGAGACTTTAACATGTAAGAAAGGTACTTGTTGAAACAAAATTGCTTTTAAAAATATAAGTCCTTAACTTATCTATATTTGTTGTTAAAATCTAACTTAGTTTAGACAATGAGACCATCTTATGTTCTTTAAAACTTCTAAATATCATTCCACTAATTCTCTAAGGAGATAAAGAATATTCCATTTCTTGAAGGCATAGTAAGAAGATTTTTTTTTATCAAAACTCCACCATGATTTTTTTATAAGAGAATCAACTTTATCACAAATGGAATCTAGTAGTTTAAAAGTCATACAGTTTAAATTGTAATAGATTGGAGAACTTATCTTGTAAGTGTGATTTTTTCAACATTTGAAAATATTTTGCTTTCCAACCCTTTATTCTTATTGCAATATTATCTAGTATTTTTTAAAACTTCCTTTTTTCTGAATGAAAAGTCAAATTTCTAAGTAAGTGATATTTCATTCATTTATGATTATATTTAACAATTGAAACAGGTCATTTTTAAGAGGTGAAGTGACATTTCTTGAGAAAAATAACCCAAATTTACTTAAGTTTGGATTTTGATCATATATCAATCCATAATACTACATGATTTGTAGTATAGTGTTAGCTTCCAATTGATTTTCTCTAGAAAGGAAGATTATATTATCAACATACAACAAATGACTTATGGTTGGAGCATTTTTAAAAACTTTATTATCACGTAAAATTTGTGAATTTTCTACTTTAAGAATCAATTTTGAATGAGCTTCAATATGCAAATGAAAAAAATAAGGTAAAATAAGATATTCTTGTCTTAAACCTCCAATAAATTTGATATAACCATATTGAGAATAATTTAGAAATATGGAATAAAAAACAATTGATAAACATTGTTGAATTATAACGTAGAATTTATAAAAAAAATCAAATATTTTTGAAATTGATACGAGCAAAACTTATGATAAATTAGAATGTAATTTAGTTATTTAAATTCACACTATGAAAAAAAAAGAAAGGAAAATGATAAATGAGAGTTGTGAATTGAACATTGGATTTTTGATTGAATGTACAACAACTTTATCAAATAGACTATCAAAGCTTATATAAAATATCATACTTTTTAAAAGTTAAATGGTTTCTTTATATAATGTAACTAAGATAGAATAACTAAAAGAGAAATATTAATATTATTAATTTTGCACATATTTTTTGTATATATATATATATCATTTACATTATATTATGTATTATAATTATTTTAAAAATTAAAAAAATAATTTAATTTTTTAAATAATATTGACACAAAAATAACTATATATTTGAGTGCAAAAATAAATACAAAATTTATAGAACTCTTTTCCCTAAATTGATTTTATAAAAACTTTAAAGTTTATTTAAATATTAAAACGAAAATCAAATGTATATAAAAAATTATTATTTAAAAGTAATATTTATTATTATTTTATTAAAATAAAAAAATTCAATAACACATTAATTTATATATATTTTTGTATTCAATTATTCATATCATAACATCTAATAAAATTATATGTAAAAATGAATTATTTTTTATTCTATAAATTGACTTTAATATATGTAACAATATAAATAATTTAAATACATAATTTGATGAAAATTTATGTGACATTAATATTTAACTCTCATCAAAATACTATAATCCATGCTTTTTGTCTTTTTTTTTTAAATAATTGTATTATTTATATATTTAAATTAAGATTTAAAATTTAAAATTTTCACATGTTATGAGTTACAATTCGTTTAGTTATCTCGTTTGCAGTTTTCATCGACATTGTGCATTCTCTCTTGAGGTAATGTTTGATTTATAGAATAAAAAATAATATGATTGATAATAATAGAATTAAATGTAAACAAAATAATAATATTATTATTATATTTGTTTTGATTATTAAATCAAAGAATGAACTACTATTATAACATTTTGTTTATAATTAGAATAGAATGAAAAATATTATACATTACCTTAATATCGTTATATTAAGTAAAATTTAAATAATATAATTTAATTATTATTTTTTATAGATCATATTATTAAAAAATATTATTTTTAAATAATTATTATGTAAAAATATTATTTAATTTTAAAAAAATTTAAAAATAAAAAAATATATTTTTGATAATTTTTATTCCATATTATTTATAAAATAACATTCATGTATTAATATATGATAGTAAAATTAGATTGTTGATCTACCATATAACACCATATATCACATAATTAAAATTAAAAAAAAATGAATTAAGGGTTTGGGATTTTGGTTTATTTTTAAAAAAATAAATCAAAAGTTTAGGATTTTGGTTTTGAATTTAAAATTTAGTATTTATTATTTAAAAGTTTAAGAATTTATGAATTAAGGATTCGGGATTTGGAAAAAAATTACAATATTTTTTTTATAAAATAGATATGAGAACTATTCTTTCCATTTAAAAATTATTTATATTTCATCTTAGTATATAATATTAACAAATATAAACAATTATATTTTTAATTTTATTCCTCTCAATTGTAATCACCTAATTGTAATGATGGCTTAAAAAAGAAAATCTGCTCACTATATTTTTTTAATATGAAAATATTAAAATTGATATTACGTTCCCCCACCCAAACACGAATAACGTTATTCCCTTTCCCGAGTGTAATTGCCTAGGAAAAACACCATTAAAAGTTAGAGCTGTTTTTTATACTATAAATTATGATTTAATTATAATTTATGTAACAGATAATTAATAAAAATAATAAAATTTATTTTTTAATTTATAATTCTTAAATTTAGTTGCTACTTGCTGCTAAGTTTACTTTCAATAAAAGAGAAAGACCCAAGAAATAGTACATGCTACCTCCGATCAACAGGATGTAGAAAACAAAGCAAACGGAAGCTTCTTGGAAACTCCGTTTCTTAAACAAAGCCATAAAACATTTGATTTGGTCATGCATTTTGTTAACTTCTTCAATTTGATCCAAAACTTTAAGCATTCTTGATCAGTATTTTTTCAACAGAAAATTCAAAAATGGCTGAAGCTTTTATAGCAGTTTTGCTAGAAAATTTGAATTCTTTTATCCAAAAACAGCTTGGGTTCCTCGGGGGTTAACAAAGAGATGCTGCAACTCTCCAGCACCTTCAGGACATGTTAAAAGGAAAAAAAGGTTTTTAGTTGTTTTAGATGATGTGTGGAATGAAGATCAAGAGGAATGGGACAAATTGAAATGCGTTTTGGATTGTGGATTGAGTGGCTCTTCAATTGTTGTCACCACTCGTCTCCAAAAGGTGGCATTGATTATGGGAACAACAATCTCAATGAATCAATTGTGTGTCTTGTCAGAAAATGATTGTTGGTCATTGTTCAAACAACGTGCCTTTGGTGTTCAGAGAGAAGAATGTCTGAACTTTGTGAAAATTGGGAAAGAGATAGTGAAGAAGTGTGGAGGAGTACAATTAGCTGCGAAGGCTTTAGGAAGCTTGATGCGCTTCAAAACAGAGGAGAAAGAGTGGCTGTCTGTTATGAACAGTGAGCTTTGGAATTTACCAGGAGATGAAAATTCCATCATGGCTGCTTTAAGATTGAGCTACTTTCATCTACCACTAGAACTAAGACGGTGCTTTGCTTATTGTGCTATATTTCCCAAGGATTTCGAAATTGAAAAGTAAAAGAGACAAATTCTCCGCTAATTTCTCTTGTAATTTTCATTCACAATAATAAAATATATATATTACAAAATATTGTCCAAAATTGATCTTCTAAAAATCCTTCTAATCACCCATATACATTTACCTAGATTAAATTAAGAAAAAAAAATTTCTTAAAAGATATTAACAATAAATTTCTATTTTAATCAAAGATTAAATTAAGAGAAAATATTTTCAAAATATACGCATAATAAACTTCAATTTTAATCACAATAATATCAATATTATAATACCTCACTCAAGTTCGAGCGTAAAGATCTCAAATGAACTTGTAAAGTAGAAACTCAAATTTTACTTTCCTCAACGCTTTTGTAAAAATGTCTACTAATTGAACACTAGTAAAAACGTATGACGGACAAATCATCCCTTTGGTCACTGCATCTCGAACAAAATGACAGTCAACCTCTATATGTTTTATTCTTTCATGAAAAATTAGATTTTGAGTAATGTACAACGCCGATTGACTATCACAATACAACATATCTTTCGGATGTTGCACACCCAAGTCATATAAAAGTTGTTTAAGCCACTTTAACTCACACATTGTTGTTGCCATTGATCTATACTCAACCTTCGTAGATGATCTAGACACTGTTTGTTGCTTTTTAATCTTCCATGACATAGGAGAACAACCAAGTAACACGAACCATCCTATAGAGAAACACTGTGTAAGTGGACACCTAGCCCAATCTGAGTCACACCACCCTTCTAGACATAGGTTACTATTAGCATGAAGCAAAATCCCTTGCCCTAGACTCTTTTTCAACTATCTCACGACCCTGAGAGCCGCCTCTCAATGATCCTGACGAGGTTGTTGCATAAATTGGGACAAATATGAACCGAATATGTTAGATCGGGTCTCATTATAGACAAGTAAATCAATCTCCCTACAAATCGCCTATACGGTGTCGGATTCGCAAGGAATTCACCCTTAACAAGGGCCAAATTGTGATTTTGTTCCATAGGAAATGCTTCAGGTTTTGCGCCTAATAAACCCGATTCAAAAATTATCTCGAGTGTGTATTTTCTTTGGCAAAAAAAAATTCCTCCTAAATTACGGGATACCTCTAACCCTAAGAAATATTTCAAAACTCTAAAATCCTTCATATGAAAGCACCAGCCATGATAATCTTTAAAAGTTGTCAGTGCAACCTTATCATTCCCTACAATAATCAAGTCATCAACATAAACTAACACGTGGATCTGAGTTCTTCCTCTAGACAACCCAAATAACAAATAATTTGAATAGGATTGCACAAATCCATAATTCTTCAACGCTTTTGATAATTTTGTAAACCAACATCGGGGAGCTTGTTTCAGACCATACAACGACTTTTCAACTTGCAAACCATGTTAGGATTTGTATTCTTGAAATTCGGAGGAGCCTTCATATAAACCTCCTCACTTAAGTCACCGTGAAGGAAAGCATTATGCACATCCATTTAATGTACCTCCCAATTTTTAATAGCAACAATTGCAAGAAAAATATGAGTTGTCGCCATTTTTGCCACAGGGGAAAATGTCTCGTTATAGTCAATTCCTTCCACCTAATGATTGCCATAGATCACAAGTCTTGCTTTGAGTCGCTCTATGCTACCATCAGACTTATACTTAATTTTATATATCCACGGGCTCCCTAGTGCTTTCTTTCCGAGTGGAAGAGTCTTCATTACCCAAGTCTCATTGTCTTTAAGGGATCATATTTCCTTACCCATTGCTTCTTGCCATCCCGAGTATTTCATTACTTCTTTAAAATTATTTGGCTCATGTCCCACTGTCACTGCTGCAAGAAAATTCCTATGTCTCACAGAAAAATGTTCACAATTCACAAAATATGTTATAGAATAGGGCATACCTGAGGAAGATGAAGTAGCTGATGAATTCTCATATGGACTTATTTTCTGTATAGTATAAATAACAAAATCACGATACCGTATTGAAGGAGTTTTGGCTCATTTTTCTCACCTTAGCTCATCGTGAACTTACACACCTTGCTCTCCTACCGTATTCTTCAACCCTACATCATGCACATCCTCATGTGTGGACTGCTGCACAAGCTACACCACAACACCAAACCCTCATTCTTAACGCACACAACACACTCATTGGCATCCTCATCCTCACTTAATGCCACATTCTCATTGTTCACCAACATAGGAGTCACCACATTCCTTGGTTGGTTTGTCACAAAAAGGAAATTCTTTCTCAAAGAAATTCACATTCCTCAATATAAAGTACTCATGTGTTTCTAAATCATACAATTTCCAACCTTTCTTCCCAAACGGATAGCCAACAAAGATACACTTACGACTCCTACTTGAAAATTTATCACCTTTGTGTCATTAATTATGAGCATAGCAAAGGTAACCAAATACACGAATAACATCATAAGAAGGTACTTTCCCAAACAACATTTCATATGACAGTTTAGTCTTAAGTAAAGTAGAGGGTGTTCTATTAATCAAGTGACATGCTGCCAACACACATTTTTCCCAAAATTTGATTGGTAAGTTTCTTTGAAATCTTAATGATCTAGCCATATTTAAAATGTGTTGGTGTTTTCTCTCAACCCATTTTGTTGTGGAGTCTCAATACAAGAAGTTTAAAAAATAATTCTATTATTTTGAAAACAAGTATGCAAACAATTAAATTCGGTCTCATTGTCACTTCTCACACGTTTTATCACTTGTTTAAATTGTCGTTCAATCATAGTAACAAAGTTAAGAAACACAAATTCAACTTCCATTTTATTGCATAATAAATATATCCAAACTCCTCTTGAAAAATCATCTATTATTGTCAAAAAATAAGTAACCCCACATGAAGAAGAAGCCTTGTAAGGCCCCTACAAATCCAAATGAACAAGTTCAAAAATCCTACTTGCTTTGTTTGTACTAATGGGAAAACTAGATCTAGGTTGCTTTGCAAGAAGACATACATCACATTGTTTCTACAAGAATGACTCAGCCGGAATCATCTTCAATATTTTCCTCAATGGATGCTTCATTTGTTGATGCCATAACTCAAACGATGAATCACCATCCACTGTCAAGACCTTCATTTGTGGAACACCATGGAAAAAATAAAGTCCATCCAATCTTTCACCCGTTCCAATCACCTTCCTCGTTGGTTAGTCTTGTATAACACAAATATTATTAGTGAATTATACAACACAATTTGATTCATCGATTAATTGATTCACAAAAATTAATTTGCATGTTAATTGTGGGACATAAAACACATTGTCAAGCTTCAATCCTCTTGGCAACACGACACTCCCCTCTTGGTTTACTTTTGTCGTATTTCCATCTAACAAGTCATATTTCTCAAAATAGATAAGTCACACATCACATGGTTCGACGCTCATGTATCGATAATCCAACTAAAGTCAGTGTTCTTACCATACAGTCGATCCTTTGTTTTGGCTAAGTTCAAAAAATCAAGAAGTTGTTGCAATTGTGTTGTTGAAACACCCACAATACTTACAACTTTGGTCGCACCAGCCATGATCTCTCGTGGAAGCTATAATACTATAAGAAAAATGTGTTTGCCTTAGGATTTCTCTAGCTTTGATACCAAGATAAATTTTCCATTAATTTCTCTTGTACTTTTCATTCATAATAATAATAATATATATATATTACAAAATATTTTTTAGGGTTGATATTCTAAAAATCATCTTAATCACCAATATATATTTACCTAAAATATAAAGACTAAATTAAGGAAAAAATATTTCTTAAAAGATATAGACAATAAATTCTTATTTTAATCAAAGATTAAATTAAGGAAAAATATTCTCAAAATATATGCACAATAAACTCTAAATTTAGTCACAATAATATTATTATGTAATAATTTATCTCTTGATGGCCAACAACTTCGTTTCTTGTAGAGAAGCAGAGGTAGAAGAGATAGGAAACGAATTATATTGGAGATAAGGTACAGATGGTAATATTAATAGTTGCAAAATGCATGATCTTATGCCTGATTTGGCTCAATCTGTCATGGAGGAGGAATGTCGTACTATAGAGATTGATAAGTGTACAATATTAAGTATTTCAAGAAGACTTCGACATGTATCAGCTACTTATTATAACAATGACTTGAAAAAACCTTTCGTTTTCAACCAGGGAGAATCCTTAAGAAATTTTGTATTACATGGTGATTATGGAATCTCGTCTCCAAGTCAATTGAAATTTTGTACTTCTCGCTCTTTAAGAGCTCTAGATGCTCGGCGAAATGCTACAGTCATTTCTTTGGAATCCTTCATCAGCATTGCTAGGCATCTTCGGTATCTAAACCTCTCACATTCTACTATGACAACTCTTCCCAAATCAGTTTGTACCTTAGAGAATTTGCAGACTTTGATTCTAACAAATTGTTATAGACTTCAGAGTCTACCAAAGCGCACGAGTTGCTTAAGAGGTCTTCGTCATCTTTGCACTCAAGGTTGTGACTCATTAGTGTGTATGCCGCCTAATATTGGGCTGCTAACTTGCCTCAGGACTTTAAGTACTTTTGTAGTTAATAAAAGTGAGGTATGCCAGTTGGATCAATTGCAAAGCTTAAATCATTTGGCAGATTATCTTCTGATCAGAGGCTTCGAGAATGTGGGAAATCCTATAGATGCTAAAAGGGCAAATTTGGCAGGAAAAATAAATCTCAAGATACTTCACTTGCATTGGGATGAAAATGAACTTGTGTCACAGGAAAACGCTCAGCAAGTACTTGAAGCTCTTCAATCTCCTCCAAATCTAAGTAAAATTTCCATTATAAAGTATAAAGGTACCTATTTCCCACAATGGTGGAATAATGCAATGCTTGGAAATATAATTTGTATCGTCTTCAATGGCTGCCATAATTGTTCACAGCTTCCACCTCTTGGGAAGTTTTCATCACTAAGGGCTCTTCTGATAAAAGACATGCCTCTTGTTCAGTACCTCTATGATGTATCATACAGTGGAGAGAAGCTGGGGACTTATATGAACTTAGAAACACTGCAAATCAGCTATTTACCGAATCTAGAAAGGTTTTCAAGGGAGAAAAGAAGAGAAATATTTCCATGCCTACCATACTTGAAGCTTGAGAACTGCCCCAAGCTAATGACTTTACCTTGTTTTCCATCCATCAGAGTGCCAAAAGTTAAGACTTGCAGCGGGATGCTACTGAAATTAATTTCAAATTTCCAGAGTCTTACTTGATATTAAAATTTTCACCAGGCTAAAAGAATTGCCAATTGATCTGCTATTTCGTCTTAGCTCTTTGGAAGAGTTATATATTAGATCTTGTCATGAACTTGAGTCTTTTAGAGATGGAAGATTGCAAGGTAGTAGTCGTCTTAGACTTGTGCAAATTTATGATTGCATGAAGTTCAAGTCTTTGTCTCAGAGTTTCCATAGCTTTGTTGCTCTTCAAAGTTTGGAAATTCGACGCGCCCCGAGTTGGTTGCTTTACCTAGTCATCTTCAGAACCTTTCTGCACTTCAAAGTTTGACATTGTCGGGATTACAGATGGGCTTCCACTTCTTGCCGAACTGTGTTGAACCAAAGTTGGCTGCTTTACCTGAAGTTTTAAAAGATCTCAGCTCACTTGAATTTTTGAAGATATGTAGCTTTGAGAGGTTGACATCATTGCCAGACTGGCTCGGAAACCTTACTTCTCTTCAAGAATTAGAAATTACTGACTGCTTGAATTTGACATCTTTGCCTGGTAGCATTCAACATCTAACCAAGTTACAGAGATTGTATCTTCAACCATGCCCTGAATTAGCGAAGCGATGTGAAAAGGAAACAGGAGAAGATTGGCACAAGATATCCCACATTCCGTATGTAGTCTTGACAGATGTCTGTCGGACTATAAAAGATGTCAGTGGATTTAATTATCGTTTGACGCATGTAAGTGAAGAAGCCTGTGAACACTTGCTTCATCCAGCTCAGAGGTAACTAATTGATACAACAAAGAGCATATATGATCTCATTTAATACAGTATTTTCGTCTGAACATTGTTAAATATTTTGGTATTTATGGTTTTTTTTTTTATATGTTGTGGTATTTTGGGGCGAAAAAGTATCAAGTTTTAGATTGTTTATCTGTGTGGATTGTTCAAATAGATTAATCCTCTTTATCAATATCAGTTTAGAGTTACTGAGCACTTCAAAGGAAGTAATGATTATTATCAGGTTTGGAAGCTTCTAATAGTTGACTTATTATCAAATGGATTTAAATGATTTATTTTCCAATTTTTGTTCGAAAAATCTAGGGTTTCAAATCCATGGCAGTTTGAGTAATTTGATTCTGAAATTTATATGTGAGTTTTATTTTTCAGGTGGAGGATTAAAGAGTGGAGAAAGGCTGGATGAGGAGTACGGCAAAGTGCAGTATATATATATTTCTTGAGCCAAATGAGATAAGGCATAAGCGGTTGTTGATGACTGAGAACAAGCCCAATTCTAGTCTGCTCAAGCATAGTTTCCATTTTGGAACTCAATCTCTTTGCTTTTGTATCCCACCTTTTTAGCAGTTGACCCAAAAAGATTTAACCGTTGCTATAAAAGAATGCTTGTTTATTTTACTTTTTTGTTGTTTTTTGTTTTCCAATAAATCAGATCGTGAATTCTATAAACAACCTCTCTCCCCTTGCTTTTGCAATTCCTCTTGTTTTATTTCACCTACGCTGACTTTAATTCCATCACAACTTATTTAGTCATTACTCTCTCTACTCTCTACCAGGAGTATCATTCTATTAGAACTTATTTACATAAGCTTAAGATTTAGTATCTTTTTCAATCATTAAAAATATATTTTTTATAAAGTAGAATATTTCTTTTCTTTTATTTTTAATTAATTCTTTGATAATTATTATATTCAACTAATTAATTAATTATATATTATTATTAATAATAAATATATAAATTATAATATTAAGTAAAAATTAAAAATTTAATAAATAAAATATTATATTTATTATACGAACATGTAATTAAAAAATATAATTAAAAGTGTACAGATGATCTAAAACTAGGGTAAATTTATTTTTGTTTTCAAGAACAAAAACATGGATCTAAATGAAAAGTAGAATAATCTTAACTTATCAAGATCTCAAAATAACAAATTTTAATAATATTGATGGATTAAGAAATAATTTATCTGATTTTTAAATCGATATTTTAGTTTATATTATACTTTTAGTTATATATTGTATTTTGTAATTTTAATTTATTATATGTAATAAAAAATTTAAAAAAATAATATGTGAATAATATTGTATTAAATTTAACATAATATTATTTATTATAATATTTTTAATGAAAAATTTAGTGTAGGTTTAAATCAATTTTATATCAAATTAAATTTGATATTTTGATCTGCGGGTGTAATCCCAAAAAACATGACGCAACATTTTGGCCAATTTGTTTTCTTTGATTAAAAAATTCTGGCCAGTTCGATTCATACGTTGTTTCCTTATTTTGCTGTACTATGTCGTTTTTTAATGGATAAATTTATGATTTTATATCCCTGCCTTTTCAGTTATGTTCAAGGATTGATATACGTGGTAGGCTACGTACTCATTACATCATATTAATTATATTTCATATATACAATATTTAATAATTATAAAAATAAAATCAATTATAAACATTTTAATAAAATAATTAATATTTAAAATAAGTTTTTATATTTTTATTATGTTTAAAAATAAAAAAAATATTATTTTTAATTTAATAAATATATATATATATATAATTTTCATAATTAAATTAAATATTTAAACAATATTTTTAGTTATATTAAATTTTTAAATAATTATACACATTTGACCGTATAAAATTTATACACTCATAATCTTTATGCAATTAGTGTATCTCCACTCCACCCATAACTCTCCTTTACTCTTTCACATACTTTGTGTTTATTGTCGTTATCGATAACGAGCTAGTATTTTGTCACCGACGAAGAAGTAGAAGTGGTAATCACCCTTTTTCCTTTCTCTATCCTTTTCTCTCGTAATTAAACAGTTCTGTTATTGTTAATCATCGTTCCTTTATCTACCACTCTCTCAAGATCGAACATTATATTATCAACTCACCTTCATTATCGTAGACGAATGCCTCTAGAACGAATATTTCTAATCATTTTACTCCAAAATTGTTCAAACAAAAACCGCAAGTTTCTAAAACAAAGAGTCTTTACATGCTCTATCTCAACTTCGGGTTTATTCTAGGCTCAACAAAGGCTACGTTCTTCATTGGAACCGTGAGTCAAAGGTGAGATTGTTTTTTGTATTATTTTTATTCTCATTTTACTTTTTTCTATTGAGCATTTAGTGAAAGGTGCTTAGATTTCATACTAATTCTGGGATTGTTATGATTTTTCAATTTTCAAAAGCCATAAATATTCATCCTTCATGATTTTTCCAAGTATGAATAAGAGTGTTGTAAATTTTATTAATTAAGTTAATATGTCTTATTACATACAAAGTTAATATGTAAAATATTCATTGGGCGAATCAACGCAGGATGTATGGTGTGAGTGGACTACTTGTGGTCAATGCTTGCTAATTTAGTGCGACGCGGTGCATTGTGATTCTCGATTATGGATTGTGTGGCATCCTGGTAAGAAGATTGGATGAACTCGTTGACCGTGCAGTGAAACTCGAAACTAACATCGTGTCAACACGTGACACAATCTACATCACACATTACATGCAACTTTTCATGATTGGTCTTCCTCACTTGTATGGCATCCATGTGGCTGGCATCCACGTGGCGTGCATGATCAGGGCCCTTTTCTTGCGTGATGTCTTCTGATTAGTCCTATATTAAAAACTCATAAAAAATCTCAAAAATAGATTTTTATCATTTTTCACTATAAAATTCATATTTTAATATTTTTAATCAAAAAAATACTACTTATTGAATAAAACAACAAATATTAAGCAGAAAAGTACATTGATGACTCTACTTTCATATAATCATTACACTCTTAAGCTTAATTATTTGCTTGTCTTCATGTAAAACCAAGTCTAACTAATAGAATGGCATGGAAAATATATTCGTAAATATATATATATATATATATATATATATATATATATATATATATGTATTAATACGTGCATATTTGGCGAAAATTATCCCCCTCAAAAGTCGTACAATTCTATGATAATGAGGCTCACATATCCATCAATCAATGTTCCATCAATACAAAGATATGCAAGGTTTTGATGAATTGATTCGTATGTGTTGCACATTATATCATCTAATGCACTCATGAAATCAACATATACGACCATGCTAGTCAATTAAATCTTAGAATTAGTCTTATAAATCTATTTTTTACATATCTCTTTATTAATATAAATATGCACTTAGCTAAAGATCAATAAGAACTTTACATGCTTATTATATAAGACTTAAGTGATGGTTGATAAATGAAGACATTTAGGCTATTTTTACACCTTACTTTTCTTTTTATTCATCGTGCACTTTTTAATTACAATTGAAATTTTATTTTATATTTTAGTACACCTTATTTTAGCATTATTTTCATTTTTTTATTCTCTATTTTTTTTGTAACTTCACAACATATTCAAACTTATTTTCAATTTTATATTTTTTCTTTAGAGGAATAATTGTGTTGTGAGTTTTTTTAATAGGGTGCATTACATTTCACTTCGCTATATAGTATAACACATGATTGTATTTTTTTTCATACAAGCTAAAGGTGCAAGAATTAAGATAATGTTTATTGGTTAGACATAAAATGTGGCTTGAAGATATGAAAGGTTATTTCTCTTGCTAAATACTATTTAAAATTTTGCATTAAGGGATGATCAAATAGAGTTTAAAACATGGTAGATCTCATCAACTCGTATAACTCACCACAAAGTTTCTCTCAATAAGAACACCAAAATCAATTATGAATATATGCATAAAAATTTGAATCAATTTAATCAAAACTAGCAAGTATATCACATGATTAATATATGTATAACGAACATGTTACATTATTTATCCTAGTCATGACAACAAATATATCACTAGGTTCACATGTTTCATATCAAGCATGTATGCATTTAGTTTTCATATATTTACTAATTTCTATCCAAATCATAATTAAAAATATCCTAAAAATAAAATAAAAAAATTTCTAAAAATTAAAATGCGTACTAAATATTAAAGTAGAAAATGAAGTTCCCTCCCTCAAACTTAAATTGCACATTATTGTCCTTATTGTGCACATATAAATATGAAAACATACAAGGAAAGAAAAATCCCTTAGTCATGACACATCATATTTGTCCTTGCAACTGTTCAATCTTGTTACGCCATTGCTCTCCTTACTTATTCACCTACAAAACAAAAAATTAAAAATATAAGTAAAATAATATTGATTTGCCTCCCAATCAGTGTCACATTTAACGTATTTGACTAGACGATCATACCAACTTAAGTACATCTCTCCGTGTCCATTTACTATTAAGTTTGTTCGGAAACAATTTGAGTCTTGAATTGTTTAATAATCCTGTATGTTCCGGTTTAAAAACACGATGCTCAATTCTTTCATCATGCTATATTTTTGTTTTCTTTTTTTTTACTTTTTGGTATTCTTATAAACATTTTACCATAACTCATCTAATTTATATATTTTCAGCATCTTTTTCACTTCTTTATTGGACTCTTCTGCTTACTTACTTGATCGTGGGTGGTAGGGTAAATGTGTAAGGTATAACTTTGGTATCTTTCTAATAAATAGTTTAAACTTAGATTTTGTCTCAAAATTCTCTACAATCACGTTATGTATACACATAAGAGGTAAATAGTTCATACAATCAACAATATTAATCATGAATTCCATACTTTTAAAATTAAAATAGATTGAGTTATTTTTTTTTTGTGAGTTTACTTCATTGTTTACAGCATCATGTGTAATAGTCTTAAATGTGGATGAGTCAACAGATTCTTTGAAGTTATTATCATGATTAGTGACATCCATTCTGAAGAATTCATTAACATTATCAATATCAGGAGATTCAAATGCTTTAACAACTTTAAATTTTACTTGTTCATCTTACACTCTTATTATAAGCTCACATTTTTGTACATCAATAAATGCTCTTATAGTTGCTAAGAATGGATGAACAAATGTGATAGAAATGTTATGGTTCTCTTTCATGTGCAGTAAAATGAAATCCATCGGACAAATGAACTTATCTACTTTTACTAGCACATCTTCTACCACATACCATGGTCGCTTAATTGATTTACCTTTCATTTGTAATGCTATTGAAGTGGGTTTAGCTTTATCAACCCTTAATCTTTCAAAACCTAATAATGACATAATGTTAATGCTGGAACCTAAGTTACATAGTGCTTTGCCAAAATGGATATTCCCAATAATGCAGGGAATGTAAAAGCTACCTAAATCTTTCAATTTTTAGGGTAGTTTATTAGTAAGGATGACACAATAACCTTTAGTCAAGGTTATTGTTTTATTATCTCAAGGACTCCTTTTTCTTAAACAATATATCCTTTAGAAATTTGGCATAGGAAGGCATTTGTTCAAGTACATCTGTAAATGGTATATTCAAGTGCCGCTTCTTAAAAACCTGTAGAAATTTTAAAAAATGCATATCAAACTTTTTCTTTTGCAATCTTTGAGGAAAAATAATAGTGAGTTTGTAGAGGTTGCTTTTCTTTGGCTGAATTATTTCATTTTCAATGCTATCTTTATCTACTAGTTCTTATCATGCTTGTTAATTTTCTATTTCTCTTTATCCTTCTGAGTCTTTTCTCTAGAGTTTTACCACTATTCAAAGCTATGGCGTTGCAATACTCCTTACTCTTTCTTCTTGGGTTTATAATTGTATCACTTGGAAGGTTACCTTAAGGCCTTTAACTTATGGTTTTGGAAAATTTCCCCATTTGGGTTTCTAAATTCTGAATTGAAGCTTCTTATGTTGATACTTTTGTATTTACTGATTGGATAAAGTCCCTATTAAAGCATTTGTATTGTTCTCAGTAAGTGGCTTCTTATCTTGGACTTGAGATTGTTGTGGTGGTTGAAAATTAGATGGTGGAAATGATTGACAGTTGAATCGATTACCACTTTTATTATTGTTATTGCTCTAAGATAAATTTAGATGTTGTCTCCATCCTGGGTTATATGTGTTCGAGTATGAATTATTATTTTGGTTCACATTATCTACATAGAATGTTGATTTAGGACTATTTGAATAATTATCAAACAAATAAGCTCCCCCAAAAAAGACATAGAACACTCCTGAATCTTGGACATATTTTATACTCATTGGCAAGTTTTGAACCTTCAAAAGATTAATCAAAGATGATAATTGAGTCTTAAGTATCATGATATCATTTATCTCATGAACTCCAGTTATTTTTCTTGTGGCTATCATTATGTACATTGGTCATTGATAATTATTGCTAGTCATTTTCTCAAGTAAATCATAAGTTTGATTGTAAGATTTGGTTAGCATAACTCTATTAGCTAATGCATCAACAATGGTTCTTGTTTGAACATTGAGACTATTGTAGAAAGTCTCCATTTGGATCCAATGAGGGATACTATGGTGAGGACACTTAGCAATTATTTGAATCGTTCTCATGCTTCACATAAAGATTACCCTTCATATTGTTGGTATGAGGTAATGTTATTCCTAAACTTGGCATTCTTTGTTGGTAGAAAATATTTTATTAAGAATAGTCAATGGAATCAAATATTTTATTCCAAGTTGTAATGGAATCAAATGGAAAAGAGTTTAGTCAAACTCGAGCATGGTCTCGTAAATAGTTAGTGAATATTTTTAAGCCTAAATTCCTCCTCGATCACACTACTAAATATGAATGAATCTGCAACTTCAATAAATAATTTAAGATGTAAATGAGGATACTCACTTGGTAATCCGTTGAATTATCCAATTGTTTGTAACATTTGAAACATCATTGGCTTTCATTCAAACTTATTAGCTTGAATGTTTGGCCTTGTAATACTTAGATTCGGTCCTTCCAATAGGTAATGCATATTCATTCATAACTTTATCTCTATCATCTGTTAACGGTATCTGATTGTTCAAATTTAACTCATTATTGTTCATTTCTAATTAATTAGCTATTTCTTCCACTTGAGTGACAACTTTTTGTTTTCTTATTGATATAAGAGTAAGCTCAATTTTCGGATCTCAAGGCAAAAAAATTCCCTTATGGACTCTACTTATGCAATAGATTCAAATGTGTTTCTAATAGCACTAAAAGAGATTTTAAAATTAAAAATAAATTAAAATTAAATAACTAAATAAATTAAAATTATGAAAAATAACTAAAATAAAATAGAATAAAAATTAATTTATAATGTTTATAATCTCCGATAACGACGTCATAAACTTGATCAACACAAATTGTGTGCAATGAATACTTAGGTATATGTATTGCAACAAGTAATATAATGATAAGAAAATATCATTTCTAGGAAGATTATGTTATTAGAAACTAATTTTAAAACTAAAAACTAAAAATCATTTTTTTTTTGTGTTTTTATGTTTTAAGAAAGAAAAAATAAAAGCAATAATTAATTAACTCATAATTGGTAGCTAAGAAGATATATAAGAAATATCTAAGAATACTTAATCCCACAATTTTTTAAGCATGTGAATCACTAAAATTCTCTCGATATAATTATCAATAAGTTATTTGATCAGTTGAATCTAACATAGTAATTAACCTAATCATATTTTCATGTTAATTAAATTGTATAGTACTCATTAAGTTCATCAATTATGGATCACATATATAAGAATCATATATCTTTACCTAGAAACTATGCAATTAAATAATTATCTAAAATTTGTTTAATTGCCTTTATAGATCATAATAGGGGTAAAATATTAAATCACCACATATAAAAAATTGGGTTCATAAAACCTCTAGATTAATAAATTAGTTAGATATAATTATGTTCATAAAACTCATTTTTCATAAAGAAAGATATAAAAATTGATAAAGAAATGAGAAGAAAAAGAAATAGAATCAATCTTTTGAATTGTAACACAAATTTCTTAAATCTCCATCAAAACTGTATCTCATTTTAAATCTTTTTGTATTTTTGTCTCTTTTTGTCTCTAAAAAGTGATAAATTTTTTTGATAATTTTAAGTATATTAGGGTTTATGGGGCAATTATAGGTCAAATTGGGTTCAGATGGAATTTTGACTGTCAGATCAGCTTCATATCAAGGACTTAGATGAAAAAAGGAAAATTAACAGTGTGGGCTAATATAATTATGACATATGGCACGAGGATTCACGCGGCAAATCAACGCGCAATGCGTGGCATGGGTGGACTGTTCGTGGTTAACACATGCTGATTAAGTGCCACGTGACGCATTGTGATTATCGGTTACAGATTACGTGGCACCCTGGTGGAAGATTAGACGAATCAGGTGACAATGTGTGGCATGCTCATTAACCGCGCAGTTAAACTCACAACTAACGTCGTGTCGACACATGGCATTACCTGTGTCACTCGTTACACGCGGCTTTTCGTGATTTGTTGTTTTTTTTTGCGTGGCATCTTTTGATTGGTTTTACATTAAAAAAATTTAAAAAATTTCAGGAAATTTTCAAAAAATATATTTTTATCACTTTTTACTGTAAAGTTCTTATTTTAATATTTTTAAACTAAAAAATACTACCTATTAAATAAACAAACAAATATTGAGCAAAAAAGTATACTAATGACTCCACTTTTATAGAGTCATTCGTTGTATTTTTCAAACTTTGAAGACTTAATAAAGTTGCATGTTAACCTTATCATGATTTTATGGATATTTAAGTTGCTGAAATGAATACTATAATACACAAGATATTCTTCAGTTTTGATCATATTATTTGTTTGAATTCTTGTACATATTTTGTCTATCTGGACTCGGGATGAAAGAGAAATTAAAAGACAGAGAAGGAAGCAAACAAATAATCTACTAGACGATCTAGGTTGCGTAAGCAGGTGACATTCTGACCATAAAAACATTTTTCTTCTATGCTTACATTGCATCATGGGTCTCTGAATGAATTGATTGAACATGTGTGCATCCTTTGTGTTAGGTAGAGTGTGATGAGCTGGTTCCGCCGGCAGAAGTCTTGAAAGAAGAAAATGCCACCCTTAGATCTGAAGTCAAACGTATTAGGAATGAATATGAGCAGCTTCTTGTAGAGAATGCATCTCTCAAGGTGATTAAATCTTTGTTTACTTTCAGGAATGTTATCTGTGTTGATTTTCCACAATTGACTTCCTCATCCTTGCTCTTGCAATCCATCTTCCACACAATAAAATATTATGTATCATAAAAGATTGTTTGAAACTTGCTTCGAAGTGGGTGGATTTAAGTTAATTTAAACTTTTAGTAAGCTTGCAAACTGTACCTCGTGGCCACCCTTTCAAAAGGATGATATATAATCCAGTACACAATTTGGTATATTTTCAGCAAATATTGTGTTGGTTATGTTCACATTTTCTGTGTACCCCTATATGAAAGAATATACTAATTAAATCTGAACAGATTATGGTAATGGATTTATGGCTTTTGGAATTCAATAAGACAGGGTGGAAACAGACTATAACATGAGCTCAAAATGGCCTCATTTTGTTAAAATTGGGCCTAACTCCATCTCAAAACCCAGGTTATGAGATGTAGGATTACCCTTGTTTATATATGTGTTTGATACTTCATGCCCAATCAATGTGGGACATTTTAACACTCCCCCTCACATCGGTAGTTCATCGATGGACGGTGGTGGGCTTACAGCTGTGTGCCACGGGGTGAGCTTGCCTGCTTTGATACCATGTTAAATTTGGGCCTAACTCCATCTCAAAACCCAGGTTATGAGATGGAGGATTACCCTTGTTTATATATGTGTTTGATACTTCATGCCCAATCCATGTGGGACATTTTAACATTCCTTGTAAGAAATGGATTTATTGATGATGAATAAGCGAATGTTTACAACCTATTTATACAAAAGAAAAGCAAAATTGTAATAATTAAAAATAAACACAATTATGGAGAGACATGTTCTTGGACAGCCTATTATTCCCCACCAAGCTGTTGGTAGCTGCTTCCAGCTGGTGTGTTGGTTGTCACCAGTTGGATCTCATGTTCTTTAACATTCCCCCTCAAGTTAGAATATATGTTAATTATTCCTAACTTGTTAAGTAAGCTTGAGAACTGTGGAAAACTCAAGGATTTGGTAAATATATTTGCTGGTTGCTCTAATGTAGAGATATGATAAGTTTTGATCATTCCAGCTTGAATCTTTTCTCTTACTAGATGACAATCGATCTCTATGTGTTTGGTTCGCTCATGAAACACTGAATTTGATGCAATGTGAAGAGCTGCTTGATTGTCACAGTATAACTTGGTTGGTTGGGAGTGTTTGATACCCAAATCATCCAAAATATATCGTAACCAGGTTACTTCGCAACATGCTGCTGCCATAGAGCGATATTCTGCTTCTACACTTGATCGTGAGACTGTATTTTGTTTCTTAGTCTTCCAAGAAATTAGCAAGTTTCCAAGAAACATACAATATCCTATGGTTGATCGTCGTGTATCTGTGCATTTTGCCCAATCTACATCAAAAAAAGCATTTAGTTGTAATGAACAAGTTGCTGAGAAAAAGAGACATTGCCCTGGTGTGTTCTTGACATATCGTAGCATTCGTTGAGCTGCTTCCAAATGTGGTTGTCTTGGTTTATCCATATATTGACTGAGAATGTGCACGACATACACTAAGTCGGGTCTTGTGATGGTCAAGTATATTAATCTCCCAATAAGTCTTCGATAGGATGTGGGATTACTGATGAATTCCCCTTCAACCTTGCTGAGGGATAAATTTGGTTCCATAGGTGAATTGGCAGATTTGGCACCAAGATAACCCATGTCTTCCAATATTTCAAGTGCGTACTTGCGTTGTGATAGAACAATTCCCTTCTTGGAACGTGAAACTTCTATGCCCAAAAAATACTTTAATTCACCGAGATCTTTAAGCTTGAATTGTCTCATGAGATGATTCTTAGTTTCTTCAATGTCTTGTATATTGTTTCCTGTTATGATTATATCATCTACATAGACAAGAAGAGTAGAGAAGGAATTACCACGGATTCGGACGAACAATGAGTGATCATACTTGGATTGGTTAAAACCAGCTAGCTTAAGTGTTGTTTATAGCTTGATGAACCACTATCGTGAGGCTTGTTTGAGTCCATACAAAGATTTATGTAGCTTACATACTCATGTTTCCCCCTTTCGTCTGAATCCAGGTGGAAGGGACATGTAGACATCTTCATGAAGATCACCATAGAGAAAATCATTGTTGACATCGAGTTGTCGAAGATGCCAATTTTGAATAGCAGCAACAGCAAGGAGAAGTCGAACAGTGACAAGTTTGGCTACTGGTGCAAAATTTTCTTGGTAGTCAAAACCTTCAATCTGACTGTATCCTTCGGCCACTAACCGAGCCTTGTATCGTTCCACAGAACCATCAAGATTATACTTGATTTTGTAGACCCATTTACAACCAACTGGTTTCTTGTTTGGAGGAAGCTGTTGAAGCGTCCAAGTGCCATTAGTTTCAAGAGCATCCAGTTCTTGTTTCATGGAAAGCCGCCATTTTGGATCATTGAAAGCTTCAGCAAAGGTGGTTGGTTACCTGAGAATGGAAATAGAAGTAGTAAAAGCACGATGTGCAAGTGAGAATTGGTCATAGGTAAGTACATGAGAAAAAGAATGAGAAGTACCTTTGTCTTTGGACGATGCCGAGTGAGACGAAGGGAAGGACCGAGAAGGTAAGGAAGCTTCTACATGATATTTTTGAAGGTAGCTAGGAACATTGGTGGATCGACGAAGCCTATGTGTGACTGGTGTTGGAGGAGTTATGTGTGGTGGAGAAGTTGATGATGATGTTTCTATAGATGAATTTTGAAGATGAAGAGTGTCTGAGTTGATTGTTGGAAGGACAGATGGTGTATGATCAAGTGTTATATTCGGATTGGTTGATTGACGAATGTTGGGTAGGTCATCATAAATAGTATCTTCTGATGGAGGAAATAGAGTTGGAGTGTTGACAGCGGAAGTGAAATAAAGAAATACATGTTCATGAAAGATAACATCACGAGACACTAAAGTCTTGTTTGTTTCCAGATTGTAGACACGATAACCTTTGATACCAGATGGATACCCAATGAATATGCATTTATATGACCTAGCATCAAACTTGGTAAGTCAATCATGATGTGTAGACACAAAACAAAGGGAACCAAAAAATCGAAGGTGTTCATACCTAGGAGTTTTGTGAAAAAGGACTTCAAATGGTGTTTTACCCTTGAGAACAGGTGTTGGAGTATGATTTATGAGGTATGTGGCTGTAAGAATGGCATCTCCCCAGAATTTTTTAGGAAGATTGGCTTGGAAGAGCAATGAACGAGCGACATTGAGAAGATGACGGTGTTTGCGTTCAGCAACACCATTTTGTTGAGGGGTAGAGACACAACTAGTTTGATGAAGGATTCCCTTGGTAGAAAACAACTGGGTCATAGAGAATTCTGGTCCATTGTCACTACGAATGATTTTAACTCTGGATGAAAATTGTGTTTCAACAAGATTGATGAAGGTGGTAAGAAATGTGTGTGTATCAGATTTAGTATGTAAGAGATAGACCCATGTGCATCTTGAGTAGTCATCAACAATAGTGAGAAAATAACGTGCCCCATTAAGTGCTGGAATGTGATAACCACCCCAAATATCAACATGAATCATTTCAAAAGGTGATTTTGTATTGATGGAACTTAAAGGAAATGGATTACGTGTTTGCTTAGCTAATGGACAAATAGAACAATCACTAATGGAACAATAATGTGTGTTGATGGAAAGAGAAATTACACGCAAACTGTTATTAGATAAATGACCAAGTCGTTGATGCCATAGATGAGAGTTGGTGGAAGTAGTGTTTGAAACGGAGAAACATCCAGCCTTTTCAGAAATAGTCAGGTAGTAGAGTCCTGTTTTCTCAGTTCCCATCCCAATCGTCTTTCCTGAGCATTTGTCCTGAACAAAGCACATACTATTAGTGAAAGTGACATGGAAAAATGAGGTTTGAGTTAGTTTGGTTACTGAAACTAAGTTTAATTTGAAGAAGGGAGCACGCAAGACATTATGGAGTATGAAATTATTTGAGAAATGTACAATGCCAATATGTGTGACACGGGCAAGAGAATGATCAGGTAAATGCACATGCCGATTAGTGACTGGAATGCTGGAGCTCATAAGGTTTTGGGAACAAACCATGTGATCAATTGCCCCTGTATCAAAAATCCAACGAGTTTCTGAATGGAAAACAATTGCACATAATGTGTTACCTGAAGAAGTAGTCACTTGATTTGACATGCTACCTGATTTGGATTGATTGAGAAGTGTAAGGAGCTTTTGATATTGGGCAGATGTAAGATTGTGGGATGGTGTCTTTGTGTCAGAACAACTTTCCTGAAAGTCAGTACGATGAGCTTTGGAAGGGAAGCCATAACTTGTGTTTCTCTTATCTTGAATTACTCCTTTCTTCCGACACATGTTGATGTCATGTCCATTCAAACCACAGAAATTACATTTGAGACGCTTTCTGCAGTTTTCAAAAATGTGTCCATTGAGACCACAAAAATCACATTTGAGGTGACTTCGGCAATTCTCAGAATTATGGCCTATATTGTTGCATCTATTGCACTTGAGATGTGGGTTCCTTGGTGGGTAATTTTTCTGAGGATATTGTGGACGACTATCTTTGGCAACAAGTGCGGCAGCTTCTGGCATCCTTCCTATGCTTTGAGTGGAGACATCTCTTTTCTTTTCATCTTGAACAATAAGTGAATATACCTTATTTACTGTAGGTAATGGTTGCATGAGCAAGATTTGTCCGCGTGCTGATGTGTAAACCGTGTTAAGGCCCATGAGAAACTTTATGGTTCGCTGCTTTTGTTGATATTCTTGTAATTCCCTTCCGACATTTCCTCCACAGTGTGGAAGAGGACATAGTGCATCACGACTATCTCATAAACTTTTCAATTTGGTATAGTATTCTCCAATGCTTACACCTTCTTGCATGCAATCATGGATCTCTTGCTCAATGTGGAATAGGTGCACGCTGTTGGTGTGCAAAAAATGTTCCTTTAATTCTTCCCATAGCTCATATGCAGTATCACTATACATGACACTTGCTGCAATTTTGGGTGATATGGTGTTGAGGATCCATCCTTTGACAAGAATGTTGCAGCGAGTCCATTGTTTGATTTCTACTTCAAGGTTTGTTGATGGCCTTTTGATTGTGCCATCAATGAATCCTTCTTTTTTTTGGTTATTAGAGCCATGAGCATTGCATGACTCCAAATGTGATAGTTTTCTTGGTTTAAGGATTGAGCTACGAGAACCATGCCTGGTTGGTCTGAGTGGTGTAGATATAATAAATGGCTAGGGTTATCATACCATTTTGGTAAAGTAGGGTTGGTATTGGTAGTCATAGACATTTTTGGTTGAATAAATTTGAAAGAACGGGATAGGTTTAAGTGTGTTTTAGACAATAATGACTATTTATGAAATAAATAATGGACTGAAATATGTTTTATCTTATAGAAAATGAGTCAAGGATTACAGAACCGGAAATTTCAGCCGCAAAACCGGTCGGAAAATGGGTGAACCGGCGCCTGGAGTGGCTGGAACGGTGAAGCATTGAACCGGATGAAAACCGAACCAGACCGGACCGAGGACCAAACCGGGTGAACGACACGTCGTTTGTTTCAGCGGGCGAGCGAGCGACGTGTCGTTGGAGTCGTCTTCTTCAACAGCTGGCGCGTGTTGGAGCGTGTGGCTCCGGCGAGGCGCGTGGAACGCCGGCGAGTTTAAACAAGGTATGTGTGAGTGAGTGGAGAGGTATTTTGGCTTGATTTTAATTGTAGATTGCTCGGATTTTTCTGAATAATATGATGGGATGAAATTGAAATTATTTTGTTAATCGGAATTGGTTTTGAAAAAAAAAACAAATTGAGGAAAAATGGGAAAAAAATTCTATGAGTTGATTTTTCTGGGAATTGTTTCCTAAGCTCTGATACCATGTAAGAAATAAATTTATTGATGATGAATAAACGAATGATTACAACCTATTTTTACAAAAGAAAAACAAAATTGTAATAATTAAAAATAAACATAATTATGGAGAGGCATATTCTTGGACAACCTATCTTTCCCCACCAAGCTGTTGGTGTGTGCTTCCAGCTGGTGTGTTGGTTGTCACCACACCAGCTGGATCTCATGTTCTTTAACACATTTGTATTATAATTTCTACTCTCCAATGTACTGATCTGTATAAGGGTTTTATTAGTAAGTCCATGCTGCTTCATGGTTTTGGTGAGTGGCATAAGGTGCTTTTATTTAAGTTCCATGATCCTTGACAACCTACTGGTCACTGACTAGGTGTAAATGATTGAGCAGAAGACTTCACCAAAAACAATTAATTGATACTTTGGTATGATGATGAATGTTCATTGTGGTAAAATTAAGAACTGCACGGTACTCTCTTCGTATCAAGAATGGTTTAAGGAATGGAAAGGTATGTCAACCCAGCTGGAGTCGGTTATCCCTTTCCCCTTATTCCCCAAAATCTGACAGGAAATGGGAAACATTCATCGTTTTATCTTGTGTAAATTTTATGTGTTGTTAATTTTAGTAAAACATTCTTCTTGTTTTTACTGCAGGAGAGGCTTGGGGAAGTTGCTGGACACAATGATCAAAGATCTGGTAGAAATGATCAGCATTTGATGAATGATACTCAACAAGTTGTTCTAACAGAAACACATGGCAGCTACCAGATCATCCCTTATACGTCATTTGGCTATCTTTAATAGTTAAAGCAATATGATGATATGTAGAGTGAGATTCATATTGTATCCTCGTCCCTTGGAAAAGGGTGGAGCTACAGTTTAGATAAGCTGTATTAAATGTCATTGATTAATGCATAATATGGGAGAATCAATTAATTAAAATCTGCCCTGTGTTTATATAGCCTGGCAAGCTAAGCTGCCAATGACTTATTGTCAAATCACTGGTGAATACTGAATGAGGTTTTCTCATGCAAGATTTTATTTGTTTTTAACTTGTGGAACGAGTGGATATTTTCTCACATTATAAAGATGACAATAATTTCTGCTTTTATATACTGTTTCTGCAGCTGCTAAATTATATGCTTTTATATACTGCTTTGTATACGTTATTATTTATGATTTCAGAGTATAATCGGTGGCTAAAATTACGATGAAGATGCATATATTCAGCTGAGTAGAAGATGAACTTCCAGCTAATATTATATAGAGCTACGATATAAGGAAGTTTTCAGCTGCGCGATACATAGGAAAATGGGCTGTTTATTTAGGTTGAAATAAATTTTATTTATTATGAATAATAAAATAAATAAAAATAAAATGATCAGTAATTTGAAGCCATATTTTAAATAAAATGAAAAACGTTAATTGGCTTATTTTGATATGAACAAAGATTAGATTTAAGTTTATTTTGATGTTTAATATATATGTTTTATTTTTTAATTATTAAGTATCTTATTTTTATTTTTTTATGTTAGATATAAACGTTGACTTATTAATATATATATATATATATATATGTTTTTTTTATTTTTTTTTAAACTTTATTTTTTAATTACTCAAGAAATTTATTCACAGAGTCGTTTCTGAACCAAACTCTTTTGGAAATGAGTCCCACTCTTTTTCGACGAATTAAACGAATGTTTGAATGAGGCCATTATGGGCTTATTGAATGGCCCAAAATCTGGTGGCCCATGTAAGCTAAAAAACAAAGGAAGTATATGTGACTCTCGGTCTTCCAGATTAAAACCAAAAGACAAAAGAAGAAGAATTTAATAGGAAAACAAGAAAAAAGAAAATGAAGAATAGACCATAAGCATCGAAAATAAAACGAAAAGAAACAGAAGGAATAAGCAGGTCTAAGATGTAATAAGCGACGCGTCGTTGGTAATTATGGAAGGAGGTGGTTTTAGGTTTTCAGAGTTCAGGCATTTGTATTCCTTCACTATCCTAGTCCTTGCTTCTGGTTTCTATATAGTGAGGCTCTGCTTTCCTCTCTGTATTCTTTTAACATGCTATTCGATAAATTTACCAACTAAAATTTTATATGTTAATCTTTTTTAGTAAGAAATTCTATGATTTTTTTCATTACAAAAATTTATTTAAATAAATATAAATATTTAATTTATTTTTATATTTTCTTACATTTTAAAAATAAAAAATATATTTTTAATTTAAAATAAAAGAAAGAATAAAAGAATAATTTTATAATTAAAATTTTAGACATGTTAAATAAAATATTTGATAAGTTTTAAAACTATATTGTTGATAGTGTTAATTTTTTACATAATTATACAATTTTTATTTTGTACGATACAATCTTAATTTACATAAAAATACATAATAACTTCTCATATATATCAATAGAATAAATATTATTGAAAGGATACCATATAATTTCATAATGTTTGTTTTAAACCAGGAAGCTAATATGATAAATAAAATATTATTATGATAAATAAAATATTATTAGGAATAAATAGGAGTAAAAGTGAAAAATAATATGTATTATTTTAAATGAAGAAAAATTGGAGAAAAAAATATAAACTGTATTACAATGGGAAGTGGATGGAAAGAAATGATTTATTTCCTTCACTCCAAGATTCACTATACAAGTAAAGAAAACATGCATTAATTCATCTGTCTCTCCTTGTCGTTATTTAATATTATATAATATATTGCTGCTGACCCGCAAGTTATTTAACACAAATGGATAAATAGTCTCGAAATTGGTAAGTGGCATGTAAATTAGAATCAAATTGTCTATTGATGATAGTAATGAAATAGATTATTATGGTTCACTTGACACGTCTATGATGACATGGTTTCTATTAGTTTCTTAGGTTTAACAATCCTTGTCTTGGATGCTGTTGTGTTTGGATCATTCATTTAATCACGTGGGATGTTTATATATAATTGTGTTGATTTTATTTTTTTTAATTTTTGGATCAAAAGAGAAGAAAGTTCATTGACAAAACCAAATATAAAAGTTGTGTTGAATTGAAGTAACACTTTGCATGTTAAGAGCTAAAGTGATATAATTTATCATATAGTTGAGACTCTAAGGAAACATAATATATACTCATTATATTAATATTATATTTTATTAACTTAAAAACATTAATATTTACTCTCAAAAACAGTGAATAATTTATCTAATGTCATGATCGATAAATACACATTAAAAGAAGAAAGAAAGTTGTGATGCATAATAGGCTATTTGGGAATCTGGCCTGTTATCATTAAAAGCCGTATTTTCCTTTCATTGCCTGCCGTATTAGTTTGACAAATATATATATATATATATATATATATATATATATATATTTGTTGATCTCAATGGAGATTTAAAGAAACCATTTTTTCTCTCGATACATTTCAACCGTTCAAACGATAAAGTCTAAAAATTATATTATTATTTTTGGGGATATTAGTGTCCTTATATATCTATTTAAATACGTAGGGGCCTATTTTGAATTGTGTAACTATTTCTTATGGTCAACTTATTGGAGGAGCAGGTTAGCATTAATTTTTTTTTAAAATAATTCAATGAACATAATAATGACGTAAACCTATCTTATATGCATGTAGGTTATATATATATATATATAAGAAATATTATAGTAAACATTAATCTATTGAGTTATTATTATTATTATTCCTTATCTAATTTATTGTATCATATAGGAAGTTTGAAGACGACATTTTCGTATCATAATTTAACAATTAACACAGACTAACCTCCTTTGCTGGTATTTTCATTTATCAAAGCCTCTTACTCTCTTAATTAGGTCATTGACTAGAGAAAGTCTAAATATGTGTTATTTTGGTGGAAGCATCTAGCCAGCTATATATTTCTAAAGTGTAGACATATTTGAAGACTTCAAACTTTAATTTGTTAAATTTATTATGGGACTATATATATACTTTTAAAAGAAAATGATTAATCAGTACCCTTTGGAGTAAGAATATTATATTCCTATTATGCTTATTTCGTTTGTTATTCTTGAGAGTTTCAATCTGTATAAATAAAATTTGTGTTTACTTTTTTATAATATATTGTTGGGATTCGGTTTATAATAAGGAAAATCCTTGAAAATATTGTAAATTTTTTATCAATTGTATTAGAAGGCAATTGACACAATCTATAATCAGAGAAATAATGTCTTTTAATTTTTTTTTGTTGAATACTTATTTAATATATTTATTTGCATTTTTTTAAAATCTGCATGGAAACTATATAATAAAATATGATTATTGAAAATAAATTATTTGCATGAAGACACTTTCTTCTTTCATCTTAGTTGACGAGAATTCTCATTTTGTGGAACCATTTGTAATTTTTTTTACTAAAAAATGAATGATAATTTATTCATGATTTTTTTCCTAATTTTATGTGCGATAAATTATAGTTTATTAGCTTATAAGCTCATGATTATTAGAAAAATCAGCCAAATTTAGGAAACAATTCCATCAAGAAAACAATTCGCATTCTAATAATTGAATTGTTCACTAGTATCAAGTAAAAAAAACCATTATCTTAATCAAGAATCACTAATGTAATAAATTATATTTTCCACTATATTTAATGATAAATAAATGTTTGTTATAAATTTGTACCATTATCTTTATAACTTAAACTAACTAATATATCACCGTACATGTAGAAATTATAAACATATTATTTAATTTGATCATGCTATAAAAATAACATTAAAATGTTACTAATAATACAAATATATTGCTATTGAGGCAAATGTATTATCCAATTACTTATATTGATACAAATTTAATACAAAATTTCATATTAGTGATATAAATTTACTACTAAATTTTATTACTTGTACTAATCTACTACCGAAAATATAACATAATAATAAAGAAAATGTAATGGTACATTAGTACCATTAATTATAGTTAAATATTATTTTTATCATTCAATAAAATTAGATGATATGTTTGTAATTTTTATGATAATTTGATGGCATGTTTGTTAGTTTATCCTTTTTAATATTACTACCCAATTATTATTTTTTTCTCTAAAAATACTTATACTACAATATACTATTATTAGTGTAAGGTTTATGTGAGTATTGACGATATTCGTGAACAAAATTTATAAATATAATTTTAATTTCTAAGTGTCATTCAAGAATATTTTTAAACCTAACAAATTATCGAGCTCCAATGATTATTATTCAAGTATACCTTTGTTCTTATGCAAATTAGATTTTATATTAAAAATGTATAAACATTTTGAGATTAAGCTACTCAATCGATCAAGGCCTACCTAAATTGATCAAGCTATGTAGATAGATTGAGTTAAAAAGTCTCAAATTTATTTTTTTATTGATTAAATCGATCAAACTACGTACTCAATCAATTGAGTATATGTTAGATCGATTAAGCGAGTGGTCGAGGCTTTGATTTTAAAATTTTTTTCTTACTCACATTGAATTAGCTTTTTACTATATTATCATTTTTCTTTAAAAATATTTTAACTAATTTTATAGACAATATATTAATTTTACTTTGACTTAGTGCTTCAACATATATACTATATATACAAACCTAAACACACAATATTTGTAAAATTGTGCTTTAAATTGATTGTTCTAAAGTTGATGTTGATTTTGATTTATCTGATATATTTATTAAATCATCTAATTATGGTTATTTATTATTGAATATGTTATAGGACACACATTTATATTTATATTATCATACTAACTTTTCACGTATCAACTGTGCGGATTTGATTACTTGTGTAACTCAAATTATTGAAACGTTAGTATGGATCCGAATACTTTTTTTTATAAAAACTATGATGAAAGCAATGACTTCTAGGTAGATTTCATGGAGATGTTATTTTGGTGAGTATTTTGAGCCTTAGCATTGTAATTGAATCTTATTTTTCATTGTAGATAGTTAAGTGGTATGATGTATCAATGTTTTTTTTTTCTTAGATCATTGATGTGACTTATGTTATTTTCATCTAAAAACCTTGTGTCATTTTTTATATTTTGTATTATTTTATTTAAATCTAGTTGCATATCTAACTATTTATGAAAATTTTAATGTATTGTAACTACGTTGATTATCTATTCATTCCTTCTAATTAATTAGATATGTAATTAAAAATAAACTTTGAATTGGAAATATACGTGTGAGCATCATTAATATACAAAGAAAAAAATTAAATTAATAATATGTAAATTTTGTATTTTATAAATAATTACTTAAATTTACAACGAATATTTGTTTGCTACTAAAAACATTTAATTTTATAGTGACTTCAAATTTATTTTGATCATGTTATACATAATATGCTGCCAATAATTGGCAAATAATGAACAATTTTTATGTATTTTTTCAATCACTTTCAATTATCAGATATTGATGTCATTAGCACGTAGAATGGAACTCATATTTGCCACCTCATCTCTCAATCCTCTTTTCAATTTGTACTCTTTATCGCATTGAATTCCCGTGAGGTGTCTAAATATAAAGATTGGTAATAAGAGGGGGCCAAAAAAAAAAACGCAAAAAAAGAAGAAGGAAAAATAACCCTATAAAGAAAAGGTACAAAGGAGCTTATTAAGAAAAGAAAAATATGAATAGGCTTCAAGGAAGAACATCAGTTTCTCTCTTTCTCTTTTTCTTCAGTATAGCAAACGCTTTCAATAACCTGACAATTCTTTCTTTCAAGGAAGCTTATTCTCCTCTCTTTGGCAATACAAATGGTAACATCGTTACTTCAGGTGATGGTAAGACTGTTCGTCTTATTCTTGATCGTTTCACAGGTAATATGTACTTTAATAATAATAATAAACAAATTTAATGCTTAAGTTTTTGTTGAAAAATTAAGTTGAAAACGCCAAGGCTAAAGGCCAAAGGCCTAAAGGCCTTGTCAAATAAAACAAGCTCTCTCAAAGTTGTATTCTTTCTTTCATGTTTTCATTACAATTCTATAGCTATATATAAGGAGATTTACTAATTGAATTACTATTTGAATTAAACATTCCTTGATTTACTCATTGAATTAAGGATTCCTTGTTTTACTCCTTGAATTAAGGATTCCTTGTTTTTCTCCTTGAATTAATCTTTAAATTAAGGATGATAACTCCTTGATTTACTCCTTAATTTACTCCTTAATTTACTCCTTGAATTAAGGTTCTTGATTTACTCCTTAAATTAAGAAGTTAATACTCCTTAATTTACTCCTTAAATTACTCCTTAATTTTATCTCCAATATTCCCCCTCAAGCTGGATCCATAAGGTTTATGGATCTAAGCTTGCACAGAAGTCGTTGAAACTGATGAGAAGCCAAGGTAGCAAATGTAAAACTAATAAAAAAAAATGCTGATTATAATAGCAAAAAAAAAATATTATTGTTATCGATATGTGACCTTTCCTTTTACCATAATACTTCCCCTCTATATTGGGCAGGTAGGAGCTGTAGGAGAGATTTAATCCATCATCGCCAAGAGCTTAGTTTCAATGTGGGACCTTTCCTTTTACCATAATACTCCTCCTCCACATCAGGTAGGTAGAAGCTACAGGAGAGATTTAATCCATCATCGCCAAGAGTTTGGTTTCAATGTGGGACCTTTCCTTTTACCACAATACTCCTCCTCCACATCAAGTCGGTAGAAGCTGCAGGAGAGATTTAATCCATCATCGCCAAGAGCTTGGTTTGAAAAAAAAAATAGAATAAGAAATCGCTCTGATAGAGTGTCAAACGCACTTTGAGCAAAGGAATAACAATTTTTTTTAAGAAGATCGACTTGCTCTGATACCATGTTGAAAAATTAAGTTGAAAACGCCAAGGCTAAAGGCCAAAGGCCTAAAGGCCTTGTCAAATAAAACAAGCTCTCTCAAAGTTGTATTCTTTCTTTCATGTTTTCATTACAATTCTATAGCTATATATAAGGAGATTTACTAATTGAATTACTATTTGAATTAAACATTCCTTGATTTACTCATTGAATTAAGGATTCCTTGTTTTACTCCTTGAATTAAGGATTCCTTGTTTTTCTCCTTGAATTAATCTTTAAATTAAGGATGATAACTCCTTGATTTACTCCTTAATTTACTCCTTAATTTACTCCTTGAATTAAGGTTCTTGATTTACTCCTTAAATTAAGAAGTTAATACTCCTTAATTTACTCCTTAAATTACTCCTTAATTTTATCTCCAATATTCCCCCTCAAGCTGGATCCATAAGGTTTATGGATCTAAGCTTGCACAGAAGTCGTTGAAACTGATGAGAAGCCAAGGTAGCAAATGTAAAACTAATAAAAAAAAATGCTGATTATAATAGCAAAAAAAAAATATTATTGTTATCGATATGTGACCTTTCCTTTTACCATAATACTTCCCCTCTATATTGGGCAGGTAGGAGCTGTAGGAGAGATTTAATCCATCATCGCCAAGAGCTTAGTTTCAATGTGGGACCTTTCCTTTTACCATAATACTCCTCCTCCACATCAGGTAGGTAGAAGCTACAGGAGAGATTTAATCCATCATCGCCAAGAGTTTGGTTTCAATGTGAGACCTTTCCTTTTACCACAATACTCCTCCTCCACATCAAGTCGGTAGAAGCTGCAGGAGAGATTTAATCCATCATCGCCAAGAGCTTGGTTTGAAAAAAAAAATAGAATAAGAAATCGCTCTGATAGAGTGTCAAACGCACTTTGAGCAAAGGAATAACAATTTTTTTTAAGAAGATCGACTTGCTCTGATACCATGTTGAAAAATTAAGTTGAAAACGCCAAGGCTAAAGGCCAAAGGCCTAAAGGCCTTGTCAAATAAAACAAGCTCTCTCAAAGTTGTATTCTTTCTTTCATGTTTTCATTACAATTCTATAGCTATATATAAGGAGATTTACTAATTGAATTACTATTTGAATTAAACATTCCTTGATTTACTCATTGAATTAAGGATTCCTTGTTTTACTCCTTGAATTAAGGATTCCTTGTTTTTCTCCTTGAATTAATCTTTAAATTAAGGATGATAACTCCTTGATTTACTCCTTAATTTACTCCTTAATTTACTCCTTGAATTAAGGTTCTTGATTTACTCCTTAAATTAAGAAGTTAATACTCCTTAATTTACTCCTTAAATTACTCCTTAATTTTATCTCCAATAGTTTTACTTTTAGACATGTCTAATTAAGATGGTCTATAAGCTTAATTATTTTCTAAATAAATTCATGGTATTTGGCGAAAATAATAAAAAGGGGCTGGATTTATCTCCTCCGATCTTTACAAACATGCATTTTATAGTGCCAAAATCAAGTTGCCACGAGGTTACACTGCTGGGATTTGCGTTGCCTTCTATGTAAGTTTGTTTCATATTGATATTCAAATCCCATCTATATAAATATAGATTTTATCATTTCTAATGTGTTTAGCTAAGTTACATGTATGGACATACTTTTTTAAGACATTGAGTGTCTTTAAGTTTTTGGATAGTATCCGAGTGAGGGTAGAACATAATTACTTATGGTTGAGATTGACATGGTTGAGTTTTTCTATGGTAATAATTATGAATATTAATTAAAACAGACATCAAACGTTGCCTTTTTAGAAGACGCACGATGAGTTGGACTTTGAGTTCTTAGGGAACGTGGAAGGGAAGCCTTGGAGATTTCAAACTAACATATATGGAAATGGTAGCACACATCATGGCCGTGAAGAACGATACCACCTCTGGTTTGATCCAACTAAGGAATTCCATCGCTATAGCATTCTTTGGACGCCTACTAATATCATGTAAGTTCATTTCTCTATATTTGATCGTTTTCTATTTCTTTGTTTTTAAAATTGGATTTTTTCTTCTTTAGAAGAGTGGTGTTTTCTCTTAGGAGTTAATGATTATTGTCAACGCTGCTGGCTTTGATCAATTTTGTTGTCCTTTTCAAGTTGACTATACGAGAGATAGAGAGAATTTTTGGCCAATTCCTTGCCAATTATTTCCTTAAGTTCTTTAGGATAATTATAAGGTTATTAGATGATCTTTGGCAATTCCGTGGTCCATTATTTTCAATTAATAACACCTTCCTTTATATATATATATATAATTATTTTGTTAAGTTATAAATAATATAAAGAGAACTAATAAAAATAACATTATGAAAACTTATATTCACAAAAATAGTATTTTTTATACTCACTTTATATATTTTTACTATTAAACAAAATTTGGTATATTATTTAATTGAATTATTATTATTTAAATCTATTTAATATTAAATATCATCTAATTAAATCACATTTAATATTATTGGAATGTAATTTTTATTATTATAATTTAAAAATTGATATTTTTATTGTTTCCCCTTATTAATATCAGTTTATGTTTTATAACGGAGATTTCATGTATAAATAAACTTTAAGAAACAGAAACAAATAGTCTAAAAGAAAATAAACAAAAACGGAAAGTGTGATTTGTCTCAAATTTGTAATTTATTACCAAAAAAACATCGTATAATGTTATTAATTAGTAAGATAATGTACATATACCTAATAAGAAAATATAATATAAATTAAGATTATGATATATTTTTTAATGTAGATCAAACTTATAAATTTATACTTAATAATATCTGTGATATATAATCTGTAATAGGCAATTTCGGAATCTGGCCTATTAGTATTTAAAGCTGTATTTTCCTTTCATTACCTGCCTTCATTGCTATTTACAATTATAGCATGTAACCTAATCAAAGTATTCATTAAACCCATAAAAATATCAATTAATTATTACATTTATTTTGTTTATATTATTGAATTATTTTTTGTTTCGATTATACCATCAAACTATTATATTTATTTCATTTATATATTTCGTTAATCTACTTTTAATAACGTTACATGTTATATTAAATAATAGATTTAAAATAATTTAAATAATTAAGTGATATATTTGAGTTGTTTTAAATTTATCATTAATATTAACGTCATTAGACAAAAATAAACATAACGATATAAACAGAACAAACATAATAACTAGGTGATATAAAGGAGATGAAAAGTAATTTAATTGTATTAACGAAATAAATGTAATAATATAATAATATCATATATAATAATAAAATATATGAGATATGATTAGTGGTTAAAAAATATTATATAATTTTTTATATTTATTGATTTCAATAATTGAGATTTAAAAAAATTATTTTATCTCTACATATATACATCCCAACCGTTTAAACAATAAAGAGTAAAAGAAAAAGTTGGGTAAAAAATAGTGAATATCATGTCCTTCATATTGTTGGGAAATTACGCAAATTTCCGATAAGCTAGATTTATGAGAAAGCAAGAATAGAAAAATAACACACAAATTTGATAACGGAGT